>HG993124.1:58865871-59540696 GCA_905231855.2 Eristalis tenax | reverse complement strand
CATTTCGGTCCCATACCGAAACGAGTTTCTGGGGACACTGGCTGTCCAGAAAGTCATTTCGGTCCCATACCGAAACGAGTTTCTGGACACTGGGCTGTCCAGAAAGTCATTTCGGTCCCATACCGAAACGAGTTCTGGACACAGGGCTGTCCAGAAAGTCATTTCGGTCCCATACCGAAACGAGTTTCTGGACACTGGGCTGTCCAGAAAGTCATTTCGGTCCCCATACCGAAACGAGTTTCTGGACACTGGGGCTGTCCAGAAAGTCATTTCGGTCCCATACCGAAACGAGTTTCTGGACACTGGGCTGTCCAGAAAGTCATTTCGGTCCATACCGAAACGAGTTTCTGGACACTGGGCTGTCCAGAAAGTCATTTCGGTCCCATACCGAAACGAGTTTCTGGACACTGGGGCTGTCCAGAAAGTCATTTCGGTCCCATACCGAAACGAGTTTCTGGACACTGGGCTGTCCAGAAAGTCATTTCGGTCCCATACCGAAACGAGTTTCTGGACACTGGGCTGTCCAGAAAGTCATTTCGGTCCCATACCGAAACGAGTTTCTGGACACTGGGCTGTCCAGAAAGTCATTTCGGTCCCATACCGAAACGAGTTTCTGGACACTGGGCTGTCCAGAAAGTCATTTCGGTCCCATACCGAAACGAGTTTCTGGGACACTGGGCTGTCCAGAAAGTCATTTCGTCCATACCGAAACGATTGGACCACTGGGCTGTCAGAAGTCATTTCGGTCCCCCCATACCCCCGAAACGAGTTTCTGGACACTGGGCTGTCCAGAAAGTCATTTCGGTCCCATACCGAAACGAGTTTCTGGACACTGGGCTGTCCAGAAAGTCATTTCGGTCCCATACCGAAACGAGTTTCTGGACACTGGGCTGTCCAGAAAGTCATTTCGGTCCCATACCGAAACGAGTTTCTGGACACTGGGCTGTCCAGAAAGTCATTTCGGTCCCATACCGAAACGAGTTTCTGGACACTGGGGCTGTCCAGAAAGTCATTTCGGTCCCATACCGAAACGAGTTTCTGGACACTGGGCTGTCCAGAAAGTCATTTCGGTCCCATACCGAAACGAGTTTCTGGACACTGGGCTGTCCAGAAAGTCATTTCGGTCCCATACCGAACGAGTTTCTGGACACTGGGCTGTCCAGAAAGTCATTTCGGTCCCATACCGAAACGAGTTTCTGGACACTGGGCTGTCCAGAAAGTCATTTCGGTCCCATACCGAAACGAGTTTCTGGACACTGGGCTGTCCAGAAAGTCATTTCGGTCCCATACCGAAACGAGTTTCTGGACACTGGGCTGTCCAGAAAGTCATTTCGGTCCCATACCGAAACGAGTTTCTGGACACTGGGCTGTCCAGAAAGTCATTTCGGTCCCATACCGAAACGAGTTTCTGGACACTGGGCTGTCCAGAAAGTCATTTCGGTCCCATACCGAAACGAGTTTCTGGACACTGGGCTGTCCAGAAAGTCATTTCGGTCCCATACCGAAACGAGTTTCTGGACACTGGGCTGTCCAGAAAGTCATTTCGGTCCCATACCGAAACGAGTTTCTGGACACTGGGCTGTCCAGAAAGTCATTTCGGTCCCATACCGAAACGAGTTTCTGGACACTGGGCTGTCCAGAAAGTCATTTCGGTCCCATACCGAAACGAGTTTCTGGACACTGGGCTGTCCAGAAAGTCATTTCGGTCCCATACCGAAACGAGTTTCTGGACACTGGGCTGTCCAGAAAGTCATTTCGGTCCCATACCGAAACGAGTTTCTGGACACTGGGCTGTCCAGAAAGTCATTTCGGTCCCATACCGAAACGAGTTTCTGGACCACTGGGCTGTCCAGAAAGTCATTTCGGTCCCATACCGAAACGAGTTTCTGGACACTGGGCTGTCCAGAAAGTCATTTCGGTCCCATACCGAAACGAGTTTCTGGACACTGGGCTGTCCAGAAAGTCATTTCGGTCCCATACCGAAACGAGTTTCTGGACACTGGGCTGTCCAGAAAGTCATTTCGGTCCCATACCGAAACGAGTTTCTGGACACTGGGCTGTCCAGAAAGTCATTTCGGTCCCCATACCGAAACGAGTTTCTGGACACTGGGCTGTCCAGAAAGTCATTTCGGTCCCATACCGAAACGAGTTTCTGGACACTGGGCTGTCCCAGAAAGTCATTTCGGTCCCATACCGAAACGAGTTTCTGGACACTGGGCTGTCCAGAAAGTCATTTCGGTCCCATACCGAAACGAGTTTCTGGACACTGGGCTGTCCAGAAAGTCATTTCGGTCCCATACCGAAACGAGTTTCTGGACACTGGGCTGTCCAGAAAGTCATTTCGGTCCCCATACCGAAACGAGTTTCTGGACACTGGGCTGTCCAGAAAGTCATTTCGGTCCCATACCGAAACGAGTTTCTGGACACTGGGCTGTCCAGAAAGTCATTTCGGTCCCATACCGAAACGAGTTTCTGGACACTGGGCTGTCCAGAAAGTCATTTCGGTCCCATACCGAAACGAGTTTCTGGACACTGGGCTGTCCAGAAAGTCATTTCGGTCCCATACCGAAACGAGTTTCTGGACACTGGGCTGTCCAGAAAGTCATTTCGGTCCCATACCGAAACGAGTTTCTGGACACTGGGCTGTCCAGAAAGTCATTTCGGTCCCATACCGAAACGAGTTTCTGGACACTGGGCTGTCCAGAAAGTCATTTCGGTCCCATACCGAAACGAGTTTCTGGACACTGGGCTGTCCAGAAAGTCATTTCGGTCCCATACCGAAACGAGTTTCTGGACACTGGGCTGTCCAGAAAGTCATTTCGGTCCCATACCGAAACGAGTTTCTGGACACTGGGCTGTCCAGAAAGTCATTTCGGTCCCATACCGAAACGAGTTTCTGGACACTGGGCTGTCCAGAAAGTCATTTCGGTCCCATACCGAAACGAGTTTCTGGACACTGGGCTGTCCAGAAAGTCATTTCGGTCCCATACCGAAACGAGTTTCTGGACACTGGGCTGTCCAGAAAGTCATTTCGGTCCCATACCGAAACGAGTTTCTGGACACTGGGCTGTCCAGAAAGTCATTTCGGTCCCATACCGAAACGAGTTTCTGGACACTGGGCTGTCCAGAAAGTCATTTCGGTCCCATACCGAAACGAGTTTCTGGACACTGGGCTGTCCAGAAAGTCATTTCGGTCCCATACCGAAACGAGTTTCTGGACACTGGGCTGTCCAGAAAGTCATTTCGGTCCCATACCGAAACGAGTTTCTGGACACTGGGCTGTCCAGAAAGTCATTTCGGTCCCATACCGAAACGAGTTTCTGGACACTGGGCTGTCCAGAAAGTCATTTCGGTCCCATACCGAAACGAGTTTCTGGACACTGGGCTGTCCAGAAAGTCATTTCGGTCCCATACCGAAACGAGTTTCTGGACACTGGGCTGTCCAGAAAGTCATTTCGGTCCCATACCGAAACGAGTTTCTGGACACTGGGCTGTCCAGAAAGTCATTTCGGTCCCATACCGAAACGAGTTTCTGGACACTGGGCTGTCCAGAAAGTCATTTCGGTCCCATACCGAAACGAGTTTCTGGACACTGGGCTGTCCAGAAAGTCATTTCGGTCCCATACCGAAACGAGTTTCTGGACACTGGGCTGTCCAGAAAGTCATTTCGGTCCCATACCGAAACGAGTTTCTGGACACTGGGCTGTCCAGAAAGTCATTTCGGTCCCATACCGAAACGAGTTTCTGGACACTGGGCTGTCCAGAAAGTCATTTCGGTCCCATACCGAAACGAGTTTCTGGACACTGGGCTGTCCAGAAAGTCATTTCGGTCCCATACCGAAACGAGTTTCTGGACACTGGGCTGTCCAGAAAGTCATTTCGGTCCCATACCGAAACGAGTTTCTGGACACTGGGCTGTCCAGAAAGTCATTTCGGTCCCATACCGAAACGAGTTTCTGGACACTGGGCTGTCCAGAAAGTCATTTCGGTCCCATACCGAAACGAGTTTCTGGACACTGGGCTGTCCAGAAAGTCATTTCGGTCCCATACCGAAACGAGTTTCTGGACACTGGGCTGTCCAGAAAGTCATTTCGGTCCCATACCGAAACGAGTTTCTGGACACTGGGCTGTCCAGAAAGTCATTTCGGTCCCATACCGAAACGAGTTTCTGGACACTGGGCTGTCCAGAAAGTCATTTCGGTCCCATACCGAAACGAGTTTCTGGACACTGGGCTGTCCAGAAAGTCATTTCGGTCCCATACCGAAACGAGTTTCTGGACACTGGGCTGTCCAGAAAGTCATTTCGGTCCCATACCGAAACGAGTTTCTGGACACTGGGCTGTCCAGAAAGTCATTTCGGTCCCATACCGAAACGAGTTTCTGGACACTGGGCTGTCCAGAAAGTCATTTCGGTCCCATACCGAAACGAGTTTCTGGACACTGGGCTGTCCAGAAAGTCATTTCGGTCCCATACCGAAACGAGTTTCTGGACACTGGGCTGTCCAGAAAGTCATTTCGGTCCCATACCGAAACGAGTTTCTGGACACTGGGCTGTCCAGAAAGTCATTTCGGTCCCATACCGAAACGAGTTTCTGGACACTGGGCTGTCCAGAAAGTCATTTCGGTCCCATACCGAAACGAGTTTCTGGACACTGGGCTGTCCAGAAAGTCATTTCGGTCCCATACCGAAACGAGTTTCTGGACACTGGGCTGTCCAGAAAGTCATTTCGGTCCCATACCGAAACGAGTTTCTGGACACTGGGCTGTCCAGAAAGTCATTTCGGTCCCATACCGAAACGAGTTTCTGGACACTGGGCTGTCCAGAAAGTCATTTCGGTCCCATACCGAAACGAGTTTCTGGACACTGGGCTGTCCAGAAAGTCATTTCGGTCCCATACCGAAACGAGTTTCTGGACACTGGGCTGTCCAGAAAGTCATTTCGGTCCCATACCGAAACGAGTTTCTGGACACTGGGCTGTCCAGAAAGTCATTTCGGTCCCATACCGAAACGAGTTTCTGGACACTGGGCTGTCCAGAAAGTCATTTCGGTCCCATACCGAAACGAGTTTCTGGACACTGGGCTGTCCAGAAAGTCATTTCGGTCCCATACCGAAACGAGTTTCTGGACACTGGGCTGTCCAGAAAGTCATTTCGGTCCCATACCGAAACGAGTTTCTGGACACTGGGCTGTCCAGAAAGTCATTTCGGTCCCATACCGAAACGAGTTTCTGGACACTGGGCTGTCCAGAAAGTCATTTCGGTCCCATACCGAAACGAGTTTCTGGACACTGGGCTGTCCAGAAAGTCATTTCGGTCCCATACCGAAACGAGTTTCTGGACACTGGGCTGTCCAGAAAGTCATTTCGGTCCCATACCGAAACGAGTTTCTGGACACTGGGCTGTCCAGAAAGTCATTTCGGTCCCATACCGAAACGAGTTTCTGGACACTGGGCTGTCCAGAAAGTCATTTCGGTCCCATACCGAAACGAGTTTCTGGACACTGGGCTGTCCAGAAAGTCATTTCGGTCCCATACCGAAACGAGTTTCTGGACACTGGGCTGTCCAGAAAGTCATTTCGGTCCCATACCGAAACGAGTTTCTGGACACTGGGCTGTCCAGAAAGTCATTTCGGTCCCATACCGAAACGAGTTTCTGGACACTGGGCTGTCCAGAAAGTCATTTCGGTCCCATACCGAAACGAGTTTCTGGACACTGGGCTGTCCAGAAAGTCATTTCGGTCCCATACCGAAACGAGTTTCTGGACACTGGGCTGTCCAGAAAGTCATTTCGGTCCCATACCGAAACGAGTTTCTGGACCACTGGGCTGTCCAGAAAGTCATTTCGGTCCCATACCGAAACGAGTTTCTGGACACTGGGCTGTCCAGAAAGTCATTTCGGTCCCATACCGAAACGAGTTTCTGGACACTGGGCTGTCCAGAAAGTCATTTCGGTCCCATACCGAAACGAGTTTCTGGACACTGGGCTGTCCAGAAAGTCATTTCGGTCCCATACCGAAACGAGTTTCTGGACACTGGGCTGTCCAGAAAGTCATTTCGGTCCCATACCGAAACGAGTTTCTGGACACTGGGCTGTCCAGAAAGTCATTTCGGTCCCATACCGAAACGAGTTCTGGACACTGGGCTGTCCAGAAAGTCATTTCGGTCCCATACCGAAACGAGTTTCTGGACACTGGGCTGTCCAGAAAGTCATTTCGGTCCCATACCGAAACGAGTTTCTGGACACTGGGCTGTCCAGAAAGTCATTTCGGTCCCATACCGAAACGAGTTTCTGGACACTGGGCTGTCCAGAAAGTCATTTCGGTCCCATACCGAAACGAGTTTCTGGACACTGGGCTGTCCAGAAAGTCATTTCGGTCCCATACCGAAACGAGTTTCTGGACACTGGGCTGTCCAGAAAGTCATTTCGGTCCCATACCGAAACGAGTTTCTGGACACTGGGCTGTCCAGAAAGTCATTTCGGTCCCATACCGAAACGAGTTTCTGGACACTGGGCTGTCCAGAAAGTCATTTCGGTCCCATACCGAAACGAGTTTCTGGACACTGGGCTGTCCAGAAAGTCATTTCGGTCCCATACCGAAACGAGTTTCTGGACACTGGGCTGTCCAGAAAGTCATTTCGGTCCCATACCGAAACGAGTTTCTGGACACTGGGCTGTCCAGAAAGTCATTTCGGTCCCATACCGAAACGAGTTTCTGGACACTGGGCTGTCCAGAAAGTCATTTCGGTCCCATACCGAAACGAGTTTCTGGACACTGGGCTGTCCAGAAAGTCATTTCGGTCCCATACCGAAACGAGTTTCTGGACACTGGGCTGTCCAGAAAGTCATTTCGGTCCCCATACCGAAACGAGTTTCTGGACACTGGGCTGTCCAGAAAGTCATTTCGGTCCCATACCGAAACGAGTTTCTGGACACTGGGCTGTCCAGAAAGTCATTTCGGTCCCATACCGAAACGAGTTTCTGGACACTGGGCTGTCCAGAAAGTCATTTCGGTCCCATACCGAAACGAGTTTCTGGACACTGGGCTGTCCAGAAGAGTCATTTCGGTCCCATACCGAAACGAGTTTCTGGACACTGGGCTGTCCAGAAAGTCATTTCGGTCCCATACCGAAACGAGTTTCTGGACACTGGGCTGTCCAGAAAGTCATTTCGGTCCCATACCGAAACGAGTTTCTGGACACTGGGCTGTCCAGAAAGTCATTTCGGTCCCATACCGAAACGAGTTTCTGGACACTGGGCTGTCCAGAAAGTCATTTCGGTCCCATACCGAAACGAGTTTCTGGACACTGGGCTGTCCAGAAAGTCATTTCGGTCCCATACCGAAACGAGTTTCTGGACACTGGGCTGTCCAGAAGTCATTTCGGTCCCATACCGAAACGAGTTTCTGGACACTGGGCTGTCCAGAAAGTCATTTCGGTCCCATACCGAAACGAGTTTCTGGACACTGGGCTGTCCAGAAAGTCATTTCGGTCCCATACCGAAACGAGTTTCTGGACACTGGGCTGTCCAGAAAGTCATTTCGGTCCCATACCGAAACGAGTTTCTGGACACTGGGCTGTCCAGAAAGTCATTTCGGTCCCATACCGAAACGAGTTTCTGGACACTGGGCTGTCCAGAAAGTCATTTCGGTCCCATACCGAAACGAGTTTCTGGACACTGGGCTGTCCAGAAAGTCATTTCGGTCCCATACCGAAACGAGTTTCTGGACACTGGGCTGTCCAGAAAGTCATTTCGGTCCCATACCGAAACGAGTTTCTGGACACTGGGCTGTCCAGAAAGTCATTTCGGTCCCATACCGAAACGAGTTTCTGGACACTGGGCTGTCCAGAAAGTCATTTCGGTCCCATACCGAAACGAGTTTCTGGACACTGGGCTGTCCAGAAAGTCATTTCGGTCCCATACCGAAACGAGTTTCTGGACACTGGGCTGTCCAGAAAGTCATTTCGGTCCCATACCGAAACGAGTTTCTGGACACTGGGCTGTCCAGAAAGTCATTTCGGTCCCATACCGAAACGAGTTTCTGGACACTGGGCTGTCCAGAAAGTCATTTCGGTCCCATACCGAAACGAGTTTCTGGACACTGGGCTGTCCAGAAAGTCATTTCGGTCCCATACCGAAACGAGTTTCTGGACACTGGGCTGTCCAGAAAGTCATTTCGGTCCCATACCGAAACGAGTTTCTGGACACTAAGCTGTCCAGAAAGTCATTTCGGTCCCATACCGAAACGAGTTTCTGGACACTGGGCTGTCCAGAAAGTCATTTCGGTCCCATACCGAAACGAGTTTCTGGACACTGGGCTGTCCAGAAAGTCATTTCGGTCCCATACCGAAACGAGTTTCTGGACACTGGGCTGTCCAGAAAGTCATTTCGGTCCCATACCGAAACGAGTTTCTGGACACTGGGCTGTCCAGAAAGTCATTTCGGTCCCATACCGAAACGAGTTTCTGGACACTGGGCTGTCCAGAAAGTCATTTCGGTCCCATACCGAAACGAGTTTCTGGACACTGGGCTGTCCAGAAAGTCATTTCGGTCCCATACCGAAACGAGTTTCTGGACACTGGGCTGTCCAGAAAGTCATTTCGGTCCCATACCGAAACGAGTTTCTGGACACTGGGCTGTCCAGAAAGTCATTTCGGTCCCATACCGAAACGAGTTTCTGGACACTGGGCTGTCCAGAAAGTCATTTCGGTCCCATACCGAAACGAGTTTCTGGACACTGGGCTGTCCAGATAGTCATTTCGGTCCCATACCGAAACGAGTTTCTGGACACTGGGCTGTCCAGAAAGTCATTTCGGTCCCATACCGAAACGAGTTTCTGGACACTGGGCTGTCCAGAAAGTCATTTCGGTCCCATACCGAAACGGGTTTCTGGACACTGGGCTGTCCAGAAAGTCATTTCGGTCCCATACCGAAACGGGTTTCTGGACACTGGGCTGTCCAGAAAGTCATTTCGGTCCCATACCGAAACGAGTTTCTGGACACTGGGCTGTCCAGAAAGTCATTTCGGTCCCATACCGAAACGAGTTTCTGGACACTGGGCTGTCCAGAAAGTCATTTCGGTCCCATACCGAAACGAGTTTCTGGACACTGGGCTGTCCAGAAAGTCATTTCGGTCCCATACCGAAACGAGTTTCTGGACACTGGGCTGTCCAGAAAGTCATTTCGGTCCCATACCGAAACGAGTTCTGGACACAGAAAGTCATTTCGGTCCCATACCGAAACGAGTTTCTGGACACTGGGCTGTCCAGAAAGTCATTTCGGTCCCATACCGAAACGAGTTTCTGGACACTGGGCTGTCCAGAAAGTCGTCGCAAACTAGATGACGCTTTAGCCTTAACCTCGATTTGGGTTTAACGCACAAGCGCCATGTAGCTCCCACAATGTGGACATCGCTCAATCAGGCTGTTAGTTTCAAGGTTTTTCACCTACCAATACAGCATCTGCGGATGCTTCTCTCAAGACGGGTATGCGAGAAAGGTATCTCAAGATAATATGTGTGCACTAAAAGAGTCATAATCCATAAAAAAAACTAGGCCTACTCAGAGAATGTGCGTCCCTCTACGAATTTTGTAATTCAAAACTAAACCGTGTATTGGGGCGCATCTTAACCCCTGGCTCAAGCTCGAGAGAACGAATTTATTTATAAAGGGTGGTTAATTTTAAGGGCCGATGTTGAATGTGAACCACACCTAAACGTCAAGTTCTTTTCTGCATTTCATTTGACATTTCTCAATTTCAGACTAACTCAATTTGAACCATGGAAAGATACTCAGTCAAGCAACGCGTTAAAGTTATTCAGGCATATAATGAAAATGGGCGTTCAAATCAAAATGCATATCGTGCACTTCGTCATTTTTTCGGTCAATTTAATCGTCCGAATATGCGCACACGGTTACAAGGTGCAATTGACTCAAGAACTAAAGCCTCTTGACCATTTCAAGCGTCGTCAATGGTCAGAATGGTGGCAAGAAATGGCAACAGTGGATGATAAATTTTCGAAGAAAATCATCTTCAGTGAAGGGGCACATTTTCACCTCAGTGGATTCGTCAATAAGCAGAATTGCCGCTGGCATCAGGCCGTATTTTTTCCAAAATGAGGCCGGTCAGGCAGTTACTGTGAATGGTGTTCGCTATCGTGAAATGATAACGATCTTTTTATGGCCGAAATTGGAAGATGTGAATGTGGACGATATGTGGTTTCAACAGGACGGTGCCACTTGCCACACAGCTAACGAAACAATGGCTCTTTTGCGCGACAAATTCAATGGCCGTGTTACCTCACGTGGTGGCGATGTCAATTGGCCGCCAAGATCATGTGATTTGACACCGTTAGATTTTTTTCTTTGGGGTTATTAGAAAGAAAGCGTGGACGTCGGTAAGCCATCAACAATTCAAGAGGTAAAGAATGAGATAATTCGGCACATTAACGGCATAGAACCTCAATTATGCTTCAGCGTCATCGAAAATTTGGACCATCGGATGGAGGTGTGCCGCCGAGGTCGCGGCGGCCATTTGGCCGATATTTTGTTCCATACATAATTGAACCATACCAATATTATCATAATGAAAAGAAATGACAATAATTTCCTAAATAATTTGTGTTTTATTCAAAATCAACATCGTCAAATTTAACCACCCTTTATATTAATTATAATTTGAAGAGTGCTCAACTCTTTTTTTGTGCATTTCACTGGTGTTTAATTGGTTAGAAATATTTATAAAGTATATGTGCAGTATTTATAGAGAGTGTTGAACTGTCTGTTTGGTTTGACTTTCTTCAAGCGACTTACTGACAGCTGATAATGAGAGGGACTCACTGAAGACACCTGCATGCATATCTTTTTTCCATTTTTTTTATTATTCAGTTTACTCAAATGCTAGGCAAAAATGCTTAAAACTAGCTTAACTTTCTTCACAAAGGTTCTTACATCTAACGTATATTCTTATCTTAATTTAACAGTGATTTTATTGCCTGGAGTCTGGTCGCATATTCCGGGCGTTTTTCGGCTACTGCTCTCTTCAAACGGATTAATTGTGTTCGGTAGCGTTGTCCATTGATGGTTTCACCCGGTTTTAGCCCGGCTCATAATACAGTACACCGTTCTGATCCCACCAAATACAGAGCATTACCTTCGCGCCGAGGATATTCGGCTTTGCCGTTGATTTGACTGGTTGGCCAAGTCAAGTTAATCGAGCAAAACACTTTGAAGGAGATACACTGAAATGACGTACAATGACAGTAGCTTTCTAACGCATGTTAAAATGGAATAACATAAGTTACGCCATCTCTTAGCAAACCGCACGTTATTAAGTTATAAATATGTGCAAATGGAGTCGTTTTCCCTCGTATCAGACTGTTGAATACGTTGGTTTAAGTAGATATTCAACCATGTATCGAACGCATGGAATAAAAAACATCGATAAATCATTAAACATCGAAAGTATTTATGTATCGGATTAATTCGATGCATCGAATACCACACATCGATGTTTTCGATGTATCGATGTATAACGAGCGACAGTAGTAGAAAGCTCAAATCATCTCCTCTGTTCTTGGCCGTATGTACTCACATATTACACGTTTTCGGCGAACTGAATGGCATCAGTATAAGCAGCTAAGCCGCGTGGTATCACCATGGGCTCAGAGTGGATTAAGATTGACCACTCTTACCTCTGTCCTTTTTCTTTCCAGTAACATTGTTGAAGAAGCCACATGGCACTGTGTCGGTTGAACGGTCTCGGCGAGTTTGGTGGAGACCTCGAGAGGCGATAATTTTCTCTTGTCGTCCTGGGTGTATAATTTGTACTTATGCACGGTTCTCACGTAAAGTGGCTTAGGCGATCACGGAACACTATGTTAAGGTAAGCTTTGTCTTGATGGTTGAAGAGTCAGATCATATTTTTTAAAAATATTTCATGAGCAATCAAGTGTATCGCCATCCGGGACTCCGAGTAACCGAAGTATATGGCTCTGCTGTAAAATAATGAGAGATTAGTTAAAATTTCTTAAAGCTCTTGAAAATCCTAACATCGTGTCCCATTGCTAGTATCACTAAGCTCTGGAGTTACATATTTTCAACTTGAGACAGCTTCGATAATACCATGGGTTCAATAAAAATTCAACATTCAGCAATGGAAAAACCGAAAAGTATTTAAATGATGTCCATAGCAACATTAGTCAGTTTTAAGTTTCCAGAATTCCTAGAGAGAGCCCATCATCAATAACCAGTGATACGCCTCAGCTCCCAATTTAATAATAATTCTCAGATGGATGCCACTAAGCCGTAACGAAAAACGAAATGTATTTAACAGTAATAACGACCTAAATACATATTAAGTTCGGCCCACCACCACCAATGAGCCGGAGCGCAGCGAAAATATGATTGACGGAATTCAGGAAGCATAATAGCGGCATAAATCACTTTTATTGGCTAATAATGTGTATCCAACTCGTGCGGGACCATTTTATTCGACAATTGGACGATTTCACGTTTGAGCTATGGACGAATCTGTAAATACGAAAACAAATTCTTCAAGTTTCCTCCCTTCTCTCGTTGAAATGTTTTTGTTTTTTGTTTGCCGAATTTCTAGAGGCATTTTGGGCCGAGAGGAGGAGCGTTTTATTGCCAAAATGTTGACAAGATATGAAGTTACGTTGAGATTGATTGCAGGGCTTAGGATTTTACGGGGTTAATCTGCAAGTAAGGATGTATGTAAGTATGACCCGGAAAGACTTCACTCGTTATTTTCCTTTGAATCTGAGGATTTCATGACGCTGAAGTTGATCATAAGACGGGATATATTTTATGCTCCACCTTGACGGTTTCGCAGATTTTCTCCAACATTATAATTTAAGTATTACTGGTAGCTTGCGTGGCCACTCAGGCAAACTTAAGTTCAACCCTGCCCGGAGCACAAGGATAAGCGTGTTTGAGCACATTTTTCACTACGATTTCGCGAACCTGTCGTATCCCGAAGATGTTGCTTCAATAGGCTGTTCCCAAAGAGCTGAAGGTGGTGTAGTTATTAATTCTCAAGTTACTCGCTCTGAGTTTTCAGATCACTAGCTCTCAATTTATAAGTGTCCGCTGCCCGAAAAAACAAATGCCATTCGCTCACATTTTTCAAATGACCGCCAAAACAGCTGTCTGTTGGCAGGAAATAATAGTCTGGTGAACACCAAAATGACCAAAATAATCTAGAATTCAAGCTTTAGACTTGGTCGGTTTGAAATCCTCTCATGAATGGATGAATTTAATGGGGTTGCAACTAACACAAGCTTGCAACTTATCAGCAAACCTCTAGGTTTCCAGTCCCGAAAAAATGTATATGGCGGATCCTGGGAAGTTCCGAGAAACTTTATGAAACCTCGCGGCACGCGTACTATTCCTTTGGCGCCAAGGAATGATAGCGGTATTTTTTGGACCTTTTTTTAACCTTTTCTAGGCGCAATTTCATATAAAAATGATATAAAATAGGAAAAAATTATTTAAAAAAACGACGGCAACAATTACAAAAAAGAACTATACCAAATTGGAAGGCTCAAAATTTGTAAATTATTTAAAAAATTAAAAAATAAAAAAATTTAAATTAAAATGTTCGTGTGAACATTTTTGGAACAATTCGCATTCAAACTCAAATTGAAAAAACAAAAAAAATTACCTTTAAATTAATATTTTTCGAAATCGTAAAATCCGATTAAGCATATCGGCTTTTTGTAGTTACCACTTCTGAATCGAACACAAAAAAGCGCATGGCTTTATGTCTCCACCGTTCGCAAGGGGCACTTAAATGGTATCCACGTGCTTCACTCTGCAAAGGGAATTTCTTTTCAGGTAGAGATAATGGAGGAAAGAGATATCCAACTGAGGCCATTTTTAGCCCTACTACATGTCGGCATTGAGCCTCAAAGAAGAAGAGTGCAGTGGAATTCCCTTGCATTTCACACATGCTCTTAAAAAGTCTCCGGCTCCACCACGTATCGTCACATCGTATAGAAAACGCTGTCAAATTAAATCAAGGTGCGAGAGAGTTAGAAGTTAGATATCCCTCCATCATCCATTATCTCTGCTTTTAGAAGCAGAAGGAATTGTCTCCCAGCTGCTTTACTTGAAGACAATCACTTGAAATTTTGGTCGATAGGACCTTGTGCTGCACAACGCCCTTCACTCATACTTCGCCTAATTCATCAGCCATCATTCAAGCGTCAAGCGTCAGTAACTTACCTACCAGCAGTCACAGTCACTCACAAATCGTAAACTTTTCGAAAGACGACGGACAATTACCTGCACAATGGAATGGAGTTTAAGCGTGTCAGTTAACTTAAGCGGTCTTAATTAAGGCCGCTTAAATAATTCCCTTCGTGATGGCTCCACAGGCATGTGCCTAATTGCGCAACTACCAGAATCCGTCCGATTCTTTTCTCCACACCACAGCTTTTCCCTTCTGGCAGGGGCTTCTAATTCCTTAGATTATGTTCCTCCCCTTCACTTGGAACTATAGTAATTGAGCGTAATTATTTGGAATTATGCCATGGGGCATGGTGATCTAGTACCGCATTCGGGGAGACAGAACTTTTTCGCAATCAAGGTAAGTCCGAAGTATGCGTTCCCATTGTCACGCAACTGCGACTTAACCAGTGGTACACAGGGGAAACATTTAAGTGATTTCATTTTAGCATTTGTTGGAAAAAATGCTCCCTCCCTGTGAAAGGAGGCTATGCAATCGAAGGTGTAACAGAGTCACCCGTTGAAGGGGATGAAATGAGAAAGCCAATAAATTAGAGATTTATTCAGTGAACTCTGCTACTCTTTGGCCGTGTGACATTTGCTCACTCCAACTTGTGTTGAATGCAGTTGAAGCATAAGAAACAGAATATAATTGAATTAGATTTGTGTGGCGAGCCGAGTTTCGCATTTGTCATCTCAACGACCAATGCACACATCCAATGGCATGACCGAGAGGTTTCTCAAATAAAGGATGTGTTATATCGAAATATCACTCGATCTATTGTATGAGAACTCACAACTGCGGCCTTTTTCAACAGGGGGAGGATACGGCCATAGTACAAGAACCTTGGATCAGAAATGAACTAGGCTGCGGACTCCGGAGTTACATGCGCCAACCAATGACAATAGCAAAGAGCATCAATCTTGAATATGTGACACGTGTTCATAGCGAAAATGTGTTTGTGGAGTCAAGCGTCCAAAACCCAAGCATGTTTGTACAGT
The DNA here is from genome assembly GCA_905231855.2 of Eristalis tenax. NCBI lineage: Eukaryota > Metazoa > Arthropoda > Insecta > Diptera > Syrphidae > Eristalis > Eristalis tenax. The sequence goes on along the minus strand of HG993124.1, from coordinate 59,525,448 downwards.
TACACACATGTAGTACACAAGGCACATTGGCTTACCCGCGCCAAACGTAACCACGCCTTCGATGTTGCTGTACTTAGTCTTGATGCGCTCTCGCATGTTACTTACTCTCTCTCTCTCTCTCTTTTTAGAGAGTACGATAGCCAATCACGCATCACATCCAATTACACAATTGCACTATCAACATGTGATCTCTTGGGCGCTCTCATATTATGCTCTCGTTGTCAATGTTAGATGTGAGCACAATTAGACTTAAGAACTCACTCTTGTTCGGGACAAAAAATTAAAATCGGTTGTGCTTTGAATTCTTTCTTTTCTTTTTCTTCCCAATTCATTAAACAGGGAGCGGACCTACAATCTCATCTTCGTAATAAATATGCGTAAGCCCAGAGGCCGCATTCTTAGTAAGAGCCCACTAAATGTTTGTCTTCTCCACAATTACAGCGATCAAGACATCTTGACAGTCTCTCTGGAAGCAGGCAGGCAGAGAACTCGTTAGAAAGCACTGTACTCTTTCCGGGTTTCGATCCACCTAGAATGCGCCGCACCATTATCGCTACGAAAGGGTGATTTTTTAGCTATTATCTTTTTGGAAACACTGGTTTAAACAGTTGACGCACGTTTCGTGTTTTGTTTCACTGTCAAACATCTTCAGTTTGGTCTATAATTTAACCATGAATCGTCTTAAGAACGAACAACGCTTGCAAATTATTGAGTTTTATTATCAAAATGCGTGCTGTGTTAAGAAAATTCATCGCACGAAAAAAGCTCATTTTTGGCTCAATGGGTACGTAAATAAACAGAATTGGTTATTTATAATTTATAAAAAACCTAATTAAGCTGGAAACACTTGATGAAATGAGTCCCAGATGGAAAGAAAAACTCTGGCCTACGATCACCCCTAATCGATTCCTTAACTGATTAGATTGAGCAGGCCTTCGTATGATGGTTTCTGCAGAATATGCATGAACGAGGATGTCGAAGAAACCATTGTACACTTGCTATGCAGCTGCAGTGCTCACATATCGCGTAGATTTAGCCTTCTGGATGCCTACTTCATTGATATCCTGACTGAGTTAAGCAGCATCAGCATCATCTTCTTCGCTTTATTAAAAGCACGAATTGGTTTGCGAAATAGGTCTCATTGATCAGCGTGGTGGCGCAATGGGCCTATGCTTGCCTATGTGTGGCTACTGTCTTTCCCCACAGCAGTCAGCCAATTAAACCTTCTTTAACCTAGCCATAGGATTACTTCAAATCACTCCCCTTTGCCGAATGAAGCCTTGGATCTGGGAAGGCCACCAAAAAACCACCAAGAGAGGCGATCAAAATTAATCAAAATTACACTCTCGTCATGGACCACTTAAACGATGTCGTGGTCAATATTTACTTACAACTCAAGCGGGCACAGTTTACATTTATGCAACTCCCTCCTATTTGTCTCCCTCCAAAAGCTAACAAAATCGCACAGTCCCTAATCACCCGGAATGTTTTTCAAAATATTTGTTCACGTACAACTCAAATTCGAAAATAATAAGACATGCAAATAAATTTGATTTCCTTCTTACTAAACACCTCGAGTTTGTTCCCGAATGTTATCCTGCAATTTCAAACAAACATCCGCTTAATCATGATCCAAGCAATAAATGGCAAGAAATTACAATATAACCGCTATTTTTCAAAAAATAAATTGACATATTTTTGTTGTTCTCTTTGGCTTTAATTTATATGCAAATTTCTGTACTCCTCTAGGCTCTGGCAGGCGAGAGTTCACTTACCACACTGTACACACAGCAAATTTACATACTCTCCCAATGAGCCGGGTAGGTCCTGCAAGACCGGCGATGTGGTAAACATGTCGCGTGCGATGCTACGCGTACGCTTGGATGAAAACAACAGACAAATATATGCGTCTCTTTTCTCTGTTCTGTTTTTTTTTTTTCAAAAAATAACAAAAAATAAAAACAAACATAACTGATATCATTTGGCAGATTACAGTACTTCGGCTCCGGCAAGTATTAATATTTCATAAACATCCTCGCATAACGTGCGAACGGTCGGTATAGCCCATGAATTTTTTTCACTTTATCCTGGACCAACAATGTCATGGCGATACAACTGGACTCGTGTTGTCTGTGTATGTGTGTGTTCTTTTTTAATTCTGCCAAAGTGGCGTTCTCGAAGCGATAAGTAAGCAATTTACTAGCGGTAGCCATGGGATTTCTGAGTGGATAGCGTGTAGTATGTGATTTTGATGGAATTTTATCCTTTAAAGGACATAACACGCATTCGAATGGGATAACCGGAGAAATTGGGTGCTATTTGACGCTTTCCCTTTGGCTATGTACTCGCGTGTACATGTATGAAGCGGAGTATTGTGGCGAAGAAGATGTGTATGGCTAGACATTTGCGAATGATGGCCAATTATTTTCACATTCCAATAAGAATAAGGATCTCACATGCCTGTTAGGGGATAATTTGTAATGAGATTGTGGAAGAAAGGACCTGAGTGTCTGCTTAAAATGTAAAGAGATTTGTCATACATGAGATGACGATTGGGCAGTAGACAAAGAAGTGCTGGTGCATTTGGAATATTACTCAAATTTGTGCATTGCCCTTAGCATTACAAGAATCTTAATTTTCATTACGTGCTTTTGGAAATTCGTTTCAAACAGACAACGGTATTTACATGGATTTGAAGAGTAGCGTTTATTTTTTTTGACATACTGAGACTCATGTTCACTGTGTAGTGGAGAATAGAATTGTTTACTTTGTTTGTCTTTGGTTTGGAGGCACGGTTCAACGTAGACCACCGTCTCTGGAGCCTCAGTTATAAAAATTCAGCGGACCTAGATATCTTTTGAAAGAGGTGATATCAGTAGGCACTGGAGCGTACACTGTGGTCTCCGCCATACATTCTCTCTGCCGAATGCCATCTCCATTAATTTCGTGTCCGAAATATTCGACTGCTGGTTTATACCTTTAATGTGTTTTTACCTTTACTGTTAACCAGTGGCGTCGCGTGGTGTATTAAGATGGGTGTGTAATTTGTTAGCTCTTGAATTTTGCTTAAATTTTATAATTAAAAAGCGCACACAAAATCATGCACGAGTTCGCATCAAATGTCGGTGTCGTGTGTGAAGAAAAGACAATCTTGAAGAAGTTCTAAATATGCATTCATTCGAACGACTGGAGGAAGAAAGCACATGCACACACAAAATTCGCACGAGCTCGGATGTGTGTCGTGTCTATACAACGTCCTTAATATACCGCAATGTAGTACCATTGGTTTCGATGCTGTATGTACGCACTGAACGGGTAGATAAAATGGTTCGCACAAGCATTGGACAAAGTAAGAGACTGCTGCAATTGCAACCTACTACAGAAAAAGAGAATTTAAGGTTATGATGGATAACAAATAATATAAATATATGTAATCGGTATGTGTCGAGATGTTGCGGTTGCTTGCGCTGAAATTTGTGATGTGATTTGACCAGTGTGTGCAATGTGCACACCTTGCACACTCTGACGAAACGCCACTGCTGTTAACAGTTCAAATATCTTTAAAACAGTCGTAAAATTCACCGTGCACTCATCATATGACCTACCGCCAATAATTATGTCGCCAATGTAGTCTTTTACATAATTTCAGGCAGTTTTAAAACGCCTGCACTCACAAGCAGGCACATTTTTTTCTCGCCATCCGTAGGCTACAGTGTATGGCTTGTGAAATACCAGTGATGCAGAATGAAGCGAAATTTGAGCAAGATGATCTTTGATGACGGCACCATATTCATTGTCGAATATGTTTGGAAATACTGCACAATTTCTGCCCTTACCTCACAGCCAGATGTGTCTGCACTGTTCACCATGAATTCCTCTTTTCCGCCGTTAAGTAAGGCGTTAAACCAATAACTTCATTAAAGGGGAGTACATTTTTTGCCGTTTTCACAACTACCAGATGTATAGTATTTTCCATCGAACAACCGTGAACCCAAATGAAACCAACAACAAGAATATTTTGACCTGTAATGCCATTCAGAGTTTTATCAAAAGGTCTAATCTTACAATTTTTAAACGAATTTAAATAAATACCTTCTGAGAGAGCAAACAATTTGCATATACAGTGAAACCTTCCTAAGCGGATGAATTTCCATGAATTTCCGCTAAGTTGGGGTGTCCGTTCTGAAAGGGTTCAAATTCACGAATATCTTCATGCAGGCACCATGATGAATTTTCCGTAAAGATAGGTGTCCTTAATAGAGGGGTGTCCGTTAAGAGAAGTTTCAATGTATATAATATAATCTAATGAATTTACTTTAACGTTACCCAAAGTTAAGTTTCACGTAGAATTAACAATGTGATTCGATTTTATACATTTTTATTTCGATAACTTATTACTGTCGTTGCTGCTCACCAAGCGATACTAAACGGAAGGGTGCCCTGCCAACTGTGGAGATTGGCTGTGGGCTTATAATATATAATGAATGGCCGCTGTGCGATTGGCCTCCTGAATGGAACTACTCCTGGTTGAAATCGCGATTCGCCCGTAGTAGTTGCAAAAAACAAAACTTAAAAATAGTACTTACTGACTGTACAGTGTTGAACACACGTACTACCTCAACCCCCAAGCAACGTGTACTTAAAATGCAAGGTCTGATGGCCTTGTTCTCGACAAGTATCGAACTCGCCAATTTACCCGGACTTAAAAAAATGGAATAAATGCTCACTTCTTCTCCAACAGGGATGGATTCGATATTTCGAGAACGATCTTTGGTAAGACTCACCGCGCTTTAGCCACCAAGTCTAATGCTACCACGTCAGGTCCATCGGCTTCCTCCGTCCTCGTAAGGCTTAGTACAAAGATTCAGTGCTCTTTGTTTGTTCAGTGCTTATTTTGGCTAGGAGTCAACTACTCAGGCTACGCATGTATCCAACTGGTTTTTCTTTTCGCCTCGGTTGAAGCCGTATGGAATTGGTGTGGTGCCTCTGCGTTGCTGTGTGTTACTTGACACTTTGTGCTCGTAATCGCAAATTGTTACGCTTCGAATAACTCGACAAACCTCCACTCACGGTCCTCCACTGCGGGAAACAACGAAAGAATAAAGTCGCTAAACAACACAAAAATCGCAAAGCCTACCTCACGTTACTGCTGTAGAATACTCGGCTGTACCTCTTGCTAAATATTCGCTTGGCTCATCGCTATATAATTGAAGCCTCTGCATGTGTCTCCCACTATCTGACCTCACTCGGCTAAAGCTTTCGACTAAACTCTCTAGTCCACACGCTTGCTCTTCTAACAACCATTAGCTCTGGTTGCTCGACCGCATACAGGAGCCAAGAAGCTTCCAAGAACTTCGATGGACAAGAAGTATCTACGTACAGAGAAGGGTATGAGTGGCTGGGATTGTTAGAAGATGATAGCGCTTGAGATTCTACTTCGCATGAGTATTATGACGCTCACCACAAATGTTGAGAGAACTTTCCATTATATTAATTCGCACTTGCTGACTGTCCAATTCGATTCAGTTGTGGGAAAATTACAAGGATGCGTTGTCAAAGGATATTTCGCACGGGCGCCAAGTAATCGACCAGACTACTTGAGACTTAATTTTCAATGAGACGCTAAAATTAATTGAGGCCATAATGTTTTCAATAACCGGAAGGAAAATGTTCAGACATTGGCACATATAATCACCACAGTTTAACTATGACACCGCAGCTTCGGAGCTTTAAGTTAATCAGGGTGTACCTCATTTATTGCCTAAGCTAAGTACCTAGCAGAAAATTCAAGCAAGACTTCGAAAGGAATGAAGGAGGACCTTACATTCTTGATGCACCAGCGGCACAGTAAAACGTTTTTACTTAATTTACTTCTGGCCCAGCTTCTCAAGGATTTTGGCTGTAGCTGGATCTGGCATTGTTACAACGTTGCTGAGCAGTGGATGCACTTTGCATTCAGTTTTCAAATTGCCGCTCAACCTTGCGAGTGAAGAGACTTCCGCGATACTCTTCTACAACGGAGCAAATTAATTGTGTGTTACGATTGTACTACACAGTCACAGCGTGTTTATGAGTGATGTAGTAGTTACTTGCCAGAGATTTCAGACAGGCCTTGCTTGATATTGAGCGGGGGACTCCAGCGGAAGAAATTAACGCGTGTCTCAAGCATTGCCGAGAAGTTTCATCTCATTGGTAAGCAAACCCCGGTCCTCACCACAAGAGGGGCAGCTGCCGATTCGACTGGATGGCGTAGTTGGTTAAGTGCCTGCCCTTGGTTAGTGGGGTCCCCCGTTTCGGTTTTTGTTTCATTTGGTTTTCAAATCTGTTCACTATTTGAAGACTGGAGTGGTCGATCGGTGGAAGTCGCCTGACTGTGAGTATCACAATGGACCACCATGGTCTAAGTGTGCTGGTGAATCTACTAGCAGCCCCCTTCCCAACACTTCCTACCCTGTTTGGCTAATAGAGTGCAATTGTAGACAAACAAAAGAAAACTCAAACTCTTAACTTAACTCACTGACATGTTCTTATTGCAAAAGGGAAAAGTTAATTAAAAAACTTAAATAATTCAAATGCATTACAGAACCCACTTCAAAAACAAGCTTTGATTTATTGCTCAACTTACAAGTAAACCCGGAAATAAGGTGAATCATAACAGGCAATCAGACGCTGAATTAGGGACCATTGTTATCATGACTAATGTGCATGCATATGGCATATTGCCAGAACTCAAAATGAAAGCATTAACTACTGTTTAAGGGCCCATTCATGCCGTTTAATTCTTTAAGGTGACTTTAACGAAAGCACTTAATAAAAAGTGACCAAACCACACGAAGCTGGGATCATCCAATAAATTATCGCACACTTTGAAGGCCCAGTTTTCCCGTTGTTACCACAATTCCTCACACACGTAAACAAGTCCAACCAAAGGACACCCAGAGCCCATTAATAATAATATGACTTCTTCTCTCGCCCTCCAATAGACTGGTTCAGGACCTTTTTCATCCACTTCTTCACCTTCCCACGCCAATGACTCCACACCACCCATGCTGCTCGTATTAGTGGTGAGGAAAACGTGTCAAACCTATAGATTCTCATGTCGTGCCATTGTGTTGGCTGATAAATCCACATACAGCACAACTAACCTTTCAATGGGCGATGAGTCAGCGATTTGCATGGCAATCATATATCTGTTTTTGCCAGGTATTATAGCTCTTAACAAACGGCAGCAGGAGCTCGTGGTGTGTTTTGCTGCCACCGTAGACTGTCTCGCAGCTAAGCTTGCGACGCAGCACCCTAAGAGTTCAGTCACCTTTTATGCCATTCAGATTTTGGCATGAGGTGAGAAAATATTATTTCATTTCTTGTCAATGGCCGGGTTTCGTGCAGTCATATTTTTAAATGAACAACCACACCATAAGTGCTCGGGGGTAAATATGATTGAATTGACATTTTCTTGAATTGGCATCGAAAATCTTGGCATACTCCATGCTGAGAGGATTGCGAAGATGGATCCCTATTGAAATATTATTCCCAATAAAATTCGATATTCTTTGCCAGCCCGCAATCATGATGAATGTCATTGAAAAGATTTCCTTTGTGGGTAATTGTGTTCGAGATGAACCGCATCTGGTTCAATGTGAACGGGAACGTTCAGTTGGTTGGGTTCACTCTTTGACACATACACACAATGAGGCTTCACGTAAGATTTCGCATCGATGAAAGGGCATTATTTGCATGGATTCCTGTCTGAGACTCTCTTTAATTTCGAGAAAGGATCTGTTTAATTCACCAAATCAAACTCGTCTGGGATTTCTTTCCATTCTCTGTCATTTGAAATCGTACTCCATTTTAGGAATTACTCAAAATGGATTTGAGAACGTCTCGTGTTGAGAATGTCACCTTTCGACGGTGCTTTGTTTTGCTTGGCATGACAAGAATGGGAATTACTGGTAACCATGAAGCACTTTCCCTTTTTCTAAGCATCAAGGGTCATAACCACGTATGTCGGTGACTTCGCAGATGTTATTTTTGGGTCGACATAAGGTCGTAGCCATTTTGACACCAGTTTGTTGAGAACGAGTTCGTCAGAAGCCACTAGCGCAGCATGCAGAGAAGACAATCTTTTAAATTGTCTAGTCAGGCCACGGAAACATATGGGTGACATTTTACGGTAGGAGGAGGAAGAGGCTGCCTTGAGATCTGTCTACGAGGATATACGCAACAAATTGCATTAAGACGAGGAGGCGGTATTCAGAATTGTCCAGTTTTAAGAATTGACTTCACTAGACAACCGTGGACGCGTATAGTCATCATTTTGTGTAGGCGCATATGTTAACTCCAATTAACAGTCGACTCTCGATAGTGCGAAACTCAAGGGACCTTCCAAAAAATTCGAATAAATGTGAGTTCGAATTATCAAAAAATTGTCGACTTTAACCGAAGGACGGGTTTTTTTTTGTAAAGGAATCAGTGACATTTTTGTTTTAATCCGTTTAAAGCATGCTTGGTCAACTGTCTATGACAGCCAGTGACGATAATTCCTCGTCGACCACTCTGATGTGACGGGCGGAATTGGTTCTGCTTCCAATTCTCCTTGATCGTCGTCTTCATTGTTGTTGTTGGTTGAATTGGAAGTTGCGAAAATTGTGTCGTCATACAGGGCAATGCAGACTTCTACATCATCAGCAAAATGTACAGAATCATCGAAAGTTCACCAATGTTAGGAAGAAGACTCCATCCATTCTGCGAGGTTGCATTTTTTCACTTACGTTGTTCAAGTCGCATGCGTTACAATCGAACTGTTACAAAGCATTGGAAACAAGAGCTAGGCAAAGAACAGAGAACGAAAAAAAAATGACAGAAACGAATTACCAAGAGGAACCCTGCACCCTACTGATTTCCAATCACAGTGTGATTGCTGGCAGCCCGATTGAGGTGATTGCTTTGAATTAACGAGCGTACCAAGGCACATAGGATTTGTTTGATTTATCAAGGTTTTTGCAAGGGACTACGTTCGAATTATCGAATGCCAGAATACATTTCCAATACTATTTTCACACCACTGACACCGAACAAACAGCCACATTACCAGAAACAATTGGCGAAAGTTCTCAGTTGTTGGACAGAACGGGCATTCGCTGGCGCAAAAGAGTGTAGTCAGATACCTGGGGATCTTTGAGATCAGTACCTACATGTTAGCAAATAGGTAGATGCCCCTCTGGACAGATCTGGTACTTTCGCTCTTACAAAGAGACTGTTCCGCAACGGTCAACTCGATGCGAGAGTGAAGGTAATCTGTAACATGGTCCTCATTCGGCCGATGCGTACCTACGGCTGTCCCGTGTGTTCATGAGAGCAAGCCTTGCAAGAAATGCGTGTGTTTGAGAGGGTTTGTCTCAGGGCCTGCCTTCGTCTCTACAGAACACCAGAGTCCTAGTACAAACAAAGTACAAACAAGGCGAACTTGATAAGAGTGGACAATTTCCTATTCGTGGCATATCCACGATCAACTTGAAAAAAGTTAATTCTGCCGCGATATGACAAAAATGTTGTTAGCATGTGACATACCATTGGATAAAATCAATAAACTCGCGTTCCAGACTTTTATAGAGATGTACACACAAAAAGAGTGCCAGATGAGTCGACACTAAAAAAATTACGTTGGAGATTGCTACCTTGATGAGCTGCACAAAATCCGAGCTGAAGTTGGTGACGAAAATAATGTTGTATCCAGCGATGAAACGACGGACAAAGCAGGGCGTTGTGTAACAAATGCTGTTGTTGGGCCTTTGCGAGCAAATAGTCGAGGGTTCCTGATATCGTCTGAAGTTCTGATGATAGAAAAACCAACAACCATTGCCCATTGAACCATTGAACCATTGTCAGCAGCAACAGCCACATTGGGGTTAGGATAATATCTGACTAGAGTATTCGTTGCAATTTAGTCTTAAGTTGATTGTTAAGATTTTTTTACTCCCGATGGCTCAGCCGAAATAAATATGTCATACCTACGCTACCTACGCATCGGCATTGAGACAATCCCGACAAAGGGTGAACAACCCTGAACGTGAAGGCCTAGACCGACTGGGCCGACTGGACATACACAATCGCCAAATCGAATGCATATTCTGAAGTTAATCACGAAATTCCCCATCATGTATTGACATTGAGACCAAAAATTGGTTTGCTCCGGATTTCAATGGCCGCAAAATAAGTTTCCGGTCATCGAATGCACATACGGTAGAAGAAGCACAGTTTGTAGTCCGCTCTGAACAGAAGAAACCCCCACTTATGAATTATTTATTATTGTTCTGAGACCTTGTGTATCGGGCAACTCCTTTATGTCCGCATCCGGGAGTGCTTGCCACCATAACACACGTATTGTATTGTACCTCGAATTGTAGTGCACAATGACCCACACTTGCGTCTTCAATTATTTTCAAATCCATTCACGAATTTCAATTTGCTTCGCAAATACCACCACAGAAGAGTAAATATCCGGATTCACACAGAATTTAGATTCATATTGAATACAAATCCTGGATATCCCAACAAATCAAACAGACGGACCACCGGCTATTGCTTGTGTGGTTTTTGTGATGTTTTGAGATGTTGAAGCGCACACACTTCTATGCGAAAACGGAGACGTGGAAATGCATAGATACGGTCTTAATGGCTTGATACGATTTCTGAAAAATGGAGCAAATCGAGTTGCAAAGAGCTCTTGCCCTTGAATGGAATTTACTGCTAATTTCTAATTAAAAATTAAGAAAACATTGTGCTCTCTGTCTTTGTGCCGCCACATAGAGGGTTTGATAAATCGCGGTCCTTGATTTTAGTCGTTGAGTTGAGTTTATCCGTCCATGAGAGGTTGTCAGACCGAACAAGCCTGCAGCGTGAATTTCTGTTTATTTTAGTATCAATTTTCTCACATTGTCTCTCTCATTTTTTGCTTTTCTCACACTATTAAGTCCTGTCAGCAGGCAGCTGTTCTGGCGGCCATTTATAAATTGAGACCGAGTGACATTTCTTTTGGCGGGCACTTATTTATTGGCACCGAGTGATTTGAAAATCAAGAGAGAAACCACTTCAAGTTCGGTGGGGACAGCCAATTGAGGTTAAATATAAAATAAAAATAAAAATAGGTAACGTGCGGACCTCGCGGTTTCGGTTCAGTCGAAACGTAGCATAAGATGGCATATAATAGTTTCGATATTCGTTTTTTTCAAATCAATCGCCAAAGTACAGTTGGTCAGAATTACTCGTACAGCTTCCCTCGTACCCTTGAATTCAGAGCCATATGGTGCTATACATTTTTGGAAAGGGCATAGCTTCAAGAATTTACAAAAAATACTCGTTTAGACTATATATTTTGTTTTAACTTCCCCCTTTCTTGGATGTTGTCCTTATATTGAAACACACATTTGCCGGTTAGCACTGTTGGCCGCTGCCCAGTTACTTGTCTGATAAAAATATTTCATTTGTCTTACACCCTTATTCTGGATGTGATGTAGTCACAACGCACAAATACCTGCTACGCGCGGCGTTGCCGAATGTACTCCTATAGGAGTATTGTACTACTTTCGGTACCTCCGTACATCCGTACAAGTCCGATCGCGAAATACGACAACGGCATGTATGTCATAAGGAATTGAAATTAAATATTCCTGATCCAAATTGTATGCATCAACCCTTGAGACAAATCAACCGAGCAGATGTCGGATGCGTTTATCCACAGGAGACAGGTAAATCATGTATCCAGCTAGGACAAACACCCTTTTGTCATGTCGTTGGGTCAATTATAAAGGTCTTAGACACAGCAACCGCCTAGAAACCAACATCTAGAGACAGAAATTGGCTGCTGGCATCGATGGACCCTGGACCAACATCTGAGTCTCTTTAAGCGGGCGAAGCTATGAAAGCCATCCTTTATCAACAGGAATTTGTGAGTGACTACGATCAACATCTGCGCTTCAGCTTCCGTGATACTTCGTCAGTTGATGCCAACTATTTGGACGAATTTTGTACGCAGCTTTATTCCAATGATTATAACATTCTACTGAATCACCACTTTTTCCAATGTTCACTCTATGTCATTGTTCAGCTAATTAGTTGTCTACTTTCTTTAATTGCTGGAAAAAATGTCCATGGACACACAGCGCACGCTGGCTATAATTGTAACGCCACTCCCAGTCCTGTAGCCGCCCTTGAAGAGGCACAAACATGAGTGAAAGTCAATCGAAGACAGAATATGGTGGTTTGGCAGTGTCATTGACCAAGTCGAACTCGTCAAAGTGACACCCATGTGCCACTACACCACCGACTAGCCATCGACCGTTCACGGGCAATGATTGTCAAATAATTATGCACCCTTCCCACTGGAAAAAAATATGATAAATCGACTGATTCTCAATCAAAGTCCATCACACTCCACGAAAAGGAAATCATGTACTAAATCCTTTCGCGAACTTACTACTATTTTTGCTTAGAGACCAGAACAAAATAAAGAGATCGATTTCTTTCCTTGACTGAACTACTTGAGTTTGGTGCTAAATCCATTTTTAGCGCAACATGTTAGTGCTTCGAAGATCTTTCAAACCGTTTAAAAATTGTATTGGTGTTGCATCAGACAATGATGTGATGTTAGACGATATTGGAGGTAGATCTGTTTTGTTTTAAGGGACAATCCAGGGTGTAACTACGTTTTATAAATAACGTCTATGTTCCTCAGGTGTAGTTAAAAAATGCCACAGAAAAAAAAGGGTTAACAATGCTTCCAAAGCGCTTTATACTCGGTAGCTAGCTCTTGAACAGGTTGTGGCAAGATAATTACAACAGTGGTCTGCGTTTTACTCTTTAGCAAATTTGTTTGAGTCTCTTCATAGCAACTTAAAGGACGTTTTAAATATTTCAGTATACCATCAGAATAGCAGCATTGGTAGACTTCTGCCGTGATATTGTCATTCTCGTCTCTCATCGTGAGCATTGAGTGGCTTATTGGTTCACACTATTCTTTTAAGTCGACAAATAGGATCTAAGAAATCATAACTGTCCCCCAGTCTTTTTCCGGTTATTTCGCAGTTTCGAAGTCCACATTTTTAAATTTGTCCACATGTTCATAAAATATTTATTATTGCAAGAAGACATTCTGACCATTTTTGGTGCGATACTTACTTCAAGCGAACTGGATACCAAAAGACGAATTAAAGCATGCCATCCAAATCGAAATGCCTGTCGAACATAGTCAACTTGGACCGCAATAATGACCATAGTCCAAACATTGCAACAGGACTGATGTGAAGAGTATGCGTACAATCCTCGTGTCTTCAGGACAAGTACAAAAATGATTTACAGTCTGAACACCTGTGAATCTGAGACAGCTTCAGATGTCAATTATTTCGCGCAAAACATAATAATTCCAAAGTGGCATCAAAAGCTGTCTTCTTATGTAGCCAAAACTACGTCTACGTCGTTCCCTTGAGCACGCTTCCCTTTGACGTCTTTGACTTACACTAAACTTCGGAGAACCATGCTAAAATGACTTCTGAGTGTGTATTATTAATTTCTGAACACAAACATGTTACTCAATTTCCGTTTGATTACTTTATCGCAAACTAAAGTCTCTCTTCTACTAAACTGATTCCTCTGCAACTACATACACTTATGGGACAGCTCTCGATCCATCAATATTGCTAGTCGTCATGGAAATACATTTTCTACGAATTCAAGAAGTTCTGGAGCCCCAGGTGGGCATTCACCAGAAAGGCATATTGCCTGAAATCCTTCTAATGTTTTATCCTGCCGAGGCATGTGTATGAGAGTATGCACATACAATCATCTGCGAATTTGTCGCACTTTGAAAGTACAAACTTAACAGTGACTTGTGCAGAAGATGTTACTTATTGTGAAGATTGATGTAGAAATGTGGATTTTCTCGATATGTGAGCGGATAACGTTAACAAAGCCTAGAAGTGTGGAGGATTTCCAGTTCTCATTCACGCCTTCAACTTCATTTATAAAAATACTATAATATCATAACTATCCATTGTCCTTTACAATCATCAAGACTAGTTGATAACAATTTGTCATTGAGCAGCTATCATAGCCGGAAAATTGGTGGGTGGGTGGGACGACCATCAATTTTGTATTATTCATTGTGAGAGACGATGTGCATTTTGACAAAGCTGATGCTATTAATCAATTATTATAATTATAATCTGCTTCTCGTGAGAACTTGCAAATTGGCTGTGCGAGCAGCTAAAGAGTAATCTTGGGAAGGAGTTCGGCGAGAAGTTGAAAAGCGACAATAGATCTGCGAAAAAGAAGTTCTGGCAAACCATTCGCCGACTCAGAGGAAGGAAATTCGACGTCATCGAAGGAGTCAAATACAAAGTGGTGTGTTGCCTTCCAATGAGGTTGACATCTTACGCAGATGGAGCGAGCATTTTTCGGAGCTGATCAATCGAAAACATTGCACTCAACATGGCAGACCCGAAGTCTGAAGTCGGGCTCAGAATAGTCCAACGCTGGAGGAAGTCATTTTGCCGATTGAATCGCTTAAAGTTGGTAAATCACTCGGTTTGGGTGGACTCCGGCCAGAAATTTTGAAGGCAATGTTTAAAAAGGGAGTTTTATGGCACTCTCGTGTCATTAAAGCGGCCTGGGAACTTGGTGAGACATCTGGCGATTCGCAAACTGGAGTTTAAGAAAGGAGATTGCTCAACCTACATGTGCATATCTCTTTTAAGTGTTCCGGCAAACTGTACGATAAGGCGTTGGAAGCGCTTTCTAGAGCTTTGGTCGATCCCAGGATGGAGGATGAACAGTGCGGATTTCGTGCCAATAGAAGTACAACCGACCAGCTTTACACTCTGGGAGTATGCCAAGCTGTTTTGTGAATTTGGAAAAAGCATACGACCGAGGTCCTCGAGGTAAACTCTGAAGTGTTCTGCAGGAGTATGCGATTGAAGGTCCTCTTCTGAGAGCCATTCAGTCTTGTCTCCTTTTCATTGCATGTATGGACTGGATGTTGCGGTGCAGCAGGAGGTACGTCAATAAGTCAAGCTCGGTCATTCATGGCAGGTCTGTAATCAGAAAGGCCGAGCTTGGTGTCAAAGACAAGTTTTAAACTCAGTATTTATTCCAACTCTCTCCTATGGTCATGAAATTTGGGTAATGACGCGAATACAAGCTGCTGAGGTGAGACTTCTCAGTGCTGCTGTGGGAATTACTCGCCGGGATAGAGCACGGCAGTGCGCGAGGAACTCCACATTAAGCAGCTGCTTGTTCGAACGGAATGGGCTATGGTCACGTGGCACGGATGTCCCCTTCATCACGACTTCCGAGGTGGTCGTTGAATGCGATTCCATCAGGTAGGCGACCGCTTAGCTGTCCCAGGACGAGGTGGTTGGACCAAGTCCAAAAACTCGGACGCGGGAGTCCTCAGGGGTTTCCTGTCCCTCCTTATTTTAGTTGATCAAAAATAAGCTCCTTAAAGAGTTCTTTGTCCTTTGAAGTGGGTGTCTACAGTTTACTGCTTTATCATGAGCCAGAAAGTTTGAAGAGGTTCGCACTTTTACGTCTTGCAGGTTAGAGTGACAATCCTCGCAGCACGAGGGGAAATAGGTGAGGTTGAAGTATCTGACTTCTGGTTGGCAGAAGTCACACTTAGGTAGGAGACGGCCTATTAGGCCACCACTCGGATCTCATTGATATTATTTCGCAGGAAGATTGAAGCTTTTGATAAAAAGGTGGTGATTAGTGACACTAAAGCTACTAATTTCGAAGAGAAATTGAAGTAGACGGCCTCTAATTGACTTCGGTTTCGGGAGGAGAGGGCGCTGCAATTCAAATAATCTGTATAATAGTCTCCGCAGCTTCAGCATATGCCATTCTAGGCCAAGTAAATACTATTCACACTACGTTCGGCAGTCGCACTACCTTCCAGTTTGAATGATGTTGGTGCGCTTCAGTCTCTTGTTGTGGTTGAAGACCTGCTGCCTGTTGCTGTTGCCTTAGCTGTTGTCTGTCAGTCTGGTGTTGCCTTGCTGGCTGTCGTTGCCTTTCTGGCTGCTGTTGTTGCTAAGCTGTTCCACGTAACTGCTGCTATCGCTGTTGCGTTGTTGGATTTGGCACAAAAATTAGCACACAACACGATAATAAAACACAATAGCTTGTGAACATTGTTCGGCTGTAAGGCTTTTCGCGATAAAATGGCAATTACCTTACTCCCTACTTTCCTACGCTTTCTTTCATAAATTGAGCTGGCCCTCCCTTATGTCTGACTGCATTTCGCTGAGAGCTGTGACACCCTTCTTGAAACCTCGCTTGCTTTGTATCTGATTTTGTCGGCTTATCGATTAGTTTTTTAAATAAAGGGCATGATATTCCGAAAATGGCATTTGTTTCGATATCGTTTCATATCAATTGTGACATACTTGAGTGCCAAACATGGCTCTACGGAGAAGCTAAGTTGAAACCAAACTGTCGATTGCTTGTTGATGCGGAGCAATCACTTTATACATTCTTAAAAAAAATAGTGTCTTATAGTGTCTTATGGTTGCGTTTTAATCTCTTGAATACTGAAATTTGAATTCGTTGTTGCAGGTCATAAAATATTCACAGTTTTGCGTCGAATTAAACGTCGGCTGGCGGAACTCGTTTTCTCCAGTTCAGTGAATTGATCCCAGAATTATTTTGATGACAGACCCATAAGGACGCACTTTTTTTTTAAAGAATTTGCAAAACCAACAAATGCGAGCAGGCTGAAGAACAGCACAAGGAAAAAGTCAACGCTGTCATTTTCTTATACACAGGCTGATAAAAGAAGTTATAAATTAAATTTCGAAGCAAACAAATCATTTCCGCCAGCAAGCAATCCCTTTTGCTGGAGGATACCCCAGTTGGCTTACCTTTCCCCGGGTTCATCCCCAAATGGGGCATTTAGGTTCAGGTCGTCCAGTGCAAACTAATCTGGGTAGAATTAAGCTGCTATTTATGAAATAAGTCGCAACCCGCACAGTACCTTCTGATATCTGGATAGCAAAGCATTTTCGCCCGCCTACCGCGAGTGTAAAGTGAAATAAAATTAAATTAAATGGCTAATTAAATTTCGCACCGCCCGGAATGATGCTCCTATTTAATATAGTTTCGTTTCATCTTTTGCACTCCCGCATGGCTCACGGGTCGATATAGATTCCGCGCGCAGCGAGTACGTTCATCTAAGTAATGGTGTCCGACAGTGTTATGGTCTAGTTTTTGCACCCATGGCATTCCTATTAACTCGTCGAATTGATGTTCAATTTATGATCAGAGTTCTCCTGCTGGCTGGACCGGGTGAATTATGGCAGCAGCATTTAGCACTCCTCCAGCAATTGCCTTGGTCTCTAGATGCGAAGGTGATGTTTCGAAACAATTTAGAAGATTGATTAGTTAGTTTTTTAAACGCAAGTTTCGATTGCACTGTCGATGGATCATTATGTCAAAACTTAAGTTGCTTAGGTCTGATTTACATATTATACTGACATGTGTTTGGATGAGTATTTCATTTAACTTCTCATCGAAAACCGTTGGATTTCCATTGTTATGGTAATGTTTATGCCATTACAGCCTTTAAGTACTAGGCTCGCTCTTAGATTACGAATCTATGAAAAACGCTTACCATGACGATTCTCTAGCAGAATCTCATTCAAAACTAGGAGAAAAGCCTGTCGTAGGTCAGGCCGAATGTTATGCGTGGCTGCCATATGTATATTTTGTTCCTACGGCGAACTCGTTGGCAATAGAATACCTTGGAAAACAGGATATAGAAATATTTATTCATAAAAAACACAACAAAAAAGTAGTATAACCTTTTAAAAAGAGAAAAAAAATAGCAACAGTCAGATTTGAACACGGAATTTGCAAAAAAAAAAAAAAAAACGTGAGCAACGTGCCAACCCACTCCGCCAAGGGACTCAATAACTTCCAAGGGTTGTTTTCCGTTTACACTCGATATAAACGTGACATACTTAAAACGTATGTACTTACGAGGGACGTTCAATACATTCTCGGTATGGGGGTGAAGCTCTGGTTGTATATATAAATTGACTTATTTATCAAGTAATACTATTATTCTAGTGCATTCATGGAAAATTTCATATAAATGTGATTATTAATTCGCGTTTTATCTCTCGTTAAACAGAATCATAATGGCAACTGAGACGATGATGGTGAAAATTGAGCATCGCGCTGTAATTACATTTCTCACTAAGCAAGGAAAAAGTCAAAAAACTATTCATGAAGAGATGGTGGCTGTTTACCAGGGTTCCGCACTTTCATTATCAACTGTGCAAAAGTGGTCAAGTGAGTTCAAGAGAGGCAGAGAGAGCATTGAAGACGACCCCCGCTCCGGCGCCCCGGCTACTGCTTGTACGGGAGAAAGCATCAAAGAAGTCGAAAAACTTGTTCTTGAGGATGCCCGAATAAAGGTGAAAATGATGGCAGAGATCACCAAGCTTTCAATTGGTACCATTCACAGCATTCTTCATGACCATCTTAATCTTTCAAAGGTCAGTGCAAGGTGGGTGCCACGAATGCTCACAGCGCCTCAGAAAAAAGTGGGAATCGCCGTAGAGAGCTTTTGGAGATGTGTAGTGAGAACGCGGACGGTGTTATGGATCGAATTGTTACTGGTGACGAAACATGGGTCCACCACTATGACCTTGAAAGCAAACAAGAGTCCATGCAGTGGCATAAAAAAGGAACGGACCCCCCGAAGAAGTTCAAAGTCACTGCGTCTGCCGCGAAGCTCATGGCCACAGTTTTTTGGGACTCAAAGGGAATCTTGCTCATTACAAAAAAAAAAGGTGAGACTATCAAAACCACATCCTACGCTTCCACTTTGCATAATTTGCGGGAGGAAATGAAAAAGAAAAGACGGGGTAAACTCGCAGAGGGTGTCTTGCTTCTTCAAGACAACGCTCCTGTTCACATGGCGCTAGTTTCCAAGGCTGTTGCGCGAGATTGTGGTTTCGAAGAAAACCAACACCCACCCTATAGTTCCGACCTTGCCCCTAGTGATTATTTCCTGTTTCCGGATTTGAAAAAATGTCTTCGTGGAAAAAGGTTTTCGGATGATGAAGAACTCAAGTCGGCAATAAATGGGTATTTTGCAGAGAAAGAGGAGATTTATTTGTTTGAGGGTTTAAAAAGGCTTATCTCAAGATGTACCAAATGCATTAATGTTAGGGGAGATTATATTGAAAAATAAAAACAATTTAAATTGAATTCACATTTTCCTTCATATCGATACCGAGAATATATTGAACGCCCCTCGTATATACATAGCACTCAACAGCAATCCTGGGATATCATTGTGTGTTGAAGTGAATATCGAAGCTAGCCCACCAAGCATATTCATTTCTATTTTTTAAGTCTCCTTACGCAATACCAGATACGAAGTTGTGTTTGTAGAGACTCATAAAATGTTGTTACTCACGATATAGTGAACACACAATATTTTATACATGCTATTCTAAACAGTGAATAAAACACTTTCTCTTTAATAAGCACTTGTTTTTGTATTTTCTGTGTAGCTTTAAGCATGCAAAAGCCATTCTCAAACACATTAGTGCATATGCATCAGTATCAGTTAGCATCGGCTTAATAAACAACTGAACAACTGCACAAAGGTGATGAAACAGGTTCCAAAAAAAGCTGGAAGCTTCCAGCGAGGAAAATGCTCCAGGGCGAAAAACAGAAAAATAAAGGACCACATTTTGAACATACCACTTGTCTCAGGAAAAAAGAAACCTCGTTCCTTCAAAAATGTCTCCTTGACTTTGCATTACAGGAAATTACAAAACGGCCTGGATGGCCTGGTACTCACATACTCTATTTGTTCTAGAAGTACAACGTTTTCTTCGCCGAAATGGGTCATCATTTACTTACGAGTATAGTATTTACTTATTAAATTTAGGCAATGTCCCCAGCCATCCTCCACAAAATGAGCTTCAAACTGCAGATGTTAGCATTTCAGTCATGTACATGCCTCACAATGTCACACCACTTATTCAGCCTATGGATAAAAATGCTATCCATATGACGTAAATTTTATATTGAGAACATGGCTCTGAAGGCTCGTAGAAGGGTTATGACATTTCTGATGTTTGGTTTAAATTTGACACAATCTGTTTAAACCTTCAAATATGGTACTTCGCGCAAGTGCTGCGACACTTCGTCGGCTATATCTTTACTTTTCGATTGTGCAACAATGTTGCTGTGAATTATCAGATTTTTTTTCAAACAATTACTTCAAAATGTCTGGCTATGAGCGATTCTGCGAACAGTTTGTACGGCAAACTAAAGACAGCATTGATCTGCCTGAATTCTCGGAAGATGATACAGATTATCCACCAAGCGAGACTGAAAGTGATTCCGAAGATTATAACTGTGAAAACAGTGATGCTGATTGTATCGGACAAGAAATACGTTTCGCAAGGTGATACCGTCAGCGCTGATTGACATGAAACGAAAACCAGTGCTGATCGTATCACGATGTTGTCATACGTGGCCAAGAAAAATCGCTTCGTAACTTAGCTTTCGACGTATCATGCGACCGTCCACTTCGTTCCAACTGACAAGGCAAAAAATTCTAACATAATTCACTTTTACAATAAAACGAAGGCTGGTGTTGACACTCTACCAGATGGTTGGCACTTATAGGTGTAAACGCAGGACCAATCGACCGGCCACTAACGTTGTTCTACAACATTCTTGAGCACCATGCTTCGACATTTGGCTGCTGAACTGCATCCACCTCTGGATGGTCTCCTTAAGCACATAAGTAGCATGATACAAATTAGGTATAGTAGTCAAAGGTATTGTGTGTTCGCTGTTTGGATTTCGACCTTTGGCGCGGCTATATGTGGTGACGTCGAGCTGGCATAGGTCAGCTAGTCATCTGCAAATGTCAGTTAGATGTGTTTGATCTGCCATGTGAAGGGTGATTTTTTAAAAGCTATAGGAAAGTTTTTCAAATAAAAAACACATAAAATTCAGAAAAATGCATGAAATCTTTATTTGAATCGATAGTACGGTCCATATAGTTTAATGTTTGAAGATTATTTCATGTAAATGTTGACCTTGACTGTGCCTCAAATGGTCCATCCGCTTAGTCCAATTTTGGCATACACTTTCCAACATTTCGGCCGGTATCTCACGAATAAATGCTTCAATGTTGTCCTCCAATGCGTCAATTGAAGCGGGCTTGTCTGTATAGACATGAGCTTTAACATAGCCCCACAAAAAATACGAGTAGTCTAAAGGCGTTAAATCGCACGATCTAGGCGGTAAATTGACCGGTCCCGAACGTGAAATAAAATGTTCACCGAACTCGCCTCTCAATAAGTACATTGTTGCGCGTGCTGTGTGGCATGTGGCACCGTCTTGTTGAAACCACATGTCATGCAAGTCAAGCTCTTGCATTTTGGGCAAAAAAAAAGTTGGACATCATCTCACGGTAGCGCTCACCATTCACAGTTACGTTACTATTCGCATCATCTTTGAAGAAGTACGGTCCAATGGTGCCACCAGCCTATAAACCGCACCAAACTGTGACTTTTTCTGGATGCATTGGTAGCTCTTGCAATGCTTCTGGCTGATATTCACTCCAAAATCGACAATTCTGCTTATTTACGTACCCATTGAGCCAAAAATGAGCTTCGTCGCCGAACACAATTTCTCGCGCGATGAACTTCCTTAACAGAGCACGCATTTTGATAATAAAATTCAATAATTTGCAAGCGTTGTTCATTTGTAAGACGATTCATGGTTAAATTATAGACCAAACTGAAGATGTTTGACCGTGAAACAAAACACGAAACGTGCGTCAGCTGTTTAAACCAGTGTTGCCAAAAATATAATAGCTAAAAAATCACCCTTTATAATGTGTCTCCGGTCCAGACAACGATGAACCATAACTCTTATATAGATAATGAACTATAATATATTTAGATGTTATAAAGCCACGGTCCCAGCTTTGATCCTTGTGAAACTCCCGCTGCCTTCAACTGAGACGTAGAATCGTCTGAAGTGCAGAAAGCTATAAATCATTCTGCTGAGGTTGGAGGAGAATCCCATCTGGTTCAGATAAGTCCCTCAATCCAGAGCGTATCAAAGCAGGCGATCGTTATTGTTCAGGGCAGCCACAACATCGTGTGGGAATTCATTAGAGGATGTTGCGTTGAATCTTTTTCCCGAAATCCGTACTGAATAGCCGGAATGATGTGTAGGTCGGTGGAGCATCGCTTTAGTTTACGCACTTCCAGGTCCTCTAGGATCTTGCTTATATTGCTCAAGAGCGATGTAGGCCTCTATCCTGAAACAGCAGGATAGCGCTCGCCTTTTTTGGTATTGCCACAATTTTAGCTATTTTCAACTTGCTAGGAAAGCAGCTATTGCTGAAGCAATTGTTCATGATAATTGTGAGAATCACCGTTAGTGGCATTCGCTTCAGGAGGAAATTGGAAATATTGTCAGCCCCGGCTGCTATCCTCGTTGGGTTAAGTTGAACAATTCCCGCAATTTCTTCAGCCTTGGTGAGGTCATCATTTCCTGTCGGGGCGTCGACTGTCTTGGTTTCGCTGAAGATGATGTCTGGTGCGGATGGATTGTCAAGTGCATTGACGTAGGTGTTGATTTCTGTGACAAATTCCGGGTCATCTGGCGGTGATGGTTGAAAGTTGCTTCGAAAAAGGATGAAAAGGCTTCTGCTTTTTCTGCTGGCGTATTTGTGTCTCCGTCGCTCGTTGTCAGTGTTTGTGGCAGCTTCTTCTTACCGATGGTTTTGTGGTTTTGTCGGAATACGGCGTTTGAAGTCACCCACAAAAATACAAGCAACAGAATCTCTCTCAATCTATCTCACTTTCTCATGAAGTGTGACTAAGTGATACACACGGTAGTAGAGAAATTTGTATTGTCAAAGTGACACATATTTTTGGGTGACACGACTAAGAGAATTGTGAGAACCCAACTACAGGTTAGCTCATTTGTTCTGTGTATATGACACGTCTAATGTTTTGAAAAATGCAAAGAAAGAGCAAAGCAACTGGGCAATTTTGAGCTTTACTCAACACATCGAGGTTTGTGGGGAAAACAAAGTCCTATAAAGAAGTTTCAACAGTAAGCACGAAAGTGGATCGCAACATACGTCTATTCATTTACGGTCATCGATAATTTCACCTAAAAACTTCGCCAATGGGCTGGGTTGGCAATGGGCTGGCTATCGGCAATACTGAATCCAAACGGCGAAGTTTTGACAAGGAAGTTCAATTGGAGACGATAGACAACCATTCCAACATTCCTACATTCCGAATAGATGTATGCATATTCTGCGAAATGCTTAATTGCCACATAAGCTCTTTCATGCTCTAGGGATTGTCTACGAATTCCTCACAACAACTGATTGGGCTTGTGAATACATCTTTTGTATTACACTAAACCACAGTCTAAGAAATACCATGGGACACGGCAAAACAAACCAACACTGCAAACAACATGTCCTCGCTGTTAAAGCCTCAACCTTTGATTTGCATGTGTATGTATAAGTAGCCATGGTTACCCCCATTCTCCAGCGGCGTCAACATCATCGAAACGAGGTGTGCACTCGGTTACCAGCACCTGAAATTGTTGACCAGCCGGCGTGGTTGAGTGGAAGCACACGAAAATAAATCAATAAATTTAGGATAACCGGAAACTCCTGGTCCCAACGGAAAATTATTTCAGCCGAAAAATGTATCAAAAATAAAAATGGGAATTCGAGTTCAAATGAAACCAACATTGGTTGACCGAAGGACGCTGTCGCCCTCGAAAATGTATTTGGCTACAACCAAACGATGCTGGGATGTAGTTAGCTGCACGGGTGAGCTTCTTTCTAATGACTTCATTTCCTGTTCAATTTGTGGCATTTTGCTGCGGGAAATTCGATTCGTTTGATGCTTTTTTCATCACACTGAATGACGAACATTTTTGGTTTAAAATAGCTAGTCGTGTGAACTTAGATGCCTGTGCTGAGGGTTTTTAAAATTGGGTATGTATTGTGCCGTGTATATCTTAATGTATTTAGGACGTGAACTGTTAAAGTAACTTAAAGTTGAGGGTGTTTTACTGGATGTTTGATCTAAACACCGGTTAGAAAATTGTTGTTCATTAGAGGCTCGGTGGCTCCTTAGAGGCTCTGTGGTAAGAGGCTCTAATACGGTACATCCTGGTTATAACGAGCCTGAAAGAGATTAGAAAATATTCGTTAAGGTGTATTATCTAGATTTTAGATTGGACTAAGATAAGTTTTAACAAGTTAACTTCAACATTACTTACGCACCCATCTGCTTACCCTATTATAGCGAACGATTTCCCCTAGTGAAAGCTCTTTAATAAATAAAACAAACAGCTGCTCCTCTTGGGAGTATAGGGCTTCCACTTGGCATCTCCATCTCACTCGGTTAGTTGCAGCTGTCTCTACACCATTCCAAGTGAGGTTTTATTCCAGGAGTATCGCTCGTCTCTAGGTATTCTTGTGATGGCATAATGCTGTCAGCCTGACGGTCTGTCCGATCCATTTCTATTGGCGTCTCTTGATCTGTATCACACTTGGTTCCTCTCTTGCCATTTCTAACTGCGTTCCCGATGGCGTTTGGCCAGAATATTCAACATATGGTACGGAGACATTTGTTGATGAATACCGGTAATTTCATCAAACCATTCACCCCCCATAAATTTGCCCAGAGCTTTAGGGTATTCAAAGAATGGGTCGTTAATATAGCTTGAACAGACGTAGACCTTCAGTATCAGCAAGTGTTGGGCAATGTGTGACAGAAAGAATAGGAAAAAAGGCCAGATTTTAATTAGTTTCACGTTTACTCCTTCACATCAGCGTCAACTTAGTTAAATCTGTCAAAGAGCATGTCTCTTCGATTTTTATTTTTTAATTTTCCCATTGTTATCTTAGATGGATGATTATGTCGACCATAATCCGTTCGCAAGCAGTAACTCAACTAAACCCACTTACGAAAGAATCACATGTAATTAGTTTTCACAATTTTTGCACGTTCGGTTGTGGTAAGCTGGCCCTACATTAAGCTGAACACCTACGGTCTCGGATGACACCTAGGTTTGACGGATGTGATTGAGATATGCTGTCGCATCCTGACCATGGATTGGGTGACCCTATGTATTTCGTGTACTCATACCTCAAGTGTCCATTAATTCTGCGGATTACTCGACATCTTGAAAACTTGTATGTCGCCCTGACTCCTTTAAATCACTCGATTACGTCAATCGCATGAATTAATCAAATTAATTAAGTTGTATGTCTTCCACTTTGTTGCAGGTGCTTATTCTCATGACCTTAGTCTTTTGGGTACATATCTCAAACGCGGTGAATCGTGCTAATGTTGTGAGGTGTTCTCATTTAGCTTGGATGTGGCTGGGATTGGTGAGAGTAGAAAAATATCGTCTGCATAGTCTAAGTCCTCAAGTTGACGTGTGAGACTCCAAGTTATTCTACAGCTCTGCATGCCAACTTCTCTCATAATTTCATCCAGGACATTTGTGAACAGTTGAGGTGGACGTGGTCATCATTGCTTTACTCCTGTATTTGTAGTGAAAGAGTCACTGATGTTTCCGTTATGCAGTACCGCGAGATCCAAATCTTCGTACATTGCTGTAATGATGTTCATCATTTGCTGGGGTACTCCTTTCTTACTTAATGCTCTCCATATTGAAACTCTTTTGATGATGTCAAAGGCCTTCTGTTAATCGATGAACAACTTCAACCACATCAACTATTATGCGCATAGTGTTGGCTTGGTCTACGCAGCTTCTGTGTGGGCGGAAGGTAGCCTGTTCATCTCGTAGATTTCCTTCGATCAAGATTGTGAACAAATCTACCCTTATTCTTCTCCAGTTACTGCATTGCTTCAAAAATGTGGGTAGCGTTTCTTCTTCCCACGCCTTTTTTATGTGAGTGTTTATAAGTTCAGCTGATGTTCTGCTGTCAGCGCGTAGCAGTTCGGCTGGGACAGCATCCTCGCCAGCTGCTTTGTTACATTTAATTTTCAATATAGTATCTAAATGAAATTTTCTCCAAAAATACCCTCCCTATTGCAAAGGGCTGATGGAACCTGGAGCACCTCAAGACTGTCTTAAGATAACATAGAACCCCACGCAATAACCTCCGCACTCAACAGACACGGGGTCGAAAAGCTTGACTTTTATTCACCAGTTTCTCAACAACAGAGTGATAAGCTCGAGGCTTGGTGGTGCCACGATCTGCATACCTGTGAAGAGAGGCATACGGCAGGGTGGTGCAACCTTCCTTCTACTGTGGAACATAATGGTCAACGAACTGTTTGTGACACTTGAAGGGACTGGGTGCGAAGTCATTGCCTATGCAGATAATGTTGCAATTGCAGTATCTGGATAGCCAGGTAGCGATCAAATCTCTAGACTCTGTCGACTTCAACTCCAAAACTTTCCTTAATTGCCGCCTATCTCTGAACGAGTATTTCAACAACCATCTCATGTGGGTGCCTGGACACAGTGACATTTCAGAGAACTGCGAAGAAAACGAACTCACTGGAAAGGGTACAAATTCTGCACTCTCTCCTGGTGGAGACCACCCTCCATGCCTATCGCTGCTACTAAACATCTGCTAGGTAGAAACGCTCGCTGAGTCATACCGCAACTGGACATCAGACACAGGATACCTCTGTAGAAGAATAATTAAATACTGTCACCGCACTTGCGTAACACACATAAATGATTATTCATTTATGAGATAACGAGAATTTGATTCCCGTTTAAAAAGTACTCGTAACTTCCGAACCGTATGTCGTACCGTCTTAAAAACATGTCACATTCAGCATCTAAATTTTAGAATGGTTTTTGTTGAAAATTTCAGAGCTCTGAGACGTGTAGTTTCGGAGCCTTTGTCGGTCAGACACACAAACTTTCTGCTTTATAGTTAAGATGATAATTGTCTCGAAGAACTCGTCTCATGATCGGCACATTCTCCTGCATTAGCAATGCTATAATTATCGCCCGCAATTTACATACAGTCGGTCTTTTGGAAATAAACTGTCGCGCAGTAAACTACTTGTTGTTTTTTCTACCGCCCGTCCAAATTTCTACCGCCCCTTGCCCCACACCTCATTACCAAACAACTCTTGCCTCTGAACGATCCCAAACGATCGCTTAGCTTGATCAGATTAAGCAGGCTAAATCTCAGATCTCTTATTGGCGTTCTAATAGGGCATAGTGCTATCGGAACTTACGCCTCTAGACTGGGCCTTGCCTAGAATGATTTGTGTAGAAGCTGAAGAACGAGGACGAGGAAGGAACCATTGATCAGTTGCTTTGCAGCTGCAGTGCTCTCTTACCAACATTAGAATCAGCCTTCTTCTACGCTTTATTTAAAGCACTAAAGGGTTTGCAGAATATTTACCCTTAGATTCGGGTGGTAACACAATGGGCCTATGTTTGGCCTAAGTGTGTCTGCTGTCCTTCTGGGAAGCAGTCAGCCATTTCTACCTAATGCAACATATCCTACCGTGAGTTCTAGGCCATAACGAAAAATTCGTTAAATCATGAGAATCGTTGTACTATTGAGGTCCGTCATATCATGCTTGAGCTGTAATAAGTAGTAAGCAAGGAAAAAGTTGAATTAAGTAGGTCATAGAGTTATTGTAAGATAAGTCAAGAATAAGAAAAATAAGAAAAACCCTCAAGGGTCTTTGTATATATAAATCGAGGGATAGAGGAGATGGAGCAGAAAATGAATGATGTCCGAAATTTACCAGGCGGTGAACGATTTATGCAATGCGTATACAATTGGGATAGATCTCCTTACCGAATTAAACTGGGGAACTTGTATTATAGTCGCACTCTATACGAAGAGTCTCGTCTGTAGACTATTGTCGATGATGACCCAAACAACATTGATCGGCAGAAAGTTCCAGTCTGTTCCTGTTTAATGTTCCACATATGAAAGCATGCCTAGCTACTAACTATACAACGCGTGCGTAGTTTTGGCTTCCTGCTAAACTCTCTGCTGGAATAACTGAGTGTGCATAGTTGCAGGCAGCTGGCTAATGATCGCGTCGTCAGGAGAGGCTTGTTGGCTGTGGCCGAGGTCCGGCAGCGCCAGCAGAAGAAGAACACAGATATCGCACTATTGTGCCAATATTCCAGATTTATCACAGTTGAGCACCGGCTACTAAATGAAAGTTACTCCCCAACACGTTGCTAAAGAAGTTAGCCCTAGGTCCATCTCGCCACCCATGCGTACACGACAAATGCAAGTCCAACTCATTCTAGAATACATTACACCATTCAAGAGCAATGGCGAATTCAGTTCAGTTGGACCGAGGTATCCCTGTAATCGCTTCATAACCAATGACCAATTTTCTGTCTGGCGACATCATTTATTTGCTTATTTCTTCAAAGAATGATTAATTTCAATTTGACTGCGTGCCGCCTAGGTCATAAAGTTCTCATCCCATGCCGTACAATTGCGAGGAGTGAGCAGGGCCATAATTTACAAATCGCCATCCAAACATTTGGTAAGGATCCTATCAGAAAACACGAACGACAAGGTTATATGAAACAAATTTATGGCATAGTCTTTAGGCCCTCAGAGCCTTCCACAGACAAGACACTCAGTTATAGGTTGCTATATTTCAATTATTACCAAAGATTACATTCCTGCCCGAATGCCATGAGGGCGGGAGGGGAATGAAAAGGACGTCATAACGAAATAAAATTCTCTTCAAAGTGCCGTACCACCATGACCACAGCCATTCGAAGACCACCACCATAAAGTGTGTCCTCCTAAATCAGCGGAATTCATCTACAAGCACCAGTATTTCAACCTTGTCCATTTGATGGTTCTCCAAATTGTATCGTAAACTTCTTTTATTGCTTTAAAAGGAGAATTACGGAAGCATTAGTTTAAAGTGTGCGCTCTTACGTTTTTGCTGTCCTCTTTGATTACTTCGTATCTAAATGGGTAATCAGCTGTCGGTGCCCCTTTCTGCTGTGCTCCCCTTCATCTTCGGCCCACTTTGCTGGGCGATTCTTCAGAAAGGAGGACAGATAAGTATTTGTCGCAATGATGATTTTCAGCATTAGGAGATGTATCTTGGTCGTGCCTTGCCTCTGCAGATGCGGGCAATGAAATGCTCCTTACATAGATGAATTTCACTTCGATGGTTTGTTCTGGCACTGCCTCGTGGGAATAAGGAATCGTTCCTTTTTTTTATTTTCTTTCGCTCTCTCAAATTTCAAAGATAAATTTAAAGCAAGTGGAATATGTTCGAAATGGTAACATGCGGTTAAGGTCCTTTTAATGGGATATCGCACTGGTGTGCTGCTTACCAGATGCTGAGTTGATGATAGAATGGTGTGCGTTTGCGATTTCATGCTGGGAAATTGTTGAATTCAATGGCTGGTGGGAGGTAAATACATTTTGATGACGTTGATAGGAGCACGTAAAATTTAACTCCTCAGAGTTGTACGAATTTTAGATTACAGATCGTTAATTTTAAGCGCCTCTAAAGTATTAAGCAGGTAAGATCGGGTATCACAAGATACCAGATGGAAATTGTAAACTGGATGTCTTATTTAAACGGAAGATATCGGAGAAGTGAGCATCACACAGAGGATTTGGTTCAGAAGTTACCCTCCCCTCGATCAGCCAGTGGCGTATGTTTCGTGCAGTGTCTACTCAAACTAGATGTCTACTTGAATGCATTAATTCGCCTTCTTATGCACTGTGTACAGTACTTCAGTGTACTCCATTCATTCCAGCCATTCAGTATTCTAGAGTGCACTGAAAATTAGTACAAGTAGTCCAGAGACAAAGACTGTGTAACATTCAATCACCCGACAACGAATAGAATACCCTGTTTGATTTCACTCTGATTTGGGGGAGCAGAGGTACCCAATGGCTTAGCGTGGATTGGGGCCGCCCCACAGTGCGTCGAGTCAGTACAAAATGTGGAAAAAAATCAAAATAACTTCACACAACACGACTAGGTAGGTTTCAATGCTGGCATCAAATTTCATTCGCTTGCGTTTGTCGGGTTTAAATGAGAGGGTCAGACATCAGTAGTAAATAGTTCATTACACGTTTGCAGTTGTGTAATCTCGAAGACTCTCTGGCGTGACTAAGTTTAGCAAAGCGAACAGTTTTGTGTAAGCCTTTAAGCTCCTCCTCAAATAGGTTGCCCCATTGGTATTTGAAAATGTTGGATAACTTCAATTCCATTGTGAAATAGCTTATACAATGTACAGGGCATAAAATACCAACCATACAACTCCAAGTAAAAATTTCAAGTTTCACGTGGTAAGACATTGAATTTTCAACATTAATTTCTGAGCCTATAGTAATTACAAGTCTTTTGTAATTTCTCAGCTGCTTTTGGGGTCGGAAAAGAACGTCCTGGCAGTATTGCTGTCATTGGACGACCTAAACCCTTGCTCTGGCTGGTCAACATTCAATCACATTCTTGACTTGAATTGCGACTGTAGTCGATGTTTCTCTTCTCTGCATACAGCCTTGTTTTCGTCCTTGAACTCTCCATTTCTTAAGAGCCAGCCAGTATGTAGTATGTAACCTGCATTCAAATGCTCTTATCCAAAGGTGAAGAGTTGTAAGACCAAAACGAAAATGTTCTTCGTTAAGAGGCTTCTGAGAACATTTCATTGTATTCATTTCTCTGGCTTCAGACGAAATTTTACAAATGCTTCTATCGACCATAGTTATAGTTACGATTTCGATATCTGCCACATTTTTGCCAGCGTTTATTAATATTTGAACATAAATCTGAAACGCACATTCTTAATTTATCTACTTCTTCTGGCTCTAAATTTCAAGCGACAGGTGGACGCCGACGATTCTTACATAAAGGGTGATTGTTTAGCTATTATCTTTTTGGCAATGCTGGTTTACGTTTCGTGTTTTGTTTCACTGTCAAACATCTTCAGCTTGGTCTATAATTTAACCATGAATCGTCTTACAAACGAACAACGCTTGTAAATTATTGAATTTTATTATCAAAATGCGTGCTCTGTTAAGGAAGTTCAACGCGCGAGAAATTGTGTTCGGGGACGAAGCTCATTTTTGGCTCAATGGGTACGTAAATAAGCAGAATTGTCGATTTTCGAGTGAATATCAGCCAGAAGCATTGCAAGAGCTACCAATGCATCCAGAAAAAGTCACAGTTTGGTGCGGTTTATGGGCTGGTGGCATCATTATCCAACTTTTTTTTGCCAAAAATGCAAGAGCTTGACTTGCATGACATGTGGTTTCAACAAGACGGTGCCACATGCCACACAATGGACTTATTGGGAGGCGAGTTCGGTGAACATTATATTTCACGTTCGGGACCGGTCAATTGGCCGGCCCCGTAGACGGTTCGTCGTCAAGAATGGCAACGTGACCTCCACAAAATCAACTTTCAGAAGTCGGAAACCATATTGTTCAGGACGCCGTTGTATAAGGCCTCGGCGGATACGAAAAAGAATTGGCGAAAGTTCTCTATTGCTGGACGACACGGGCAACCACTGATGCAAAGGACTGTAGTGAGATACCTTGGGATCTGACTAGCTCAATATCTATATTTTAACAAACATGTAGGGCCAGGGCCCGAGGAGCTTCTGCTCTTACAAAGAGACTGTTTTACAACAGCCAACTCGATGCGAGGGTGAAGGTTATCTGCTACATGGCCCTCATCCGGCCAATGCTTACCTATGGCTGTCCCTTGTGTTTCAACCTGATAAGAGTGGAGAGTTTCCTAGTGAAGTTGATTCGAGGTCATACTGCCAGAGCGATGAACTCGGTCAATAACTTGATCTCGGAGTCTTACTACCCCAATACACAATACTACGAAAGGGTACGCCACAACGGCTTCGTCCCCCCAGAAGACTTTCTCCATTTAGACAGGAACGGGCTGTTACAAGATATAAATGCGGTACCGCTCATCTACCACATCGCCAGATCAACTGTGGATGGGCGAATCAACTACGACCGTTCCGTCGCACAACGAGCTGAGGGGGGTCTCCTCCGGTTCAGTACGGCGGTATCAAGGAGAGATGTTCGGGATGTTGCAATGCACCACCGAAAATTCTGGTGGCTGGGGAGAGGGGGAACTCCCTCGTCGAACCCTTTAGACGCGGGATAGAAAGGGTAGTACGTATCCGACCTACATAGCCTAGGGCAGTTTTTAAGGTAGCTTGTAAGTTGTAAATAAAAAAATAATAAACTTGGTGGTCGGGCGCAACAGCATTTGTATTCCTAATAGAAGGACGTGAAGCTGAAGATGACATAGTAGAAGCGAGAGAGAGAGGGAGAGACAGATAGAGAGAGAAAAATAGGAAGTTGCATAAAAATATTTAAAGATAGACCTTGTGGTTTAATTCATAATTTCATCACGGGTTACTTCAATACTAAGTCCCACTTACGTTTATTCTTTTTTTTTGTAATAATTATAAGGATACATTAAAACTATTTTTACTTTATAAAAAAATCGTATAAAATTCGTTATGTTTCAAATTATTTTTTATCGTAATAAATATAAAAAAGCGTTAACAGATATGCATTTATTCTGTAAACTCATTGCGATGTCAAAATTTAAATGGGGTTAAGTAGGTGGGCGGCCGCGGCGTTGTGGGTTGGTGTGTCCACCCCTGCGCACTTGAGCCTACGTTAACCAGTTTTGATTCCTGGTACGGGCACAATCATTTTCAGGACCCCATCTTGACTGACAAGTGACAATGCTCAAAGAGCAATTATTGTCTGGCTATAAAAAGCTTCTTAAATTGGCCCTTCGAAGTCGGCAAAAACCTGTAGGTTCCTTCCTCTTGTGAAAAGAACAATAGCATGCACAACACGAGTGGTTGATGAGAATCTAACACCTTATCAAAAACGTTTTCAATATTAGGGGTGTTTTTTTGCTATAATAAACATTTCAAAATTATCAAATACATTAACCACACCTACAAATGGTGTGTAATATCGTAAGTCACATTCACCATACTTCGAACGAGCCAATACAATCAAGAATGATCACACAGAAATAAAGATTTGAGACATTGTTCTTATTCGCGCTCATTTCACAAGAGCCGATACATATCCCGTGTAACTTCAGCGGGGATAGGAGTTGTTGGTGTCTTTTACATGCAAAGTGAAATCTAAGCGTATATACTCGCCTATTGTTTAGAGGCAGATGATTCTGTCTTTTGGCAGTCCTATGCTTTTTACAATAACAGAAGGGCTCAAGGAAATAACGCAAATATATATACAAAAGTGGTTTGCACGATTTGGAAAACTTTGATTCGGTCGATGCAGAACGCCCTCACTGAAATATGGTTCACATCAGAGAATCAAAAATCAGAATATCAAAAATTGGCTTGATTCATTCTAGGCTGCCAAGCTGGCGCAGTTCTTTTGGGGTGTGATCCACAAATTGTCAGAAAGATGGGAAAAAGTCATGGCTTCAGATGGGCCATACTTTGAATAATACTATTCCACATGTTTCTCTTAAATAAACGTTCAAATTTAAAAACAAAAACCGCACGAATTAGTTTTTACCCATCAGGAGCCGAACATTTTGTTGGAATTTGAATTAAGGCTTGAAAAAAAAAAATAAACTAAGTTGGCGAATATGCTGAGTGGGTGATTTAGCTGCTGGTTGCTATGATGAAATTGAGCCCATCGTTGGTGTGTGCGGATACCAATGAAATTCGGGTGTTGATCGAATTATTCCGATGAAATATGGGCTCAGCGTATTTATGTTTGGTGTTCTGGAAAATGTTTAGAATGTCTATTTTTAATCTATGTGTCAGCGTATGTGTCGTTAACTTATAGGTACATACAAAAAAAATCATCTGAGAAAGGGGCAGATTAAAACAAGATATATCCTCTACATATCATACAATACTAGTGTGTTATTATTTTCTGTAAATACTTGAAGCTCTGTCTCAACATATTATATAACATTGTTATCTTTTTATTTTCTATAAAACTGCCCTTTCCAAAAATGTATAACACCAAATGTTTCTGAATGAAATGTTTTCAGGAAACGCTTTTGAAAAGTCTGTGCGAGTAATTCGGTCATATCAATGCTCTTATTCACTTTACTTTGGCGATCGATTTTACTAATTTCTTTAATTATGTTTTTCTTCTACAAAAATAATTAATATCGAAATAAATTTTATCTATTGATTTTCATCGAAATAAGTCGGGGAACCCTACTTTCATAAAAACCATTTTTAAGATGGCCTTGCATGGCGACGTTCCACTGTGTGTTGGTCGACCCCAGGGAGACGTTCAATAGCGGGTCGGTACGCGTCGGTCGACCCCCTAAATCTGTCAGTGCTGGTAGAGTGCCTAGAACCGAGTTCCGTCTACATTTACAGCGGCTGACTATTGATCAGATGTAAGCGGAGAAGTTTGTCGTTATGCTCAGAGCAACAGTACTGCTTACTGTTCAGCCGAAACATGCTCAGGCGATAATCAAAAAGTTGCAATTGACAGTCCTCGCTAATGCATTAAACTGTAGTACATTAAAATGGTCAAGAAATAGTCAAGTACTCACACACATCGTCCCTACACCGCGCTCATTACATCTTGCTACAAAATTCCCTGACACCATGCTGGAGGTCTTTTTTTTCATACGACCAAAAAATAACATATTCATATTAACATGAACATTCAACTTAGGTTAGCCATATTTTACCAAACCCAAAACCCCATGTTTTGGTTTGTTGCATGTTCAACTGAGCAGAAAATGATACAGTCAACATTAATACCGTTTATTGTGATTTCTATTTTTTTTTCTCCCATTGACATGCAATTTCTGCTTTATTGCTCTTGTTTCGCAGCCCCTGTGTTCAGTATCAGACCACAGCAGCGTGTAATATTCGCCAAATTAATTACGCAAAGCAGTCATTATGGGTGAATTATTAAATCAATATAATTTTAATATTTTCTTATTGTTATAGCAGTATTATCTCCCAATGGAGGCTCAACAGATTTTGGATAAAATGCACATATTTTTACTCATCCAGAAAAAATAAACTGAATTCGTTTAAAAACAAACAACACAGTTGTTGCAGGTAAGTTGCCAAAAATATAAAGCTAATTTGTTCTGTTTTTTTTTTTTACTTTTGCATGATTTTAGAATGTCAGTGCAGTTTTTGTAATTAAAATAATGTACGGAAAAATGTGAAACTGTGTTGAGACTTCCTTGCTTTGTTCCTGCGTTTGGGTGAAATGCCAATTGTTTGGCGTAGTAATGACAACAAGGCAAACAATTACAATTAAATCATGCATATACTTGTTTCCGTAATTTTCTATAACCTCTTGCATAGCCGCATTTCCGGAAGTTGATTTCAGTTTCATTCCAGAGAAACGACACGGGACAATTGAAAATAGTGTACAATTTCGAATGAACTAATACTATTGCCGCGGGCAGAATGAATTATGAATATATGCACGTACATCGCGAAATATGTGTAATAAGTGCTGAATGCACATGTTTGTAAAATGGCCAACCACAATATCTCAGAACAGGAAAAGCATATGTGTAGATACATAAATTGAGGCTCAAGTGTTTGTTACTGATATCAACTAAACTTTCACATATGTATCTTTGATATTGGTCATATGGTTTGTGTGAAGTTTAGCTAAAATCGGTAAGGGTACGTGTGTGTGTTTCGTGAAAAAACACATGATTCAGTACATTTAGGGTTTTTTTTACCACATATGTTTCTTGAGTCGGTATATGGATAGATATGTCACAAGTGATTCGCAGTTGCTTTGATTTTTAGAGTGTCACGATCAGAAATTACTCTCCGGGATAGGGTGACAGACACTACAGTGCGCGAGGAACTCAACATTGAGCAGCTGCTTCTTCGAAAGGCTATGCTTCGTTGTTTTGGTCACGTCCTCTTCTTCACGACTTCCGAGGAGGGCGTTGAATGCGATTTTATCGGGTAGGTGACCGTTTACCTGTCCCAGGACGAGGTGGTTGGACCAAGTCCAAAAACTCGCCTGGTTATGCTTGGGCACAACCTCTGATGAGGTGGAATCGATGGCGGAGGATCGAGTTTCCTGGAGATCTCTCGTGCGTGGTTTACCCCGCAATTGACTATAAATATTCAAGCATGGATGTTGAAAGTCAATTGCCCACAATCCCTTTTTTTTTTTTCTTAGTGTTAGTCAAGCTATTAGCTATTTTTATTTATACCACAACTCCGGACAAAATTTAGTTCACGAAAGGTCTCTGCGATAATTTAAGTAAAAACGTAGCATTAGAGAAACGTAGAATTATGAGAAGATCCGCTTAGATCTGCCTAGCGAAGCAAGTACAGGGTCTAGCCACTATTCCACATATATATAGTAATTTTCGAACTCGCTGCCGGTCGTTAAAACCTGGTCAGTCTTGGCCAAGAGATGTCTAGAGCAGAGAACATGGACATTTTTTAATTGCTTACTTATAATTTTTGGGAAGATTCTACCAAGCGTTTGTGGATAAACTCGTGTGTCAAATGATATGGAGTCATTCTAACTTTGTGTAGTGCCCAGATTAAAATACCAATATTATTTAATAGCCTATGGAGGGTGAGATAAAAAAAAAACCAACGTTGGCAATAAAGCCCAACATAGGCGTTAGTATCACTGCCCATATTTAACACACAATTCTACATACAACATAATGCTGTTATTTTCTTAAAGCTGAAAATGACTTCGATGTCTCCAAAGCTACCGCCAAAATGATGTCAAATGTTTAAAGTATAAATGCAGCATAAGTTAGTATTGGGTTCTTGAAGGCATTGACAAAATTTAACGTAATTAAAACCACCTTGAGGCAAGCCATCAGTACGGACAAATAGGGCAGTGGAGGATGTGGTATGCCCTAAATAGTTTAGAGAGCTCATTTCCCGTTAGATCTCCGTGGTCCATATTAGCAGCACTTTTTTTAAAAAAAAAAGTTAGAATGAACTTGTTGCTTTATTTATTTCAGCTTGTTTCTATATTCTTGCTTATAAAGACTGAATACTAAATATCGTCGGTCCAAAGGTAAAAGTCATTACGTACGAAACTTGCGAAATTGAGTTTTCTTAGGAAAGCCAGTATGACTTTTCACGTTTTATAACTGGACAGATTCAAAAGGGCATAATTTTTGTATTTTGTATTTTGTATTTATATGAGTTATAGGAGTTACAAAATGGTAAAACCCTTGAAGTGCGTTTACTTAGTAGGAAAAAATCGTATAATAGTTAGTTGTAGAAAGCAAAATCTGGCTAGAGACCACTTCTTTCGATAATTTTGTTTTAGATTTTCAATTTAAAATCCGTTCCATTAATTAGACAATTTTTCTAATAAGTCCCACAACGAACGATTTTGAAAAGCTGTCGGCTCTGAAAGACAAACCCAAAATGTGTCTATTAGTAACTAATGTAATAGATAACATTTTATATTTATCTTATTTTATAACTTCCAAGTTGCTTTATTAAACCTGTAGACTATCCAAAGGAAACTCATTCTAAATCTACATTTTCGATTTCTAACTTCTCAGACTATGATGAAAATAAAGGGTGATTTTTTAAAAGCTATAGGAAAGTTTTTCAAAAAAAAAGACACATAAAATTCAGAAAAATGCATGAAATATTTATTTGAATCGATAGCACGGATATAGATCCAATTTAATGTTTGAAGATTATTTCATGCAAATGTTGGCCTTGACTGCGCCTCAAATGGTCCATCCGCTTAGTCCAATTTTGGCATACTCTTTCCAACATTTCGGCCGGTATCTCACGAATAAATGCTTCAATGTTGTCTTCCAATCCGTCAATTGAGCGGGCTTGTCTGTATAGACATGAGCTTTAACATAGCCCCACAATAAATAGTCTAAAGGCGTTAAATCGCAAGATCTAGGCGGCCAATTGACCGGTCCCGAACGTGAAATAAAATGTTCACCGAACTCGCCTCTCAATAAGTAAATTGTTGCGCGTGCTGTGTGGCATGTCGCACCGTCTTGTTGAAACCACATGTCATGCAAGTCAAGCTCTTGCATTTTGGGCAAAAAAAGTATCATCTCACGGTAGCGCTCACCATTCACAGTTACGTTACGATTCGCATCATCTTTGAAGAAGTACGGTCCAATGATGCCACGAGCCCATAAACCGCACCAAACTGTGACTTTTTCTGGATGTATTGGTAGCTCTTGCAATGCTTCTGGCTGATATTCACTCCAAAATTGACAATTCTGCTTATTGAACACCATTTTTGAATTTTGAACAAATTTGAACTTTCTTAGCAGAGCACGAATTTTGATAATAAAATTCAATAATTTGCAAGCGTTGTTCGTTTGTTAGACGATTCATGGTTAAATTATAGACCAAACTGAAGATGTTTGACAGTGAAACAAAACACGAAACGTGCGCCAGCTGTTTAAACCAGTGTTGCCAAAAAGATAATAGCTAAAAAACCACCCTTTATAAGTAACTAATAATTTGACACGACGAAGAAAGCAAAATGCTGAACATTGGAGGGTAAGTATATCAAACTCGAGAATATCAAAAAGTTTCCCTTATACCAATGAAAAAAAAAAAAATAAACTTGCGCACACAAAAATCCTAATCGAGTTGATTGTAACACACACTTTCAGCGTTTCATCGCTTGTATTTCATGATACGTCATCTTGTTGGCCATGTTGACCCAAAAGCCGGGCTGAGTCTCTTGCGGTGCCAAGTTCATTTGATCCGGGCTTTCTTCGATTTTATTTTAGAGACTAGTAGAAACGCCTATCGTACGACAGGCAGAATGTAATGTGTCGCTCCCACATGTATATATTGTTGCTACGAGGAATTTCATCACATTCATTGGATATACAATACTTCGAAAAACGGAATATAAAATATTCATTCATACAAAACAAAATAAGAAACAGTTAAAAAATAGCATCCCCCTGATTTAAACGGAGAACATGCAAAAAGTGTGAGCAACCCAGTCCACTGAACTGTTTTGCACTTAACCCTTTGTCCTCACCCATATTTTTTCCAACACTGTGTTATCCCCCACGTACAAATATTAAAACATGTCATTTTATGCATATACTTTGGTATCTCCCTAAGTTTAATTTTCACGGGATTCCATAAATTGTTCGAGTTGCAGTGAGTTTTGGAAAAATTCGAGTTAGAGAGGGAAACAATTTTGTTCGGTATACCTTGCCATAATTCCGTAACATGTAACTTACAGTTTTTTTAACTGATCTTACTGCCAACATGCACAAAAAACTGCCGCTGCTCTGTTGAACTGCCTAGCAGTGATTTACAACTGATTTTTGCTGGTTCCAGCTGGAAATTCGAAAAAAAATGTTATTTTTTCTTTCCGTTGGCTTGAAATAATAACTGTTTGAATTCCAATAAACAACAGAAGAGAGGATAATATTTTTTTTTGTTTGTCACTGATGCGGCCCTGACCCGGTAAATTCATCGTAGATTTTTCAATGTTATAGGCAAGTGAGGTGAGGCAAAATAAATCACGGAATTTAAAGCATAGTTAGGGTAGGGAAGGGGGATGCTAGTGAATTCAGTATTGCACTTAGACCATGTTGGTCCATTGTGATAGCCACAGTCAGACTACTACCACCGACCGACAACTCCAGTGACAGTGCCCAACTGGACCACATTTGAAAACCAGGTAAATGCGTGTTAACTTTGCTTTCACTGGGATTCGAACCGGAGACCCACTAACCAAGAGCACGCACTTACCCAACTGCACCATGAAGTCGTAAAAAAAACATTTAATCATACATACATTGAAGCTATTGCATACGAAGTGTCTTGTGCGAAAGCACTGGTATGTATTGGATATGGGTAGGTGGAAACTCAGCGCACTTACGATGATGACATACGCGATGTATTGTTATATCTATACTCAAATACAACTTGTGAGAGGGTATTTTTTATTTAGGACACGACGAGAGGTGAAAAAAGAGGCCAAGAATCGGAAGAATGAGTACGATTTGGAGGGTGTTTCGACTTAGGGAGAACCCACTGTATATACCTATACACTTTTTTTGTTTAGTTTATATTTTTCTCAATAAAAAAAATTCTATATGTACGATAAATTACATTTTTATTTTACATTTTTTATTTATCAATAATTCAATTTCAATAACAATAGTGTTTTATTAACAATAACTGAAAATTATGAAAGAAACAATTTCGTGACATTATGTATTTAGAAACAAATATAAGCAATCAGAATAGTAAATCAGAAGATGCGTACTTCTCTGAACTACTTATTTGTCTCAGGTATTTTTTGTTGTTTAACAAAACGTCATCAAATGTATTGCAGTATAGATCGCTTTAGTTGTAGGCTACAATCAAGATAGATTTTACTGTTCCTATTTTTAACCGATTTCTTTCTTTTGTCCAATGTGAACCAACGAGTGAAAAATGCCCTCAACATTGGCATTTTGGCATTGGGAGTGTTACCATTTCTGTTTTTTAAGTAGGCAATCACGTATTAAATATCAAGGTGTTTATAAGAAGTACATAGTTGTTTTGTAATTTAGTACTAAATTGTAAAAAAGGGGTCAAAAGTAACCGCAGCAAATTAAAGAGAACAAAAAAGATTCAGATGAAAAAAGAGAGTACATATAAGATCAAAGATAAAAAAGAAGACATGTCCTCTTTAAAAGAGAT
Source organism: Eristalis tenax (assembly GCA_905231855.2). Lineage (NCBI taxonomy): Eukaryota > Metazoa > Arthropoda > Insecta > Diptera > Syrphidae > Eristalis > Eristalis tenax. The sequence goes on along the minus strand of HG993124.1, from coordinate 59,484,690 downwards.
GCTCTGGAAAGGCTAGCTTCAAGTAAAACGCAAACAAAATTACGATGAAAACAAATTATGTTATTGAAAGGAAAAATAGAAAAAAAAGAAAAATAATAACTATAATTCAAAAGTGGAAGTGCAAAGTGAAAAATATAAGCCAGAACATCAGAAGGTAAAGTCATTTTAATGTCTAAAAAGTTACTCAATATATATATATATATATTGTAGTAGTATATAGTAGTAAATATATAGTAGTCAAATAAAACAAGGCAAATTCATAAAAAAGTTAAAAATAATAATTTTAAAAATGGTCCCATTTTGCTTCCAAACGCTTTCACTCTTCTTTTATAATGTTTAGTTCAAAGTAACTGAATGAGATATTTCACTAAAATAATGGGGTAGAGGCACTAGTAGCCGGACACTTTGTCGTTTATTTTCAAATAATAAGATAATTTACCGGGTTTAGTGTGCAAAATAAATACAAAACAACCATCTACGTTTATTTCATATACACACGAAATTTACAATAGATGCGATGACTGGTTTGCGAAATAGGCATCAGTTAGTACGTGGTAGTCGCGAAGAGTGCAGCTAAGTGCGTTTTTTCTATACGAAAATGGTGGAGCTATTTTCAAAATGTTGGTATTTTAAACATTATTTATTGCATTTTCACATCAAAGAAGGTTTAATTTGCGTGCACACAAGGGCTTGTTAATACCCTTTAGTGTCCGGGTTCAAGACACAGCACGGGTGTAGAGGGAGAAAGGCAGAAGAGGTACCTGTGCACATTGGTTTTAAATATCTGCGGATTGTATTCTGAGGGAAATATTAGGCTGGAAAGAGCATTCCATATTCGTGTCGTGCGGCTGATGAACGAGTCTCTAAATTTAACTAGGCGTCCGAAAGTAGGCTTAATGGTAAACTGATGAGCATTCCTGTCGAGACGGGTATTGCGGGTGAATCCATGGAGAGGAGGTATGCATTTGGCAAGCTCATAATTTGGCATAATTTGCGATAAGATACGAACAAAGAAGAGGCGGTACGTCGATGTTCGAGTGAGTCTAATGACTCTGCAATATTGTTGTCTTCTATAAGTTTTATCGCTCGCTTTTGCATTCTATGTAGTAGGAGCAGTGAGGTTTTGGGGGCACCCGACCAGATATGAGTGTTGTACTCAAGTTTGCGGCGGGTATATGCCTTATAAATTAGAGCCCAATCAGAAGGGGTGAAGTATTTCTTGCATCGATTGAGGCAGCCTAAACATTGCGCAGCATTTTTAGCGACCTCAAATACGTGACCGTTCCGACTAAGTGTTGTGTTGCAACACATACCAAGGATGGAAGGTTCTCCGGTTTCATCTCTCTCGGGTTCTCTTGAGTGACAGCAGTAAGTATTGACATTTTGAAGCAATAAATTCCACTCGATTGTTATTTCAATAGTTAATTATGCTGTAATTATGCAAAATCGGATTTCAATGTGCTTAACATACGCTGCAGTTCTGAGTGAGTCGTGAGTCTTCGAACGAATATGAAAAGCTTAGGGTGCTGTCATCAGCGAAAGAATGGATTGGATTAAAAGAGATCATTTATAAAAATAAGAAAGAGTGTCGGAGTCAGAACAGAGCAGCATGTATTTGGTGGATATCGGATATGAACCCATCGAAAACAACTTGAATTGATCGGTTCGAAAGGTAATTTCTAATCCATTGAAGAAGAGATTCATCGACACCATAAGCACGCATTTTCGACAAGAGACATTGATGCCAAGCTCTGTCAAATGCCCTAGAAATATCAAGTGCAACGATCTTGCTTTCGCCTGCATTGTGCAAAGATTGGTTCCACTTTTCGGTGAGATAAGCTATCAGATATCCGTGGACCTGTTGCTGCGGAAACCATACTGCCGGTCATTAAGAAGTTTAAACTATTCAAGATATTTCATAAGCTGGCGATTTATTAGCGTTTCCATGACCTTAGAAAGAAGGGACGTAAGTACTATGGGTAGGTACGAGGTAGGGGACGAAGATTCGCCCTTTTTAGGGACGGGCTGGACAAATGATGTTTTCCATCTGCTCGGAAAGAGACCGAAAGAGTAGGATAGGTTGAAACTTGAGCAGTGGTATTGCCAGCGCAGAAGAATAAAAATGATTTCTGTGTTCAATAAAAAAAATTGTCAAAAGTTGTCAAAAAATTTAAGGGGGAAGAGAGGGAGAAGTTGGGCATCTCTATCATACATCATTTCTGCCTCTAATATCCAAGTACTCATATTTCAGAACTTGCCACAGGCAAGTAAGATACCCTGAGTAAAACGAGTCATTTTCCGTCACTTAAAAGGCTTTTTAAACTATGTACAATATCCCAGCGGAAGATTTCTTGCGATATGAATTCAGAACGACAGAGGTCGTCAGCACTTGAATGGGTGCAGATAGGTATCTGCATCGCGCAATGTTGAGGATACTATTTAAATTACAAATCCAATTTAACTGCTGAGAAAAATTAATATAAACAAGAAACCCTGTTCCTTGGTTACATTCTGTTGGAAATGCTGATACTATCCTCCTTCCATAGACATTCGCTGAGTGGGTTACGGTTGAAGCGTGGTTGCGTTGCAATTATTCCACTACTTTCATTTACATTTTAATTTAACTGTGCAAATAAGAGCACGAGTTTGGTGGATGAAATACTAACCTCGAAACTAAGGCTACCGGTTGTATCCATCGTTTGTGCGAAGGATAACTATCATGGAACACATTAAGGAGGATTCGTTTCATTTAGGTTTTTCGTGGGGTTTCTTCATTCTTCCCGGAATAGATTCCAACTACTGAGCACGCGCTGTGATAGTGGCCCTTCTGAGATAGTGGTCATACTTTTGCTTATAGCCTGTAGTGTAGTTGTGTCTTTTTTTTTTTCTTTGTTAATGAACTTAATGAAATTCAATGGAGCACGGGGCGGTGGAAGCTGGTATTAAGTGGGTCATCCGCTATGAACCGAAAATTGAAGACAAGAATTTAAATGAATGTGAACCTTCTTTGTTGGTTTGTATAAATGAGCGGAAAGGATTTAGCTGGGGAATCTAGGACGCATTCATTGGCTTAACCTATTAACAGATATTCGCAAAGCGAAAGCTGTGTCGTATTGTGCTTACACACTGACAGTGCTTTCTGGGGGCACTACGGGAGCGTGCGTAAATTAGTCTCAAGATGGGCTCATTCCATAATGGATTAAGACAATTTAAACTGGTAACCTAAATGTTTTAGTATAAATATGCAAGGAAAGCGTCATTAGACACACAGACTGTAAGCCACATTGGGAAATGAGTCAAGCCGGCTAACGTCTAACGTGGCGGATCAATTAAGTGATAAGGATCAGGTTGGGATCCAGGTCGAAAAATTCAAATCCGATCCTCGTTGTCGTCGTTATTACTGGCGTCCTCTATTGCTGTGACGCACTGGTGCGGAGTTGGAAGATGGTCGGGTAGGAGCAGTGTTGTCCTTCGACCCTTGTCTGGGCTCATATACAGCAAAAACCGGACCAAAGATCATACGGAGAAATGTACTCTCGAAAAGACCAATGGCTTCTTTATTTATTCTTGACTTCTTACTTATGTCCTGTATTATTCTTTAAGCTATTTAAGTACTAAACTCAATCTACTGCAGTGGTTGCTTAGTTGTTGGCGACATAAAAATGGAGGCAATGACCGAAAAAGTACCTCGTGCGAGGTACGTAGTTGGGTACCCTAACAGCCCTATGGACGTGGCTCACCGTCATTGAACCTATTCTAGAACCGTGCCCATACTGACTTACATATGTCCTATATCCCCTTGTGGGTGCTAGGGCCTCTACAATGCCTACGCGCCTTCGATTTCTGGAAATGTGCCTCCACTCTGCCCAAATTTTTCCCAGTTGCCTTGCTTCCTTCTCAAATATTCTGCGCCACGTACTCATAGGATGGTTGTCCGCATCTTGTCATCCTGAGTAAGCGGGTTCCATTGCATTGCTCGGTTAGGTCTGCTATTCACTACACAAAATAACTGTGCAAATAGACGTAGACCAGTTGTTGCTTTGAGTTGCTTTGAGTTGCTTTGAGAATGGGAGTGTTTGCACTGTTTGTTTAGTTAACAGTATTGAATGGCCGCCTTAGCTATGAACCACTCACCCTTTCGGAGAGTGTGACCAATCCACTGACACCTTCGTCGTTGTATGGTTGTGCCTATCGGTTCATGATCCGTTCTCTAATAAAGGTGTTCGTTAGAGTTACGGCTTGGCCAGATCCTTAAGGTGTAGCGTAGACACCTACTGACAAACGTTTGCAGCTTCCTCGTGATAGTGGTGGTCATCCTCCAGCAAAGTCAATGGAGGATAGAGATATCCGTCTTCGGTCATTTTGGCTCCCTGTCTGTTTGTCAGTGTCCAGTGTGGCATGCTGCCTAGCAAGGACTCTCCTAATAACGTGCGTACAGACCTACGACTAAAACTGATCAGTGATGTTGACCTCTTCTTGTTCATCGTCAGTCATAGGACCCTTGCTGTACTTGTAGTATTCAAGCTGAGCCAGCGAGTACTGGCGCTTGATTTTTGGTTGTGGAGCTGGTGTATGTACGGGATTGCAAGAGATTCTACCAGCTCCGAGCCCTTCTCCGCGAGACTGTCCGCCCTTTAATTTCCTAGGATTCCCGTATGTCCCGGTATCCAACAGAGGGTCAACGAGTTCACCGATAGTTCATTGGTTCTATGTCTGCAAACCCCAACTAGATTCGATGTCAAAATGTCTGAGTCTCTGGCTTTTCTTGCCGCTTGGGTATCGGAGACGATGGTGAACGATCCGCCATCAAAGCCTTGGCCTTTCAGCGCTGGAACCGCCTAGTGTATACCAGCCAGCGCGGCTTGAAAAACGCTGCTGTCAGCCCTTGTCTGCTATCATCCCTGGGCGAGGTGCCAGAGGTCACAGAAGATCCTTTCCCCAGTGCCTACCATCGTCTTTGAGCCATCCGTGTAAAGGGCGATCTCTCCCTCTGTTGTAGCAACTCCCTCTTTCCATCGTTCCTGGTGCGGTAATCGCTGGTAGAAACTCGTTTCCAGAGCCATGGTTGGCGGAAGGCTTGCCCAATATGTTTCACCAGCTTTAGCGTGGCCGTATGTTTCCTCCTTCCACAATCCATCTGCGATTCTCTCTTCTTCGAGTTTCAGAGCCTTCTTTGTGCTTCAGGCCTTCTGAAAGAGGCTGCAGTATAATTCGAGAGGAGGAAGGAAGAGGATGGTCTTCAGCGCTGCCGTCGGGGTTGTTCTAACAGCCTGTTATACCAACGCAGGCCGTTCTTTTTATGATAAGTTGATAAGCTATGTGAGAATATATTTTTTCTCCATTGCTTTCCACCACACCCGAGAGCCGTATGCAGATGTCGCTTACTATCATGGTGTATAACCAGTACACCACCTGTGTTTTAAGACGCGACATTTTTTAACATTCGGGCTTGCGTCTAGTTAGTGACTAACACATTAGTCTGTTACTGAGACGCTCATTGAGCGTTGAGGGAAATTTACCCAAGATGAATACGGCCACATCAACTGTGAATCCTTCAATATCAAACGTCAATATCTTATCGTCAACACTCAAGATCGATAGGAGAGGTGGAAGTACTCCTCCTTGAGATTTCCTCCGGCTCACCTTCCTTGTGCAGCAAAGGTCGCCCAGTGATGACTTGATCAACCATTAACGCAGCATCAGTCGGACCAAATCACGGAGTCCTGCATTGACTCCTGCTCTGATCAGACTCGTCTGAATTGCGTGGTTCGTCACGTTGATGAAGGCCCTCTATGTCGAGGAAATCCCCATGCCTTCTGGTGCAGTGCTGTTTCCACAGATTTACTTTTCATATAGTCATGCTGCGATTTGGAGAAAAAGCTATGGCCTATCTGGTTTCTAATGTGTGGGTCAAAACACGTCCCAGAGCTTTCAGAAAAAAGAAGAGGTTGATAGGTCTGTAGTCCTTAGCAGTGGTATAACTAGTTTTGCTTGCTTTCTAAACACGCAACAAAACATCACGTCAGGAAACTCAAATGCCTACAAGTACGATGTCGCGGGTACAGATAGTAGTGCCATAAATAAATTAATTAAATACATCAACTTGCAATTCAAGTCGTGCCGTTCGTTTTCTTACTTTTCTATGAATGCTTTCTAATTTGAGAAGTACATATGCTAGCAGGGTTGCCGTTTCAGCGATTTTGTCGTTAGATTTGGCGGCTAATTTACTTCGGTCAATGTGCAACGATAAATGTAATCGACTATATCTTGATAATCAGCCATTAATCCATGAATGGCGAATCACAACCCTCTGATTTGGCTTTAATTTATAACGCGTATACCCGTCCCATGTCTGGTCTGGTGCCCTCAAGACCACCCTGCACTTACTAGATATAAACCAAGAGCAAACGATAAAACTAATAGGAGACATCAATATTGCAAAGTGATTAGACTCGCTCGACGTAGAGTATAATCTTTGTCCGTATTTTATCGTTATTTTCATAAATGATGCTCAAGTGAGCTAGCCAAGTGCATCTCGTGCAGTGCCGTTTCTGGGGACTTGCCTTGAGGTAGGAATGTTGAGAGTTGAATAGTAATAATACTTTCAGAAGCCCTCGAATGTGCACTCTTCTCCACACCTCAGCATAATTGAAAATAGCATAATTTGAAAATAGACAGCTCTGATGTGATCTTTTGTTATGTTCTTTTGGAACTTGGAATAAAGCGAGCGTGAGAAGCTGTAGTTGGCCCATGCACCCTTTTTTCCGGTAACAATTAGCCAAACAAAGAAGCAAAGTTAGCAAAATCCTATTCCTGGTCATTTGACTCACAGAACATAGAGGTACCGTCTCCGTTTGTCCGGATTTTATCTCTTCTTTAACAAAAGATGCTCAAATGAGCAACTACATTCCTCCTCCCCATGAGTTCATCCGCAATACCCATCTCACCAGGAGTACTCATCAGTTTACTCTTAAGCCTACTTTCGGACGTTTTTTCGTTCATCAGCCGCACAACACGAATATGGAATGCTCTTCCCAGCCGAATATTTCCCACAGACTACAATCCGCAGATATTTAAGACCAATGTGTCTCTCTCTCTTTCTCCCTCTATTCGCCCCGTTCTGTGTCTGGACCCTCACCACTTCAGGGTATTATTATATATTGACCATTTGTGCTCTTGCAAATTATAAAAAAATGTGGATTTTCTAAAACTCTTATTTTCGCACTAATATTTTCGAAGGCGATAATTGTAACGATAATTGTTGGATTCCTTGGTGTCGTTGCTTCAGTCTATTTGTCACAGAATATTGCTACCAATTGCTGCAAATTTCGGCAAAAGCTTTTCTTTGTTTTATTCTTTGTTTTATTCAGCAATTAACTCAATTCAACAATTAACACATGTTTTTTAAAGACTCACATTCCCTAATATTTAGCTATATTTAAACTTACGTCTTGTCAGGGGGATCTTCAACGGGCACTAGGTTTGTGGCCGCATGTGCTGATTCTATGATGAAGGTTAACATGAACAAAGCGGTGGTTATCGGTGGCTATTTCCAGAACGCCTCTTCCATGCACATGTTAGTGGAGTCCCATTGAAGTAGGTGGAGAATATTAGTGGATTAGGGTCTTTTTTCAGAGTAATGGAAGGAGTAATGATAAGCTTTCCTGTATAATGGTCAAGCTGGGTCAACGGCTTGGTATCAGGAAGGCCAGTCTTGTCGTCAAAGCCAAGTTAGCGGTTTTCAACTCAGTATTTCTTCCAATTCTCACCTATGGTCACGAAATTTTGTTTATGATTGTATGAATAAGATCGCGTATACAAACTGCTGAAATGAGATTTCTCCGTGCTGGTGCGGGAATTACTCGCCGGGATAGGGAGAGAAAGACTGCAGTGCTAGAGAGACTCAACATTGCTTCTTCGAACGGAGAGGGCTATGCTTCGATGGTTTGGCACGAATGTGCCCTTCACAAAGACCTCCTGATGCGATTCCATCACGTAGGCGACCGCTTGGCAGACCCAGTGCAAGGTGGTTGGACCAAGTCCAAGAACTCGCCTGGTTACGCTTGGGCAAAGCTCCTGATTAGTTAGAGTCGATGTCGGAGGATCGAGTTGCCTGGAGGATCTCTCGTGCGTGGCTAACCCCCGTCACCCCTGTGGTGGAGCGTGCGGGTCAGAAAATTATGATGATGACGAATTCTGTAAAGTTCTGCCGTCAGTGAATACTTACGTGCTCTGTTTGGAAGGTCCCCCAGGAATTTCTCTCTAAAATTTAAGAAGAAAGACGAAAAAGCTTACCTGAGTCAAGCATCCATCGGCAAACATAATAATTAAAACAAATTTCACGTTAATTTTGTATCATTAATTATTAAATCTACATATACGGTTTCTATAATGATTTTTTCTCGTTTTGTTTTCTCAGCTGTCAAATTTGTTTAAAACAGAATAAATGCACATAAAGGAATAACCACATATCAAGTATATAAATACAGATTTTCACAATAAATCATTGCTGGCGCAAAAAAAAAACATAATTCCCGAATTCTTTTTCTTGCTAAATTTGATTTTTATTTTCATCTTCGAATTTCTTAATTTTCCTCCAACATACTTGCTTCGACAAACAAAAAAACGACAAAACATTTCTAACTATTAATGTAAAAAATAAATAACGTTTTGAATTTTTCCTTTTCATTTATTTGATTTTTCATTAATTTTTGTTAGCTTTCATTTGTATTTTGTATTAGTTTATTAAACTAGATGTTAATAACAAAATTGTTCTCTGTTTCATTCTCTTATCGATCTAGTTTTAATTTACATTCATATATAATTCATCTATAATTAGTATTAATACATTTATTTATAAATATGCTGGTATGGTTTGTATGTACACATTTTGACTTACTTACGGAGCATTCTGTGTGGGGGAGCAGTGGTATGAGTGGGTCCTGATTCTGAGGGCAGAGACAATTTTTTTCTTACTGCACCTATCAAGTCTTAGTCTGTGTTCTCTGTTCAGAATGACAAAATGCTCCGATAAGCGGCTACGCATGAGTGTAGCTCAAAAAGTCTATCTTTTTTTTATTTATTTTTTTTTTTGTTTAATGAATTAAATTTAAATTTTATGGTTTCTTGCTTTATTTTAGTCACAATTTCTGTTATATTTTATACAATTCTTATTTTATTTAGGTTTTGATAATGTTATTATATTTATTTAGTCAACTTGGTAAATTTGAATTTGCATATTTCTTCATAGTCTGGATGTAATCATATTAATTGATGAACTGCCTGGATTCAGAACTTGTATTTTTTTATCACATACTATTTGCAGAGTTTTTAAACAAGTTTTATTATTTTACCACTGGTTTCTTATCCTATTGGCAGTAAATAAAAATGAGTTTTGTCCGTGCGATCGATGGCAAACGTACTTATATCAAAAATATTACTTATAAAGACGAGAAGAACATGTGAGCTAGTTCCAATGATACATTCTTTATTTCCCAAGCAAGCAGCGTTTTGATGTCAGTTGCGTTACCTTGTGAATAATTTAATCTATGATTTTTCTTGAGGAACTCAGAATATTTCGAATAGAAGCATTGAACTGCATCTAAGAAGTCATGGGAGGAACTTTTCACCAAAATCGAAAATTTCGCATTCTCATATTCGTTGGAAGTGGGTTACTTATGTTTGCTTTATGCACTAGATAAAGGAAGACGGGTTGTTGTTAGAAGGAGTGGCAGAATCTATGAAAAGACACCTAATAGCTACAATCTATAATGTTGCTTCCGTTGCAATGACAAGTGAAATATAGAATGACTAATTCAGCAACTATGTACTCCTCTCTTCTCACCTAATTCGAAGTTTTTCGCTTTATGCTCTGGGGCTAAGAAGCTTCCATCAGTCCAAGCAAAAAATCGAACACAGGAATCCGATACAGTAGAAGTCATCGTTAGTCCTTTTGTTAGAGATGTCAACTACCAAAATTGGATATATGTCCCGATAGTCTCCATTCTGCAGTGGATATTGTTAGCAGCTTAATTGTAAGTGTGCCAAATCTCTGAATACGGACGCATAAATTTGCTTTTTATTAGGGATCTTGTCGCCAAAGTACTTGAAACCAATTTGTGGCGAAGAGCACCATAGAATATGACAGATCATAAACAGTGAAACTGTTGAACAACTCGTTTAAATGGCCACAAGTGTTATAAACCTCCCACCGACCACATTCTATTCACCTCTCCAATCATACTGCCGATGTTTGGTGGCAATAATCTATTGAACCGTTTCGAACGCCACCACAACGAAGAGTCGAAGTACTTAGAAAACAATCATGTCGAAAAACGATGCTAATTTTTGGGTGATTTTTGATGATGGTAAACAACGTCATGCGACAGAACGTTATGACATGGATGCCCACGATATATGGGGTAAAATAGCAATGTATCACGATAACTACAAAGTTCCCAACAACATGTCCTTCAAATGTAATTAAGAAGTGGTCAACAAGTGGCCAGGGAATAAAGTCGATCTTTTCTTATTTCCGTGCATGTTCTTGGTCACAGCATCACTTTTGTACCATTCGTAAAATTATGGTCATGCACTCTGCACGAAATAAAGCGTATGAAGGGATGTGCGACCTTCTAAAGTATGTTCTTCTATCACATGACCAGTATAGAGAATTATAGATTTAACTATTTGCCTTCAAATGCATCACATTTCGTTCGTTTACACATGTATATCGAGATTGCGAGTATTACTACAATTCTGCAAATAAATGGGTGTGGTCAATCAGCCCATAAGCTGTGAGGTTGGGACCACCAAAAAGTGCAGCTTCTCGCTCTCTCTAATGGACACACTCGACTTATAGATAAGCCCTAGTATATCGTACAGATTCACGGGTCTGTGATATCGTATCGTCTCTAAAATATAAAATTGACATCAACAACGAGTTGAGAAATAATTCACTCATTAAATAAATGTGAAGTGGAGTCCACGCCTCAGGATCGTCGAAACCTCCAGCCATTCTCCGTAAATGATACCAGCATTTTTGGAACAGAAAAAGCTTTTCGTTCTTGGTATATGGAATGTGTGTTCTTATACATGTCGCTGGAATGATCACATATTCGACGTGCCGCCAAAAATGCAAAGATTGCTGCCATATCCCTTCCTTTTCAACTTGTCTACACAGACATCTGCTTCGACTCTTTACCTGTCCACTTGCAGCAAAGAACACTTTGCACCTACTCCTTGCACCTACGAACTTTAAAACAAATAAGAGACACAGACATAGTGAACTCTCAATTCAACTCAAACAATTCATCTGCGATACCAGCTCACGATGCTTTGTCTGTCTGTTCACTCTTGATACCAATTTCAGGCGTGTTGTTTCTCGTTCGACTCCTTTCATTAATTAAGCTTCATGAATGGGGAACACACATTTAGGCGGTAAACCCAGTTAGGATTTTGAGAACGTAGAACATTTTTTTATTGTATTTTCTACAAGTAGAGTTTTCAAAGTACTCCGGAGATGAATAAGCCAGATCTGACTATTATATATGGAACTAAATAACTTTGGGTGGAGTCATCTCTATCTGCGTGCTAATCATTCTCTAAACTTTACACAAGTTTTTTTCGAAACCATGTGTTCGAAGTTGGTGCTCACTGTAACATGAGAACGACCTTACCGATCAGTTTGAAATTTTTATTTTTATCGTCCTCCTTGACCGAAGGATTTTAAGAAGGATGATTAGTCTTTTGTAATGTGAGAGAAATTTGGGTTAAAACAACAAGTAAGAGTTTCAATGCCCGTCATTTTTAGAAAAATTTAAATTGTTCAACTCATAATTTTTGATAATACTTCAGATAATCCCAGCTGCAGTGATCACCGGAAACCCTTTTTGTGGACTCCGCTCAAATTTGTTGTGTTCTCCGTATTTTTTTTATATTTTGATATAAGAAATTTGTATATTTGTATTATGGTTGTAAATGTGAAAATGTTTTCGAAATGTGAACGAGATGTCGATTTGTAGAGTTCGCCAACCGAAGTATGTCCAATGTGTTAGTTCGCCAATGAGAGCATCTCACAACTTACGTTTGATTCGCCAACCGTTATAGGAGGGCTAAATACATAATCTTCATGTTAAAACACATTTGGCATTAATTATTTCAAAGTGTGACCATACAAGAAAATCACAAAAAGCAGCTCTTTTTGGACGTTCCAACTAGACGTTCCGCTCCACATATGGTTCTTCCTTGCAATAACAGTCTTCGGCTGTTATTATATAAGATTAAGGAACTGAGGAACCGTATTAATGGCTATATGACACTACGTTTATTCATATTTTCCATGACTCAAGCGAGAAATAGATCGCTGCAAAAAATTCCCTATTGAAATTGTCATTAAGTGCGTGAGCGTCCGCACTAGCCTCTTAAATTGGAAAAGGAGAATCACAATTGATTAAAAACGGTAACTCATCCATTTTATTCAGCCGCAGGCAGCTTGTGTTTAGACATTACATCCCATTTCTCCCAGGTTTCTCTGTTTGAAAACCATCTGTACCACGGTACAAATAATACACATGTACCTTGCAAACATGCAGTGTATGATAATTCGGATAATACGGCGTGTATTTTTGTAAGTATAACCCTTAATAAATCATTTTAAAATCTCGACAGCGCCGACGACATTAATGCCATTTGAGGTAGTCAGGCTGGTTGATCGTTAATGGTCATAATCTTCGGTTTCAGATTGTGTAGCGTGACCATCACTTTAAATGCAAAAACATTTAAATGATATCAATTTAAACACATTTTTCATGGAATGAAGAAAACACGGAAAAGAATCGATTACAAAACATAAATGAAAGTAGAGCAGAGACATGAATCAAAAATTGGAAAAACATCTCAAAATTATCTAATGCATGAAGCACACCTGCAAATGCTTGATATAGTAAGCCACCTACACCAACCTAATGAATAACGGCTGAAACACGACAGTGCGTTGCGCCAGCCGACTTCATGTCCAAACTAAAAGGTGAAGTATCTTGGCGTATAACTTCACGGAAAGGTTGAAGTTCAACAGTCATTCGAAACTGACCCTTAAGAGGGACAACCTAGGCTTCCATTGCATCTATTCCTTGATGCGCAAGCAAATTGGATTAAGTCATATTGTCCACTGGCTGCTGTTACACAAACAAATCATACTGCAGATCTTAACGTACGGCTTCCCAATATGGCACAACATCTCTAAGACCAGCATGACGAAGCTCGCAATTTTCAAAAGAAAAATACTGCCAAAATGTACCGGACTCACCTTCGCCACGGCCTGTCACAGCCACCGCTGCAACAATAATCTTGACGACAGAAAGCTGCTACTAGCTATCAACAACCATCCTAACGAGGTCATCAGGAACCTGAGAAACACAATCACTGGACAACGCTACCTCAACGCGTTAAATCTGCTTAACGAGCAAAACTTTCCAACGACGTCGAACAACGAGCTGCATGGATTCTACCAGAGCAGCGATAGCAACCACCATCGAGGCTAAATCGGGTACCATCCAAAAAGGACCATCATGGACACACGGACTTCAACAGCCCGATGTCAGCACCAGCCATTGGGGGACATAGTGGATAAACAATAAATTGACAACAAGTACACAAAGGCTATTAGATCATTTCTTCAAACTGGTTGAAACATTAACAAATGGCATATATTTGTCGCCAATCTAGGATGCTACGCACAACATTTGACGTTTGAATGGAGGTGCGTGCCAGAAAGAAGAAATCCTGCTGATTTTCCTTCAAGAGGATCTAGAGTTGGGACTAGTAGAGAATACCTCATGCTTCCACGGCCCGGATTTGTTAAAGAATAACCACTAGTCTAGCGAAGCAGGGCTGGAGTCGATGCAGGTATGCCTGACACCAACAGTCAACACCGTCTCGCACGCGTTTTGTTCAAGCGTTCAAGTACTAACCGTGAACATGCAACCGATGCATTGGCTGTCGCATCAAATTCCAGACTGCCACCGCATTGATCCTTTCCTATCTCTTTGTACCATCTCATCAATCATGAAAACACGTTGTAGATGGCGGAGTGTAACGAAGACATACGTAACTGTTCACCAAAGATTGCACTGACTGCCTGATTAACAATTTGTCACAAAATGAGATCGAAATTCGGACAGAAAATCAAAACCATAAAAATCCACACGATGTTTCACACATGTAAGTTTTACGTTACGTTTTTTTTAGATAATTTTTAATTGAATAGATTTTAACATAAAATCTACCTTCTTAGTCACAGTATCAACGTCATAGTCGTACCCCCTCGAGGATACCATCTCCTAGTTAATCTACATACATACACACAGTACCATATCATTTGTTCGTATATGTATATATATTTATTTTTTGTTTAATTCTTACAAAATCCTTGGGAAATATTTAATAACTTGTTCACGGACTCATTGCGTTTACCCTACAAATCAAGACGAAAGTTCGCTCTCACATTATCGTATATCCACTTACAGCTACAGCAATAGTTCATTCGTGAATTTAATTTAAGTTAAAATTTAATATTCAATGTACAATGGATTATATTACAGCTCTGATCCGTTGCACTTAGTATTTGCTTTCGGATTTCGGGTTGGTTCTCATTGAACCAGTGATTTTTGCTTTCGTTTTGGCAACATCTCGCTGTCAGCGGATCGAGAATGAATGTGCATTTATTTCACAATGAAATGGCCAGCCCTTGGGGTTTAAAGTTTCTCAACCACAGTTGCTGTGCTATTTCTTTAACTTTTTCTTGCTTGCTTTTATGTAAATTCGAACTCAGAGCGCACTTCGAGTGCACCCTCAAGTACACACAATGTGAACCACCTAAGGGGAGAAGGACTTTTTAAAAATACATCTACTATTTCTGTTCCAGATACATTTAATTAGTTTAAATAATTGGTGAAATCACAGGGCCGTATCGCCGACCCCGTGCGAATCCTATAGTCATACGGTGCTCTCACGTTTTACCATGAGCGGTGTCTGGACGGTAACTTCGTCTTCGGACAGACAACTGCTACCACCGTGGTGGCTACCGAGTCCGCTTCCAAGGCCCACACCATTATTGCCCAGACCCATGCCACCGATGCCGCCACTGCTACCAACACCCACACCGCCCACGCCGCTCATCCCACTGATGCCGACACATATCCGTGCCCTCTGACTCTGACCCAGATGCTGAAGCGCTATCGTTGTTGAGGCCGGTATTGAATTTGTGGCTGAAAGCTCCGGATGCTGCTGCTGTTGGACTTTTGTCTGATGTTGGTACTGCTGCGCAACTGACGGCTGCTGCTGCTGCTGTTGTGGTAATTGATGAAGCGATGGTATCGGTTGTAGAGGTCGCACTCCGGCAACAGCACCACTGTATCCTGGCCACATGTGATTCGTGTGGCGGGGTAAGGTGCACTGTGCTATCGAATTGGAATAGATGTGTGGTGGTGGGTTCTGTAGAACACATTAATCATGAAAATAGAAGAAAAGAACAAAACAAAAATGAGAAATTAGAGTCATTTAGCCTTGGTGGGTGGTGGGAGGAGGGAGACACAGGAACAAAAATAAAAAAGTTGAAAGTTTGGTTTTGTCCTGCGGCTTTTTGGTTTTGTGTATGTATTCGTGTGTGGTTTTGGGTTTTGCTTGCCTCGTTTTTTTGTTTTAGATCGCCTTTGGTTTTACAGATTTATTGATTCAGTGACGATGGGCGGGCGAATTTACACTAGCCGCTGATATTTCGCAATTCAACCGACCGTTAATATTAAATCCGCCTACTATTGTCGAATGGCTTAGTTTCCATCCTTTTGAATAATGCTTGTTGATACATGCCGCAAAATTAAAAAGCCCGTTAGACTGGGGATATTGGACGAGGACATTGAAACCATGCAATTGAACTGATTGAAAACGTAACGCCTTTCCTCTCAACTTTGCCTTAAATTTTGCAAAAAAGGGGCTCAAGTAAGAGTGGCTCAAGCGTGTGGTTGTGAATAATAAAAAGGGCTTTTGTGAGCAATGAATCAATACACAAAATGCAATTAGTTTTTAATATTGACAAAGCTTTTATTGACATAACGAATTTACAAAGCCGACAAGAGTCGGCTATTCCTTCTGGGCGAATAACTTAGCCCTCATTCTCCTGTATAGACATTTCGCTACTCATTAGTTCAGCACACATGAAACCTAATTGTTTACCCGTGTAAACCAGACCACAGTTTCAATTAACTGCTTTTATCATCTTGCAAAACATGCTACTTTCATACTGAAGTATGTGTATTTGATGGATACCTGGCCATAAAGGGATAGAAGGCAATGAAATGGCCGAATCCATAGCTAGGAAAGGAGCATCGAAACCTTTCATAGGCCCCCAACCATTCTGCGTTGTAGGAGATCACGTCCAAGTTGAGGGAACTAGAAAGAAGGAACCGGGCAGATTCCTGGAACAAGGCTCATGGCATAAAGCAGGCCAAGAAGCTCTTTTGCCAACGTAACCGGAAGAGGTTTGAGGCGTGCATCAAAATGAGCAAAAATAACCCCGGTATCCTAACAGGCTGCCTAACAGAGCACTGTCGACTCAGGGAGCACCTGAGCAAACTAGGAGAATCAGAAGAGACCTTTCTGTGAAGAATCTAACGAAATTCCAGAGCATGTACAAGGCAAAGATAATTTGACAAGAATTGAAGTCACTGGAACCAGGTCCCATTCACAGACTCCTGAATTAAACTGGCTTAGGAATACTCTAGGACAAATCTCTTCCACCTTCGAGCAACAGAAGCATACAACCCTCAATACAACTCTGAAAAGACCTGCATCAGAGGGGAGCTCTTAAGAAAGCAAAGGCATGAATAGAGGGCACAATAGCTCTACAGGTCGCGGTACAGTTTACCCTTAACAATAATAATAACACTGATGTATGTACGCAGGACTGTTTGCCGATCTATAGGCCGGACCGTTCAAATTTCGTGAGATTCTGTCGCATCAACTGCGAGTTTGATGGCAAAGGAAGTGAAAAGATCGGCTCCCGTGTCGCATGTGTGCACCAATCGAATCAGTTTTCGAGGAAGCTTTCGCACTTTTTGTTTCTTTCCAGTATTTTTATTCTCAGCATTGGATATCGGAAGCATGTACCGCATAAGTGCAAAAAATCGTATGCTATCGAAGTTTGATAATTCGAAAGTTTGAAAGCATGGTACGATTACTACCGATAAATGGCGATCGGCAAAGTGGCCGTACTCTTTAGTGTATGGCGTGAGACGTTGCTGTGTGCCTAGGGAATGAAGTTATGTTGCATCACTGAGACTTTTCTGGGGTGATCGATCTGAGCGATGAATAAATGAAATTTTATATCTACGAGCTCTCACAAATTCCGTATGAATCCATATTCTAATGCCCAGCTTCCCAGTGAAAGTTGACAACCCTATTCTGGTTGCGATGTGGTCACAACGCACAAATGTCTGTGACGTGAAAATTGTGATGCTTACCTTGTGAGGGTTCACCTATTTGGTATTCTAGCAAACAGCTCACAAGAAAACACACAAGAATAGTTACCATGGTGTGGTGTCTGTTGAATTCGTTTTCATCTCAATAATTTGTTCTTTTCGGTCTCTTTCTCGTTTTTTCTTCAGGATTTCAAATGTGGGAGAATGTAAGGAACATTTTTTTGTCTGTATTTCCTCCTGGTGATGTGCTCAAGAGCACATCGCAATTTTGATGGTTCTAGTGTTGTGATGCTCACAGGCTGTGCGGTTTTGCTCAGAATACGAAAACCCCACAATGTGTGCCTCACCATGCCTTTGTGAGGCAGTTGTGACTTTTGACACATCACAGAGTTGTGCCCGAATAGGGTCATAAATTTTTTACAAGGAATAGATCCCATTGTCGAAGATTTCATATCTGGGCTTAACGTATAACATTTATTGAATACTTAATGTGATTGTGACGTACAGTCGAAGCCGGATAAAAGCCCACTAACCGTGCAATGAATTATTGTGACATTAAGTGGTGCAAGAGTGGTGCTTTTATGCAGTGTAAAGTATAACACTGCTCCTGGAAATCAAGTCAATTATGGCTCCGTGTAGGATGTTCTAATAAGCGGGCACGATTGTACGTGGGCTGTTTGTTTTGTCATATTTTTGGTGTGCGTTATGTCATTAAGCGATGTGCTCTTAAAGGGTTTTGCATCAGTACAACTTGTACAAATCGTCAAATGCCTTCGCTATAGTGTGCTATTAAAAGGTTTGTGCTATTAAGCGATGCGCTGTTATCCCGGTTTGACTGTACTACATTTTCATATTTCGAGTTTTTGAGAAATTTCAAATGTGAGGGCATAGTTCTACTATCTCATCTTTTTGCTACTAAGTTATAACAAATTGGAGAATTATTTCAGTTCTGTTGGAGGGGTGAGAAAAACAAGCTGAACAAAAATATCTGTACTCGGTCTTGCACCGTACCTGTGAATGTAGATGATTCCACAGGTGTACAACATGAATGGCTTCAACGTAATAAAGGGTGATTTTTTAAAAGCTATAGGAAAGTTTTTTCAAAAAAAAAAAAAAAACACATAAAATTCAGAAAAATGCATAAAATCTTTATTTGAATCGATAGTACGTTCCATATAATTTAATGTTTGAAGATTATTTCATGCAAATGTTGACCTTGACCGCGCCTTTCCAACATTTCGGTCGGTATATCACGAATAAATGCTTCAATGTCGTCTTCCAATGCGTCAATTGAAGCGGGCTTGTCTGTATATGCATGAGCTTCAACATAGCCCCACAAAAAATAGTCTAAAGGCGTTAACTCGCACGACCTAGGCTAGCAATTGACAGCTCCCGAACGTAAAATAAAATGTTCACCGAACTCGCCTCTCATGTGGCCTATGTGGCATGTGGCACCGTCTTGTTGAAACCATATGTCATGAGAGTCAAGCTCTTACATTTTGGGCAAAAAAAAGTTGGATATCATCTCACGGTAGCGCTCACCATTCACAGTTACCTTACGATTCGCATCATCTTTGAAGAAGTACGGTCCAATGATGCCACGAGCCCATAAACCGCACCAAACTGTGACTTTTTCTGGATGTATTGGTAGCTCTTGCAATGCTTCTGTCTGATATTCACTCCAAAATCGACAATTCTGCTTATTGAACACCATTTTTGAATTTTGAACAAATTTGAACTTTCTTAACAGAGCACGAATTTTGATAATAAAATTCAATAATTTGCAAGCGTTGTTCGTTTGTTAGACGATTCATGGTTAAATTATAGACCAAACTGAAGATGTTTGACAGTGAAACAAAACACGAAACGTGCGTCAGCTGTTTAAACTAGTGTGGCCAAAAAGATAATAGCTAAAAAATAACCCTTTATTACGACTCGATTGACAGAAAGTAATTTTTTCATCACGACTGGCTGTTTACTGTGAATGATTTTAAAGCGTAGGGTGCATGTTCTATGGCTGTTAACAATTAAGCAGAGAGTCAGATCACAGCCAGAAAACAACCTATAGCCATGGGTTAAAAGTGGCACTATGATTATTTTGGTAAGTTTTAATTTCACATTGACTAGGAGTATAAATTTGCTATTTGGCAATCCTCTCAGAGACGCATATTTCTTTGACACTACCCCGTCGATATGGTCAGTCCATGTAAGCTCTCTGTTACAAATTATACCAAGATTTTGAATACATCTTTGTAGAAGAATAAATTGTATGCGGTTTCGTACTTGCACGACATAGTGTAGTGGAATGTAGGTTTGATAGAATTTGAAAGACCTGAAGTCTCCACAAAAAGACAACGTCAATTATATTGTGTAGAAATACACCTAACCCCAAGTAACAAGGAATTAAGCACAAAAGAAGTTATCGCACTACGAATAGTTCTTGTTTTTATTTCTTTGATGGTTTCGGTATCCAACAGGTTAAAACTCGACTGCAACAGAGTTCAGATCGACGGTGGGAAAGTCTGAAGGGGATGGATGGTGTTTTGAAAATGGAATGACATTTGTTTTGTCAAGATTGAGCATGCGAGCGTTTTCACCCCAGTTCATAATTCAACTCAAATCCTCGTTTAACCCTTCTGTCAATGAGTAGGTCCAGCCAGACCATTTGCATATTCGAAACCTTTTCTCCTAATTAAAATCTTCACCGAATTTCCTGACTTTGTCAGCTTACAAAATTGTAAATCCAAGTGGGTGAGGAGACAATTTTTTTTTGTGAAACAATACACACACGAAAACATCAACAAAGATGGACAGAAGTCATAGTTTGGTCTACTAGGGCCGTTATGGCAGTCAAAGGTTGAACTGACCAAAGGCTTCACATTGATGATGCCAGGTATGCAAAAATACGTGAAAATTCCGATGTCCTGAAATGCAACCCGTTCGATTAATACCACATCCAGAGTCAATGGAATAGGTCTGGCTGGACCTTCATACATATTGTATGGAGAAATGTATTTATTGTGGCATTTTGCACTAATTACTTTTGTTTATTACGTATGCCGGCTATTGCGTCACTTGTACATTTCTTAACTGATTGTTGATAGTTTACAACATACGACTTCTAGAAAATTCGATCATTACTGCGTTGCGCATTTCTAAGTTTTGTTCAGTCTATGGGTTTACATAAGTATGAGTGAAAGTATCATTATTGTCAGTCGGTAATCATACTGCAGCGAGTTAGAAGCAAACTGAAAACAGCATACTCATACGGAAGTTAATTATTATGGCTGACGAAATAAACGCATTCAACTGGAGCCGCATGAGCGAAGAAGAAAGGGAGCAATGCGTTAGCAAGCTTGTCGAAGAAGTACGAGTGAGTTGCTCTGAAGCCAGTGATTTTAGTGGCGATGTCGGTGAGGAGTATGTTTCCGATGGAGATGCTTCTGATGCGGACTGGATGTTGGGGGAATATCGAATATAGAAGATACTGATGAACGGCAAGACATTCACACATACGTTGTGTTTTACTTACACATGCGTTCCAGGCTTCTGATTCCGATACTCAATGCTAAGAAAACAACTAATACAGAAGATGAAGATCAAGGTGCCGTGAACAAAAGCTATTCGAACTGAAGCTATAATGGCGTTAATTCTCATTTAAGTGAGAATGACTTTATTTCTCTTTTAAATGGAGAACTAAAGTCATAACTTAAATGAGAACTATCGCCATATGGTGTTAATTCACATTCCAATAGAAACTAGTCGCATAAAATTAATCTAGCTCCAGCCGCCTGACTCATATTTCTTGACATACCCTCAGCGGAGCGACAAAGTCGCGTGAGCTGGTAAAAGGGTTAAAATCCTGTCAGCGAGCCATCCATCTCATACTTTAAGTAAACCAGACTTTCTTACGTGCTAAATTTAAAATTTGACAGATTGGAAATTTGGCGTTGCTTCCAGATTTAAAACGACATAAGGGTTTATCATTTGTTGGCTTTATTTCGTTGGGTCTTCTATGCACGCAATGGAAAACTGAATAAAAATTAACCTTGTCTGTACAGAACCTAGCACCTACTCAAAATCCTATAGTGACCCCAGCAGGGTAGGCAGCATGCCCCCATATGCATACCCCACATGTTTTTACATTATTTCATTACTTAGCGTCATTATTTCCTATTGCATATAGAAATAAACCCAAATTTGCCACTCTCTGAAATGAACAACCGCCACATGGCTTAAGTTCGCATTCGAAAGTGAAATAAAGCCATAACTGGAATCGATGCCATATAATTCTCATTTAAATGACATTAAACGCCATTATGGCTTTAATTCAAATGGCCTTTGTTCACCGCAAGATCCCACCCAAGATCAACAGACTTGCCGCTGGGAAAATGTGAAAAAAGGAGATCTCCTGCTGGACTTACTAAAGTAACTGGAGATTTTTAATTTATTTGACAAACAACTAAATGCGAGTGTTTTGTAATAAAGCACATATGTATGTTTAAGTTTTTTAACACAAAATAAATACATCCACGAGAAAAACTACAAATAGTTTAAACAGATTTTTAAAGAGAGCATCCTCTATTCATTCCATCCTTCTGCTCATATTTTGCTCTCTTCTCAAAATTTGACCTGCAAAGGTCAGTATATAAGCAATAAATAAAACCCAGCAATGTATAGTGATAATAAGCTTACGAAGGTAAGCAAAACCAGAATCCCGGAAATCACTAATCGGGCAATACGGCCTCTGTACTATTGTGACATGACTGAAATGAGAGGCAGCCACCCCAAGAAAATTTCAAATATCACTAACACTTCACCGGGATATTATTCCCCCTTATTTTCTTAGTCTTGTCACCCAAAAATATGTGTCACTTTGACAAATTTGTCACTTTAAGTGACATTTGTAACTAGCAAGACTGTCGTGTGTGTTCTTACATTTCATAAGAAAGTGAGATAGAATGAGAGAGATTTGGTCGCTTGCGTTCTTGTGCATGACGCCAAAGGACGTAGAATAAATATGCAAGCTTTAACCAAAATTTTGTATTGACAGGAATAAAAGCTGATTAATATAAAATCACAACAAACCGGCAATTTGAGTGCACACCTAGAAAACCAATTTTTTAAGAAAGTGGAACGTTTGTATTTTCCTTTTTCCTGGGCTGTCGTTGAATATAGTCAATCTGGGAAGTATACCAAAAAAGAGGGAGAAAAACTCAGCTAAAGCACATTAGAAGCAGAAATGAAGTACTACAGAGATGGTTATTCATGAGTTTTTGATATTCACGAAATATGCCGCTCTTTGATTGGCAAATTTGGCTGAAAAGATTTCCGAAACGGACTAGCCACTGCACTTTTCGATTATCCTCCCAAAACAACTCGCAATCGGTTTTGGATGAATTGGTTCTTGTCAAAGGGCTCGAATTACGTAAGCTATACATACAACATCAATCACGTCATGAAGAAATGGCGGAATATATGCAAAAATGCTCAAATAATTGTTGAATTGCGTGACAAACTCAACAACAAACTGTCAAATTACGCTGCTGATTGGGGAAATGTGAAGCGGGAACAGCACCAGAACAGAAACCCACAGGGGGTGTCTGTTTGCAATTATCCCCCAACGTGTATACTCGTAAATAACCCCTTTTAATGGTGTCGCTGGCACATCAAGGGCCTTCATGGCTCAGCACCTTCGCCGGCGCTAGTATGTACCGGCAATCAAGCATCCGACTACACGTTTGATTAGAGACGCAGTCACCTGTGTATGTGGTTCACGATGCCAACCAAACGACATGCGGTGGTGGGTTGTTGCATTACACGAACGAGCGACTAAGCCCACCTGACACCACCCCACTCGCAGCGTGTCACGACGGGGAAATTTTCCTCCTGTGGATATTATATATCAGCGCTAATTCTTAACACTGCATATTCCCGCCCGAGGCGGTGCGCTTAGCATCAATTTACATCCGATGCAAGGCTACCACCACGAGACACACGAGTTGTGGCGGTTTCACATTTAGAATAATCTCTGACCTGGCAGAGTTGTCGCTGTCTTTGCTGTGTAGCCAAGTTGATTAATTAGTGAATGGACCGAATTAGATGATTGCTTGTGAACACCATCCACGGGATACACCCTAGACCCGACGCGACCTTCTGCTAATCCACTTTGCGCAGTTGGCAGCACCCCAACTTTGACGTTACCCCACACCCGTGCTTGCTGCTTCAAGGGAAAGGCTTGTGAAATTTGCTGTTTGTTCGAAGGGAATCATCGCATCAAATAAATTGGATAGCTTTTCGTATTTGTGCTCCTGCTGTCTGACATGAGAAAAGATAAGCCTTTCGCCGAGCGCTTAGACATTGTGTCACAAACTTTGCGAACTGCTTCCGAGTGATTGGCTGCTTACCCAGTAATTGACAGGCTTTCACGCAGGACCTAGTGCGGCGAGTGGACGCCCGATTGTTTGCATGATGTGTTATTAATTTAAAGCGGCTTTGCACTAATCAAGTGATTAGAATCGAGGGCAGATGACAACATACGCGATAATGGTTGTCAACTATTGCTGGCTTTACTGTTGGTGCTTGATGAGTTAGTTAATTTGTCTTTGAGGATTATGTCTCCTACGGCGCTGTGGGTGGAAATAATAATTCTACAAGTGAAGGAGCACCTTCGTAAATTAATCTGACTGAGATTTCAAACTCCGAGGAAGTCAGTCTGCCTCAGATAGAGCCCTCCGTCGATGAATAAAGCTGATTTTATACAAGACATTGACCAAAGCATGGATAATCTCGGGTGAAAAAATCCTTGGTCTCTTCGAGAGACTCTGCCTGCTACCTTTGGTCCTGTTTGCGTCCAGCCAGTCTTCTACGGATCTAACGCCTAATATAGCTTGGCCGTAGGATGGACAACATAGCTTCAGACCCAAGAGTCTATGTTTCCGAGCTTGTGGGACACAACTGACGAACAGATGACCCCAGCGTTTAAGGTGAAGCGCACAAGCGGACAAGCTAGCCTGATGTATCCGTTAGCGTAACTGGAGATATCTAACTAGAGATTAAGCCAGCCGCTCCAGGCTTGTTCGCTGATACTCACATCCACCCGGACTGTAGTGCATCACAAAGAACAAGACTGGAGAGCTTTCAACCTTAAAGGTAGTTATTTCGAAGCCTTTGACTCCGAACCTGTGGGGCAACACAATAGAGGACTCCCGAGTCTAAGGTGGCGCACGATGCGTTATCATTCGGATATGAGGGTACCTATTCGAAAACCAATTAGAACGCTAGTGTTACTCAGTTCAGCCAGATTGTCAAAGAAGTGGGCCCCAGATGTCTGAATTTCCGGGATGAGTTACCACTGCGCCGCCAAGCAAGTGTTCAATGGTTTCTTCCTCGTCCTTCATGCAGCTTCTGCGGAAATCTTTATAGGGAAGGCCCAGTATAGAGGAGTGAGTTCCGCTGGCCTGTTCTTACAGGGCTTAGCCTGCTAAATCGGATCAAGCTAAGTGATCGTTTGGGATCGATCATAAACCAGAGTAGTTTTTTTTAGACATGACAGAGCTTCCTTAATCGCCATAGTTTCATCCTGAAAGACGGTACAGTGATTTGGTACAAGTAGGGAAAGCTGGATATTCAAATCCTTGGAATAGACACCAGCCCCCCATCTCGAAGAGGAGTTTAGGTATAGTGAGGTCTGTATAAATGGGTATAGAGCTATACCTGCTTAAGATCGTTGAAAAATATCTTACTCTGATCGCCGTACTAGCTGCTATCTGTCTGCCAAATAGTTCTATCGGTGGCAGGTTAAGGAGTATGTTCAGTGCTCTGGTCCACCAAATTGCGACGTCATACACTAATATGGGTCTGACTGCGGATATAAATAGCTAGTGAACCATTCTGGGCTGTTGTCCCCATTTACACCCAATGGCCTCT
This sequence comes from Eristalis tenax, assembly GCA_905231855.2. Taxonomy (NCBI): domain Eukaryota; kingdom Metazoa; phylum Arthropoda; class Insecta; order Diptera; family Syrphidae; genus Eristalis; species Eristalis tenax. Next base: position 59,459,287 of record HG993124.1, on the reverse strand, counting down.
TTGTAGCAGTCGAGGCCTTACTTACACGTTCCTGGATATTTGACTTCCAGCTTAACTTCGTGCTAGTATAAGACCAAAGAATTTAACATTTGAGGTGTTCCACATAGTGTGGGAGGGTCGAGGGTAAGAATTTTGTACTTCCTAGTAAAGAGGACTATATCCGCTTTTTGTGGCCGCATTCGCTTGTCCACTTCACTAGCTTGGAGAGACCAGATTGCATAATCTTCCTGATCGTGGATGTATATGTTCCGGATACTGCAATTGCAATATCATCTGCATAGGCAATGACCTTGCACCCAGTCCCATCAAGTTTCACAAACAAATTTTTGCCCCTTATGTTCCACAGCAGTTCATTTGACCCTATTCTTATGAATATGCCGTCTGACGTACGGACACCAGCATTTCATTTGCGGGGCACATACAAAGTCGACTTTCCCTACACTCATGAATAGCTCTGGCCAGCATCTGAGCCAGGAAAGGAATGTAGTCGAATCTTTACGGATGGCTCTAAGACCAATTAAAGATCTGGCGCTGACGCCTTTGTCGAGAGCGACAACACTCGACTGTATACCTCATTAGGTAAATTTGCATCGGTTTTCCAAGCGATCCTAATGACCACGAACTATATTGTGGAGATGGGGAAAGTATAAGCGTCTGTAGTGACAGCCAATCTGTACTTAAAGCCTTCCTCATTACTTTAACCACTTCCATGGACTATCCTTTCTAAATTTGATCGGCAGTCATAATTCACTAAGACCCGATGAACGAGATCACCGATGAACTTGCTAGACATGGAAGAGAGGGTTTACCTGCTGGGTCTACCTGCGTCCTTGGTTAAATCTTGGACTTACAGGCACAAAGGGGACACTAAACCTTACGACTTAAGCGACGAAACCCTCTGCGACGCCAGTGGAGAAGACGACGACACTGCAGAGCATTTCCTCTGTCACTGTGATGGCTTTGCTCTGATCAGGTGGCAGGTTTTCGGTGCTGAAGTGGTGAGAGCTGATGATGAAGGCCTCTCATCACAGAAGCAGGCACTTCCCCCGGAAGACCAAAAACCTACAGCAAAAGTAGATTGCTGCCTGGCAGTTCAATAGACCAGTTCTTAAGACTGAATGAGTTTAAAATCTCCGACAAAAAAAAAATATACATAAATTAAATTCTACGATCTGCAGAACTTTCAGTAATCGATTTTAATGGACAACCGAACTACCATCTCCCGACATTCAAACTGAATCTTCGTTGACGTCATGTAGCACTGCCAGCACTATAATGATCCCCCGTTATTATCAAATATAACATAACAAAATACATGTCAATAACGCCATCAGTAGTTTGAACACCGTAAGAGTTTGCCAACCTCACAAGCGCAAGCATGAACTCGTATGTAGGTCAGTAGCATCCAAGGTACGTTGTAAAAACAAACAAGGAGCCAGTTTAGGTTGTGCAAGTTTATCTTCTTAGAATGAAGACTCAATTGCCTGTCAAAACTCTTGCAATAAAGCGATAGTTGCCTCACGAAAAAGAAGTATCAGCCATGACAGGCAAATCATCACAGGCAGTGTATTGTAATTAATTTACCAAGATTGCTATCGCATCGTCGTGTACGGGTCTATCCTTTTTTTCCTTTAACTCAAAGATTATGTAGTCGTTACCATTTCTGGATACTTGCCACAAACTCCAACCGGCACTGTTCCAATTTGCGGGAGAAAGCGAAAATGTGTGCATTTGTCTGTACATGTGGAAAGTTTCACTTCAAATAAAGTACTTTATTCCAGTCGGCAGCAAAGCGCCACCAAGCGAATCATGGAAGGATTCCCTCGACTACGACAGACCTTTTACAAAACACACATGCACGTCGGCATATCTGTGGGGACATGCATCGCGCATTAAAGTACTCCAGCAGCAGACTAGGCCATTATCTGCAGACGATTTCGTCTACAGACGTCTCTTTTAGAATTTATTTGCAGCAGACAATATGCACACCCTCCAGAGCGTACCTACACGGGGGCAAACCCCTTTTTTGCAGGAAGGGATGGACAAGTTCTCCACACTGTAGCAGTAATAGCAAAAGACTTACATACAGCTTGCTGTCCTGTGGCAGCGGCAAAGGCAGAAGTTCAACTTTATTAATGGGCAAAAAGTTCAAGTCCTACTAAGTGATATATACCACAAGCTTAACACTGAAATTGGGCTGCAGGGCAAACAATTTCCAAAGAGCAGGGACCGGGGGTGCAAAAAAAAAAAAAAAAAAACAAGAAAACAAGGATGTTGGCAAAAGAAGTGCGCAACAAAAGTGCAAAGGAAATTCCACTTATTGCGAGTAAGTTCTTCACTAGTCAAAGCGAACACAAAACTGCGCAGGGTTTTCTAAATGAAATAAGGATACTTTGCTTGGCTTGCTGTTCATTTGCGAACGCAAGGCACAGGCGATACAGTGGTGGTGGAGGATGTATCAAGGACGAACGGATACAGCAAACTGAAGTGACTTTGATTTGTGCAAGGATTTATACTGATAAACGACGAGAAAGGCTTGTATGCTGAGAAGTTTATTTGAATTTTGAAAATCTTTTCAGCAAAGTGCGTGTTTTTAAGATCTCATCCGTTTAAGTCTTTAATTCGAGACTGTGTTGAGTGTTTGGGGTGGGGGTTTCAATTCGTTGATGTGACGTCACAGTGGCGTCACATGAAGGCATTGGCGTCTGTTAACGGACGGTCTTTCGACCGGGTGTTATGAGAAAATGTGTTCGGAGCTCAGGTATGAAAGAGCAAAGGTGGGTCTCACAGCCTCAGCCTAGGCACCGACGAGTAGGGATGCCTTAGTAATCAGTAGAGTGGTATTCAGTGATTAATGTCACAGAAATTCTGATAGTGGAACTAAACGCATGGAGTTTTAAAAGATGGTTGGCTGTAACTAGAAGCATGAGCTGTTGAAATGGCAAGTTGAAATGTTTCCTTGAATGTCAGACTGTTTCAGCACCCACACGAGGTATTACTTACGTAATAGCTTGGCAATATCATAATGAATCGGGCGGTAGTTAAATTTCATCTTTAAAGAGAATCGGATAGACTTTATCGCTTGATTGCAGACTTGCTGTCCGCACATATGATATATTCTTGGGCCATGACAGAACCTCGTTAATCGTCGCAGTCGCTCAAATGTTTTTGGAAAGGAAAAAAAAAAAACCTGGATTGTGGTATTTACCTCGGGGCAGAAGTGAACTCCACAAATGATATCTTAGCGCAGTGACCAAAATCATGCTCTTTCATTTATTTTGCCAATCCTATCCTGCTAAGTGGAAGCGAAAGCTATGCAGTAAGCGAAGCAGCAGAGCTGATACCTGGCCAAAACATAGACCTGTCTGCGAGGATGACCAGACACAACCGCGACACTCTACAAGATGTACCAAGATTGGGATGAGGTCTGGGAGGAGCAAGTCCGTTGATTACACTGGCAATACCGCATCGAGTATGTAAACGCCATTTGTTCAGATTGAAGCGACTTCGAGAAGTGGAGCCAAATTGAACGTAAGACAGCTTCCTCTCGATGGCGGGAAGGAACGCGGCAAAGACCACCCAGTGAATGCAGCTAACCCATGAGTCGCAGATCTGCAAACTGGGCGAGTAGAAAGTATTATACAAACACATAATCTCACAAGCATTATCTCCTCCATCTTGGTTCCGTCCGTGAATTTGGAGGGTTCATTGGATTTATTGTTGAAGTACATTTTTGGGTAAGAATGACAATACTGTGAGCAATGGTAGTGTGTCCAGTATCCGGACTACGCGTCGTGGGTCTAACTCCTTTACTAACATCATGGAAATTGTATACACTTATACAGTCGTTTTTCTTTTGGACCCAATGCTACCCTATTCGCAGTTTTTAGGGCATTTTATGAGTTGCCATTATTCCTAAGCTAGTCATATAAATACCATGGACATCGGACCAATGTGCCAATGGTCCATTGGCAATATCTTAACGCGATTATGGATCATTTCAACATTCACTTCAAGTGGGTGCCCAGACGATCACTGTGACCAAGGAAATTTTGCAGCTTGTGTCTCCTCTGGTTCTCTCCAGATATGCCTCTTCTCAAGACTGATACAATCAGGCCAGTGATTGTTCTGAACGCACCACGTGCCTCAATGTGTACAAAATAGATTAGGCTATATTTAGGCTTAGGACACGATGCGCATCGGCAGTAAGCCACTGTGCCACAGTAACACACACCAAAAATATCAAGATGTTTCAAATATGCAGTTGTGAAGAAGACCATCCAAAAGGCTCTCTCAGGGGAAACCCACCGTGGGGCTTCGAAAATCTGACGGAAATGGACAATATCAGCATAATACAACTCATCTCTTAGTTGCAAGCATTTTCAAGAATGGGAGTTATGTGATTCGTGTGGTATCACGATCGGCCTTCGTATGCCTTGTCTGTGTCTGCAAGTCTAACTACTTCCGCACACGAAAATAACTATGTGACAGCTGTCAGTTTTTATCAATTCAAGAATCACTGAATGTTACCAATTTGAACGTCATCCTTCCCTTGCCCATCCCCAGGTAGACCTAGTGGGGTTTTATTTCTGCTCCACACACTCAACCAAGTTCGACGTCCATGAGCCTGGTTACCCCCGGAATGCGTGAAAGTAAACACGTTCTTGTTTGTGTATAGAATTAGTCCCCAGACAAGATGGCATCAGAGGAGGTCAGGATAAAAGTGTCCCTGTTTTTCTTTGTCTGACAACTTTATTCCCGAGCTTGTGATGTGTTCAAAGCCATTGACTATTCCTGCTAATACCCATATAATCCTTCGCAAACTTTAATTGTCAGCAGAGACAAGGAGTCAAGAGGATAAATGATTGGGATCCTGTAAGCATCCGTTGCCTTTGGTTTTATCACGCCTAATCCTCTGCAAACGTATATACACACATATGTTTGTGTGTATGTATGTGCCATTATATATTCTGTTTAGTAGGAACACACATGACCTGTTTGCTTCTATTTTCTTGTCTTTCCATCCAAACTCCATTCATTTCAGCTAGTTTTCAGATTATTTCCTTCGGTATTGCCCTCCAAGCACACATGGCTATGTGCTATGTACGCTTACACGTACACTTTTGCCGCTCTAAATTCGCAGCACACATACAAAACGAAACAAAAAAAAAAAGAAGAAAACCAATGAATGCCCACTTACCATTGCAAGTGTGCCAACTGAGGTTGGTGGCTGCCCTCCATTCCGAAGTGTACAATATCCCATGGCGTTCGGATGGGATGAGTGCAATGTCATTCCAGATGAATTGTACTTTTGTGGCGGAGGCGTACTCGACGATAAAAGCCCTCTAGTGGGGCTACAACTTGTATCGATGGTTGATATATGCTGTCGTCTTCTTATGTAATCGATCTAAAAAAATACAAAAAGAAATGATGTCCATAAGCTCTTTAAAAATACTATAGCATTAAGAGGAGTTGTGTTTTCATTTATATGCAGAGTCTTAAGGCACACCACTTTGGTATGTCCTGATGAATAGGTATTTGATAATTAGCTGCTTGCTGTGAAGGGCGTTCATTCAGTTCAGTAAATTCTCGACATTTTCATTAATCAAGCGCGTACATGTGTGGATTTGGTCAATGCCGGGAATCGATTTTTCTTTTGTCTCACCATCACAAAACGTTTCTCGGAACTGAGTGACTGAAACATTCACGTATTTAATTGAACGCGGATCGGAAGGTTTGGGGACAAGTGTTGCCAGGGTTTTGCAGAGCAAATTCCCTTTATTTGCAAAAACATTTGTTTGCCCTTTCCTAGGCTTCGTTTCCCGCGTTTTTAATTTGCTTACTTTTTTGAAATATTGAAAATTTATTTCGATCTTCCATGCCAATCGCTACAGCCTTCGATCTACTGAAAAAACCCACAAACAACATCACTAATCGTAAATGGCTAGAAGGTAGCACTTGTCTTAAAACAAAGGAAATATGGCCATCGCTTAATATCAAACGATCAGACTCAGCAGATGCTCACTCAGGACGCTCGCCGCCGTCTGCGTGAGTTTGAAAGTGTTGGAGAGATTCTTTCGGAGGTTATATATAGTCGAAGCGAAGCGGGGTTAACATCATCATCGATTAGTCTTTTTTTTCTTTGCTCAGTCCAATATCGCGAACCTGTTTCTATAGGAAACTGGAAGGACGGTCGTTGATGAACTTAGTTATGTAATATCTGAGCTTAGCCGATCTTATCAACAACGTTTCATTGTTTCTACAGTGCATTTCCAGGCAACAAAATCGTCTCCATCGTCTGAAAAGAAAGTCCGTCTTTCTGACGGCGAGAAGCCTCCTTTCGGTAAACCGAGGAGATGCCCCTCTCCTTATGACTCGTGTCCGAAGTGGAACATGTTTTTCGAAATGTAGTTAAATTCGAATTAAAAAATGCAATTTGCGTATCGACATTTCATGGGGTTGATAAATGAGTAACTCGTCGACCTTCGTATTCCTCAAGATATACTCTGGCGGAGAAAAAGTTTGTCCTTGTGATGTCCGGATATTTTTGAATATATATCAACCCCTACAAGGACACCGCGGGATCGGCGATTTAGGTAGAGAGCATTAATAAATTCAGGTCATTAATAAACATTGAAAACAATAACGGACCGAGAATTGAACCTTGAGGAACACCACCGCTTACGTCGCAAATTGATGACATTTTTGAATTATGGAAAACAGCTTGGATTCGGTTGGTACGATACTAAAGAAATAATTTAATAATGGGATTACAGAACTTGAATTGGGTGGACAGTTTATTTCAGAGTGTCTATGGGTCAACGCAGTCAAATGCTTCCGAAAAGTCAAGTAAGTTTAATATGGTCGTTTTGTCTTTGTCAATAGTTCCCTTTAACATGGCAGGTCCTTTACGGAAGCCTGACTGCAATGGGCTTAATAGATTGCGTCGTTCAATGTAATCTTTGATGTCTCGGCTAACAAGACACTCAAACGCTTTCGATAAAAACGTAAGACTAGCAATAGGTTCATATTCAGGTGGATCAGTTTTCTTGGGAATTGGGATTATCTTTGCTTTTTTCCACAGTGTTGGGTACGTCGAAGTCATGATTACTGTGTTAATAATGTGAGTGATGTGAGGAAGTATTATTGGAAGTAACACTTTAATGAAGTCGAGGTGTATATTATATCGAGACCAACCGATTTTGAACTGATGGAGAGCACTGCCCAGCCGACTAAGTAACAATCGACTGTTGTCAATTCAAAGGGATCTGTACGAGTGTTATTTAAAAGTGTTGGAAACATCCCTTCGGAGGCTGCAGGGCCAGTAGAAGCAAATCGAATATTTAAGTTGACAAGGTTAATGCCATCATCGTTTATTCCTTTTTTTTACTTAGCTCTTTCCAATATCGCGAACCTGTTTCCATAGGAAACTGGAAGATCGATACGTGTTGAGTTTTGTTTTGCAATATCTGAGCTTAGCTGATCTTATCCACAATGTTACATGGTTTCTACAGTCCTTGTATTCATTATGCATTTCCGGGCAATCAAATCCCCTCCATCGTCTGAAAAGAAAGTCTCTCTTAAACACGGAGATGTTTCGCTCCTAATCACTCGTGTCCGAAGTGGAACATGTTTTTCGAAAAGACGATTAATATTAGCGTTAAATAACGCAATCAAAAGCAGACGACATATACAGAGTACACCACTCAACAATACAACAATCCGGAAACAAGTTATCAACATTTATACTACGGAAATCACTAGAACGGACTGTAAAGAACTTTTTCCTGATTGAATGTCAAATGTTGCAAGAATGAGATCGTGGTACATAAATACAGGAACAGGAAGGGCTTGGCTGTAAGATTTCACCAAGCTGTTATCATTGGTCAACATGACGTCGATAAATGATGGCGAGCAGTTTGCTTTAAAATGAGTGGGTTCGACGGTATTTAAGAAAGTTAAGCTTAGAGAACGCACAGTGCGATTCAACAGAGACCTACATGACAATTTAAGGAGATTCAAATTCAAATCTCCACCTACATTAATATCAGGCGCTGACTAAGAAATGTCTTCGATAATTTCACAAAAACATTTTTGACGCGTAACGTCCGGTGGCACGTACGTTCCTGTTCCTCAGGAAAATGATTTTGTTTTGGGAAGCGTTTCGGCTTCAGTTATAAATTATTGCCTGCTGAATTTTAATAAGACCATGAAAGACTCAAATGGCAAGTTACAACTCTAATTTGTGTTCAGAAAATTAATGATTTGATTTTGCTATAAGCAAAAAACACACAATTTGTATTCCCTACCCATAACATTGAATGAAATAAACATATGTATTGAGTCTATAACTTACTCGTGCTGTATTTTTTTTTCCAAAATTTGAACGTTTATTTAGATAGTTCTCAACCGGAATAGCAACGTGGGGCCGGGCGTTGTCATGATGGAAAATTATTGCCTCCTGTCTGGTCGCATATTCCGGGCGTTTTTCGGCTACTGCTCTCTTCAAACGGATTAATTGTGTTCGGTAGCGTTGTCCATTGATGGTTTCACCCGGTTTTACAGCTCATTCTACAGCACACTCTTCTGATCAAACCAAATACAGAGCATTACCTTCGCGTCATGGATATTCGGCTTTGCCGTTGATTTGGCTGCTTGGCTACTACCACTTTTGGCACGTTCGCTCATCTAGCGCATGTTCAACATAAACTTCTTTTTCAGGCACAAAGTCCGACTTAGTGAAAAAATGACATATAGTGACAGTAGCTTTCCAACGCATGTTCCAATGGAATAATACAAGTTGTGCCATTTCTTAGCAAACCGCTGCTTAACCGCACGAATTAAGTTATAGACCCAGTACTCTTGCTAATAGCAAAATCAAATCATTGATTTTTTTAACACAAATTCGAGTTGTAACATGCCACTAGAGTCTTTTATGGTCTTATTAAGATTCATCAGGCATTTACAGATTCATTAAATACTTATGACAAGAGATAACATTATTTGTACAATTTGTGTGCCAAGAATGCCACAGAGTGTCTAATTGTCTGGACGGTTTCTATTTGGAAGACAAAAAACATTTCCTTTCCATCGCAAGTCTCAATCTTACATTTATTATTTGTCGTGATACTCCTGGCTTTCGGACGTCTTTCAACTGTGCAAAGGGCGAAGGTAGAAGGTAAAATTGTGTATATACACTTGAAAGTGAATCAAATGCCTTATGACCTTGTGAAGTTTCTGATACAACAAGACTGCCCAACGAGTTTTCCCTAAGCAATTTTCCCAACGATTGTCATTATAGATATTGGTATGTTATTTACTGCAATGAATAATTCAACATACTCACGACATGACACACCCATCTAGCCTACCATGTGCACAAAACACACTCCAGCAATATTCTGAACCCAATTAATGGCTTATAGATTATGCTTTTATCAAGTCACACATCGTCGACACCAGTCCTGACATTAAGTCCTGTTCTTTGAACTCAATATCACATTTAATATGGGCCCCCATCTCAGACCTGGCCATTCATTTCAATTCCTTCAGCACACCATTTCCGTAGCTGCACTGCGGCCAAAACTCCCACATCCCCATTCGACCGCATCGGGTATCGGTTCGACAAGAAATTCACTGCATACTCCGTGACATATCGATTTTCAATTAATTTCTTTTGGCTAGCCCCCTATGAACACACTGTGCACTCGTCACCAAAAACCCATTTCAGTTTTAATTAACTACCCTTACGTCAACATGCTGGGGGAGACTTTAACCGCTTTAACCCATGACGAGTATGGGAATGAGCACTGCTTACCTGATCATCCGAATCAATAGTTTCGGGTATAATATCCGGATTCTTTTCATCACTCTCGTTACCATCGATTTCCTTGCTTCCGGAGCTCTTATCACTTGGTCCCGGTGATCCATCCCTGGATGTGTTCTCATTAGAGAGCGCCTTCCTCCGACGTCTGGAACTTTTGCAGGGTATCCTTAATGCCACAACTACGGCAAAGCCAGCAACCATAACCGCCAATGTCAGACCGATGGTTAAGGATAAGACCGGCGAGAGCAGGAGTGCCGTATGTGGTTTCTCTGAAAACAGAAGAACGGAACCGAATCAGGAAATGAATTTTAGGTCTCAAGAGTTACACAACCAAAGAAGAAGGATATCCTCTATTTGAAGTTATTTACGTGCGACTGAACTAACCTCTTTCCGATGTTAATTGCTTTTCAGGCATCCGTAGCATGGCTGCATTCATCGTTGCCGGATCTGAGCGTCCTTTCGAATTGAACGCATACACCGACAGTATGTACACACTGCCAGGTGTCAGCGCTGAAACTGAGAATTTCGGTACCGGCGATGTTATGTTTGCCCTTATTTCCTGCAAGAGGGAAACAAGACACATTCTGAGATTCTGTTCCAAATGCACTCCAATCCCACACACACATGCAGCCCCTGTGGCATTCTGGGGAAACTTGGTAGTGGCTGAATTTCATACACACATCAACCCACTGTCACATTTCGTACAACTGTACCGAAAATGTACGAGCCCGTCTCTGTGGGTGAGCGTATATGTGCATCCTCTTCAGAGGCCGGCATACTTACATTGGAGTGGGGATCCCTCATTTCTAGCATAAACGATTGCGGTAGGCCACCATTGAAACCGTCAGTGCATTTGACAGTCAGTGATACCATTGATATGTTGGTTAGTGTGCAATTATGCACTTGGTCCGGTCGTCCTGTGCGGTTTGTGGGAGACGAGTGGGGGAAGAGAAATGTGATGTTTTTAAATTTTCATTGTTTGTGCGTAAATTGAGGGCATATGCAAAATGAAAGATATTAAATTGTGAATGAGCATTAAAGTGTTGTTGATTTAAAGACTTCGGTCACTTTGCTGCTGTGCGATATGGTTACCATGGTTCAGATGATTTGGATGCACATACGGAGTATTGGACGACACTAAAGCTCCTATGCACATTATTTTTGATCTGGTTATACGAGGCGTTAGAAAGGATTGATGGACATCCTTTTATTCTATTTAGTTTATATAACTATGTATTTGTTTATATATTTATTTTATATTTATTTTCTTATTCAGCAAAATAAGAATGACAGCTTATTTGGAACTTATGTTCTGCAAGTGTTGCTGTATGGGGATTATAGTGAGCCTGCAAACCTCGAAAAGATGAAGATCGTATCAAAAAACACATGTGAAAGAAAAACGTCATCAAACATGACTCCGAAGTTGATGAGAAATTGAATTCTAAAATTGATTGGATATTCCCACGTCATGGCCATGAGATGGGTGCAAATAATGAACCCTTCAAAGAAGCCATGATCGGCGAGGACGCACAATGGTGGAAAGAGGCTGTGAACTCTCAACTTCACTCTCTGGGAAGGAGCTGAATAGTCAAAATAAACAAACCACTTAACAGATCAATTTTGCATTAAGCATTTGATTAGAAGCAAAGCTAGTTGCGGGAGGGTGGGTGTAGAGTAGCTCGTATAGACTTTGACTGACGAGATCTTGGCTCACGTGACACGGCTTTAAAGAGTTTATTTACTGCGAATATGATGCTGTATTGGTGCCTAGTGGATGTAAGGTTCGTCGGCGCACAAGGAGATCTGGATAATGGAGCAACAACCGTTCTGCGGCAACAATAACTCCTAAATTAAGGTTAATCCTTGGTTTATTCCTCTCTATGACATAAGGAACTGAACAGGTTCTCTATGAACAGGACCTCTCTGTGACATACGAAACTGAAACGATTTGAAACAAGACTCGTGAGATTTGTGGCTATGCCACAACAGAAATATGTCTGGAATAAGTATAGTGGTCTTAAATTTTTATGAACCGGGGACACCACTAACCAATGGCAGATGCTCAACCAACTGTGAAACAGAATCGTGGATACTTGCGTAAGGTCCGTAATATTATTGGAATGCCATTCGAGAATGTGACATTTGATAAATGAAAGATTCAATGCCATGGAATTTATTGGCCATTCATATACGATCACCATTAGTTCGTTATCGGGGGATAGAGATATCGATTATACGATGTTTCGTCCCGTGTTTGTGAAGACGTGTGCGCCTCCTGAGAACAGCTGCTACCCTTCCCCAACCAAGTAGTAGGTTAAATTGGAGTTCTTATTTGAAAACCGCTCGTAAAAACAAAAGTAGACCATGACAGCATTCGACTTTCTGAGGTCTTTGAGCGTTCGGTTTACTGCTTCAACATGCGCTCTATGATTCATGGTACAATCATCCCATGATGCGTCTTGTAAAAGATTGCCAAACGGTCCATTTTTACGTATGGAACATACGGATTGTTGTTGTAGAGGTACTGTCAGTGGGAGCTTGAAGGTGGAGTGCGCTGTTTTCGTGTATCATTTAATAGAGTTGCAGCAATTCCTGAAGAAGCAACGACTAGAGCATTTTCTCCGAATTGTCCAATAACATTCTTCTACAATGCACATCAGGTGCGAAACGAACTCGGTGAGCACCGTCGTTTTGGACCGGTGCCGCTAAGTCAGAAAAATTACACGTGTCATTGATTTATCTGCCGAAATTACAAGCAATTTCCCTGTGATCAGACAAACCCTAGAATCCGTTTATATAACTACCAATTGGATGGAGATTTTTTCTCATTGATGCGATAATGTGCAAGCCTCCATATAAACTATTCATGCCACATGCAGCATTCAAGCCATTCCGGCAACAACTCCAGTTTTCAAAGAATCGTAATTAATGACATGCAAAATGCCCAGATCAGGGGATAAGCATCAGTCTGTCAACATGACAGATTCCCACTACATATTGGATGCTCCTGGGCGTAATGCACCATTGCCTCCTGGTACTTCCTGCAGATTGATTTCAATCGAATAATACTGCAATCTACATACCACCCAGATAGTATTCGTTCTCAGAAATCTCTTTGTGTGATTCCGATCTCCGATAAATCAATTAAAAATTCAGACAAATACCTCAGCTACAAGTTGCGCCACTCGATGCTCTGGCATACAAATCTAATTCGATATCCTAATGAGAAATATCAGCACTCTCGAAGTAATCTGCAATCGAATGAAAATCAGATGCAATTTTACTTGCAGAATTAAGGCCTGCCCAGCAGATTTCACAAGAAAGACAATGCTGATAGAATCTGATATCTTTCAATTTGAACACTATACTTAGGTATTGCAATTTGTGCACTCGTTCGTATACATACCTGCTGCAATAATATGAAACACACACGGCACCCTTTGACGTCCGATTTTGTTCGAAGCCACACACAGGAGCGTGCCATAATCCAACTCAGTAATGGGCGTATAGGTCACTATCGATGAGGTACCTGTGAGATATGTAACAGAAATATTCTTTTGAATTAAAGTACGGAGAAAGAGAACAAAAAAATATGTAGAGTGTCTCCCCCTGAAGCTCCCCAAAGAACATGCAAAAAGTTATCGCTTTACCTAAGCATTAAACAAAACAACAAGATAAAACACACAGATCCATCGGATACATTGCCGTCTGAGCGAAGATGGGTTTGTACAGATTTTACAGATTTTAATTAAGATTCAAGCCAGATTACACTTGGATAGTGTGTTTGCTTTGAAAATATTGTGAATGAATGATGCAAGGGGGGCCCGGCTATATGGCTTTGGTAAGCCTGACCTATACTGGCTGTGTCAAGCGGGATAGTTTGCTGCCAAAGAAGACTGGTGGACGGGGGGAAGGAGAAACTGTTTCATCTAGCTTTTTTTTTACTTCTGGCTGTGCGAGATTCTCTTCTTGCTACCGTTTCTATGTAGGTTTTCTTTTTGTACACGAGTCATACTGTGGGGCATTCGGCCAAGGCTACACAATCGGAAGATAGTCATAAAATGGAGCACATAACCGCTACGTTTTGCAGAGAAATTAACAAGCAAAACGGATAAAGTTGTGAGTACGGTGGTGTTGGCGTTTGAATACTGCCGCGAGCATAAATTCATTTTGCGTTCGCTTCATTTATTTGACGGATAGAATGGAATTGGGATTATGACCTCATTGCTTTTATTTGGTTTTTACGAATGGAATTGCGGGCATTGCGTGCGGTTGGAGAGTCCTAAATGTGGCCATTCATTTGATTTATTTTTTATCGAATGATTTAAATCCTTCTAATGATACTAGTACTGTGTTTAAAATTGGGCAATACGGGTGCAAGTGTAGCATGTATGGGGCCGAAGGGGTGAGGTGATTGATTTGTGGTGTTATTGGAAGAGTGTTTTGATGGGGTAATTGGTCCTGTCTGTGAGGAAGGCGAATGGAAGAGGAGATACAGCCGCGAACCTTGGGATCCGTGCAAAGAGCTTGTCCGAAATGAAAGGAAGCATATACTGGCTCAGTCATATCGAGACTATGAACCCCAATCGTATAGCTGAGAGGGTCTTTGAATCCGAACCCCACTTACCGCGAAGGAGAGGATAAAGGTATAAAGCGCAAGTGATCCCAGAGGCATGACGACTTGGTGTTGATGTCTGGAAACAGCGCAGTGTGCAAAAAAGATATCAGGCAGCTTAGTCTCAGGCAGAGGTGGGCTGTACATTAAGTAAATGTCGGCAACAGTGTACAATTTAACATTGTGTGCTTTATTTTGTTTGGTTGCTGTTTTGGGGCATGCTACACTCCGGGGTGGACCTGGAGCTCAACCAACGAGCTACTCCATCCAGCGCGATCTTTTTTTGGCCTTCAGTTGCACACGCATCGTCGGCTTAGGTTTCCTTTCCATTTGCGTGCGCCACCTGAGTCGCTGTCTTCCTCTACTGTGAGGGTCCCTCTGGGTGGATTCGAAGACTTTCCAGGTCGGAGCAGTGGTTTCCATCCGCTCTACATGACCTTGCCAACAAAATCGCAGCTCGTAGAGTTCGTCGTTATATCTCCTCCTAAGCTCAGACGGGACCGAAAATCAGCTGAAGAATTTTTCTCTCAAAGCAACCAAGATCAACTTCGGCCGCTTTTAACAAAGTCCATGCCTCTGAGCCATATAGCAGGACAAGGACGATTGAAGTCTCATCGAGGATCACTGTGGTTGTTTGAGAGCGGGCTTTGTTTATCAATTGCTTTCTTATCCCAAAGAAGCAGCGATTTGCAAGAGTTATTCTACGTTTGATTTCAGCGCTCCTGTCATTGTCTGAATTAATAGCGCTTCAAGTCTTTGCCTACCTCAAAGATAGATCTATCTACCGTTACGCTCTGTCCAAGACGTCGATGTTGGGAGGCCTTTATCGTTGACAGCATATACTTGGTCTTGCCCTCATTTACGAACATCTTTGCTCACAAAAGTGCCATCAGTGCCATACACCACGCTGTGTTTTTCCGATAGTACCAATATCGCTGGCATAAGCGAGTAGTTGGCCGGACTTCTGAAGGATTGTTCCTCTGGTGTTGGCGTGTGAGTTTTGAACAATTCTTTCAAGGATGATGTTGAAGAAGTCGCATGACAGCGGGTCGCCTGGTCTGAATCCTCTTTTGACACCAAGATTTAGGTTAAGTCTTTACCGACCTTGATGGAGCAGCGTGCATTCTCCATCGTCATCCTACACAAACGGACGAGTTTGGTAGGGATGCCTAAACTAGACATTGCTCTGTACAGCTCGTCTCTATAAATGCTATCATACGTGGCGTTAAAATCGATAAAAAGGTGGTGGGTACCGATTTGTTGCTCCTGGGTTTTCTCCAAAATCTGCCGCAGTGTGAATATTTGATCGATGGTGGATTTTCCTGGCCTGAAGCCACACTGGTATGGACTGCATCTATAGTTGGCTCAATTCAGAGGGTGTAATTTTTTTGTAGAACGCCCAAAGAATGCTAAAGCCTCGTCCATCGGGTATGCTTTCCTCCGACCATATTGTACAGATGAGTGCATGCTTCTTACCAGATCATCGCCTGTTGTTTCGAAGAGTTCGGCAGCCAGGCCGTCAGCTCAAGCAGCTTTGTTGGATTTCAGTTAAGATACGGCTGTCATTACTTTATCCAGTTCGGGCGGATGGGATTGTTGACCAACATCGTCCCTTTCATTCGGGTTGAATTGTTCAATTGGTTTGATTATGGGGGCTTTTAAAGCTCAGTAAGATTTAAAGGGGTTGTTATTATTTTTTTTAAATATTTATATTATTTATAATATTGTAATTTTATAATTTTTTTAAATTTGTATTATTAATTTTATATTATATATTTTATTATATAGTATAGAATAATTTGGGTGGCGCTACAGCCTGTAGAGGGCCAGGGTCCAGCTTCTCAGCAACCACTCGTGTTGTGCGTGGTATTGTTTTTTCACGAGTGGAAAAGACCTACCGTTTTATGCCGGCTCCGAACTGCCAATTTGAGAAGCATTTTCTCGCCACTTTGGGCATTGTCAGTGGCTCGAAAGAGGTATTGCCGTGAAAAGTGGGTGCGTGGGTTCAAGTGCGTATGGTTCAAAGCAGAAACCCACAACGCCATTTTCATTTATTTTGACTCGGTTTTTTCCAATCGCTGATGACTGGTCTCTTGTGGAAGCCAACAAAATTCGAAAATACCGGCCACAGTACTGTAAAGAGTACGCCGTAGTCGGAGGCAACCTTTGCACAAAATTATGTTCAAAAAGTAAATGTCAGACACTGTTCGTTCTGGGCATGACAAAGTTTCTTTTTTCGAAAAAGTCAAGAAAGTCCAAACATTTTACTCATATGTCTCTACAGAAAACATGGCTGGGCTTACGGAAAAACTTCACGAAGTTCAAAATCTATCTATTTGGATTCACATGTATGTATGCAGCACTTTATTTGTTTATTATGAAGGTTTCAGTCAATGACATCAGTTGAGGTGGTTTTTGCTTTATTTTTTCCAGAAGAACCCTGTAGTCTTGGCACTGTAAGAAGCTGTTCTCTATCTTTTAGTGAAGCAATAATTGGCAAACGTCCTTCTTTTGACATCCAATCAGGAAAATAGTTCCCCTTCCTAATGGACTGCGACTATGTCAGCTGCATATTCTGAAAGTTAGTTTTTATTACTTCAGTTTCATTGCTTCTGCCCTGGATTTTCTTGTCTGAGTAAGAACTTGCGAGGATTGGTTATCATCGCTGTTCAGCGAAGTGCTTCGACGAACGCATGAAGAATCTCTAATGCTAGCAAGTTTCGTTGTTATGAGATTATTTTCTTTTTGAACTTTTTTCGAAACAGGGAACGTCGGGCAAGTTGAGTTCAGAATTCAAAATTTGTTTTCCTTCCGAATCTTCTGGACGTTCACAGCCATCAGCTGTGCCATATCAAATAGATATCAAGGTCCAATTTAAATTTTTTTTAATTTTGTTTCTTGTACGCGTCCTGAGTTTTCTTAGTTTGACAACAGACTCGATCAGAAAAACGAAAAAGAATGTAACGTGTTTTGTTTTCTTGTCTCTGTTGGTGTGCGTTGAAATGAAACAAAACCATAAAAACTCTTGCCATCTGAGACGAGATACTCGAACTCGTTAGACCAAATCGAAGCAGTTGTCCAGCCCGTACGGTTCATCGTTCAGTCTTCTCTTCCAATCACGGTCAGTACAAACAGGACTAAAATTAACACCAAGGACTTTGCTCTCGAAGTGCCCAAGAATATCTTCGTCCGCTTTGGTTAGTGTTCGTTCTTCTGCGTCATACAGCAAGACTGGGGCTAGCAAGGTCCTATATAGGGTTATCCGAGAGAGGGTTTTATGCTTGTAAGGCAAAAACCACCGCGATTGGGAAGCGTGTTCCTTCGTTTTATCTCCGCTGTGGTATCATTGCTTGTATTAACTTCGGAGCCTTGGTAGACAAAGGCGTTCATTACTTCGAAGTTATAGCTGTCTATAATAATTCTCTGTCCGAGAGGTGTTGGTGAATATGTTTCGCAGACGGCATATCATGTAGTTTATCTTCCCTCATACAAAGGAAGACCCTTCTTTGCCGCTTTCTCCTCAATGCTCACAAACGCGAAACCCGCAGTCCATTGTCTTCTCCCTGTCAGTGTAATCGCCACATGCTCGCAGTTACAGGGATTTGTGGAAGATAGCACCTCTGGTCTTGACGTTTGAGTTACGCACAATATCCTCAAATGA
Source organism: Eristalis tenax (assembly GCA_905231855.2). NCBI lineage: Eukaryota > Metazoa > Arthropoda > Insecta > Diptera > Syrphidae > Eristalis > Eristalis tenax. Next base: position 59,441,185 of record HG993124.1, on the reverse strand, counting down.
AGTTAAAGAGTTAAAGGAATAGCATGACAGTGAGCCGGCATGTCTAAATAATTGTTTGACATCAAGCAACGACCTTGACGAAGCAACGGCCATTTTTCGGCGAGTTTTGCAGGGATGGCAAAACTGGACAATGCGCCGTACGGCTCATCTCTAGATATACTGTCATACGCAGCCTCAAGGCGATAAATATATGGTGGGGTTTCCTACATCTGTCGTAATGTGAATGTTTGGTCAATAGTGGCCTAGTATTAACCAATAAGGCTGCTGGCGTAGGGTAGGCTTACACAAGGTGGCAGAAAAGGAGACATATCCCTCTGTAATTGACATATTTTAGAGGACATCTTTCGGGCAAACGTTGCTGAGTTCCATTCGTCAAATCATCCCCGCCTGTTTTGAAGAGTCCGGCAGGCAATACATCCTCACATCATACTTGTTGGAAATTAGCTTGGCAATTGTTGCCGTAACTTCACTGAGGTTGGGAGGGTGGAATTCTTGGGCATCGTGGCTTATGTTGGATGTATTTGTCTATCTTTCCATATTCCCCGCACTGTAATTCCTTACAAGGTTCCCATCCTTATTCCTGCAGGCTAAAGGGACTTGTTAATACAATACAAATACCTACAACCCGAAGAGGGCCACGGCCTAGCTTCTACAGCAACCGTTCATGTTGTGCGTGCTATTGTTCTCTACCTACACTACACTCAGAACGACAAATTTAAGATGATTCTTCCAGACAGTACACTCCTTGAGCATCAGTGATTCGAAAGAGGTAGGCGTGTGAAAAATGATTTTGGTCGCACAGGGAATCGAACCCAGGCAGCGAAGTTCAGTTGCGTAGAGGTCGACTCAGTAACCCACTACGCCACGGTCACTCACTCCAAGGCACATGTTAATCATGTCAATATTACAACACGTGGTTTCAACAAGACATTGTCAATTAACACAAATGTTCCAGTGGTATCATGAATTGATGAGATTGTGTTGTATACCCGAATGATTGATTTGATTTAGAATTCGTAATTGACTTTTGGCTTTGGTTTTGGCGATGAGCTCTTGCGATATTTGAAACCTCTCCAATTTTTCCTCTAAAGGCACGCCAGTGGTTATGGATAGCGGGGGCTGGTAGAAGATTTAGAAGATTTAGCTCCATGATACCCACGGTCAGACAACTTTCACTGATTCACCACTCCCGTGATAATGTCGTCAATTTGATCCCAACGGCAAATGGTGACTGGACCAGGTTTGAAACGGGATAACGCGAGTTAACATTTCTTTCACTGGGATTCAAACCGAGGACCCCACTAACCAAGGCCATCCAGTCGAATAACATTCGAATAGAATTTCCAGCTTCAAAACCAGGAGTGGGCGACGCTGAGAAAAATCTGCTCCGCCGAGCTCTTCCTTACACCAGGGCCTTTTTTGATATCAATCATTGACCCATACAATCGTCCACATCGACCAACAAATCTGCGACTGAGGAAATAAGGGGGAAAAAAGAGAAAGAACAAACCGAAAAAATATTCCCCCAAGACTCACCTGATCTGGTTATGTGATTTGTGGCAACATCGATGCTTTCAGCTGAATTATTGAACGTCCAATTGAATTCAACATCAGGTGGATTTGCATCGACAGTGCATTTAATTTTCGCATCCTCCTGCTTTGCCACTCCATAGATTCTAGGCTGATTTGGCATGCATGTTGGCGCATCTGTTCTTCGTCAATTTCGATGTCGATGTCGGCGTTGATGTCGATGTCGTCGTTGTTGTTGGCGACGTCGATGTCGATGTCGATGTCGATGTCGTTGTCAGCGTGATTGCAGTCGTCACCAATGTGTGTACGTAATTCAAAACGGATATCCAGGGGATTTGTTCAAAAAATCGATTACATACGCGAGTGCATACAAAAAACAAACGGGAATAAAATAAATAGAATGGAAAATGAATTTAAATTTGAAATACAGTCCACAGAATTGGTTGCACTTACACAGGATGTTCAGCATAAATGGGGGACTAATCCCATCGCCCTCGGCATTATATCCCACACACGAGTAATTGCCGGCCGTTGCCCTCGAAACACCTTGCAGCACCAACGAGTGATTACTTATAATTACACCTTGTGATATATTATGTGGCAAAGGGCGGCTCTATTGCACCGAGCCAGTCAACCACAGCAGTCATCACAAGCACATTCCGTCGTAGCATATGTATCATCCAGGCAGCAACCCACATCGAGACCACGCCAATGCCACCAGACGACGACGACGACGACGACAACAACAAAACAAACAAATAAAGAGACAGAAATAGAAGGAGAAATAGAGAAAGATAGAAATAAATAAAAGCGGATAATAGTTGTGCAGAATTAATATTTTTAATTAAATTTTTCGTTGAAATTTTAATTGCACTCCTTTCAGTATTATCCTTTATTTTTCCCTTTATTTCATCTTCCTTTCTTTTTTCGGAATATAATTGCTAAACAGGATAAGGATAGCGATGACTACTGTCGACGACGGTGTATGGCGAAAGTGCGCGGAGAGAGGGCTGAGACTAAGGCATCCACTAGATTGAGAGTAGTAGCTGTGGACAGTAGAGCCTCTGTTTGTTTTCAAGTTTATACGCTTGCACGTTTGCAGGGTTGCGTCTTTCTGTCTTTCTGTGTTTGTGTGTGTGATTTTTTTTTTCTAATTATCCTTGAAGCAAATTTTCAATTAAACGCGGGCCATTCTTTGCTTCTTTGCAAGAGGTCCTGTTTAAGAAATGTTTTCCTGACTGTTTCTGGCTTGCCCGTTGAACTGGCCTGCAAGTGATCCGTCATGTTAAGTTGAATGGGGTGAAGGGGGTGCAATTTTAATTGCATCTGCACTGGCCCCTTGGAAGACGCGCACAAGCGGGACGGATAAAGTGTAGCTCGTAAGAAGTGTGTATAACATTTCTGTTTTCTTTCATACATCAGCTGCATGATGCACATATAATGAACGCGCATAATGCTCAACACCATGATTTGACCTTTTTTCCCTCAGCGTCCTCATCACACAACTTCCTCCCACAACGCTCTTCGTTTTCGGGCGATGTGCTGGTTTAGAGATACATTCCGATGATTAGGGGCGAAAAAAGAAACATCAGTACACTGGTGTTGTAGCGTGTGTTTCGTGTCATGTCATGCTAGTTGTCGTAGAATGAAGCAGGCAGAGATATAAATTTGTGTGCTCATGGCGTGGAATAAATCTCTCTTTCTTGTGGACTTGCTCCATTAGTTGAGTCGGGGGTTATTGTCTCCCTGGAGGGTTGCAAAAACCGCACAAGCATCGTGAGGCTTTTAGATGCACTAATTGAATGCTGAACAAAATTTTTCTAATGTTGCAGTGAGTCTTTTTTATCGCCGTCAAGAAACTATTTAGAGAATTTATGATAATTACTAAAACGTTATTGCGTGCACTGCTTTCAAGCAGTGAGTACGATATTAAGGATGTGAAAGCAATTTCCTGAAACTGGGTACTATTTGAGAGTGTTTGCTTTAATTAAGGTTTTCCTCCCTTTTTTCTGATGAGAAACTAGGTGGAGTGGACATGGTCGTCTTATTTCTGCAGGGGACATTACATCATGATTTCGTGGAAAAGAATTATGAGGAAAATTATGAAAAATAGGAGCTTTTAGTGCGACTCTTGGCTTAAGACACACGAAGTGTTGGCGGATGACAAAGTAAAATGAACAAAGCGGTTCGTTCATCGTAACCGTCTCTGTGAACTACTTAAGTTGGTAGGGAAAATGTTAGTGACGGGAATGTGTAGGTCCACGTTCAAGTTCTCCAAATTGAATTTATTTTTCGATGTAATCGCTTTTCAGCGCGACACACTTCTCTCAACGATGTTCCAAATTTTTGAACAGTGTTAGAATCAAAGTAAATAAAACAGCGTGCATTTGGGTTGAGTTAAATGTTCGCACTCGCCTCATATTTTATTGTCTTCGTCGTCACCAAATAATTGATGACGCAGCGCCTGGGCCGTTGACTAAACTGGAGTCGAGAGTGCAACTACATCAACTGACACATTGGCGCATGGTGACAGCGAGAAATTGAAGAGTAGGCCGTTATAAATATATGTAAATAACAACATTATGGAAGCATGTACAATTCGTACAAACAGTCGCACAAATATGACTTGTTTAGCAGTTTCGCCCTCGTTCACGTGGAAGTACCCTGTTCAATGTTTCCGTGATTTCTGACATATAGTGGTGCACACTAGATTCATGAACGCCAGTCCTAGGTGGAATGGACTGAACTTCTACAGCAATTGTGGTGCATGATATTGTTTCATGATAAGTCGATGGGGGCCTACAGTCTCCAAAATTTGAGAAGATTTTCCTAGAATGGAATGCTTACTGAGAAGACTGCTAAATTCGGTAACCATGGAAACAACGAAAACTTCGCAGAAGCAGCCTCACCTAAGCATCATAAATCTGTAGTTTTGAACACATGTGTTGATGAACAACGATATTGTGAAGCTGACGTTTAAAGCACATTTACAAGTCAAAAGTGAGATTCAAAAGTAGAGTAACACAGAAAAATTTAAATTATGCCGAGAGAGCTCTGAGGGCCTCAGAAATTGATATTTGAGTAATTTTCGGGTCTTGTGGATTACACCATGTTTGCGCTTTATAGCCTCACGCATTTATGTGTTGTTTGTTGTAGTTTCAGGAAGCCACGCCCATGGTTTGGTTGTAAAAGCTTTCACAACTAAGTGCACATTCATACTCCATGACTGCCAGAGATGCCCATAAAAATCTGGTTTCAAAAGAATGATTGTCTAACAACACAAAGAAGTGAATCAATCGAGGTGGATATCGACGACACTGACACAAAACAGACGTAACAAAACGGGTGCGTTATTTACTGTAGGAATCTTGATTCAGGTATGGTGCACTACCATGTGTTAATTCTTCAAAAACGCATCCAAATAACATAAATCTAAATGCAATGGCATGAGATGTTAGCTGTCTTTTTTGAATGACAGCGATTCCTGAATATTATAATGACCATCGCTCCAGATCAAGAGATCTTTATAATTTCTGAAAACTTGAATGTTCATGGAAGCCAAATCGCTATGCAATACAAACAAAAATTATGCCCGCTCTCACAGTACAGCTTAACACGTCGTCTGCACTGGACATGAACATGATAGGAAAACATCTAGTGGAGGCACACAAATCCAGGTCCAAGCCTACATCGTGTCGGAGAAATTCTATTTTACCACAGGACATGAGCTCTGACATGAGATTTGAAGATTTTCTGTATGGTGTGGTGTTGGGCAGAAATATGTCCAGTGAGAGTGTCGATCCGTGGATAAGCTCAGAATCAATGCAAATTTCGTTATCACTGCAGACGCTTATACCCAAATCACAATGTAGCGTTCGCCCGATCTTGCTCCAACATTTTAAGTAAAGGATACACGTAAATCCATTAAACAAGTCACAATGCAGTGGTCGCACTTTGATAGTTCACAGACCGTAATATCGTAAGCGTGAGTACAAATTCCTAGGTAGAGCTACTTCTAAAAACTCGGGATTTTGACAGTTGTGAAACAATTTTTGTTATTTACTCGTTTTCATTGTTAGCAGGCTGAGCCAGCTATTTGTGTACGTAATTAATTTTTTGTAGAGATTTTATGTGAATATGTTTAATTAATACTTGCACTTTTTTCGGTTAAAATTGATTTTAGACCATTTTACTTGTAAAACGCGCGCAGTTCATTGTGATCTGGAACAGTGAGAGATCCGCGCTTTGACATAACATTTTCGTCAACTCGATAAAACGCTTACCGATGCCTATATTCAGTTGGGTGCTGTAATCTGACACTTGTGTGTTCAATCACGACCACTTTATTTTTCATAAATGGCTCACAATGACACTCAGTATATGGCGCTGCTAAACCACCCTTTAATATAGACTGTGGAAAAGAAATGTTCTTGAGTGAAGGTTATGTTTAATACTACACTTACCTAAATCAGCACATATGCTTGTGAAATCGGGCATAATAGTTTACCAGCCAACCTCAAGTCATGTAGTACTCACAAGGAGGGGTTCTGTCTACTCTCATGTACAGCCTAATTGTGCCCCAGCTTCTAGCGATACCGAGAAGCCATGGCATCAGATGGTATTCATATGCTGATCACATAGTCAGCATAGCGAGAGGCAAGATGTAGGAGACCCTATGTGACAAATGAGGACTAACAACAACTAAGGAGTGATTCGGCTGGGCTAAACCTAAATTCTGCTAAAACCACCATATACCCTTTTACAAGCAAACAGAAACAGGAACCACTAAAACCTATTGTTAGAGCCACAATTGGCTACGGTGCAATAACATGCACTAAGGGAACCAGTGTGATCAGCTAGAGCGAGTTCAAAGACTGGCATGGCTCTGTATTACGGGGACTTTGAGAATTTGCCCAACAGAGGCCATGGAGCTGACTCACTTGCAGTGGTTGCAGAATGTGTAAACAATGAAAGGGTATACAGACTAATGAAGGAACTGGGGCGGGTGCATTTGGATCAATGACAAAATACTTCGAAACCACGGGCAAACGCACCAGCAAATTTCAAGCTCAAATCTAGGACATATGCGACAGATTCGTTCACATCAATCTTGGCAGGAATATTTCCTGCAGCAATGTCGGACAGATGAACCGCTAGGCATGGCACTAGACTTCTACATCATCAAATGTGTGGGAATGCCGGCAAAGAGTTGAGTAGAAGAAACAGGTACATGGTGATAAAGGAATAGAATGCAATGAAATGGCCGACTCCCCAGCTAGGAATGTAGGCTCGGAATCCTTCACTGGCCCTGAAGCATTCTTTGGGAGACCATGTCCTCAGAGAAGAATTCAGGGAGAAGAAGGAACCGGGCAGGAATATGGAACAAGGCTAATGACATAAAGGTACTCTTAGATCAATACAATCGTTTGAGTCATGTATCAAAATGGGCAAGAACAATCTCCGTATCTTAACAGGACACTGTCGATTCAGGGAGTAATTCAGGGAAAACTAGGAGTATCAGAAGTAGGTCTCTGCAAGAAATGCGGAGAATTTGCCTAAATATCACCGATTTTGTAAGGCACTATCCCACAAAAGACAACGATATCTGGACAATCACCTGGTATCAGTGGAATATATATAGTCACTAGAAGCAACTCTCATTCTCAGCTTCCTAGAGGAGTGGTGGTCTTAGAGACAAGACCACTGATAGCAAAACATGAACTGAAACTTCTGAAATTTCAACAATCTGCATATAAGCAATGAGCGGCGAAGGCAATTTGAATTTTAAAATAAAGTTAGTCGAGTAAGAAAAAAATGTCTGCCTATTCCTGCTTGTAATGCTAGACCAACTATCTCTCATTGAGTGATTTTAATTGATACGGTCGAACCTCAATCATTGTGGTTTTAAACTTGCAGGGCTACCCGTCGTCGAATCGACGAACACTAGGTTTTTGTGATTGCTCTTAAATTGGTCATCCCATAGCCGATTTTTCATACACCAGCAGTTAGAGGGCCTAAAATAAATTGATTGTGTTACTTGTACTATCTACTGTACAAATACACAGCACAAGAGTTTAAAGTTGCTCTAGCTTGGAGAATTGGTAAGTTTACAAATGGACATCGACGATTCGACGGTAACCTTAGGGTGTATGTGAAATAAAGGTACATTTAAAAGATCAATGTAGTCTGAATTTACTGACTGAAGTGAAGACAAACGTTACTAGGCCACGAGCGCTAAACTAGGATTGTTTGATCATATTGTCCAACAAATGAAAATAGAGGCCCCGATTGAGAGTGTCGATTATCAATCGATAATCGATACACACCGACTGTCGACAATCGACGTCGTTTTGGTATATTATCAGTAATGAAGTATGATAGAGATGTCCAACATCTGCCTCTCTTGCCCCTTAAGATTTTTGACAACCATTTTTTATATTGCTTTCTAAAGCCAAATTGGCCAATCAGAGAACGGCATTTACTTTATTTCGTGAACAACAGTTGAAAATTCATGAATAACTGCCAAAAAGCCTCAGAAATTCGTCGATGGATTAGGGGTCAATCAGCTGTGAAGTTGGCCATCTCTATCAAACTTCATTTCTGGTTTTGGTATTATAAATGTCGATTGTAATCGATATTATTCGATTTTCCCTTCAATTTTTGTCGTTTGCAAATTTCTAATCGCCAGTTTTAAAAATGTCCAGAAATGTATTATTTCATTTAAGTATTTGCACACACGATTTGTTTTAATACGCATGCAAGTGCTGGTTCACACTGTACCGGAGAAGCCCACATAGCTCATGGGATCTCTTCCGCCCTCTCTATCTAAAATTCCTTTGCTTCCCACGTCCATGTGAATACGAATTAAGACATCCTCAACTGTCAGACATGCACAAATTTGTCACATGCACGTTTTTAATTCACAATAATACGACGTCGATTGAGTTTCACAATACCAAAATAGATTCAAGCAATAGCTTTGTCGACATTGCTCCAGTCGACAATCGACACTCGCAATCGGGGCCAGAATGAATGTGAAGAAGCTTGAATTAGATATTTTCATATTTGAATGGAAATATAAATTGATGTGAATCAGATGAGAAAATCTGAGAGAATTTCTTGTCATTTCAGCATATCTTTGAACATCTTTCCCGTTTTTACGCATTCAATGCTTTTCAATATTTTTTTTCAAATTCTATAAACGTTGTTCATCATCACATCGAAAGTTCCTGGTTCGACTCCGGACCCATTTCTCTAGAGTCACTAGCGATAGTGGTAGAATACGACTGTCAAGCAAATGTTTGTCAATCTTCGCCGATTAAAGTCGACATAATTAGCAGATCCCCTCCTGTCGGGCAAAAACAATTGCCCGCACAACACGACTAATTACTGCCAAAGCTAGCTCCAAAAAGAGATGACTGAAAGTCAACACCGCTAGAGACGCCACAATTTAACAATCTCTTTACATCGAACACGCATTCCAATTGTGTCGGGCTTTAATTCAATTCAAATTCTATTTTCCGCCGTCATTTGGTCCATGTTTATGTCCCACCTCTCGACGCGCCCACAGTGCACATCCGGTAAGTGTTGTGTCCTTAGAAAATGTTCAACAATAGCGCATCACTACAACATCTAACACTGTATGTTAATGTTTCTTTGATTAATTTACACAGTTGGTGCATCCAAGCAAGGGCATCTAACTATATCCAATGCGAAATTCCAACTAATCCTTTGGCATGTAAATTTACTTAAGCACAAAGTAACCAGATCTCTCGTCCTGATTAGTTGCCCACAGAGAATCATCATCTTGCCATCGTTCGAAATCGCTCAGTTGCATGTAATACAAGTCGCATATAGTTGGACGCATTCGTATACAATAGATGCTAGATGCCGCAATTTGCCGGTACGGTGCGATGGACCAAATTTAGGACATTCGAGTGGAGTCCTTTATCTCGGTAATCGTATTTATCTTCAAAGCGTATATTGCAATTAATTTTGAATTTTACTTTGCCAACGGGAAATATATGAGCATTGGTATCCCTTGCAATGGGCTCGTGCATTGAGGAGGGATCGAACTGCATTTGACTGGATGTGGAGTTCGACATCGAAACTTACATTGTGCCGCCATTCGACTTTGTAGACAATTGGATGAGCTGTTACTAGACAATCGAAGTAAACATCTGTGCCTTCCCGTATTGAGCTGGGGTCAAGCGAGGTGCCCAACCGCACGTACGTCTCGGGAACATCTGCAAGAAAGACAAATACTTTTAATTAGGTATGTGTTTACTCTTCTACGGGAGACTAATCAAACTGAAGATGTGGTGGTGAATTAATTAAAATAAGGATATCTGATCAATTTTATTCAATCACATTGTTGACACAATAATTCCAAAACAGATCTATTGGGACACGGCAATACTTTTGGGTAACCCACATATGTGATCTCAGAGATTCCATTCTCTTCTTCGCCTGAATATTGATGGAAGAGCACGCAGGTAATGAGGGGTCATCATAACACATCTTTCAGTGGAGAATGGATTGACATGAGTAGCGTCACGGGACAACTACTGGGGTTCTTGGGAGGATTCTGGAAATGACCTTGAATTGGTGTAGCCTTTGTTTTTTTGTTTGCCACATGCCCCGTTTGTTACACGCACTTCTTTATGAATATCTTCTTATTTAAACATGCACAGTTTAATTGCAAATAAATTCTAATCAATAATCAACAGGATCAAAGATGGACGCAGACCCTTTCGAAAACACATTAATTTACTCTTGAGGTTGAATGTATCCCCGCGTCATAGAACAGGAGAGGTGTGATCAAGAACAAAACAAGTCTGCTTAATCTGGATATTGATGGTATACAGTTTGTCCCTTCTTTCAAGTTTGTGAAGCTCAGAAACCGCTCAGCTCTGTTTGCTTCGTTGAATGTGTCTACTTGGACTGTTTTTCAAATCACGGATTTCCTCGTAAAAACGTTTTAGGAGCCACCACTTCAGAGTCAGCATCTCTCATGAGGTTTTGACAACGTTTCCATTTTTCGTGGTTGGTGTCTTCTCTGAGAACATCAGGGGTACACAATCGGCGAAGATTCTAGTAGTAATCTGCGGCCATTCGAAGTCGGCGTATAAGTGTAGGCCCCTTCCACTCGTGAAAGAACAATAGCAAACTCAACACGAGTGGTTACTGAGAAGCTAGGCCCTGGCCCTCTCTGGGCTGTAGAAAAATGATTGTCATTATTCTATAGTGGAGAGCCGATGAACCGGGATGCACGGGAACGAACTCATCACGAAAAAATACAAAAACCCGGATAAGAGAATTTCTTTCTATGAAATATAAAATTAATTCAAATCAACAAAAACCTTATTAGACCAATAAGAAATAAATAAAATTCATGAGCAACAATAAATACGCGTAACAGTTATAAATACATACATATGTACATGAGTATACGTATGAACAACTAAATGTGCGACGTCTTAGAAAACTCGTTAATTGTTGACTGCTTTTTACATTTGACTCGGTTTTTTTTCCGTAATCAGGCTTTCTCTGATGCGATTACAGTTTCACCAATTCAGACATAGAAACCCATACAGTTACATCAATGACACACAGAAACCGATCTGTGCATATGATTGTGAATAGCATTGTGTTTTGTTTTTGTTTTGATTTGATTTAAGTTTGCACCCCAGATAATCGTCTTTTGCGATTAATCGACTTTCAGTGGGAAAGAAATGTTTTTTTCTTAAATATCGCGGTTGATTGGGTCTATCGGTTAATTGGACCCCTGTAAATCGGTTCTCCACTGTACAGGTAAATTGATACAGTGACGGCCCCTTGGAAGCTTCGTATATCGAAAATACTGGAGTCGTTGGGAGGCGTACTTGTTGCAGAGATGTTTCGATCCGTTGCGAAATCCACAAGGCCGAGTCAGTATTCGGACATGGTGTCATACAGGCTGTATTTTTCAGTGAGTCTTAAAAAAATGTCTTCCTCTTCTAGCTTGTGGTTGGAATCCGCGGCTTGGATATGTATATGTTCTTTCTAGGAGTTCGCAGAAGTCATCATGGCTGTCGTCATCTTAGAACTCTCCCATGTGGGGTATTTGTAGTATCTTTCTTTTGCTTTGTACTTTCGATTCATTTCAAACCAAAGTGCAAATTTTGTTAAGTTCGAGCTACAGTAGACGCTTGATATAGTGAACAGCGTGAATTAATTTATACAGACTGTTTTAAATAGTGAACAAACAAAATCTCGCAAATAGAGATAGCATGTGTTTGTATTGTCTTTGAGCCTTTCAGGAAACACATACTACAAATCATGAGTTTTGCTGTTTTCAATTTGACAGCAGCATGAAAAAAATACTTTCAGTTTGAAGAAGACCCGAAAGACCAATTTGAGGATGAATATATTGGGTCTATAACTTCTTCGTGCTGTTTGCTAAGTGATGGCGTAACTTGTATTATTCCATTGGAACATGCGTTGGAAAGCTACTGTCATTGTCAGCCATTTCAGTATATGTCATTTATTGGAAGCGTAAACAACAATAATGTTTTTTCACTGAAATATGTCGAACTTTGTGCCTGAAAAAGTGTTTTTGCAGGGAGTTCTTCTTCATTACTTTAATATGAAGAAAACTGCTGCCAAGAGTCATAGTATTTTGGTGGAAGTTTTTGGTTGACATGCGCTGGCTGAGCAAACGTGCCAAAAGTCGTGATTTTGGCTTGTCCAACCAGCCAAATCAACGGCAAAGCCAAAAATCCATGGCGGGAAGGTAATGCTCTGTATTTGGTGAGATCAGAAGGGTGTGCTGTATTACGAGCCATCTATGGACAACGCTACCGAACACAATTAATCCGTTTGAAGAGAGCAGTAGCCAAAAAATGCCCGGAATATGCGACCAGACTCACATATCATGCCAACGCTCGTCCCCATGTTGCTATTTGTTGGGAAGTTTTACCCCATCCGCCTTATAGCCCAGATCTTGCCCCTTCTGACTACCATTTGCTCCGGTCGATGAAGGTCGCCCTCACTAAAACACGGTTTGCATCAGCTTGATTCATTCGTGGCTGCCAAGCCCGCGCAGTTCTTTTGGGATGGGATCCACAAATTGCCAGAAAGATGGGAAAAAGTCATAGCTTCAGATGGGCAATACTTTGAATAATCCTTTTTGCACATGTTTTTCTTAAATAAACGTTCAAATGTTGAACTAAGGATTAAATTATAGACCCAATAAAATACTCATTATGCAGGTACCGATTTTAACAATTGGAACGAACATCATGTATCTTCAGATATTGAAGCAGAAAACGAAAACCGAAGGCGAAAAGGATCAGCAGAATGTAGTTTATCCGATTGTTTCAGTGTCTTCTAGGGAATCTGTCGAATCTTTTTTGTTTTAACTCAAGTTTCTCTCATATTTTCGGCTAAAAAAGAACGAGTCGTGAATAAAAAAACCCTTCGTTCACACAGAGGATAGTACAATATGTGATAAAAATTTCAAACTGATCCGTAAAGCTCATCTCTAGTTAACGTGACCACCGACGTTCTAAAACACGGTTTAGAGAAACTGTTTCAATTTTTGAGTACCATTAGCATGCACACAGAGACAGCTCCACTCAAAGTTATTTATCCCATAAATAATAGTGCGATCTATGATCTGAATGAGGCTGATCTTTCTTCTTGAATATGCAAAAAAATTCTCACAATCCCAACTAAGGGTACACCCTTAAGTTAGTTGCAGGTGTGTTTCTTAATTCCATGGAATGTATTATTTTTGTACAATTTTTGTTGGATGCGTTGTCGTCCTGAATTATATAATATTCATATATAACATATTTCATCGTAATTATGAAATTTTCATTAATTGTACGTAAAACCTAAAAAATGTTGGTGAAACCAAAGGATGCAAGTCAAGCTCTTGCATTTTGGGCAAAAAAAAGTTGGACATCATCTCATGGTAGCGCTCACCATTCACAGTTACGTTACGATTCGCATCATCTTTGAAGAAGTACGGTCCAATGATGCCACCAGCCCATAAACCGCACCAAACTGTGACTTTTTCTGGATGCATTGGTGGCTCTTGCAATGCTTCTGGCTGATATTCACTCCAAAATCGACAATTCCATTTTTGAATTTTGAACAAATTTGAACTTTCTTAACGGAGCACGCATTTTGATAATAAAATTCAATAATTTGCAAGCGTTGTTCGTTTGTAAGACCATTCATGGTTAATTATAAACCAAAACACACCAACTGTGTTGCCAAAAAGATAATAGCTAAAAAATCACCCTTTAGTTAACAAGCTTAAAAAATCGATATCTTTTTACTTTTAATTTAGTTAGTCTAAAACAAAAGAGTCTCTATCAAAGACCCTTCAAGTAAACCATGATTTAAATTAATGGAGTCGGAGGAAGAGTTAATTTTGTTTTCTATTTGATTTAGTTTTTGAAGATTTGAACTAGCAGATATTAAAATGTTGGAACCTATGGTGTACATGATTGTAACCGAGTGAACTTTGGTATATACAGTTTCCCAATTTTGTATAATCTAATTAGTTCAACGTAATGAATGCGATTTCAGTGGTTTCTTATGACTACGATTTACTGTACAATATACAGTGAAACTTCCTGAACAGGGCACTCCAAGGGACTAAGAAAATGCATAGGTTCCCCGATTTGAGACAATCTCTTAGTTGGGCCACACATCATTATGTCCCAATTATGCATAGCTCTGAAATTAAATGTTTCTGAAATGCTAACAGTCCATTACAAATTATTAAATTAAAGTATGAAACACTACAAAAATGAATAAGTGCTTTGTGGTCACAAGAGAACAAGTGAAAGGATTTTTTTTTTGTTAAAACCGCATTTCCGGCGCTCCGACGTAATCGCCTATTATTGGCATCATACAAGTACATGTAGACGTAGATGCACACACAATCAGCGCTGTCACTTGTGATTTCTACCCCTCTTTGCTTTGTCCCAAATTAGAGGTCATTTTCCAACGCATCGAAGATTTCTAGCGAAATCCTTGGCCCATGGTCCAATTCAGAGGGGCACTTCTCAGAATCTCAGAGGCTCTCTTATATAAAAACATTAATCATGTATGCATTAAATGAGATTCATTTCGGAGGTGTTCCAGACATACAGAGCGTCTCAATTTTTGAGGCTTCACTCTATTTAATAAATCAACTATACGAGGCAAGGTCACTTTATCAACTTCGCCTCCCTTTACTCTGAACTCATCCAGTGAGTGGACGTCCAATTCCTCAACAAGTTTCGATGTTACTTCCACTTAACTCATCCAGTGCAGACACTGCTTAATAAATTCCACTTGCATCATTCGCAAGCACTAACAAACGCATGGATGGAACATTTTTCATCGAATAAAAATTCAATTTCGTGGGGTAATAGAGTTTCTGAGGAAAGCAACGCGCACTCACTGTCGGTTAATCGCTAGGATTTACTTACACTGAATATCCAATCGCCAACCGTCTTCCAGTGGCTCTGTTGGTACCGCATGGTTATACGACCGACACGACAGATACTTTCCCGAATCCGCTCTGCTCAGTGTTATTGACAATGTACTCGTTGTTTGATTTCCATCACTTGAGGTCTGAAATTGAAAGAAGTGTGAGAGAAGTGCATTGAAAAAAAATACGATTTTTCAATCCACAGCAGGGAGCGGCAAAAAAAAAAAAAGAAAAAATACAAAATGTTGAAGATGTTCCGCTGACATCGAAGGAGGACAAATACACATGTATTTAAGGTTCAAAGAGAATTCAATTTCCCAAGAACCATCGTTGGTTTCAGACATAAAATGTATCCACTTCGCCTCAAAAGACGCAGGGAAGTGCATCAAAGCCCGGTAGTGTTCGTCTGCGAAATTGTCAAAGAAAACAATTTATCCGAAGTGCATGTTACAACTCCTCATGTCGTCTTCCCTCGCCTCCGAGGGCATGATGTCTAAGGGGATCTGAGATCCTACATTCCGGCTACAATGTACGTGCACACATCCGTGTATCATAGCAACAGATTGAGCTTAATTTTTCTGAAAGAGTTTCCCGGACAATGGAGACCGTCTGAGAGGGACACTAATCAATAAATTCACAAAAGCTTAAGTGGCAGTTCCCCCTCTGGAATATACATACTCAGAAATGTGTATCTGTCCTCGCATTGAATCAGAACATAATCTGGTGCGAGGTGTATCTTGACACATATGCTTTCAAAAAAAGTGTGTATAGGTCCTTTCGTATTGCTTCACCAACAGTGTGCCAAAAACAATTGGGTTTCGATCTTGTGACTGACAATGTCCAGAAAAACGAAATCCCCACAAAAGTAAATCATTGTCTCATAACGAGGAAAAACTGCCATAGGAAGCGAGTGGAATTGGGGAGCAAAAAAATCCTGAAAGATAATAATTTCATCATTACTTACCGTCTCTGTGGTTTTCTCCAATCTCTGTCCATCCTGCCACCACGTTATCACAGCGGGTGGTCGTGAACCGGCACTTTGACACAAGAGATCGTATCGACGTCCTGCCGATAATGGTTGGTGTGCTCCCAGCAGTCTTATATTTAATGGAGGAACTGCAAAAGTAGATGAAAAAAAAAACAGGACAAACGCCGAAAATGGTACATAAAAACGAAAGAAACTGTGAAACGTGTGCGTATAACATCTGGAAGAAGGAGGGGCGGTATTAGGAGAAAGGAAGCAAAAACTTCCGCCATTTATTAATTTTTTTCCCCATCACTTCTTCACCCCTGCTGTTCGTATGTATGTCTGTCCGACTGTCCCATTTGTAGTCGTTGTCTCCTCGGATTTGTGAGCTCTCGTCCTCGATGTCCTACTATGAAATATAATTGCAAGGAACTCGACACAAAATGACCACTTTATCGCAACCGAAGTGATAGAGATACACACACGCACACACCCCACGAGTATATCAAAATAATGAAGAAAAGAATGAACATGTTCAAGGGGGTTCGGGTGGCTTGTATTGTTATCCGCAGATTCGATCTCACGCTGTGTTCAGACTTGGCAATGGCAGCCGTTTAAAGTTTTCTGTCCTGGTTCATGTCCTTTGGTTTACCGATAACTATCCTTTATCTGGGTGACAGTTGAAATGTCATACCTGGGTGGTGGGTGTTTTGTTTTCTGTGAATTATTGCTCCACGTTGTAATGAAACTTTGAAATTATATTTGCGCTTCACATGTCCTGTCAGTGTGTTCTACGCAACGAAATGAGACTTTAAGTGATGAGCCAACAACGAAGTACATACGCGACTGATATGCAATTTACTCTTTAGCAATTAAGTCGGTGGTAGGTTAGGCGGTAGTCCTGCATTGTCGTGGTGTAGTGAGTTGGGGCGTCGCTTTGACTCCTACGCAGGTTTTCTTCAGAAATTCGACCGACTAACGCTGGGATCTCTGCCAGCGAAGCCGCATGGCATGAACGTGGATTTAAAACAAGGCCAAGGTCTATTGTTGTTGTTCTTTTTCAGTTTATTGTCCTACACCTCGCCCTGCATTGCGGTAGTAAAGCCTTTCCTCCATCAAATCAAAATATGTCACATTTGTTTTCACATTATCGACTTCAGTAATGGCAATGATTGCAAAAATACAGTTAACACAATTTTCTGTTTATTTTTCCCTTATATTCATTGGCTGTGGCTATCATTTGAAATGCACAAGAAACCGGATCGCTTAAGTTTATCATGGTTTTGATAGGCACTCGACACACGATCAGGGAGTCTCGTTAAATTAATGAATTTCCGGGCATCATCACTGAGTAAATGCCATAATTTCTCCACCACTAAGTAGTTTTATAAATCATATTACGGATTCATTGGGATATTCCCTCGTTGTTTACTCGTCCACCTCTAAATCAAATTGCAAGCCCTTAGCTTTGATTAATCAGTGTGCTTACTTACACATTTGCCTGAATCGTTTGCAACCCCAACGAATCCGAATGTAATCCAATCCCTGCTGGAAACCCTGCCACCACCACGCCAACAACACAAATTGTGGCTTGGTCGAATTTTCAGATGGCCACTGCCGACCTCAGACTTGGACTTTGCGTTGGCTGCAACTTCCGGTCAATACAAATGAAATCGATACACGCCAAAACTTCGAGGCACCTAAAGCTCAGCAGCCCCACTCTACCAACAGCACCAAACTATTCATGACCGGAAATCAATTACTTATTGTATTTCAAATTCAATATTACTGAGCAAATATTTCATTACAAAGCAAACGACTGCGCACATATCTGCCCCTTGCTCTATGGAACTTAGATGCAAGCTGCATAGAGGCGGACAGCCATGACGTCAGGTATGGTGCGCTGAGAGTATGAATAGAAAAACATCTGAAGTCGACTCGGGGCGGGGCATACGGGAAGGCGGCTGGCCGAGAAGAGTTGACTTTTACGATGTGCTGACCAGCTACACCTTCGAAACTCCCATGCCCGTAACTAAATCAAAAACTAATATTTGAGATTGAATTTGCAACGGATATCAAGGAGCCAAAGTTATGTAATGCCTTTTAGATACATGTCCATTCGCTAGAATCGGATGTGTTGCCCAGTGTCCGTGTGGCTGTGTGTTGGGGGAGCTGCAATATTAAATTTGCCCTCCCAGTGAACATCAGTGAAGAAGAAGGATATGGAAGCGGTCGGTGGATTGGGTGTTGGTGGACAGAACGCTATGGTATATGGACATCCTGAAGGCATTATACTCACAGTTCATATCAATTTGTACTACTGATTCAATTGGTGTTGCCCTGGGATGATTGTTTGCTCTGCATGTCAGTCTTGAGTTAAGATCCTCCCGGCCAAGGGGACCCAATGTAATTTCACTTTGTACATAACGTCCGCCTGGGACATGATTTGTTTCAGAGATTACCGGAATGCCGTCTCGGTACCAGCTTATGGTTGGCGTCGGTTTGCCTGTGGTCAAGAAAATAGGAACAAAATAATGGAATGTATGAAACGTTGCTGCTCGGATCAAAATGAATGAATTTTCTAAATTTAATGTGCACCGGAATTTGAGTTGTGAATGTGGATTCCTTGTGGATTCCATAGGTTTATTGACCCATAAAACCATGTATATTCGCAAATCCATGAGTAATTTCATTACGAATATATCACAACCATTGTATTCACGTGTGCGTGTGCCTGACACTTGAGCTTACCCCCATAAACTTCACATTTCAGAGATACCACATCGCCCTCACTGTAGGGTCCAACGACGCTCGATCTCTCGATGTCTGCATCATCCCGTATGCTAATGCGTTCAGGTGGTGCTGAAAGATAACAAAGAATAACACAAAAATAAATATCAGATATGAATCAAAATATTATTTCTAATTTTCGGAATATGTTTCTGCAATAAATTAAAATGATTGTGTGCTTGTGAAGGAGGTTAGCCTTTGGTTCAATATTGCGTTGCGTCTGTGGAGGATAACTCACCAGTAGTTGTCCAATGGGCAATATATTTGTGTGTCTAGAGTCTGGGAATGTCGAGTAGATCGAAGGCATCTTACAAACAACACAATACAGTTTAACCAATGGCTTATGCTTTGTCAATGGAATAGATAGTAAAAGTTACAGCCCGTAGAGGGCCAGGGCCCATCTCCGTCGTGATGCATTACATAAGGAACATGGAAGTGGAAGGTGGTCCCAGTGCGGTATGAAGATTGAGGGTAACTATAGAGAAGTGGACATGAAAAGCCGGTCTGGACGTTAAACCGTGCAAAACAGAGATCACAGTGTTCACGAGAAGACGCAGGATACCTCTCCAAGTTGAAGAAAAAGGAACTTAGTTTCACCAGTCAGGGAAAATGCTTAGGCGTATTTTTAGACAGCAAGTTAAGCTGGTAACCGAACGTTAAGGAGGCGCTGATGTCTTGGCCCCAAATGAGCAATTAAACCAAGTATGACTCACTGTATGTAAACGGCTGTTGTTAGCCCACATTTAACGTACGGCATCCTTGTTTGGTGGCCAGCACTGAATAACAAATCCAATGTAAATTCGATAAGCAGTATTCAAAGATCAGCGTGTGTATATGCATCCACCTCCACATACGCCATGGAAACATTGCTACACCTTCTTCCCAAGAACAGCTATGGGAAGCTGGTAGCTACCAATGCGGCGTTAAGGCTGCGGGAATGGGACATACAGAGATAATCAGAAATGCGAGAATACCAACGCACTCAGATTATAAATCGCCCGCTGTAGACTTTCAGTTTGGGTTCAAAACACTCATCCCAGACGGAGAAGACTGGACAAAAGATTTAGCAAAGGAAACCAGGCTACCTGGAAATCTACACAGACAGCTCAAAAACGGAATAGAGGTTTTCGTGGCATCGCTGGACACATCCCTTTCCCTGTCTCTTCTACTACCATACTATAACATTTTATTCCAGGCAGAAGTAAACGCTATCCAAGAGGCTGCCCGCATACGCAACGAAATTGCCGACGAGCTCGCGAGAATGGTGCGGTGGTACCGCCACTGGCAACTAATCAGGACACCCCACATCCCTCACATCTAATAATAAACACCCTGTTGCTTACAGATGCCATAAACTCCGTTAATCGGCGGTGCATAGAATTAGATACATGAAGGAATTCGATGCTGATTCAATAAATCCAAACAATACAAATACACTCCAGAAACTAAACAGGAATGTAATAATGGCGACCTGAGAACATCGGCTTCGTCGTGTTCAATATCATCATTGAACATGGCGAATAATGCCATTGCCGACGAAGGGGTTCATCCCCCAGGGATCTGGCTAGACCAGTATCTATTTTTTAACAAACATGTAGATGCTGCTTTGGCCAGAGCCCGAGGCGATTTTGCTCTTACAAGGACACTGTTTTACAAGAGCAAACTCGAAGCGAGAGTGAAGGTAATCTGCTACATTGTCCTCATCCGGCCAATGCTCATTTATGGCTGTCCCGTGTGGTCCAACGTGAGTGCAAAGTTTGATGGAAAAGATTTGGTTGTTCGAGAGGACTTGTCTTAGAACTTTCCTTCGCCTTCATCGAACTCCAAAGTCCCAGTACAGAAAATTGTATTCCAATGAGGTCTTATACAACAGACCAAACCTGATAAGAGTGGACAATTTCCTAGTGAAGTTGATTCGAGGTCACATTGTCAGAGCGATGAATTCGGTCAAAAACCTGATCTCGGGGGTTTACTACCCCAATTCACAATACCACGAAAGGGTACGCCACAACGGCCTCGTCCCCCAAAAAGCTTTTCTGCACCTAGACAAAAACGTACTGATACAAGATATAAATGGGGTGCAGCTCATCATCGCCCAGATCAGCTGTGGAAGGCCGACTCAACCACTACCGTTCCATCGCACAACCAGGAAGTCGGTCTCATGGTGGGATGTTCGGAATGTTGGGCAGGGAACTCCCTCGTCAAACCCTTTAGAGCCGGGTCAAAAAGGATAGTGCAAGGGGGAGTAGTCGGTCTCTGTCTTGCATTCTATGGCCGACATACACATCATGTTAGGGTCGTTTTAAGGTAAGCTTTGTTGTAAGCTCTACGAGTATATCAAAAAAAAAAAAAAAAAAAAAAAAAAGAGAAGAAAAAAATGTTTAGCTTACATATGTGTACACATCATACACAAATATTCAGGTGATTTTTTAGCTATTGTCTTTTTGGCAACACTGGTTTAAACAGCTGGCGCACGTTTCGTGTTTTGTTTCACTGTCAAACATCTTCAGTTTGGTCTATAATTTAACCATGAATCGTCTTACAAACGAACAACGCAAATTATTGAATTTTATTATCAAAATGCGTGCTCTGTTAAGAAAGTTCATCGCGCGCTTCTTCCATTTTATGGTCAGTTTAGACGAAGCTCATTTCTGGCTCAATGGGTACGTAAATAAGCAGAATTGTCGATTTTGGAGTGAATATCAGCCAGAAGCATTGTAAGAGCTACCAGTCACAGTTTGGTGCGGCTTATGGGCTGGTGGCATGATTGGCCCGTACTTCTTCAAAGATGATGCGAATCGTAACGTAACTATGAATGGTGAGCGCTACCGTAAGATGATATCCAACTTTTTTTTGCCCAAAATGCAAGAGCTTGACTTGCATGACATGTGGTTTCAACAACAATGCGCAACAATGGACTTATTGAGAGGCGAGTTCGGTGAACATTTTATTTCTCGTTCGGGAACGGTCAATTGGCCGCCTAGACCGTGCGATTTAACGCCTTTAGACTATTTTTTGGGGGGCTATGTTAAGGCTCATGCATATACTGACAAGCCCGCTTCAATTGACGCATTGGAGGACAACAATGAAGCATTTATTCGCGAGATACCGGCCGAAATGTTGGAAAGAGTATGCCAAAATTGGACTAAGCGGATGGACCATTTGTGACACAGTCAAGGTCAACATTTGCATGAAACAATCTTCAAACATTAAACTATATGGACCGTACTATCGATTCAAATAAAGATTTCATGCATTTTTCTAAATTTTATGTGTTTTTTTTTTTTTGAAAAACTTTCCTATAGCTTTCATCCTTTATTTAAGTATGTCATGAATTTAAGATTAAAAATGAATTAAAAAACTTATTGTTATATGTTAGTATTGTCGAATTACTGTAAAGGGTGAGGTGAGGTACAACTGCCTAACAACTGCAATAAAATACTGTTTCAAATTGGACGTGTGCTGATACCAACTAAGCTTATCATCTAAGGTTATGCCTAAATATTTAAAGCTCGCAACGCCATCGATACTGAAACAGGAATCTGAGCAACTAGCCCCACTTTTAAAAGTTACGTCCTCTTGACCACAATTATAGTGGAGTGGGACCTTTGGGCAGCTCGGTGAATGCTAATGTACAATCATGTCCCCATAACGTTAAATAGCATAAACTTCGTCTTCGAGCTGATGGAAATCTTATCATATCTGAACCATCTGCGAAAAATGTCAGTGTCAATTCCACGTCATCAGGCAAGTCCAAGTGGTTGCTACTAGAGTAGGATAATGCAGTATATAAAACCAATGTGGAAACATCATATCCAAAAAAGAAAGCTCTATTTACAACCAAATAAAAAGTAGTACTGTACACAATCTGGACAACTTTCGCATAGACCTAATACAAAGACAGCTATCAAAAATCCTACGAGCAATAACCAACCCAGAATTGTACATAACTAATGCTGACACCCACCTTGACCAGAGGATAATAGTATACTAATAATTTAACATGGGCTACAGCTCGTAGAAGGCCCGGGGGCTAGCTTCTCAGGAATCACTCATGTTATGCTTGATATTGTTCTTTCACGAGTTGAAGTGAGCTACAGTTTTATGCCGACTCCCAACGGCCAATTCGAGAAGTTTTTCTATACAGTAATTACTTTGTGAGTATTGTCAGTGACTGGAAAGAGGTGGAATCGAACCTTTGGCTGCGTAGGCTCGAGTGCCACCATCCCACATTACGCCACTGCAGCCATAAAAATGAGAAAAAAGTCTCGCGAAGTTAAAAAACACGTTAGCTGGCCGGATATCAGCGCCATTACTCTGCACATCGAGATCGACACAATCCGCACAATCAGATTTGCAGTTTTCGTAAAATATAAAAACGCTTTCCTCTTGGGCATACACATCAGCAAATCATTCCCGTATCATTGCACAACTTCGAAACTATGAAGAAATTTAGTGATTACGATCAGAATTAGAACGAAATTATGCACCAGGCCACACAACTATTCCAAAAACGGATGACCGCCTAATGACAGTCTGTCATTTTATGAATAAGCAAGCAAAGCAAACAACCAAATGACTGCTTATTGCTACAATCCGTTCATCAACACAAACAGTAAATAAGCACCCCGTCTATAATTATCATCAAGTAACCGCCCTTCTAACCGACGCACGGCCCACCAACTATTCCCCGTCATCACACGGTCGCTCATTAATTATTCAACAGACTGTGCATTCAGGAAGAATCCACACATGCCAGGATGTATTTAGCGGTGTTTACCGTTCCAAGTTTCTCGCGCCATTACGCCCTCATCAAACAAAACAATTTATCAACACACAATTAGTTTGCAGGTACAATTGGAATTCAAAACTGATGAGATACCACATAAACTTCTGCAGCAGTTTGTGTATTCTGCTGTTCACCACGAAATGTCTGCTCGCAGCAGCACTGAACGGCATTCAACTTCCTCAAGAAGTGAGGAGTGTGTTTGGCGTAACGACGACGATGATTCCGTGCAAAAAAGGATATCCAAGAAAAGCACCAGCATAAGCGCCAACAGCCAGGGACGCTATCAATATCTTTGCGGACACAATGGCTGAACACATTTTTAAGGCAATCAAAATTAAATTAGTAAGCATTCACACTGAGGGGTAGTTTGCGTGATTGCGGTGCGGGCATAGCTCCCGTCTAGGTATGTTCCGTGAATAATAAAAATGCCAAGCATTTGCCCCACTCAACCGTGCACAGGGTGAGAGACAGTACAGCGCTGCCGAGGTTGAAAGTGGTTCATGTAATCGTTTAATCGGTTCTTGAGCTTAATCACTCCTATGCACGCACGCTGCGGAAAGAACAACTTGTTTTGGGTCTTGCTGTTGTTGTTTTCTTTTGCTTTTGTTTGTGTTCGCTTTTTTTGTATCCTGATTGCTGTATCTAGACGAAAATCTCATGGCGAACACAACTGCCGTTGCAGTTGAGGTCTGGTAAAAGTTTCTGGACATGCTACTGGGATAAGGGAGAGAAATGTTTGATTACTTTGGTGGTCTGCGGAGTAACCACGGTATGGTTAGCAAAGTTTAATTGAAATTTCCTGGTTGTGGGTTTTGGTCTGCATACCGAAGGTATTTCGGGGCGGCACAGCAACGAGTTTTGGTGTTAATAAGGTGGAGCTGGGCAGGAACAAAAGTTTCAAGTGTATCGTGGAAAACGGAGAAACCATGTAATCCCTTCAGGGTGTTGTGTGGCCAGAAAGATTTTTTTGTGGGATTGCATATCCAATCGCACAACCTGCCTTTGATTCGAAGTATGTACACACATTGGGATATGAAGGCAGACCGTTGAGCCAGTGGTGCGGTGAACGATTTGAGATTCGGTTCTCATGGGTGAGGATTGCCCCCTTAACTTTACTTCTCGCACATATTTTTTCAACCTCCTTGCTTGAAATTGAAGCAGTTCAACTCGTAGCGGCACTATGAAATTATGAAAGGACTTGTTTTTGCTGATTGTGGAAACTGGTCTCAACCAATCGGTTTGAGGACCTCTAGTTCTCTGCTTCCAGACGCGTGGAACTGCTTCAACATATGTGTTCGTCGACCGTCGCCGATGTCGCTCAGTCTTGGAATTGAATACTTTTTAAGTCGGATCCACATATCGACGCGAGTCCTAAATATGTCAACGCCACCAGTTTTGAATATGACTGGTCCAGGGGTTTCTCATGAATCAATCCCAAGAGATAAGGATTCTTAGTCCAAAATGACGGTGCATTAATTAGATCGTAAAATAAATGATAAATTCACTGGAGCTCGGATGGGAAAGGGAATGGACTAACCACTTGAGATCGTGGAGCGATTATCGATGACGATCGGTTATGAAAGGGATGAGGTGGACATGGTTCTCTCCATGTCCAGTGGCAGTCTCCAGTACGGCCTTGTCCTAAAATAAATGTTTGAAAAATGAAATTGTCCATTTTGTTTCTTTCATAATTAGATTTGCTTAATCATCTCTTTTCTTTGGACAAAAGATACATAATTTGCGTTCTATATGTTCGAACCACGTTGGGTGTTGGATCTGGACTCCGGCGGCGGCTCAAGAGACACAAAGCGCTCATCAACGATTGCAAACCCAAAGATCGCAAAGATCGAGATTTGTTTTTCCTTTCATCTTTCACTGGGAAGAATGAAGTGGTTGTGACAAGTCCAATATGTTCCTGTCTTTAGGACAGCATGTACATATGTGCTTCGTTTTGCCTCGTTCCTGATCAAACACATTTTAGCCGCTAGTCAGCATCTTCCTGCTGTGATGCGCGTGTGCTTGTGACTTTATGACTATGTCCATGTTTTTGGTATAAATGTATCAATATCATCACATGTGTGTAGAAGAGACAGCAAGTCTGTCTGGAAAGAGACAGTACATGATCATCCATTGACTGTGTGCAAGTTACATGTAAACGACGTGGTCTCCAGGTCTTTGAAGTCCTCTTCACCAGGAAATATAAAATCTGTGACTTTGAGGGAGGGTCAATTTGGAAGACTCCTCTCAAGTCAAGTGACAGCACAATATTTCTAGGTCTTATATTGGACACGAGGTTAATCACGAAGCTGAATATCCAGGAACGAGTCAAGAAGACCTCCACGGCTCTCTAAAAAGGCTGCAAGGTTCGAATGTGGACTACGGACCGGTAAAACCGTATCGAGTCGCGATTTGAGGAACTGCGCTCGAAAAAGGCATCAACTGCCAACCGCTGATAGATTAAGCGCAGCGGATGACGTGCACATATAACAGCCACCGCTCTGAATATACACCTCAATCACCTACCGATAGATTTCATCTACAGACAGCTAGTATGGATAACAAGCTGAGATAGCCGCATATGTGGACTTCGTTCTGGACACTCCACTATCCTCTGGTAGTCTGAACAACAGAAGCTAGATGGTCCTCACAGATGGATTTAAGGATATAAATGTTCGCCTACCAATTCACAGCAGCGTTCAGGCAGAGATTGTACCCGCCTCTATCCCTGGAGCACAGATATCGTCATCTGTTCTGACATTCAGGCTAGGCTATCAAATCTCTGAGTGCTGTCATACTCAAAGACCCTAGATTGGCCGCCTCTGTCTCAACCAGATCGTATTATTCCATTCAACTTATGTGGATCTTATGAGGAACTTGGTGGAAAGGAATAGCTAAGTACTCATTCCGTCTGGCACAGGATGCCTCAGCATCAAACAACTATGATCCAAGCTCGATCCAAAACTCTCACTCAGTATGATCAGAGTGAGTAAGCCGAACGCTCGTAGCGTGGGCGTTTGGATCGATGGTAGGCCATAATTGCTTTGTTAAGACGCATCCAGTGCTGGACGACCGTCTACATTCACACCAAATGTAAGCGTTTCAAGCTTAAGTAGATGTTTTGTTGTAGCAATAGGCATGGACGGCAGTTTCCCGTCCGGAAAGTGTGTTGAGGTGGTGACCTTCCTAGCGAGTCCGTCCGGTTCGCAATTCTCTGTTCAATCACTGTGTCCCGGCACAAATATAAGATGTATGCTGAAATGCTTGGCCACCTCGTTAAGATATAGGCGACCATTAAGGGACGTCTTGGAGTTAGATGTGACTGCACTCTGCACCTAGCTATCAAAACATATCTGTACCTAATATTACATTGTTTTTTAAGCCATGACAAAGCTATAGGCTCTGCTTGAAAGAAGGTAGTCAGAAAGACAGCTGAAAGTTCAGATCCTTGGAGTAAACACCCACACCCACGCCTTCGCCTATCTTCGATCCATCTATGAAAATTAGCAGAGGACCGTCCAGCGTCTGGAGCTCAGACGTCCAGTGATATCTGGGGAGAATGCTGGTTGAGAATTTTTTCTCGAACATGAGCTTAGGTATCGTGAGGTCAGGGTTTCCTGGTAGGGATACATATTTATCGAGGATGGTAGAGTGTCCGGAGCTAAGCCCCTTCCACATACGCAGCGATTTCAATCTAACCGACGTGCTGACAGCTACCCGCCTGCCGAAAAGATCGATCGGCGGAAGGTTGAGCAGTGTATGTAGAGCTAGGGTAGGGGTGGTTCGAATTGCTCCGCTGATGCAAATGCACGCCATCCACTGTACCCTTTCCAGCGGTTTGCAGTTGGTGTCTTTGACTAACGCAGTCCTCCAGATAGCGACACCGTACAGTAGTATGGGTCTAACTACTGATAGCCAGTGAACCACTCGCGGCTGTAAACGCCATTTGCACCCTTTAGCTTTTTTACAACAATAAATAGTCGCACAGGCTTTTTTTACGCGTTCCTGCATGTTGTTGGGCTTCCACCTTAGCTTCGCGTCCAGAACTAGGCCAAGGAATTTGACGCTGTTACTTAGTTTTAAAGGGACTGCCCTGATATTAGGGGCATCAAAGAAAGGCATTTTGTATTTCCTAGGAAAGGGGACTAGATCGAGATAGAGATTAATTCGAAAATAGCCGACTGCATGATATCCCTAATCGTGGAAATGAGTTTCCCACAGGCCCCGATGGCAACATCACCGGCAGCTCCTACAAATGAAAACGCGAAACAAAATTTCAAGGTTATAAAATATTTAAAAAAAAAAAGGGAATAAACATCCTGCCACCACCACAGTCTAGGCCAGCTCACCACTACCGAAAAATGGAAAGAAATCCAAAAAAAAGCAAACCAAAAAAAAAGAGAAAAATTATAATAAAGGACTAAAAGGATTCATGAAAAGAATGAACGATGCTTATTCTGGGGGAAAAAGGGCTCATTTCTCGTCGCCAAGTTGAAAGAAAAGCTGAATGGTACCCGCCTCAAGGGCTGACCCAGCAAAAGCCTGCCGTGATCTCACTACATTCCACCCACTCGCTGCTGGTGCTGTGTTACACAACAAAGCGTTTGGCACAAGTAAAACACTTTAGTGGAAAATTACGAGTTACGTATAATAAACGACCAGGATAACCGTGGCGTGTACTGTATCCGCTGATTATGCGCCAGTTAGGTACGGCGGCGACGACAACGGCAGCGTTTGCGGCGTTGGCAATAGTGTTGTCGAGAAAGGGTTGGTGCATCAAAAGAAAAAGAATTGAACACGTGGTTGAAGAGTTGCTTTCCTATCCCTTTCCGTTGACTCTTTTTTTTTGGCGGACAAAGGACGCAAGGAATGAAAAGTGTTCTTATGCAAATTTTCCGGTCTGATATGTATTTGGATGTGTTCCGGCAGTAAAGATGGCTGTTTGTAAGTCTGTTTTTGTATGGCAGAAAATTGCTCCATAATCTCATTTAAAAAGCTTTCCGTTGGCCATGAAGCAGGAAATATTAACAATGTTGTAGGTGCGGTGGTTGTTCTTTGTCATCTTTCCGCAGGATTTCATTTTGGCTTTACTCCCCAAAAGATACAATTGATTTTTATTTTTTTGTAAAGGATTTGAATATTCTCCTCGTTATGAATGAGTTGCGGAAGAGGGTTGGAAGGAATAAGGCGATTTGAAGGCACGAATCGATGCGCTGAGTTTTTCTGTGTTGTTGCACAGAAACATATTTAGTTCGTTACTGCGTTTCTAGTTAATGGATACTTTGAATGATTAAATGAAAAATGAAATCTTACCAACCGCTCAGGACGGAGTAGTTTTGCACAGTCTCGAAGAAACAAAGTGATATTATACAAAATAGAAGTCACCGCACTCTTGTTGTATGCTCCAGTTACATGAACAATCTCAAAAGCGGATGAAGAAGTGCTTACTCTGAAGGAGACAGAACAAGGTTGAATCTGGAGATGAAGGGATTAGATCCCTAAAGTGTGTGGTCTGTGATTGGCGCATCGACAACTTGGTGTGACCCGACAAATATTCAATCCCAAACCTATGGCACAATACACCAAGAAGGCTAACCAGCCTGTAGTGCGCAACTGGAAGCAGGAAATAAGTAATAACTGGTGGTACTTCCATACGACCTTGAAGCCAGCGGATTATAGCACCACACAAAGATGAACTGCTTTTTGCTTACAAAACGCCACCATTTTTATGTGTAAACGTATATGAAACTATTTACTCATGCAGCTTTCCCAATCGAGTATTCCCACACACGCATCCTCAGATTAAACACACACTGAGAGACTGTAGCATTTAAAAAGAGAACAAGTGATTAGTGCGCCACAAGTGTTTAATCTTGAAAGTCGCAGAGTCCCAGCGTCTCAGCGTCCCCATGGTTTGGTGTAAATCCTGCTGTCGACACCCATTCATAAGTTTAATTAAACTCTAAATTGAAATACTCTTAAGCATCGTGCCGTCCAGGGTAAGACACAGACCCGTCGTCTAGAAAATTATCGCTGCATCAACATACACAAAAGAGTGTCAACGACTACGGAGGATGCCTGAATAAAAAATGCATACATACATATGTACTAGTACATAGAACTCAGTGATTGTAATAAATTATATTCCCTCTTAGCTTGTTGGCGGAATCTGATGCAATATTTCGCCTTTCCAGAGATTCCCTGTGTATGAAACATCGTTATAAACGTGAGTGCATTTCCTCTTGTCCCTATGTACACACAGCAAAAAATATGTTTCATATACTTGTCTGCGTATCCCTATGATTAAGTGTGTACACAAGAGTGGCGACGCTGCCGCCATTTCACCAGAGTGGTACTAACGCCGGAGGACAACAAAATGAGTTATAACCCTCATTTTGGGACTTTGTTCAGTTAATGCATTTTCTAAGCGAGCTGCTGGGATGATAGGACTCACTGGGGTGAGCGGGAACAGCAACTTCCTCCCTCTGGAGAAGAAGAAAAAAAAAAAAAAACTTTAAATAATGAAACGTTCAACATTAAGAGTACGACTTTTGTTTGGGAATTGTATTTTGCTCTGAATATTCAGAAAAGGGGGAACTGCGCTGTAAGACTCATACTTTCGCCGAGCACAAATGATTTATGAATTTAATATTACTTTGTTTTTGTTATGAGATTCTGAACCCCGCCAGTGATGTATTGTCGAAATTGTTGCACACATTTCTCTAAAGTTCAGTTTCCAACACGCTTCAGGCATGAAGCACGGACTTTTCAGTGCTGTAGACTGTGTCCAATTCATAGGTGAATCGCTTTATTCAGCCAGCTCGAAGTTATGGGGAGAAATTTAACTATTTATGTGGACTGTCTAATGCTCAGTGACAGATGGCACCCAAGCCGAAGTGAAAAAACGGTACAAACGTAATTATAAAAATATAAAAAAATATTTTCTAGTTCGTAGTCCTATCATTACAGTAAAAAATATTTGTGGCAATAAGACAGGGGCAGGGTAGCTTATGTTTGGTATTGATTGGTGCTTTTGAGGTATTGACGTTTTTGTTTAATTTTTTTTTTTATGAACTTTTTAATTTGTCTTTAATATATTTTTTATTATTTTATTTTTTATTATTATATTTGGTCATATAGAGTACAGACTACATGTTATATTTTCTTTGAATTTGTAAAAATATAGATAGAGAGAGATTTATTGTACCTATTCATCATTACAAGTTGTGGATTTGTTTTTCTTACATAAATCGTACGAGCATGGCTTTTGCCGTCTGCCTGATTGACATTAATATATTAATCAAAAAAGAAATAAGTTTGAAATCAAATAATTATAAGGTACATATAACTAGTTAATATACATGTATATACATATGCAGCTTTCGCTTAAAACTCTTCGTTTATAATATTTTTTCTATATTTGATTGACTTTTTATAATAGTTTAAAAGTAGTTTTATATCACAATCGCAATTTAAAAGGTCTCTGACCTCAGATACCGATTTAATATCACTGCCTAGATAAAATCTGCGCAATTCCTTAAGGACTGGACATCTACCAATAAAATGCACAATGTCTTCTCTCTCTGATAGGTTGCAAAGACTGCAGTAGATCGGCAAATCGAGACGATGTGGGATATAATTTAAATTAACGAGTTCTCCTCTCATCTTGAAAATGGTAGATATGAGTTCTTGACTGTTACTGTTATTGAAATAATTTCGTTCACATAAATTATGGTTTAGGCAACTGTATGTTGATCGATGTACGGAGGATGTAGCCATATTAATACAATCTTTTCTATATTGTTCGTCTACTTTGGAGATAAGTTCGTAGAGCATAACTTTTAATAACCTGAGGTTAGTCGTCGTGAAATGGAATTGCATCCCACAGTAACCTGCAAGCTCTTCCAGTTTCCTAAACCGAAGGTTTCTTTCTTTGTATGAATTTCATAGCGACAATTTTTGGCAGTCTTTCATCAGGGTTCTCAAGAACTTTCAATATATTAACAATTTGCAGCTTCAGTGTCTTGACGAATAATGGCGATATTCCTGTTTCTATTATAACCATATAGTTAGGCGTCGTTCTTGGTAAACCAAAGGTTCGTTTGATGTAATATCTTAGAAGTTGTCATATTGCGTATGTCCCCACGATTGAGCTGCGTACATCAATACCGATTCTGCAACACCAACGAAGACTTTATATTTAACGCTATGATCAACCAGATTATGTGAGAAACACCTTTGCCAGGTAGCACATATTGCACTTTTCGCCTTAATAAGTTTGTCCTTCAAGTGAAAACCCATGTTCAGGTTATTAGTGATTGTCACTCCAAGGTATTTGTACTTTTTCACCACTTCAATTGGTTCCCCGTTGAAGTGCCAACTTTCATGTCGACACAGTCTACAACCTCCCTGTTTGAAAATCATCAGTTTTGATTTTAATAGATTAACCGATAAGTTCCACCTTTGGCAATACATATAGAGACGGTTTATCATCAGTTGCAGTTCGCTAATAAAATCACATCATCAGCAAACAGGAGCGCTTTTATTGACACACCAGCAAACTCAATTCCGCCTGGTAGAAAGTCCGTTAAATCATTGATATACAAGGAAAACAGTTGAGGGCTTAAGGGGCATCCTTGTCTTACTCCCATATTGGTCTCAAACCACTCTGAAACATCTGACCCATACCAAACTGCTGCGCGGTTACCCTCATACATATTTTCAAGAACTCTTCCCAATTTGAAACTCATTCCGATGGTGTAAAGTTTGTAGAATAGATCCCTCCGATCGACCGTATCAACTTATAAGAGTATCGACATAAGCAATAAAATCTCCGCTTCCCTTATACACACGCACATTACCCTATCATCGGATCACGCAGCCACATGCGTTAACACTATAGCACAATTTACTTTATGTTACTACGCATTTTTGACTATCGCCTCTATGATATGATCCTGGCGATGTGAGGGCTGACGAACCGCCACCCAAATCGTGCTCATTAACGCATGGCATTCTTCAATTATCCTGTATGTGCAAACACTTAGGGGGACAAACATCGAATCTGACCATTTCCTCGAAACAGTAAGTTTCAGAGCTCGACTGACTAATGGGAGAAAGCTGCACCAGCCAACAAAGAGCAGATTTGACATTGCACGCCTGAGCACACAGAGATTGCCAGAGCCTACGCAGAGCATTTAAAATATCTCGAAATTGTATTATTTGCTTGAAGTGCAATCGAAACATTTACGGGACGTCTGTGAAACCAATTTTCGGCCACAAATTTGGATGCAAACTGTCGCTATCTCTCTTGCAATATTGGGTCTGCCCTCACCTAACTACACCGGATTGTTGACATAGACCAATTATCATATGTAGCTCTGTTTTATAGACTTAAATACGTAGCCTTGAGTGGGGCGGACTTTGGACTATTGGACTATTGTCCAAAGGTGGAGGAAGTCATTTTGGCGATTGAATCGCAAAAGATGGCAAATCCGCCGGTGTGGGTGAAACCACCAGAAATTCTTCAGGGAATGGATAAAGAAGGAGTTTTATGGCTCTCTCGTGTGATTAAAGTAGCCTGGGAACGTGGTGAGACACCTGGCGATTGGCAAACTGGATGATTGTCCATCTTTTCAAGAAAGGGGACAAAAGTGATTGCTCCAACTGCAGCGGCATATCTCTTTTATGTCTCCCGGGGAAAGTCTCTGCTAAGAGCTATGGT
This sequence comes from Eristalis tenax, assembly GCA_905231855.2. Classification (NCBI taxonomy): domain Eukaryota; kingdom Metazoa; phylum Arthropoda; class Insecta; order Diptera; family Syrphidae; genus Eristalis; species Eristalis tenax. The sequence goes on along the minus strand of HG993124.1, from coordinate 59,407,914 downwards.
CGAGCCCAGGATGGAAGATGAACAGTGCGGCTTTCGTCCCGGTAGAAGTACAACCGACGAGCTTTTCACTCTAAGAATGAGAACTTGAGAAGGCTTGGGAGTACTTCCTCGAGTTAAACACTACAGTGTTCTGCAGGAGTATGGGATTGATGGTCCCCATCTGAGGGCCGTTCAGTCTCTATACACAAACTATAACGGCTGTGTTCGTGTTAATGGTGCTAATTCAACACCTTCCACCGTGGACGTTGACCTTCGCCATGGGCGCGTCTTGTCACCCCTCTTTTCATTATATAAATGGAATGGCTGTTGCAGCGCAGCCCCACAGCAACAATAGGCTTCACGACCAAGCACGCACCTGCAACAGTACGTGATGACAGAAGAAAGCAGAAGCAGCTACTAGAAATCAACAACAATCCTAACGAGGAAATCAGGAACCTGAAAAACACAATCCCCGGACACCGCTACCTCAAAGCTTTAAATCTGCTAAGGAATCAGTACTTTCCAACGACGTCGAACAACGAGCTGCATAGATTCTACCAGAACAGCGACATTCATCACCTTCAAGGCTAAGTCGGTTAACACATCACCACACCATCCCAAAAGGACCAGCATGGATACACGGACTTGAACAACCCAATGTAAGCAGCAGCCATTGTAGGACATACAAAATAAACAATAAACCGACAATAATAATAAACATGAATTTAAGCACAGTACATCAGTTGGGCCCGTATTGTTGAGCCAACACCCTAACCTTTACTTTGTAAGTTTAATTGTAAACTCAATTGTAAAAACAATTATGTTCAAATGAATTCTTAAATCGCTTGCAGTGCAGTCGAGGCGAGGAATGTTTCACACTGGGAGAGTTGAAGGTAATTCATCTTTGTTTTGCAGATGACTTAGTGATCATCACATCTTCCCAGACGGAAGTGCAGCGCGCACTCGATAGGTTTGTGGCCGTATCTGCTCGAAGGTCAATGTGGACAAATCCGAGGCTACGGTTAGCCCCAGAACGTCTGTTCAGTGCACTCTACTTGTTAGTCTAGTCCCATTGAAGCAGTTGGAGAAGTTTAAGTATCTCGGGGTCTTTTTCACGAGTGATGGAAGGAGAAACGCTGCGCTTTCTTTTAGCTGGTCAAGCTGGGTCAATTTTGAAACAACTTTAGAAATCTGTAATCAGGAAGGCCGAGCTTGGTGTCAAAGCCAAGTTAGCGGTTTTCAACTCAGTATTTGTTCCAACTCTCACCTATGGTCATGAAATTTGGGTAATGACTGAAAGAATAAGATCGCGGGTATAAGCTACTGAGATGAGATTTCTTTGTGCATTTTATGTAGTAACTCGCCGGGATAAGGTGAGAATCACGGCAGTGTGCGAGGAACTCAAAATTAGGCAGCTGCTTCTTCGAACGGGGAGGGCTATTCTTCGGTGGTTTGGTCATGTGGCATAAATGTCCCCTTCATCATGACTTCTGAGGCGGGAGTCCAGGTAGGCACCGCTTGGCAGACCCAGGAAGTGGTGGTTGGACCAAGTCCAAAGACTCGCCTTGTTACGCTTGGGCATTACACCTGATGAGTTAGAACCGATCGGAGGATCGGGTCACCAGGAGATCTCTCGTGCGTGACTTACCTCCCCGGCAAAAATTTAAAAAATAAAACAAATATTTGATGAGGGCATCATTCAAGCCTCACCAACCTGAAAATCAATTCATGGTGGACAGCAATAGCCTGGAGGCCAAGGACAGGGATTTTTGCAAAGAACTTTTGGGTTTCCAGAGGAGTTGTAAAGTTTCCAGGAAGTTCATAGCAATAAACTCATCATCATCTTCGTACTGTTCTAGTAATGCTTGATGGTATTGGCTATGCCGGGAACTGCCATCGAAACCCAACTTTGATAACAGTTAGGCAGCATAGACTTACTCACTTGACGGAACCGCATCTCGTAGTTCTGCTGTTCTTTTGCCCTTCGTTTGATCACTACATGTTTCAAAAGCAAGCAATGGGTGTCCAACAAAAGATGTATACTTCTGAAAACAAATATTTTAGTTTACGTTAAGCCATTTTTCCTTAGAAGCGAATATTTTTTCTGTTCGATTAGAAAAAGCTTCCCATTTAGTTTTCTGTTGATGTTTAAAGTTTGTTAAGCTTTGCTTGACGGACATGACTCTTGCCACATAACGTTCTATTTTGAAGGATATTCTCAAACTCAGCAAATTTTGGATTAAAGTTCTGTCGTTCTATCTGCTAAATAACACTAGCAACTGATGTCAGAACCACATTATACATTCACAATATTTGAACATAAGCAATCTTAAAGCCCATTTTTACATTTACATATGTACTTAATTAATTATACAAATTTTTACCACTAACAAAATATAAATATAAAAAAAAATAATATTTGGGACAAAAGTTTAGCTCTTCTGTGTTTACGACTCTTTAGCTTCAGAACAGAAAATATTGAGCAAAAAGTAAAATAAATTATTTAAAAAACATTTAAATTTAAAACCCCATGATCTAATTGCAGGAATAACAGTTTTTCAATTCTCAATCGATATATAAATTCTACATACCTTCACCTACACCATATCTTCACCTACATATAATACTATAAATCACTCTGTAACTTAACTTTTTTTAAAATCAAATATAGTCAAGCACTAAAGTTGTCAACTTTGATAACTTGTCTAACTTACTGCGAATGGCAAACAACAAACAGTATGCATTTTTCTTATGAAGTATACCGTACACTTTGTGAAAAATAACATTATGTTCCCGTTCCACAACTGCAAAGTGATCTTTTTATCAGAGTTGTCTATGGGACTGCCCCAATGTGTATCGTGTTGAAACCACATCAAATAACGTTGCAACATGTTACTTTACCGATCTTCATTGACTGTAACTTGATGGTTATATTTATCTACGAAAAAACGTCCCAATGACACCACGTAAGCATGAAAACTACAGCCTACAGTAATTGCTTGTGAATAATGTGGCGTTTCTTGAAACACATGAGGGGTTTCAACTGGCCAATACCGCATATTCTGTTTGATGACGAAGGCGCTCAGCCAATAAATGTGCTTCATCACTGACAATGTTTTTGCTCTTAATGTTGACATCCCCGCCCATGAATTTTGATAAATGAATGATTTTTCAAATTTTTACTGAATGTTTTGACAGGTACAATTGGGGCATTGGGTTAATGGACCGATTACAGTATTTGCCTAGTCTCACCTGGGAAGATCTTTAAAGATTGCATACAATGTCTGATCACTGGCATTGCGTTTGATCCCTATGCTAACTTATACAATATCACACCTATACAAAACTGAAACCGAATTATATCCAAGTTGGACCCTTGAAGCACAGTATGACAAGGCTTTGATGTGAAATGTTATGTTTGTGACAGCGCACCTTAGGGCACATATAGTCGCTTTTGTTCGACTCGTGACAACGTTCTTAAAAATGACTACGGTTTTTGCAACCACTGCATCGCCCTTCGATCGGCGGTACGACAATCAATTTTCTATAGACCTTCTTCTTCGAGTCACGCACAATGCTCAATGAGATTCATTGTCTAGAAAAAGCTACTCAAACTATGCCGTTCGATGTGAGCATAAAAACCCCTTTACTGACTAGAGAACAATAGTACGCAAAACGCCTTGCAACAGTTGGTGCAGCGCCATTTTTCCAGTCCATATCGAATTTCCAGTTGCATTTGATCCATGTAGGGTCATTTCTCTGTCAGCCGATAGACAGTGTGGAGTTTTGTTCCTCTTCCTATCAATTCTCATTTATTCCTTGGAAAATTCTTAGTCTCGGTCCTTGTTTTTTTTTAATCTGTTATGACTTCTCTGAGACTATTTTATTCCTTCAGACCGAAATCAGCCGTCAATTAGAAACGGAATTCGATGAAAACACTTTCGTCCGCTCACAAAACTGAACACTTTTTCGTATCTTTCCGCAAAAAAAAATCCAAAACAGGCCAGTAAATTAAACACTCTTTTGTAATGACTTCACGCATCACAAACGGCCAATAAAAACCATCATTGTGTGAGGCGTGCTCTTCCAATTATCCACCAATGGGCTATTTTGTATTCCCTGCTCACTTTATTTATTTGTGTGCTTTTTTGGGTTTTTTTTTTCATTCGCCCACTTAAACGCACAAAACGAGTTCACTGAATACTTGTCGTTGTCGAATTTATGTTTTTCAATAAAATCTTCGGTATCCTTGAACCGAGAGAAATAAAATATAAAAAAAACCCCTGATAAAGACTACTATTCCACAAGAGTAAGTGTGTATACCCAACGTAGCAATCAAAGCAACACGGCGCAGGGTTCAATTAGCGCCATTATCATTCCATGAAATTTAATCGAGTGGCGGCCATTCTTTTGGGCCTACCCTACGCCTATTGCCTACCCGCTATGTCCGAATTATTCTCATCCTGAACCTTTTTCATATCGTTTCACTTGATATACGATCCAAACAAACGGTTAATTAAAAACTTTTTAATGGCCATACAGCCAATCATCCTTTCAGCCATACAGCCAGTCAACCCATTTTGCGTGAGTGCGTACGTCCTGTCCTGTCCCGCTTCTAGATTACCTTTATTAAATTAATTTCCTGCCGAAACGACCTGCTGCGGTCGTCATAAACAGCATTAAAATATACGCTCCCTCCGTGTAGATAGTACATACGTCCACGTACAGACGTATCCCATCCCGCGGGTAGGCACAATATTATTAAAACTTAAATTACGCCAGCGCATCGATACAATAAACCAAGCGCGATGCGACCGCAGAGCTAAATAAAATTTTGTGTGTTTGTTTTGTGTTTCTTTTTTTTTAATTTTTACGAAATATCCTTTTTTTCTGCGATGGCTGCATGAGAGTGTTCATACGTGTGCGTGTGTACATGGGCGATAAATGCAGAAACAGTTAATAATTTTCACATGATTGGATACTTACATATTATGGTTAAGTTTATTTTGCTATTTCTCGTCTGGGCTTTCAGAAAGTCGACTCGACACCGGTACACACCTGTGTCGGCCTCGCGGGTACTTTGAATTGACAGCTCTCCGGGCTCCTTATCGAAAATGAAGTACGCTCGTCCGCCGAATACGCTTTCGTCCGACCACCGTTTGGCTGCCTTCGAACCACCGCCTCGTATGTCGACACTGGAATGACAAAAACAAGGGAATTTTTAATATCCACACGTTAATTGATTTGGACTGGTTGATGCGACCTTCTCATAATTGCTTTCTGCACAAAAGAAATTATAAAGGGGCGATGGGCAACTTAAAATGGAATTTCTTGTGCTTCACAAAGTACATTAAAGGGTATTTTCGCGTGGTGCAGTGGGGTGGTGCGTTAAGTTTTAATACTTCTCACAATCCACGACTTCACCTCAACGAGTATCCCTGTCTAGAAAAAAATACTCAAACTTCGCTGGTTGGGCTTAAACTGTAGGTCCTATAAACTCGTGAAAGAACACTAGCACCACGAGTGGTTGCCGTAGAAGCAGGACCCATGTCAGCCTCAGATTATTATTTTTATTACTAGTAGAAAAGCCTGTTGTACGTCATGCAGTGATAGAATTGAATTGTTAGAGAGACCGCCAACTTCACGGCTGATTAACCCCAAGCCCAATTTTGAGGGAAAGTCAGTCGAATTTACCATTGGAGTGTTCTTCACAATGAGGAAGACTTTATCCATTGCCCTGCGAACATTGTTCAGCTGGATTCTCAATTAAAAAACAAGTCCCGATGAAAATTTACGCATAATAGGCATTAATAAAGAAAGCTAAATTCCGGATACTGTCTCGAAAGCTAATACGATATCTGATGCATAAATACTACACATAACGAAAGCTCCCTCAAAAGCTGGTACATTTTCCGCAACCACGCGACAATGTACATTTTGTGTCAAAGAACAAATGTTTCTTGGAAATAGAATACTTCGGAAAACAGAATATAAAATGTTGGTGGTATGGTATTGCCTAAAAAACAACGACGACTAATACCTCAAGCCAGATTTAAAGTCAGGTCTGCAGAAACTGCGAGCAACACACCAAACAAAATTGCCAAAAGAACTCGACAACTTGAAGGATAATTTTCTTTTGATCACATTTGGTATAGGCTTGACGGTAAGTGTATGGCCAAGTCCATCACTGCGTTTGTGTCTACATCCAAACGCCTGTTCGTTTGCAAGATCGATTGAGACGGTCATCAAACGAAAGGTCAAGTGTCTTGGCGTCAAATTCACGGAAAGGTTAAAGTTCAACAGTCATTCGAAACTGAACCTTAAGAAGGCCAACCTAGGCTTCCATGGCATCTATCCCTTGATGCGGAAGCAAAATGGATCAAGCCAGAGGACAAAACTGCGGCTATATATGCAGCTTATACGGCTTCCCAATATAGTACACTATCTCTAACACCATGTCTTGCACGAAGCTCGTAATTTTCGAAAGACAAAAACTGCGAGTATGTACCGGACTCACTATTCAGGGACCGTCAAATTAACCACAGCTACAATAGGCTTTACGACCAAGCATGCACCATTCTCCTGCAACAGTACATGGTGACACTGTTCAGAAAGCAGCTACTAGAAATCAACAACCATCCTAACGAGGAAATCAGGAACCTGAAAAACACAATCCCCGGACAAAGCTACCTCAACGCATTATCTGCTAAACGAGCAGAGCCCTCCAACGACGTCGAACAAAGAGCTGCATGGATTGTACCAGAACAGTGATAGCAATCACCATCGAGGCTAAATCGGCTAACACATCACCACCCCATCCTAAAAGGACCACCATGGACACACGGACTTGAACAACCCGATGTAAGTACCCAAACCCAGTACAGTAACAGCACTATAATTCGGAATTGTATAATTCGGAAAACTCGTTTAGTGTTTGCGAGACAGTTTTCAAATTTATGTGAAAATTAAATTAAATTAGAAAAATTAAGTAACGCAATGATTGGTAAGAAATATATCTTAGACATGTTGAAGTCAGAACAAGGCATCAAATGTCTTTGGGATAATGTCTGTAGTGTCGGCAATTCATATCTAGATGTCGGGAAAAAACTATACAAAAAATGTTCACTAGTGGAATTTCTGGAACTGACTTGGGGGAATCACGGATAGACGCTTTTTTGTGCTTAAAAAACTCTCTCATTAATTCGGAAAATTCGTATTCGGACTGAGCTTCCGAAAAAACGAACTTCTATAATATTAAGAGAATGTGTGTATCTCGAAGTTGCAACACTCTGGAGGATATTTGATAGTCATGGCTACAGAACATGAAATGGTTCAATACAGGATTGATGCAACAACCCTTGGAAAAGGTTATTGCCGATTAAAAGGTGGTCATTTATTTTTGATTCGCTTGCGATATATATGTAACCCTTATCCCCTTAGTCATGTCACGGAAAAGTATGTGTCATTTTGACAAATTTGTATTCTCTTAGTCACTTGCACGAATATCGTGTGTATTCCCTTAGTAAGAGTTTGTCTACATCAGGGTAGATGTCCGATAATCAAAATAGCTAAACCTATCCTCAGTAACTTCCTCAGGGAGATTGTACAGCGGATAAATGACCCTGTCTGCGAGGAATGAGAATGGAGCAGAAGGTACAGCGCAAAACTTCGCGAGCTGTATGGACTGCACTGGTTTGGACACATTGAGCGCATGTGCTTGCACACACTTTTTGCATTTTTATGACACGCGGTACACCTTAGTTGCTGCGAAAGTTTTTTTTTTGATAGTAACTGATACCATCATACTGCAAACTTGGCACCGCAGAAGCTGTTGGACGCAAATTTTCACTTCTTGTTTGCCTCAAATAGTGACGAAATTGAAGCTGATCTAACTTTTCGTTGTTCGTTAGAATGTGAAGGCGCCATGGGTTTGCCGGCTAGATCCAGCATATACGTGAACAAAACCCACCACGATTTTTGCCACCTATAGTAGAGCGGTACAATAAAAATGTATTGATCAGCTTCATCTACACCACCAGTGCAACTAAAATTATCTCTGTATCTTTCTCTTCCTCAAGCATTATAGCCACAAGTGCTGCTTGAAGCCCGAGGATTTCGACACTTCTGCTGAATGTTCGTGTAGTCATTGTACAACAATTACCTTTGAAAGAAAATATGAATAATTTTCACCCCGATGTTCCCACTGGTCCCAATTGGGGACACAATTATAAAACTCTACCTTCTAGAAACCATGTTCAGCTTTCCTCAAATAATGTCATTTTATTTTATAGTGAACACTATATTCATGTGATTTTTGTAAGCAAATTAACAGACTCAGTGGAGAAACGTAGAAATAAAAATTACTGATTTTATGTTTTCACTGATCACTGAAACAACTCCAAATGATGCGTTGCAAAATTAATTCTAACTATTTCTGATTGGTCTTCTGTCTAAAAACAAGTCAGTGGCTTCCTAAGAATCGAATGTCAACGAAAGAAGTAAGGAAAAGTAGATTACTATGAATTTTAATGTATTTCTTTCGGTGTCTACGTTTGGGCATGCAGACGTATATGGGTTAATGATTTGAAGAAGCATAGCCGGCATATCCTGCGGGTGCAGTCCAAGCATCCTTAGTTGGATGTACATAGCCACAATCACATATGGTGCAATAGCATGGTCCATAAGAACCAACCTTATCAGCGCAAGAGAGACACTCAGCAAAGTTCAAAGGTTGTCATGCCTCTGTATTACAGGAGCCACGACGACTTGCCCAACTGCTGCCATGGACGTGCTATTGGAACTGACTCCATTGCATTCTGGTGGTTGCAGAATGTGCAAATAAAACATTGATGAGAATGGCAAAAGAAGGGATAGGATAAGACAGGTGCAATACGATGCACTAGTCAAAAAGCTACCACTCTTGTTAGCTTCGGTTTTTGAAGGGTTCGGAAATTCAATTTCCAAAAGGAGTTTACCAGTAGGCTTAGCAACAAAAATCACTAGAGCAATGAATCCCTAGTCCACAGACTGAGCAGCGATGCAGTAAAATGGTGTACAGACAGGTCAAGAACTGATGAAGGCAAAGGGGCAGGAGTATTTGGACACCGGACAAAGTACTACGAACCCATGGACAAACGCACCAGTCTTTCTCTTTCAAGCTGAAGTCCATGCCATAGACAGATGCGCTCAGATCAATCTTGACAAGAACTATATCAACTGCGACATTGTAATAATGTCCGACATTCGTGCCGCTATCCTGCCACTAGACTCCTACATCATTAAATCGCAGCTTATGTGGGAATGTGTACAGAAGCTTAAGGAGCTGCGCAAGAGTAACAGGTAGAAACTCTGCTGGGTACCTGGCCAAACAGAGAAAGAAATGGCCGACTCTCTTGCTAAGGAAGGAGCATCGGAAACTTTTATAGCACCACAAATCACATCCTCAGGGAAGAACTAGAACTAGAAAGAAGGAACCGGGCAGATACCTGTAACAACGCTCGTGGCAGGAAGCAGGCCAAGAAACTTTTGGGTCAACATAACCGGAAGAGGTTTAAGGCCTTTATCAGGATAAGCAAGAGTAACCTCCGCATTCTAACAGGGCACTGTAGACTCAGGGCGCTCCTAAGGAAACTTGGAGCATCAGAAGAAGGTCTCTGCAGATTCTGCGGAGAATCTAATTTTTAGGTGCTAGCCCTCAAAAGGTAAGTATATGTGGGCAAGCACCTAATATCAGAGGAAGAATTGAAGTTACTAGAATCAGCCCTCATTCTCAGATTCTTAAAGGAAACTGGCTTAGAGAGAATACTCCAGGATAAATCCATTCCACCTTCGCGCAACAAGACCATGTAACCTTGAGTACAACTCTGCTAAGAGCTGCACGGGGAGGAGCTCTTACGAAAACAAAAGTTGAATAGAGGCCACAACAGATCTAAAGGTCGCTGCGCAATATTCCGTCAACAATAATAATAATGTGCCCGGAACCGTCAAAGATGGAAAGCAGCTGTTGGTCAGGCTCGGACCAGCCGCGGCCCGTCGAGCATGAAAAAGGAATTTTATTGCGATATGTTCTGTTTCATGATTTGAGTGCTTTGAACACAGCGTTTAAGTTACTGCAGGAAACCAAGAGCGAGTGTGGATCAACCGACAATCCCATTCGCGATTTTTGTGCTTTTTACATTTTAGAACATTTTCTTGAGGACATCTGAAGACAGTGATAATTAATATCAAGAGCGTAGCATTGTACAGGTAAATGAGTGATGTATCTAATCTCGAGGTCAATCGTGTACCCTATCCGAAACTCATTTAAATTCGCAACGCAAACTCTCAGAAAGACACGTGCGTCTGTTATTATTTCGTTGACATAGCATTGAACTACAAGCAGAGCGGCACCATTCAGCTCACCACCACCGCCGCCGGTCGTTATTTGTGAAGCAAGTAGAATCTCCAAGTATAATTGACATGATGTTTACCAAATCGAATACTTCCAAGGGAATGGGTGTGTCGCTTTTGAAAATAAACCGAAGAAACCGACGACTGATAGAAACAGATCGACACTCCTCGGCGCATCGTTCCGAAGAACGACACCCACACAAACACCCACTCACGGGCAATGATTTTCTCTTTCTGCAGAATACGAATTGCGGAAGTGAGTGTAATAATACAGAATTTTGATGCGACGACTGATTGCTAGGAATGAGAAAAAATAACTGAAAACCTCTCAGAACCATACAAAGGATCGAAGACCACAGTGTGTTTAACAAATCCATTCACCGGTTAACGCTTTGACTGAAAAATGCTGTCACTCATGTATTCTCAAGGTCTTATGTGCGTTAACATTTGCTGCTGATGAAAGCTGATCGTTTGAATTCCAAAAAAAATGATGTTGATTAACGTCGAGCTGACCGGTATGGGCATCAGGAACATTTTGTAGTGAAAATTCAATTTTCTCCCTTTGACTTTGTTGTTTCTGGGTCTGTGTGTTACAGCAGAAACGGAATTTCGCCACCCATCGAGGCGGCTGACGCTAGCCATTACTGTGCGAAACTTTGCTTGGTTACACTCAGATGACAGCAACAGTGTGACCACATGTCGAAAAAATGTATTGTAAACCAAGTCAAGCAGAAGAAGTCTTGTTATGTTAAGTCATAAGCCTTTAACTGAAGTGGAAATGCAAAATTGACACGGGAAATGTGTCAGAGAAAATGGATTGGCATTTTCAAACGCACTAGCAATATAGTTTCACATATGAATACATCACAAGACTTTTGGTTGTATTCAGATATTTTCAGAATGTTTTTGCTTTAAATTTGTTTTAAAAGTATGCGTGGATTTTGTTAAAAGCGGTTGAGGTTCGGAGGCGGTGGTGGAAGAGTAGGAGACTCAACTCAATGTACAAGCGGCATTGATTTAGCCAGAAGAGAGAAGATACAATGACTGAGATGGCAAGGTCATATTTAGCGAATGAAATCTTAAGCTCCGATCCGCGAAGTCTTCGGATCTTTTGACGTGACAAGTGGAAGCGACTTCAACCAGGAAATGAATGTGTGAGAAACTGGAGGCAACTAGCTAAAGATCGAGCTGGCTGAAGGCGCTTGTTGGTTGAGACCCAGCTTGACCTGTGGCTGTGGCGTCACCTTAAGTAAGTAAGTATGTATGTATGTTAGAAATTATGTATTTCTCATTTATATAACCTGCCCATAAATACAATTCAAGACGGTCGAACCTCTATAAGTCGAGTGGCTAGGGGAACAAATGTTGTGTTCGACTTACGGAGCATCCGAAACCACTTCAGACTGTTAAAGGGGTTTCTACCCAAAAAGAATGTTATTTATTATTTGGATTCACAGTTCCTCTTTGTTGTTCGTATCTCGGATCAACGAGAGAAGAGTGCGACATAAGAGAATTCCGTCTCTCGATCTTTTTGCTACTTTGAGTCAATGCAGGCCTCAATTGTAGTGCTGTTGTGGATTGTCGTTTGAGTTGACACCAGAAATAATGAAAGAAGAGATATTCGTCTTTCCAGGCTTTCCTCCAGTCCATTCCAGTTGTGCTCTCAAGTCATGCATATTAGTTTATTTTCACGCACACTTGTTAGGAGTATAGAGCGCAGGTCTAAAAGGATCTTCCTAGACCAGGTTAGGGCCTTGGAATAGTGGCACTCACAGCTTCAGTGAGGTTACCGACAGAGGATACACCCGGACCGGGTAAAATAATAGGGGCTGTCAGTTAGGGGTTTTGTGTGAGGTTAACTCCCTCACCACGTAAAAAGAAAATGATTCAGTGACAACCGAATGCGGACGGAACGACCCCAGCAAACGAAACAAGGACAACGATTTTCGGTTCTGCACGTGGAATTATAGGTCCCTTAATAGAGCATGCGCAGCCAAAGAACTCGAGGAGGCCCTGGACTGCTACAAAGCAGACATAGTAGTCAGACGTCTTCCGATCAAACGTCTAAGGCTTCTGGGCCATGAAGAGCGTATTTACATCTCAGCTCCGAACCTGTGGGGTAACGCAACAGAGGACGCCCGTGTTTAATGTGGCGCAGGCAGGTGGAGAAAGACCTCAACCAACTTGGCCTGCGACACTGGAGGCAGATAGCCAAAGATCGTGCCAGTTGGAGAGGCTTGTTGTCATCTTCAGACAATCATTTAAATGATGCCTCATGGTGTGCCCCAAGTCGAAACTTTGGATCATTGAATCGATATATGTACATACGCGAAAGGACTAATGATATAAAAGTTCTGCAAGTCTGGCTACCACATACAGTCATTCCAATTCAATGTCAATTTCAGAAAGCCCGACATCACAAAATACAAAATTTGCGTCATCGTATCAGCGCAAAGCTCGCTTGTCTCAGAGGAAATCACATCGCTTGACGGGTGTCAAACTGAAGAAAAAACAAAGCATTCTCATTCCATTCACATATGAACGAAATAAAAACAAATCTCCATTGACCATCCACCGAGTATTTTAAGTGACAAGAGGACGTGTCTTAAACCACCAGCATACGTTGTTCCTTGGCACGCAGCCACCTCACTTCATGCGGAAGAGAAAGAAATTCCCATACACTGGTTGCCTAAATGAAGCTACCCGAAACACAACAAATGCAAAACTTGCAGCAGATCCTGTCTCAAAATGCCCAGACCGGAACCAATGAGACCTAGAGAATTGCTCACGTATTTATGTTGCTTTGCATATGTGCTGGTACCCCCAAAAGCACTTCAATTGGTATTCGCATAAATAAAATGTATTTCATATTCAAATTGAATTTGTTATTGACCGCAGGAATGTTAAGAGGGAAACTTTTTCTACCACCAACAGAAGAAGAAAGAATATAAAGTGACTCGAAAAAATGAAAATGTGCTGCAAAAGAGAATACAAATCCATTTCGCCTTACCTGTATATTGGTGTTCCTTTATCCTCGCGATACCACAGAATGAGAACGGCGTCATCTCCTTCGTACGTACTCACATTGCATGGAAGATAAATTGTCTCGCCGCTCAATGCTTCCATTTTGTGAATTGGTACTGTGTTATCGTTTGGTTGGTTGGTTTATTGGCAGTTACGATGTTGTTGTTTTGCGTTGTTGATGTTGGCCAAGTATCCGTGCACAGTAGTAATTGATTTGAATGTATGCGAATATTTTGTATTACCGTCGCAACAAAACGAACGATATGAACCACAAGTAGACGAGCAGCGAGAAACATGAAAAGAGAGGGAGAGAGAGAAACAATTGATTATTAAGGCTCGTTATTTATTACCTGCAATAAATAAGACTGGCGAACATTAGGTCTCCGTCTGGGAGCCGAAACTGTCGACGTTCACATTCATTGGTGGGAATCGAAAACGTTTTATCTTTACTGACTTCACTATGCGGCTATGCGGTTGTGCGGTTGTGCGGTTGTACATGCCGCTGAAAGCATCATCCCCCACACAATGAACCCACCGGGCGGACATGTTTCGCATTCGGATTCATGTGCATTGGCGTTGAAGAACTTGACAAATGTGAGTGTGCATCACAATTGCATAAATAAAGCGTCAACTTTTGACGGTCGTCATTATTGTCGAGTTATTACCTTCAATTGGGAAGGGCACATTCTTTTTACCGCCAACTCATCAGAATGTAGGTCACGAAATGAAATTGTTCGTTATTTCATTTTGACCATTTTTTTATTTTATTTCACCTAAAACCCCAACGACGAGCCGACAACCGACGAGCTCATCGGTCGATCGCGCTTCAGAATCGATTCATTGAATTTATTATTGCCACTGTTAAATGGAAGCAATTCCGCGGGGTGAAAGCGTGAATGCAATGCAATTAATATATTCTTAATTTTGTACATATATAATTTGGTTGCAGAATTCCGGCGTAATTAAGGACAGACTGAACGTGAGATAATGCCGGGGTGGTTTAATGAAACTTTAATACATATCCCCCGGACAGAAGTACAATTTGAAGTGTATTCAGTTTTCGCGGGCAAAAAAAAACCCCCTGTCGAAATCGAATGCTAGTGAAATGAAGCATTCAGTTGAAAAGTGATTATTACACATTAACCCAAAGCCCCCACTTTGGGTGGTATTTTTAAAAATTGATGTGTACATATTTTTCCATGCTTCGCAGGAAGATTTCCCTTATCGTGAACCCGAACTGACGGAGGAATAATTTTAATTGAGGTATTTTTTAATGGAATTGAGTGAGAGAAATTAAAAAAAAGGAAAACTACAGACGTGGGCTTTCAATACCGCACATATGTACGTGTGACGACTGAGGAACTGTTAGTGAGAGATCCTTTCGGATGCAACCACTCATAATTTCTGCTGTTGATTGTGAGTTTAATTTCAGTATGGGTAAGTTATTATCATGCGTATGTATGTGAGTGCAGTGATTTTGTTGTGAATTTACTTCCATTATGTTCGAGACCGATCAGTTCTCTCAAAAAAAAAAAATGGATCAAGTGCCAATTGCAGATGGCACGAAAATATGTACAATGGTTGTGAATAAAACAAACGATATTTAAACCCGATTGGTGATCCTTGTGATGAAAAGCTTGTCATGGATGTTGCTCAGGTGTACTTCTAAGGCTCACCAAATTCAATATCCTGCCCGTGACTTTACCTCGTGGGATGAATGTGAGGAAGGAGAAACTACTCCCTGAAGCACAAATATTAGTTAGCCTTAGCGTTTTCTTTCATGCAGACTCTGCATTTTGACTTGGCGTAACTAGTCTTGCTGTAATGAAGGCCGATGCGGCATGACTGTCAACAAAAATAACTATTATCTGCAATGTTGGCGTTGTATGAATAATACGAATTTTAGGCTGGAATCACTAGACTACTCTAAAGGCAGATATGCTTCTTAATATTAGCCCAAGCGGACTTTGCAGTTCATCTTCCAATTATATCAAAATTATCGCCTCTTTAATTCTAATCTCGTGGGAAATATTACGTCCGAACATTTTGAAACGTCTGGTTGGGTCGTAATTTGATGGATGTAAAATGGATTCTCTCTTTAAGGAGTGCGATAAGATATGAGCTATCAAATATATCTCGGTCAGATTATTGCGTATTTCGTCATTTGTGCATCTGTGTCATTCCATTTGCTCTTAAAGATTTTACGCAAAATCATGGCTAGAGTTTAGTAGGTTGAGCAATTGTGGTGCCTATGTGTGACATTTCAAATATAACCACACTTAAATCAAGCACCATTACTTTCTTTTTCACAGTTCATTGAAAGTACTTTTATGATTTCTCTTTAATGACTCCATCGTTTATTTCAGATTAATAGAGCTGGAGCCTAAGTTTCAGCCATCGTTCACTCGCAAATATATACACATGCCAATATGCATAGTATCGACATGGGACTAAATACTTCTTCATCATGATCATATTCTAACCTAAATAACCTACTAATGGGGTTGCGGCAACCCACTTAAGGGATCTAGATCCTTCTATTGACTTTGACTCAATAGGCGTCATGCCGAAGCATAACTATGCGACTTGGTCCAACCAACTCCTCCTGGGTCTGTCAATAGTCGCATACCTGATGGAATCGAATTCAAGGCACGCCTCGGAAGTCGTAAGGATGGAGAAATTTATGTCATGTCACCGAACCATCGAAACCCTTCACTCGTGAGAAAGACCCTGGGATACTTAAATTCCTCCACCAACTTCAATGGGGCTCCACTAAGATGTAGAGTGTATTGAACAGCCGCCCACTCCTCTTATAACGCGAAAACCAAGACCTCGGATCTCGTTTAGCCTAGTGTGCCAGGGCTCCATTGGAAACCAGGTCTAATTTGTGGCAGAATGCGAGCATCTGGTGGTCGGCCTGTCCCGCAACCGGTCGGTTGCCATAATCGGTCAAATGATCATCAACCATCAGCATTACAAATAATTTGTCCATGCTTCAGGATTCGAATGACTACAGTCTATGTTATCTCAAAAGGCTAGGCTCTATGTCAATGTCATGGATTTTGCTGACCATTTCTACGCATGCGGCGGCACATGAGCCTATTGGGCGTCCTTAGTATCTAGTACCATAACGAAATCAAGCCACTTGTGTGCCACACCATACGAGGGTGCAGAGTAGCAATGATATCTTTTAAGCCTTGTCTTCCACTTTAATCTGAAATATGGGTACACAACTTCCAGTCGATCTTGTTAATACTGGAAACATTTGACAGATTACAATTGCCAGCTATAACCTTTCACATTCTTTCTGCTACTCAGTGAAGAGTGCCGATATCAAACAAATCCATGCCAAAAGCTGAGTGTATGGAGTCCAACGGCCTAATGTATCCAGACCGTGTTGAGTCCATGAAAAACATGGCTCCGGTTGAAAAGTCTTACCAAGTCAACAACGGTACAAAAGGAACTCCGTCTATGGAAGGGCACACAAGTGGGGAAGGATCTTAACCGACCTGGTGTGCGGAGTTAAAAGCAGCCAGTATAGTTGGCTGATTACGGCATATGTAACGCCACGCTAAAAAGAATAAAAATAGAAATTTAGGGCCTACGTGCTGCAATGAACACTTGTGTGGCATGTATTGAGTTTGTTTCGCTAGCGATGTTTTGCCGTCAGCTACACTCTCTGGGATTTAATAGCTAGCCGTTTATTTGTCATTTATTTGACCCGATTTTTAAATTGAAATTGATGATTAAAGCCTTAAGGCCTACTCTGGGGTCCAGCGCGATGGCACAAACTCAACTTTCTTTCATTATTTTTGAACTCAGTCGCATATTCGCCGCATTCAAAGCTGGCAAAACATCAGTAGGTCTCCTGCATTGGACAATTTTCAAACGTCAAATGTGTTCAAGTCATTTTGTGCCAACTTCAACTTCGGGGTCTGGAAGACCCCAGGGAAGAAACATGTCATATTGACCCCAGGGTAGTAATAGTGTTTCTCCCGGGATGAGTAGGGCTTAAGAGTTAAAAATGCTTAAACTAGTGCAAAGAATAATATATTTTCACAGCTCCACCTCTTTCGAGTCACTGACAGTCCTCAAAGAGTAAATACTAGAAAAAAGCTTCTCAAACTTGGCCGTTCGGAGTCGGCATAAAACTGTGCACAATAGTAGGCGCAACACAGGTGCTTTTTGAGATGGTTAGCCCTGGCCATCTACGGGTTTAAGCGCCAGCCATATTAAATATTATTATAAACTACAGTGTCTGGGGATGAATGACACTGCGTGACCGTGTCACCGTGTCTTCTTACAGTGAACTCCGTAGACCTTTGGGCAATCCGGTTTTAAAAAAGTAAAAAGTCCTCTTCACTGCTTACAGGGGTTGAGTGCAGTGCCACATTTCCTTCCCCCTTTCTCGTGGGAACAAAATTAATTCCGAAAAAAAAAAAAAAACAAAAACTTCCGGGAGCTCTGGTGCAAGTGAGCCGGGCACCAGTGATCTCGAAAAAACCCGACTCAAAACAATTCGAAATTTCCTAAGCGGTGGAGGAGTAGGCAATCTTTCTGCAATCCCCGGCAGGAAGTTTTCGGATGTAGCTGGTACAGAGACGGTATTTGTCGGGCCGAATTATTGTGGATGATTGCTCCTGCTCTGCTGCCAGCTTAATCAAAGCTCCATTCCGTCTGTGATCTCCCCACCTAAGTTCAATAGCTCAAGACCGACAAACTTCTTAAATCCAGCAAGAGCCTACTACGGATGGTAGTCGGAGCGCTAACTGGTCATAATCACATGAGTTATCACAAATTCGACTTACCCAAAAGGGAAGAGGAAGTTGGGGTCCCAGCCTCTACCTATTGAGGCAAATAGTGCTGGTAGAATTATTTTTCCAGAATCTCCCGGAAATAGCAGAATTCCGAATAACTTCAAAATTTCTGGACAGCTGGATTGGGCCAACAGGGCCCAACAATTTACGAAGGACTCGAGTAGGACGGGGAGGTTTATATCCCCAATCATCATCACAATAGGTCCTGCTGGACTTAAGTATGATTTAGCCCAACCACGTTTACCTAACCTACATGTGGACTCTGTGAGTTATTTGATCGTAATTTTCAGACATTCCAAGAAATTCTCCAGCGACCGCGCCCTTTTTCGTATTATATCATAAACGGTTTAGTTGGAACTGATACCAGAATCTGACATCTTACACAGTTTTGTCTACAAGACCTAAATGCACAGACTTATAAGAATGTCCACTCCTACAACAAGGCAGCAACCGTCTTATCTAAGACATAATTTATCGGACAAGGGCGTCTTTTCAAATGTATTCTAGGTACTCAGAAAGTTCGAACTATATAAGACGATTACAGATTGGAAATATTGCCTATAGATTCACGTCTAATGCGTTCGAACGCAATTACGGCCACGCCGCCTGCCAACCTCAATCAATGGCATTTTATTCGAAATCAGACCGAACACAGATCCTAATACACACAGGCAAGGCCATATCCACTTGGATAATCAATTGTAATTAATTTGTCATTAGTGAGATAAACAACTGCCTGACAGCGGCAACGGGCCGAAAATAGCATCACTTCTTTGCCAAGCTACGCCCGTCGCACACAAATCTCGTGCCGCCCAGTAAGCAAGAGACAACCAGCCCCAAAGGGAGGCCAAGGTCATCGGCATCCATAATTTGTATTCTATTCATGGCTTCTACCTGAATCCGCATTTCGAATTAGAGCTCTAGAGTAATCCTCCATTTGAATGAGATAAATCTCGACACAGACCGATTTTTGCATTACGGCCTGGTTTTACCTTCGAATCGAAGTCAGTATGAGCACGAGTTCTCTGCCCATTCCCGGGATAAAAACGTGTATCCACGAGGGGATGCGCAGCGAGAATAATGTTTGAAATAATTTCATTTGACTTCATTCACAGGAGCCAGGCATTGTTCCCCGCACGTTACACGGAACCGTGTATCCTCGCCATTGTTAGACACTCTCACATTCTTCTCTATTTCAATGAGAATAATGGCGAACGCTGGCAGGAGTGCAGATAAAATTCGCCAAATCACAAAAATGGAAGTTATCTTCATCTCTGCTGGACACCTGAATAATAGAAAAAGGAATCGACTTGAATGGAAATTAGTAATTTAGATGCTTCCACTCCTGGAGCCGCCGCACCGCCTTCTGACTGGCCAGGTGATGGCATGGCTCTACACACTTTGTCCAAAAGTGCACAACAAATTGAAAAATACAGGACCAAGGTACTGTGATGTGGTGATAATGACCCCATTTATCTGTGAGAAGCGAGGAGCTACTGCGCCATGCCCTCGATTTGGCTTGAAAGGGTCCTGACGAGACTGCGGTTAATTTATGCAGATGTATGCGAGTTGTGTCGTGGTCGGCTGAGATTGTGTTTCTTGTTTTTGCGTAGTCTTCCACTGCCTTGAGTTTGTGTGCGAATGCGGATATCGATTTCCGAGGAGTGGCTAATGAACGACGCAATAGTTTTAACTTATGTAAGACACTGTGAAAGCTGTTAATTTGTCTGGATGTGGAGGCATATCTGTCTGCCATAGGACGTTTGGCTTTCCTTTAGTGCCCACGAGAATGGTGATGGATGGGATTACATTTAGCATGTGAAGTGGAGATTTGCGGAATCAAGCGAAACTTGCGTGAAAGAGGATCAGAATTAAATTGCTGTGTTTTTGGATGATGATCGCAAAAAGTGGAGGAGTTCTCCGGTTGGTTGGTAGTCCAGCAGTGCTTACGGCAAGCAAATGGCATGCCATTTGGTCGGAGCACAAGACAACTGCCTTGCATAACTCTTCAAAATTGGGTCATTTACTGTCGTTTCGATGAATGTATGGCCCTGGCCCTGGTCCTGTACATCCTGTTACACATTCTCACCTCGAATGAATGAATTTGGTCATGTAAGGCGTAAATAATTTATGACATTTATAAATACTTTCTTCGGCTGAACTTGTATGAACTTGAAAGCATCGCCAAATTCGATGACATAACTACTCATCTGGAGGCATTGTCCATTCACCGGATCATCTGGCAAAGTCTTGTCTGTGACCTTGCCATCATTGTGGGCCCATTTTCCGCCATTAGGTTAGATATGCGCAGTACTTCGCCGAGGGTTGGAGATGATGCAGATTCTACGCGTGGGATGATTTTACCATGGAACATTACAATTTACCTTTTGTAGTGCCATGCCAAGGCTAAACGTTGAATCATCGATATTATAGAATAAATGTATATAACTCCGAATAATAGAGTAACAACTATGTCATACATACAAATGTGGATACATCGATCAATACCGCACACTTCTCGTCACTGAGCACTAAGAATGGAAGAATACACAAAATACCAAGAAATTCGAAGCAGTCTACTTGGAAAAGCGAATTTTGTAGTCAGACAATCCTTAAATCAATTCCAAGAACTGTCTAGATGAGTGCTGTTTCTGTGAATGCAGACATGATTGACGTTTCAGAAAATTATTCAAAATCCCGAGTTAATAGTGGGGACCGTGGAGTTGTGGGCATATGCTGCCTGGGTGCGATTCCCGGTACGAAAAAACAGAAAAATAAATCATTTTCACGGCCCCACCTCTTTCGAGTCACTGCCAATGCTCAAAGAGTAAAAACTGTATAGAAAAAGGCTTCTCAAACATGTCCATTCGGAGTCGGCATAGAACTGTAGGTCCATTCCAATCGTGACAGAATAGCACGCGCAACCAGCGATGCTAGGTGAAGGGATTTTTCCCGTTTTTCGGAATTTTTAATCAAATAGCGAAAAAGGCAAACGCACTAGTCTCTGAATGCAACATAAAATAAATATATATGTAGTTTTTAAGGAAATTGCTGAAGCTTATTATTTTGAAGACATTTAATTTTTCAGATCGCGGATAAGGTTATAGACTATGTGATTTTATTAATGCAAATATATATAAGATATAATTAATAAAACATTTTCGTCTTTAGTTACATTATATAAATTCTATTACATTTTTAATCCGTCAAAATTAAACGATTTATGTTAAGAGTACACTAGGAAAAGCATTGAAGAGCTTTAGTGTCCATGAGAATAAAAGAGCAATTTTTGATATTCTGCTCTGATGTGAAACGTATTTCAGTGAGGGAGTTCTCCATCGACCGGAACAAATGGTAGTCAGAAGGGGCAAGGTCTGGGCTATAAGGTGGGTGGGGTAAAACTTCCCATCCACTGTTTTCCAAATAGTTCTTAACCGGAATAGCAACGTGGGGCCGAGCGTTGTCATGATGGAAAATTAGTGCCTTGTGTCTGGTCGCATAATGTGGGCGTTTTTTGGCTACTGCTCTGTTCAAACGGAATAATTGTGTTCGGTAGTGTTGTCCATTGATGGTTTCACCCGGTTTTAGCAGCTCATAATACAGCACACCCTTCTGCTCCCACCAAATACAGAGCATTACCTTCGCGCCATGGATATTCGGCATTGCCGTTTATTTGGCTGGTTGGCCAAGCCAAAATCACCAATCACTTTAATTTCGTGCAAACCACTATTGACACGTTCGCTCAACTAGCGCATGTTCACCATAAACTTCCACCCAAATACGATGGCCTTCAGCAGCAGTTTTCTACATATTAATGTAATGAAGAAGAACTCCCCGCAAAAAAACCTTTTCAGGCACAAAGTTCGATTTTATTGAACGATTGTTGTTTAAGTTTCAAATGAATGATATGAATGATATTCTGATATTCTGAAATGACGTTCAATGACAGTAGCTTTTCAACGCATGTTCTAATGGAATAATACAAGTTCCGCCATATTTTATCAAACCGCATTAAGTTGTTGTGATTTCAGTGTTGAGTAAAAAAAAAAGGAAAAAATGTTAAATTTTACGCAAATTATTATTATATTTACTAATTCTTCAAATTTTATACTAATTCCTATTTCCGGACATTTGAAACTTTAGTGCAAATATTATATTCATGTTTAATGCTTTTCAACAAAACCTATGTTTATTCCACTTAATTTAAATAAAGATAATATTTAATTAAACCTATGTTTATTCCACTTAATTTAAATAAAGAATATTTAATTGTTCTTTACAAATTTAAGTACACGGATTTTTTTAACTAAGAAGTCGGCTTAGAAACTGGCTGCCCGGATATTGAAAAATTTGATTTAAATTTGCTTTTGGTTAAAATATGTAGAACGTTTAAAATGTCATTTTTAGAATGGACGGAATCAGTTTAACACGAGCTTTTGAAGATATTCGAGCAGCTGCCAATAATGATGTTTGTCGATCAACTCTTCAAGACCGCCTAATATTTAAAAGGCTAATAGTGAAAATGCAGCATAAAAAAATTCTGATGGAAAACTCATTGAACCTGTGATAGTGTTCCCATACTTACGTCCTCGAAAGGACATTGTTGAAAGTACGTCCCAATCTTGGATGCTAGGGAAAAGCGGGAGCGGTGTAATCCACCTATACCTCTCTTTATATAAGATATCTTTTTTGAAGAGTGTTTTCGCTAAAGAGTACATAGATCTCCATATATTTATATTTATTGTTATGTACTTACTATGTGAATAATTAGATAACAGACATGTGAATCAATTTTATGTTTTCGGATAAAACTAAAGAAAGTGTTTCATTAATTCAAAAGAAAACGTTCAAAGTTGGTATGAAATTTGTGTGTCCGATTTCTGAAACTAAATATTACTGTCTAAACTGAAATAAAAAAGCTATTATCCACAATAATAAATATAAGCAGTTTTACTATCTTTTCAAAACTGATGACTACATTATTTATAAATCCAAACCTTTTCACTGAAGCTTTAATAGTTCAAAAATGAAAAGAAGTCAAAATGAAGATTTGAGTTCACTGTCCCGCCTTTACTCTACTGCAATAAAGCACAAGATGACAATGACAGTTAATGACTACATATTTATTTCATTGTATTAATTACATTATTTGTTGTATTGCAATTGTAATTTTATTATGTAAAATAAACCATTTCAAATATATTCATTAGCTGTTACGCAACTACTGCTAAACGTTTTTAACAGCTTCCGCCAAAGAACTTGCATACAATTCCTCCATCTGTTTGTTAAATGCTTTAAGGACTTTTTTATAAGTTTTAATTGAACACAAACAATGCCTCGCTCAAATGCTTTGATACTGATGTCACCTTGTTAGGAGAATGTGAACGTCACCCTGAAATGACATCTGCATCCGTGGCACAGATACTCATCGGGGGCGAAATTGAAACATGATGAAAGAGCAAAGCATTGCAGATGCGACAGGCAACGTCAGACAAAGTAAAAGTACATACGTAACATTTCAAGACAAAGGACGTGCAAATACTCATTAACAAAAGTTTTACCTTCCAGTCTTCATCCATCTACGCAAATGATTGTTAAAGGCGTCACCGCCTACGCACGGATACAGACACACTCCTGGGTCCCGGGTCTTCACCATGCAAACGATGTCCTTGCAGAAAAGTAAATGAAATTGGTTTTTGTGCAAGCCGGTGCGGGTTTCTTAAAAGAAGATACCTTGTAGCACAGATAGATAATCTCAGCAAGTGTGCAAATGAGAAGCAAGAATTGTTGCTGCCTCTTGTGTAAGTAGCACATGTGCGCATACAAATCTGTGATAAGGAAATCTACTTTAATTGCAAGTTGAATTTTGTTCGCCCCTTCAATCCCATGTCGGCTTAAGCAGCAGCACGCTACCTCAAGAAACTGTAAAATTTGAGCTTAAATCTGGGCTAGTAGGTGGAAAGTCGTTGAGTTGATGACAGTGACGGCAAAGAGGGTGGTGATTAAGATGAATAAGAAACCAGGTAAAAAAAAACGAACACACACAACAGAATGGTAAAGACTTGTCGTTTCGATGACAGAATACGAACCGACTTCAATGGCCTCCCGTGTAAGCAGAAATGAGTATGGAACACACTTCCTGGTGGCGTATATCCGCAACACTCTCAATGCACCGTAGATACTCTGCAGATTAGAGAGCACAGGTGAGAGCACTGTGTACTTGACGCTAGTGAGCAGAACATTTGTGGGGTGGCAGAGGGAAAAGTAGGCTAAAAGGACTCCCATGTCGTCAGGCTCAACGATGATGACTCTGGCGACGTTCGTGATGAGGATGACGACGCTGCACATCTTGGTGGGTTATTCACATTGTAGCGCGACCAAGTGGTCTCTTGGACTACTTTCTGAATGACGACGACGACTACGACGACGGACAAGTATGATGGAAAAGGGAAAGAAGAAGAACAAACAACAATCGTGTGAGAGAGAAACAAATAGCTGAAAGTTCGTTTTCGTTTTTGGCGCATTCGTGCTGAATTGGGTGGAAATGTTGCACCGGGTATTCTTCTCCTATCACTCATAATTGCAGGTCCTGCTGTGGGAACTGTTTTGAACTACTTCAGGGTTGTTCTTTTTTTCTGCTTGATGTTCTAATGTCTGGAAATAAATTTCGCAAGAATGGCACTTTGGGTGTGGAGCTTGGGGATAAGAACGGATTGCTTTTAATAAGCTTGTCCCCTTTCTTGGGGGCGAGTGGGATTTGTGTGTTACATTGTGAGGCGTTGATTCGGAGTGGAGCTCGAGCGAGATTTGCTAACTTGACGGATTTGGTCGAGCGGGTATTACGTTTTGCTGACACTGCGGGTTGCGATGTCGCGAAGCTTAAACTCGGAGAACGCCTGTGAGGGGTCTAGGGTATGAATGAAAATGCTCTTGAAGTCAAATCATCTCCGGCAGCAAACAAGGCAAGAGAACATTTCGTACAGGCGTCGCCGAAGTCTGAGGCATTTAATGCGGATGGAGTGGACAATAATACCGGGATTGGTATTTTGTGATCACAGGCAGAGGAAGGAATTTTAGCAAGAGGCTTGCAGCAGTGAAAGTGGAGAATATTCATGCAAGAGTATTTCGTGATGAAGTTAGTTTTCATACGAAAACTACCAAGAAAGTAGCTCAGTGTTATGCTACGTTTCCACCGAACCGGAACCGCGAGGTCCGGATCAACATTTACTGAAACCTCAATAGGCCATTTCCACCGAGCTTGGTGGTTTCGCTCTCAATTTTCAAGTCACTTGCTCCCAATTTAAAAGTGCCCGCCAAAGGGAAGGGTCAATCGCTCTCAATTTTTAAATGGCCGCCAGAACAGCTCTCTGTTGACAGGACATAATAGTGTGAGAACACCAGAAAACAGAAAGAGACTAAATGAAAAAATTCACACAAAAATTTACTGAAAATCACGCCGTAGGCTTATCCGGGTTCACAACCTCTCACGGACGGATGAACTCCGGGAGCGTTTAACTAGGTTTATAAGAAACTGCGAGGTTTCCAGACCTCGAAAATGTATGTCGGAACGTGGTAGGAGAAAACTGATGGAACCTCGCGGTTTCGTTCGGTGGAAACGTAGCATTAAACAGCGTCGTTCGTAGTCCTTGTTACTAACTAGTCGCATTGGCAACCAAGGACCAATAGTATCCCTAACCTTGGTCCCTGTCCTCAACATCATCAACAGCACAAACCACGCGTGCAGTTTCCAATCAGAAAGGGGACGAGGTGTTAAGCTGAGCTCTTCCAGAATCTGCTGCAAACGACATACCAAGCACCCATACTAGTGCACGCGTTCTTTGACATTCTATTCGTGTGTAGCAAATACCCCAAATTTATATTCAAACTTTGAAAAAAAAATAAACTCACACCGAAAGCACAGAAAATTGTTAAAGTTTTCATGGCACAGATAAAAATAAACGTATTCCACTCTTCTCAACGGAACCACTTCCGACAGCACTTACGCACTCCCATCCACATCATCATCATCAGCATTAACAGAAGCATCACCGCAACAAGTCGTCCTCCACTCAAATTCTGATATCAACTTTCACAACGACGACGACGTACCGTGTATTATCCGCAAAGATTATATCAATGCCATCCCCTTACCTAAACGTGGATCTCTCAGATTCATTCTTCGTTTTTCTTTCGTGCACAATCGTAAAGTACTCCCCAACATTGTACAGTTGACACATTCAAGTCCTTTTTAAAAAGAATAATAATCCCGAGTACTAAAATCCACACGCATAGTGATGGTACTTAAAAAAAGAAGCCCCTCCCCATACCGTCCCAGCACACATCCAATAAAATGCTACAGGATTTCTATTACAGCACACAAGCACACGATACACGGGTGCGCGTTTTGCTAGCTTTCTCCAGCATCTCGAAAATAGCCGAATGCCTCTGCTCTCCTGCGAGCTCACCTTGGGGGAAAAACAAATAACTATAAAATTATTTGCTCATGAAAAATTGTCATTTCCTCATCTAAGACAGCGTCAGGCGTGCCTTGCCCGTGTTTCCATCGTTTGCTTGCTCCTTGCCACACACACTCCTAGACAAACGTACAGCGGTGGGGAAATCATGTCATGCATAATAATCCGAAATGGAAAATCAATAGATTTGGATGTGGTGTTTAAGGAGTTGCCCTGCATGTACCAACCGGCGATGACTTAAACAAGAAAACAATAACCTCATAAGGCATCCCACCCTCGCACCTTCCCAACGTGCCACCATCCCCCACCGCGCCTCTGTGGAGACGTCTCTGAGCAGGAGGCCAGTGCAGAAATTTATGAAAGGCCATAAAAAGTCCTTAAAATACGTCATATATCTTGAAATGATGAAAGGAGACTCGCGCGTATATGTACTCGAATGAACCAAATACGCAATGAACCAGGGCTCAGCTGAAATCTATTAAGGAGCGAGATCGGGTATACCGGAGTATGCTTGTTTTCGCTTTTATAACCCACTTACATCGAGCTTTTAGGGCCATAAAATTGTTTCTGCACCGCGACGAGCGACGGTATGGCGATGAAGAGGAATTGGATGTGTGTACTTGGCGGCGGGTGTGGGGCACCCATCTCTCATCGAAATGCAAGGACGGGTGAACCAGGGCGACTACGACGCCTACTTAAACGCGAGGGTGGCAAAATATCACACACACATCGATACGCGCTTCATTGTGTATGTGTACGTACACAGTTTTTCTTTTTCATCCTTTATGGATACCAGACGCCAGTGTTTGCCTTTATAGAGAAACAAAAAAGAGCTCCCGCTGAATGGAGTTTTAATATTTTATTCGCTGGGAAATTTTTCGCCGCTTCCTCGTTTCAATCTCAACTGCACCCCAAAAATGTCGGCGCGAGAAAAAAGAAGTCCACAAGAAAAAAATCCAGAGAATCGCGAAAAGTGATGTTGCTCTTGGCAGGGTTGATAACTGTGGTGAATATCCTTTCTCCACGACGGCGATGCAGAGAATTTCTTTAATCAGTTTTGAAGGATCTTTTCGTTCGCTGTGCGTAGATTTTACGATGCGCTCTGCTCTGCTGGCGAACAATTTAAGGATATGTGGTGTTCATTTTTTTTTTGCTTTGCTTTCACTGAGAAAATCACTTTAATGCAAGGACATAGCAGCGAGGACACAGAGTGGAATACACTCTTCGAGTGAAGAAAGGAATTCCTCTTTCACCAGGATGCTATGTGGAATTATCAGCATGGTAACGGATGGAGGGTAGGAGAAAATTATTACACAGCTGGCAGAGCGTGACAAGGCTGCATTCTTGTGTGGATCGAATGTGCACTTGTCGTCGGTGGACGGACGGATGGCGGGGTTGGGAATTGTTCCTGTTCCTGTCAACTATTATTTCTTATCGCCCGAAACTTGGACTGGGTTGGAAGGGTTGCAGAGTTCGGTTCATGTGTGATAGTTTTTGTATTTTTTTTGTTTGCTGTTCAAGAAGTGGGAACATGTTCGGTTGACAGGGCTGGGAAACAGAATTGGGTCATGAGCAACAATCATGGAGCTTGACGCTGATTTGATAATTTTTGGGTTGCATTTTCATTATTTCTTCAATTTCGCAAGTGCTTAAATAGAGGGGTGGAAGAATTGATGAGAAATATGCTAACACGTTGCAGTTAATTGGGAAGTGATTCCAAGGGGAGTACTTTGACATTGGGTTAGAAGCAGGGAATGGGTCGGTATCAGAACAAGAGAGCAGAAAATTCGGTAAAAATTCAATGGCTGGCAACATAGGTTCTGAATGGGGTTTCGTCAAATTCAAAATTCGAAAATTATATCACGCGTAACCAGCAAGACAAGAAAATGCTTACAAAAACAGCTTTGTTGAAGGCAGCTTATTTACTGTCAGGCTTTCAGAAGGATGCGTCGCAGGCATTACACATTCACAGGTGTCACATAAATGCTATGGGGACTCTGTGACGTCAAGGCTTGTGAGCATCAAGGCAACCAGCACAAGTGACGCCCAGCGTTCAGGTCTTTCTATAGATACAGTCACGTCAGAAGTAATCGATAAAATCTCTGGATTTCTGAAAATTGGAGAGATGGTGGCGTGAGATTGTGGAGGTAGTAAGGACCTGCGTTCATCACTGAAGCTAATGCCAATTTTGAGGGCTTCGAGCGAAAAAAATATACAGTGTTCATTGTCTCGATGTAGTGAACATTGATATAGTGAACAATCCAATCTAGTGAACACGCAATATTTTATACAGACTATTCTAGATAGTGAACACAAAAACAAACATGTTGTTTATTTTCTTTGAAACTTTCAGCATGAAAAAACACTTCTACAACTCAGTAGTACATTCGGCAGTATGCAAGTTAAGACACGTTAAATTAGATCAACAGCAGACTTCGACTCAGGTGTCGGCCCACCGTTCCCAGCACCCGAAACTGCTGTCACAACGTCTGGGCCATCACGCGCGGCCGATGTAATACGACGACACCCGTGGGACCGCAGCGCAGCTCAACGATGCAGTGGTGCAGGCGAAATAGTATTTAAGCTAGCGTAAGAAATTTGTAAGTTTTAGTCTTAAGTTAAACGTGTAAAGACTATGTCCAATTTTTGAGCGAAATTTACCATTTATTCTACTCATCGTGTGGGGGTGAGTATCTTGTGTGATAATGTTTAAATACAATGTGTGTGTTTTAATTTGTGAACAATCTTCTTTGTGACCATATCTCGTAAGCATTTGACATTTGACACATACAGAAATTTTAAAGCAATTATCGGATGGTAAGTAAAAATACAAGTTTTTAATATATCCTAATACTGCGCAAAAAAAAAAATTAAGATATTGCGTTTGCATTTTTGGACAACAAATATAAAGTAGGTAAATTTACTGTCTGTGATATCAACAAAAAAGGAGAAGCAATTACTTCAAAGCTGAGTGAAACTGCTTGCTGTGGAACTAATATGGTTTTTGGAGCAACGTCAAAAACATGTGCCGGTGTGTGGTCTAGCTGTAAAACATAAAGTCATTGCTATTATCACCGATATTAATAAAAATCAAAGCGGTTTAATCGTAAGTTAAGGTCGTCTGCAGAAGCTTAAGAAGAGGTATGGTGTTCGATACGCACAAATATCAGGTGAAAAATTGTCATCGCAACCAGACCCTTTTAATAAGAAACTCAACGAGAAAATTTTGGAGCTGCAAATAACAACTATCCAATGCTGGTGAAACAAGTCTATATTGGAAGCTTCTTCCGGAAAAGACATATGAAGCACATGGCAAAACAAAAACTGCCCCATGGCGAAAAATAGAAAAAAATTATCACATTTTTAGAATGTTCTAATGCCACGGGCCACCATAAAGTCAAACCACTCGTCATAGCACAGAAACCTCATTCCTTTAAAAATGTGTAATTGCCTGTGCATTACAGGAGCCGAAAATCACCCTGGATGACCAGAGCAAATTTTAAGGACTGGTTCCATAATCTATTTATACCAGCAGTACAATGTTTTTTTTTTAAATTTTTTTTAAGGCCTTGTTAATTCTGGCCAATACCCCCAGCCATCCTTCAGAGCGTGAGCTTCAAACTACAGATGGGAACATATCAGTCATGTACATGCCTCCCAGTGTAACACCACTAATTTAAACTATGGATCAGAATGCTATCCGCCTGACCAAACTTTTTTTTCGAAAAAATCTGCTGCTTCAGAAAAGGGTAGGTGCTGATCACCATTTATTTAAACCATCATTATATCGAATGTCGAAGAAAATCACGATGTTTTCCAGGCAACATTTGTGAAGCTATCAAGAGAGAATTGCGAGATTGCGAAATGCTGGAAAAACGACCTTTCGTTTGAAAATGACGCGAAAGACGATTTTGAGGATGCAGGTGAAATCCTCCTCAGGAGTCTTCGCAACAATTTAGCATAGAATGCTAAATGCTGGCCACAGTGGCCACGGAATAAGTTATTGACCTTGTGAACCATATAAGAGGACTAGCAGATACAGTAGACACTAGCACTAACACATACAGACACTAGCACATACAGTCCGACTTAAGGAATTGGAACAAATATCATGTTTTTGTACTGGATTGAAGAAAACAAAAAAAAAATTAAGGCGAAAGAGAACTACATGTCGATGTCATCCGATTTGTTCAGTGTCTTCTAAAGATGCTGTTCAATTTTTTTTTGAGGCGCAGTCAAGGTCAACATTTGCATGAAATAATCTTCAAACATTAAATTATATAGACCGTACTATCGATTCAAATGAATATTTCATGCATTTTTCTGAATTTTATGTGTCTTTTTTTTTTGAAAAACTTTCCTATAGCTTTTAAAAAATCACCCTTTATATCTGTAATCAGGAAGACTGAGCTTGGTATCAAAGCCAAGTTAGCGGTTTTCAGCTCAGTATTTATTCCAACTCTCATCTATGGTCATGCAATTTGGGTAGTGACCGAAAGAATAAGATCTCGAATACAGGCTGCTGAGATGAGATGAGAGTTTTGTGGGCCTTACTCGGGTCAGAAACACGAGCGCGAAGAACTCAACATTAAGCAGCTGCTTCGAACGGAAAGGGCTATTCTTCGGTGGTTTGGTCACGTGGAACGAATGTCCCCTTCATAGCGACTTCCAAGGCGGGCGTTGAATGCCATTCCATCAGGTAGTGGAACGCTTGGCAGACCCAGGACGAGGTGGACTACTGATGAGTTAGAGTCGATGGCAGAGGATCTCTCGTGCGTGGTTTACCCCGGCGACCCCTTTAGTGGAGTAAGCGGGTCAGAAGACGGCGATCATGACCATGGCATTTGAATTCACGAGTTGTACATCGCCATGATTAGTGTTAGGTGTGTATGGATTCACGGCAACTCTGCTCGATCACTAAGACTTTGACTCCGCACTCTTCTGTTGGAACATACCCACCAAACCGATGCTATATACATGAAGAGGAGGACCCCAACCAACTTGGCGTGTGAAATTCTAGGGGATTCACGGCAACTCTGCTCGATCACTAAGACTTTGACTCAGCACTCTTCTGTTGGAACATACCCACCAAACCGATGCTATATACATGAAGAGGAGGACCCCAACCAACTTGGCGTGTGAAATTCTAGGCATCTAGGTTAAGATCTTTCCAGCTGGTGCGCTGTTGCGCTGGTACGTGTTGGTTCAGTTTGTTCTGCCCACGTTCATCCTGAACGCCATCAGAAGAAGAAGCAACTCTCGAATATACTACAGTGGCAATCTAAGCCGACTGTCGGCAGAATCCACTTCCATATTTTCACTCCACAAAATATGCTGATAAATTAAAACTGTCAAGAAATACCTAGTCCAAGCTCCAAAGATGTGTCTGCAGTAGGCTTTAACTGAGAGTCCTCTCGAATTATGAAAACACAGTAGGGTGCAGGACACGAGTGGTTACGGACAGAAGAAGCCAACTGACGTACTAGCTATTACAACTTCCTTCACATAACGATCTCCCACTACATTCTACTCCCACTCAATGAACAAATTCTCTTAATTAAATTCAAACAAAATTCTAACTGCAGGATCACGTCCATTTCACCTACCCATTAAAATCGAAATACTTGTGCGAAATCGACATAAAATTTGACAGCACTCATAAATTTGACTGTCCGGTGATGTTGCACAGCACTTAAGTTCGATTCAGCAATTCACTCGGCAACCAATTTATTCGACTTGTTTGTATACCCGAAACAAGATGACATCTATTTTCCGGTACCAATTCACCAAACAATTTACAGGCGTAATAAGATGGAATCGCCCCCCCAAAAAAGTGATAAACACGGTAAGCACCAATTTCCGTATCTGATAGATGTTTTATCTTGTTGCTCCTCCTCCGCCGTCTTTTTTTTACCGCCATCAACTCCTCAAACAGTGCGCATAGACACGAACAATTAAATTTGGGCAATAAATTGGGGATGTCAGTTTTTTGCGGGGGAGTCGGGGTCGAGGAGTTGCTGGTGAATTTTTGAAAATTCCTGAACGCTTGCCGTCGTATTTGACCATCGCCAGATATGTATCAGTGCAAACATGGACTTCCTTAGATAAAGTTGATAGCAGGAATATCCTGACATCGAATAAAATATTGGCAGAACTGGTTAAACATGTTCCCAGTCCACATGTCGCAGCCTGTTGTAGCAGAGCATTTAGGAGCAGAATAAGGGTGGAGGCTAAAAGTTTACAAAAATCCATTCCATTTCACAGCCGGCACACAGGAAAACCTCCCCTCTCTGACGCAGAAATGGAGTAAACTTAGCACGTGTGTGCCCTCGTATGGGGGCCGGGTGTGTATGTAGCCGTGTGTGTGCGGTTCCATGGAAAATAGCATTCGATGTTCCATATTGAAAATTTCAACAATTCCTTCCATCTCTGACGAATATTTCTACCGAATCGGGGGAATAAAACTCGTTCACATGTACATGCAGTCGAATGCTTAGATTGCAGTATTTGCTCAATAAATGGAACCTCACCTCTATGGCAACGTAAATGGAATCGGACACGGGCGGATATGGGGATGGGAGTGACTCGATTCAGCGCGCACTCAGTTGCACACTAATTTGCGGCAGAGTTTCACAGTCAAACTTTGACAGGAAATTGTGTGTGGTGCATCGGAAAGTAACATTGCGGGAAAGTACTTTTGCCTCTTCTCGTTTTATTTTTTGCAAAATTTATTTTCGGGGGAAAATTTACGTAAATTAAAGAAACGTTGCCAGACAGCCCATCGTTCACTTTTCACTGTGTTCGGTGTGTGACTGCGGTACGTCAATCTGCTTGGAGTTTCCTTGAATATCTGCAACACACATATGGCCCCGCTCAAACGACGGCTGCTGCTGTTGACTGGCCAGAGTGATGGATGTAAAGGTGGATGCTGCTGACTGTGGAGCTGCTTAGCATGTATTATGCAAATTACTTTTGAATAGAAAAGAGCCTGTGAAGAAGAGAACACAGAAGAAAGGATAAAAATCCTCATCTGTCGGGGTCCAACATGAGTGCTAGATGGGAATTGTTCATTTCTGCTATTTTTCTACCAGTCCGCTCATCCACTTGAGGTGTGCGGTGTGGTGGTTTCACATTTGTACGAAGTTTGAGGGTGTGTTCGCACATGAGTTCGGTGCGAGAATCAGTAGATAAGGGATGAGAAGGAGAAAAAAGTGAAATTTATGAAATGGCACGAAATGCCACAAGAAATAAAAGGATAATAACAAACCCTCATGCACACATTCCGTTTTTTATTTGTGCCGCTTTCACAGAGTCTCAAGTCGCAGGCCCACCCACACGTTCTGTCTCGGCTACTGCTGTTGTTCTCAAATGAAGTGCCGTAAGTGAACCAGGCAACACAAATGCGGATACATTCGTGTCGTTGGGGTTGTTTTGTGGCGCATTCTCCCTTGTATCTTCTGTTTTCATACAACTGAGTGTCGCTATTATTATTACGGCGGGCTGGTGTTGGTGAAAAGTCTTTTATTTAGAATTTCACTGTGAGCAGTAAGATTCCACACGTGTGCACTGAATATGGATTAAAGCATCTTAAAGTGGGAGTTAAAAAAAACACCCGCTTTACTGCCTTGTGAAGTTATTCACTAATTTATGAACTTTAGTGGCAATGTTTTACTTTGATTCGGTGTGAACTTCTTAATTTACACATTTAAGAGACGGACTATTGCTCAGCCATGTTTTGTGGTTTGCTGGGGTCTTGAGACTACTGTAGTTGGATGTGAGAGGACTGAAAGAATGAGGTAATGTCTTGCTAGATATTGTTAACACTGCGCTTTCTTAAAACTAAACGAGCTTAGCGTTGGTAGCGCATGTTAATGTTGCATTTGAAAAACTTGAACTTGCATTCTGGTAGTTCTTGATTAGTCAAAGATATGGCTGAGATATGATTATTCATATTTTGGTTTGGTTTTCGGCTGCTTAATGGGCGACATTTGACAGTTGCCATGTGAAAGACATCGAGAGTGATGGATATAATAAATCAGGTGGTGGCCGCCTTACCACTAATCGCCACCCTTTCGGGTCGCTGGAAATGCTTGAACAGTATAAACTGTCTAGGAGTAACTTGTTAAACTTGGAGGCCGCATAAAATTGTACGACACTTCCACTCGTTTTTTTTTTATTTTTTTTTTTTTTTAGTTAATTTTTATTCCAATAATCCGATAAACTTACATACTAGACAAAAATGCTTAAAACTAGTTGGATGAACATTGTTACTATTTCTAACTTACTGGCCCTCCGCGGGCACTCTAAGCTAAACTTAAACTTATCCTATGTCTTTCGACTTAAACTAAAAATTCATATGATTAAGACTAAATATCTTAACTGTACATTTAAGTATTAAGAAAAATTGTTTACAAAAAAAAAACCTATATACTAACTTAATGATAACTTACACACTACCTTAAAAATAACTACCTCAAAAAACTTAAACTTACTTAAGCTAAACTACATACATATACACATGTATATACGATGATATATACATGTGTATATATATGTACTTAATATATACAGTGTATACACAAAGGTACACGCAGGTGTACGCATGTGAATACTCGTCATTTTTTATTTTTTTAAGGTCGGCCATGGCTTACAGCTCATAGATTTGCATCTCAATTGCTACAAGACAGTAGCCGACTGCTCCCCCTTTCGGGGATACGTACTACCCTTTCTATCCCGGGTCTAAAGGGTTCGACGAGGGAGTTCCCCCTCTCCCCAGCCACCAGCATTTTCGGTGTTGCATTGCAACATCCCGAACATCTCTCCTTGATACTGCCGTACTGAACCGGAGGAGACCCTCCTCAGCTCGTTGTGCGACGGAACGGTCGTAGTTGAGTCGCCCATCCACAGTTGATCTGGCGATGTGGTAGATGAGCGGTACCGCATTTACATATATCTTGTAACAGCCCGTTCCTGTCTAAATGGGGAAAGGCTTCTGGGGGGACGAAGCCGTTGTGGCGTACCCTTTCGTAGTATTGTGTATTGGGGTAGTAAGCCCCCGAGATCAGGTTATTGACCGAGTTCATCGCTCTGGCAGTATGACCTCGAATCAACTTCACTAGGAAATTGTCCACTCTTATCAGGTTCGCCCTGTTGTATAAGACCTCATTGGAATAGAATTTTTTGTACTGGGACTCTGGAGTTCGATAAAGGCGAAGGCAAGCCCTAAGCCCTCTCAAACAACCGAATCTTTTCCATCAAGCTTGCACTCACGTTGAACCACACGGGACAGCCATAGGTGAGCATTGACCGGATGAGGGCCATGTAGCAGACAACCTTCACCATCGCATCGAGTTGGCTGTTGTAAAACAGTCTCTTTGTAAGAGCAAAAGCGCCTCGGGCCCTGGCCAGAGCAGCATCTACATGTTTGTTAAAATATAGATACTGATCTAGCCAGATCCCCAGGTATCTGACTACAGTCCTTTGCACCAGTGGTTGCCCGTGTCGTCCAACAATAGAGAACTCTCGCCAATTCTTTTTCGTATCCGCCGAGGCTTTATACAACGGCGTCCTGAACAATATGGTTTCCGACTTCTGAAAATTGATTTTCAACTTCCAGTCATCACAATTTCTCATGAATGAATCGAAGTGCGAGAGTAGTGATGTCCTCGATCTTTTTCAAGTCGCCGGCGAAGAGAACTTATCAGATCCCTCAAGTAAACGTTGAACAGGATCGGCGAATAAACGGCACCCTGTTGGAGACCATTTTTTATATCAAAAATACCATTCTTGGCCATTCTTGGCGACAAACCGTCTACCGGTAAGCATGTTACACAGCAGGTACAGCAGTGGTTTGCTAATGCCCAGCCGATTGAGCTTGTAAAAGAGACATTCTAACCAAACGGTGTCAAAGGCCTTCTCCAGGTCAATCAAGCAGGCACCCGTACATTGTTTCTGGCTCTTGTTCCATTGGATATCCGACACCAGTTTCGACGCGGCATGAACACTTCCACTCGTGAGAAGTGAATTATGGTTCTCATTCTGGCCCTCTCTGGGCTGTAGCGCCACTCGCATTAAGCGACCTCAACCACAGACATCTACACTATCGTAGAGTGATTTCTCGAAAACATCTGACGGTTTCATTTCCTCAAAATGGTCTTACCACATCAATCTATGTACTCCCACTAACAAGTGGATCTTTTTGTACCTTACTAATCGTGGACATGTCATTTTTTAGAACTCAAAACTACCATCCGCCTATGACGTGATCCACGGTGTACCCAAAGGTTCTTTCCTCGGCCCTTTGCTATTCTGAATGTTCAATAATTATTAAAACCCCACTAATGGCCAGTGTGGATTTTTGGTTAAGTGCGTCAACTCCTACGTTTGATATCTAGGTTCAAGTCCAGACACGAGTATCTTCCGTCATTAGATACGATAAGAAACCTCGCCCAGATACACCCATTCATTTCAATTCCAAATCATCGGCCCTTAATCGCAGCATTTCACGACTTCAATGCCAGTGAATGTGCTACTCTTCTTAAAAATCTCTGAATGATGCGACATAGTGATCAGACATGTGTGGTGTTAATCTTTGGACAGATTATCGTTCAAGATGAATGTGCCTTCTAGTGGATTTTCGCAACCGACAAATGTATGCGCATTATCCATTAAAGGACTCTTGAGCATGGTCCAATATCCTGGGTCTGCCAACCGTTTGCTTACTTGATGGAGTGACATTCTCTAGTCCCACACTGTTATTGCGAGGCAATAGAATGCCCTAAAAGTACAGCGTTAAAAAATAATGATAACAGAAAAAAGGAGCAAAATTTAGAACATAATTGAATGAAATCGTTTTATTTATTTGCTCGTCCTTTATTTACTTTTAAAGATTATGCGTCGAAAGAGGAAATAATAACATTGCTAAAAACGTAGAAAAGTGCTTTTCTTCCAATCAACTTCTATTGACTGAACGTCGAATTGATGGTAAGTTGTTAAAAATAATGTGGAACGGGTTATGGGTTCGTTTGGACGTTATATTATAATTAAGGAATAAGATTAAGTTAACTTTTCATATAATTTTTGTCGGACACAAAAACATCCACTGAAGCAAGTAACTTTTGAGTCAGCCATTGTGTGCATCGTTAATAAAAATAACATTCTGTAATTAGACAAAAATTGTAACGTAGGCATGGAAATGTAAAAAAAAAAGAAAAAAGAGAGCAATCAACTTCGGGCATTGATCGGCGGCCATGTTGAGAATGAATTGGATTCTGATTCCGACCACCGGCTTGAGCAAAGTTGTATTCAGGGAAATACAAATAAATTGTGATTTTAAAAAAATAATTGGATCATTTGCATTTGCACTGAGTTTTACAATTCTGAGTTTGTTTGCTGGCAAATTCCTGGTAATATTTAACACGCTCTCACAGTACAAAAAGTGTGGGAACAGCCATACGCCAAAAGGTGTGAGAGGAGACTGACGGTAGCTCCGTGTTTTAAACGAACAGCAATCCTTGTTGCAGCTAGCCAACAGAGGGCCCAGACATAGCATTGGAAACCGACACCACCTTACGAGCGTCGCCGACTATCGTTTAGGTCTTTGTCAAAGAACAAATTTCGAAAAATCTTTCACTTTAATTAATGAAAATCTGCCATATGCTCACTACACATAAATGTTGTTACAGCGTGGTTTTATGGAAGAAATCATTTTGGAAAAAGTTACGACAAAGCTATGTGAGCTGCGTTTGGGTCCTCTTTACCTGCTGACTTACGCAAGGCAGAAAATAAATGGGTTGCAAAGTTGAAACAAATTATACAAGTTGTTTACTGTGTAAAGCGGAAAGAGTTAGTACAGCATGTAGTGCGTCAAAGGTACCAAGAGTGACGTCTCAAACTTCCACAAAGTAAACAATTCGCAAATGTAACGCCTTGTACTGAACGAGTAAAAATACCTTACCACTGAAAACTTTATAGTGGTATTTCATGGATTAACGAAATGACGTGGCGGCAGTGGCATTGCGGGTTGGTGCGTCGACCCTTACTCACTTTGAGCCTACGCTACCTAGGTTCGATTATAGGTACGAGTAAAATAATTCTTGCGGTCCTGCTCTTTCGAGTCACTGAAAATGTTCAAAGAGTATTACTGTCTATAAACAAAGAAGAAATTTGGAATCTGCAGTTGTTGCATTTATTTTATTAAATTTAGTTTTTTGACATTAATTTCATTTAGACATTAATTTGTTTGTTATTTAAGATTCCAAAATAAAATTAAAAACATAATTTTTGTGGATAAATTTGCGTGTTTTAGCTGGGTTCGACCGAGTGCATTAGAATTAACATTCTATAGTTCTTTCCTTTGAGCTACAATTTTAGGCTCACTAAGCTCCAACAATAACTCTATTGGCTTTTATTGAAATACAGCCACACACAACAAGAATTGATTTCAGAACCAAACGACGTATCTCTTATAGAGCACCCTTCTTGATTTTCGTCGATACTCGATACTGCCGACCCGTAGGTGACCTTCTTCAGCAACAGCTCTGCCGTGGAGTGCATTCCTGTATATCCGCATTGTGGTTGTGTTGAGATGACAAGTGGTTATCAATTTAAGAAGGCTACAGTATTCGGATTACTATTCTAAAAAGAATGGTATCCATCCAGAGTCGCAGTGTACACATTTGTGTCGCTTAGTCGGTTTTTAAGAACATGGTTTTGACATTGGTTATGTTACAAAAGTTATAATTTCTTGGCTAATGATGGTTGGAAAGACTACAGCAGAGGAAATACAAGCCTTCCTTCTTAAAAAATGAATCCATCGACGGAGCTCTAAAATATTCAGTCTGTAATCTAGGATCTTATCTATGTTGCTGGGGGATGTTTTAATCTTTGTTGGAAAGTGGAAGAAAAACTCGAAGAGGCACCAACGGAAGGTCTGGTATTTCTGGAAGTGTGCTCTATATATGTTGTAAAAATCTTAAATACCTACAGGCCGCTTTGGCCTCAAGAGCAGTGAGTGTGACAATATTAAATTTTTTTGATTTCAATAGTGCCTCAAATGAAAATGGAATTTATTAAATGCTGATACAGTCGGATCACTGGATTACAAAGTTAATGTAAGAAACAAGAAGAAAAGATTATTGTCTATATTATAATGTCTATTTTTAACTATTATAAGCTTTCGACAATTATAAAATTAAATGTACATAAAGTAATTTTATTGCGAATAGAGAAATAAATAGAGAAAGTATGTAAAATATAAATTGTATCTATTTATTTTTAATTGCAAGACTCAATATCACATCATAGTGTAGATGGACATTTTAAACGACCGCGGTCCCCTCTTCAAGTACACCACCGAATACAACATGCAAGCAGTTGCCCCGATGAGTTTCCAAATCGGGTCAACTGTGCCCTCTTCGTTCGTGACCGTCGATAGAAGTTCGACCAAGTGTGCACTAAGATCGTATTGCCATCACGAACTCATTGGCGTATGAGCAAATTCTCGGTATTGTTGTCAAATTCACGACGAAAATAATTTACATAAACGAAGCCGTTCGCAGCCAGTCAACCATGCCATCCGAAAATATCGACCCCGCTAAACTGAAAAAACTCACCACGTTCATTTCAGTGGAAACAATTCGTGTAGATTTGATCGAGAAGTTTCTCCCATCCGTAAAGTACACTACGGCGAAGTGCGACCAAGCCGACACTTTTAACCTACCAAACGTCATTTTGCTAAAGAGCATTTATGCCAGCCACGCAATTAACAGTATCCGAGCGCCCAAACTGAAAGAGCTGAGCGCGTGCAGTGCGGCGAGAAACCCAGTTAGCGAGTTCCCCAACTTGTCGGTGCTGCGCATCGATGATCGTTCCCGAAACGGGTAGGGACTTGTGTCGACTCGATACACTGCACTTCTTCTATCATACCAAGCCAGACCCAGACAGCAGCGTAAACCTACTACAAGATAGGAAAAGCAATTGGGCCAATGAATACTACGTTGACAATCTTGGTCTGCACATTTCTGACAACAACCTTGTGGAAGCATATGCAAACTTCAACACGCTAGAGATATATGACATCAATAATCTGCATGCCAGCATGACGATTCGCAAAACAACAAATCTGACACCTTACATATCCCGTGTATACAAGTCCCTGCACATTGACATAGAAGAGATATTATATTAAATAATAACACAATAACGAGATTGTGAAAATGGAAAATGAAATTCGATGTCCTAGCACAGTGTCGGGGCTGGGAAGCGACGCTTAATTATTATCAACACACAAACGGGACGAGTACATCTAGATGTCTCGGCAAATAGGCAAAGTAACACCTATCAAGGCCCTGCAAATTATCACTTAGCATCACATCTGAAGGCAAGCTAACGCTCGTTGCTATTCTCCCGAAAAAAATTTCGCTGCAAATAAGAGACGTTCCGTACAAGTCCTACTCGTAAGTGAGTGACACTGTAAGTGATTCCTTGCCATTATTGGTCTACGATGATATTACAACAATGATTTCTCTGTCGGTATTGCTGTATACACTGGTCTTTCTGCCAGCGACGAGAGTTTACAAACTTGGCGCGCGTGCGCACAAAAACAAATCCGGCATTGCACACATGTGTGCATTACTTTACTTTAGCACAATTATCCGTGCAATATTTATGGTTGTGTATTCAGCCGGTTGTGTATTGCATGTGGCTGTCCGCGTCGAATTTCTGTTCCCAATTTCTGTTACTAAATGCACATGCGACGGGGTTATTTATTTTAAAAGACCAGCTCAATCAGTGAACCACGCGAAGAAAAATTTAACGTAGTCTTGCCTTCAGCTCTAGACACACATTACTCCGTACTCAGTCAACAGAAATTCGCTTCGACTCAAGTCATTAGTGTCCAAACGAAGTCAAAAAACATAACGTCTACTCACGACGTGTTCAAATTTAAAATCGCTAAATGTGTGCAACGGTCGATTTAAACTTGCTCAACTGACATTTTAACAAAGTGCAACCTCTCTTAAATCTGTCAGCTTTCATTAAACTGTCACTAAAATTGTTGAAAAAACTTTTAAAATCTGTCATAAATCACAGTCAAAACTGACTAAATTTTTTTTTTCAATTATCTAACGGTCATTTCAGACTATGAACTGTTATTTGGAAAACAATAATATATTTTTTATTTAACTTTTTATTTCTTTTTTGTGAAACGAAAAGAGGAAGATGCGCAGAAAGAAAGATGCGCTGCCTCGCTGTGATTTGCCTCGTCTTGGCAATGGCGTCCAACGACGTATTCATAAGTGAACTCAAAGCGAAACCAAACATAGACACTGTTATTATCTCCCGAGGTGTTCAGGTCACGGAAGCTGAGATCAACTACCCGCAGTATTTTGGGAGGTCATTAAATCTAGAGTTCGAAGCCTGCCAGGAGATAAACTCGATCCGTATACAATTGCCCTACAATGCGATGTTCCAGTTCGAGAAGATGCGAAAGGTCAATCTCTTCAAAACCAGTTCGACACAATACACACTATTCTTGTGCCAAATCGTCGAGAAGCTGATGAGCTACCAGAAGTACGTCGCTCTGTTCTCCCGAGCCCAACTCATCTCAATGTGCATCGGAGTCATTCTATATCTGCTCTTCGTACGCTCGCCAAACGTAGACAACCTGTTGTTGTTCCGTTTATCGGCACCGCTGCTTGTCAATTACCTCGTCATCGTGATCTTCACCTGCTTCTACATATTCAAATGCCTCGACAACTCACTCTTCGTGCTACTCTTTGCTGCATTGCGAGGCTTCAACTTGCTCAATCTTGTCAGCAGCAAGTACGTGTTGGCAATGTCAAATAACCAACTGGCCAAGCTGTCTATCTGTAAATGCGGTGCATACTTCCTCAATGGTGTTTGTATGCGTGGCTCGATGACGTCACCAGCAATCCTTATACACGCCCTAGTTAACTTCTTGCC
Source organism: Eristalis tenax (assembly GCA_905231855.2). Classification (NCBI taxonomy): domain Eukaryota; kingdom Metazoa; phylum Arthropoda; class Insecta; order Diptera; family Syrphidae; genus Eristalis; species Eristalis tenax. The sequence goes on along the minus strand of HG993124.1, from coordinate 59,365,268 downwards.
TGTTCATCAACTACTGGTCACGCACAGAGCTTACCAATGAAGCCTTGGAAGAACTTCAGAACTACATCAACGACCCCGTCGTTACTGATATTAACGAAGTACATCCTAGAAATGCTACAGCTAGAGCAACTGCAGCACTTCGATCATCCAGAACTGCGGCAAATGGTAATACTTGCAATGTCGGTAATGCTGGCAGTGCTTGTAATGTTAATTCCAATAATCTTTGTAATGCTGGCAATGACGTAAATAATGTCAATTCAGTAACTGTGGGAAATGCCGGTACTAATGGCACTGTTTGTGGCGCCGCAAATATTTGTAATGGCCGTCCGGACTACATTCTTTTCTCATTTCTCAGCAGCCATTTTCCATACAAATTCAGAGCATGTTGTATCAGTCCTTAATGCAATTCTGTATATTAGTATTTCCAATTTTCAGCTTTGACCCGAATAACCTTTCAACCTTGCATCAAAATTAAAATTGTGACCCCAAGCGAGTTATTCGCGGCCTTACCCTCTTTATCGAATTGAATTTTATGATGTAACTTCTCTGACTGTGTCTTAAGTGATAAAAACTGTTTACGATCAAGTCGTCAGAGTACGAGACTAAGAGACTCAATTCATCATCGTTGACAACACCATTAACATGCAAATGCTACTGCCGCGGATAAATTTAAAGTATTCATAAGCCATAAATGAAATTTATAGATTTCTCGTGTAATGAATTATACCCCTGCGGCAGTGCTATGTATACATCAAGTATACTCGATGGACTTGGTACACTTGTGCTGGTGCTCATTCTGAACGCCACCTGAAAAATGCAAATTCTCATACAATTCCCTCATTTTTGTCATCTTATCCTCAATCCGCGAGATTGGCATGCTGGGTTATATTAAATATAACGGTATTAATTTTATGATTTGTCATTCACCGCTCCATTCATCGTCCCTTTTGGGTTTCATTTCTCCTTTTCGTTTTTGCCTTAAACGAATACAGCTCCATCAATAAGTACAGAAACACCGGAAAGAAAAAGACGAAATAACGAACGACGACGTGCAGGTTATAGACAGGATAAAGCGCAAACTTTTATGTCACCCGTACCTGAACAAGGAAGCACTTAAAGAAGACCCAACTCAATGCGCAGTGACGACACGGCAAAGGAAAGAACGATCGAAGGGAATGAACGAAAACAAACTACCAGGATACAGGGTACACATTTTTATACAAACATTAACAATTTTTTACGGTATCAGATGGCATTGAATCGAAATTGAATCACGTAGGAATTTTTCATCTTTTATTCTACGCTATTTCCAACAAATGGCGCACCACTTCCTGCCGCGTTTATTTTCCTACCCACTGGAAGGCAAATTCTTTTCCTCATGCCGCCGGTGTGTAAACTGAAGATGATGTTAGGGAGTACATACGTTGAGAGCGAAAGACAAAGAAGAATTTTCGGGATGAGCGAGGTAGCTAACTCGAAAGAATATATGTATAAGTCCCCTTTATGATATGAGGGTATTTCTGAATGTCAGGAGTGATGAGATGAAATTTTTGTTGCCTTGCAGGACTAAATTAACAACTTAAATCTGACAGCTTAAGTGATACACGTTGATGGTTCGAGGTATGCCCTTCGTAAATCTTAAGAGTCTTTTCGAAAAAAAAAACGGACATGCCAATTTTTCACAAACTTCTGCTGTAAGTGACGTGGAATGAATTTTAATCTTTCTGGAATTTGTATTCACTACCTCAAAGCGTTGCGTTTATTTGATTGGCCGAGGGAGGTGATATTGCTATGTAGCTGAATTTACACGTGAATTAACGTGTATGCGTTACACGACATCAGATTGACTACATGTTGTCACCTAAATACGCATGTGATCCATCTCTCATGTGTTGTCGACTTACAGTGTCTGGCTTATTACATGTAAATCACAACGTGTAGCAGCAGGCATGGCGACGCCGTTAACATAAATTCAGGTGATATTGGATAACTAAGAACTTTCTGCGAAGACAGTTTTTCTCTGGGCACTCTAAGTCTGAGTATTAGGAAATGTATACATATGAGATCTGCGGCCGACGACTTTGGGCAGAGTGCACCAAAAGCTGGCATTAATTCGAAAATTGAAATGTGACGTGAGGGTCCGTTGGTATAATTTTTGTGTTCATGACTGACCATTCTATCGTAAGCAGAAAAAATGTTACCGCTATCTGCAACATAGATAGCGGAAATGTGTACCACTTGGAGTCATATACGCAAAGTGCTAAGTATTGTGATATTTTGTGGTTTCTTGTTTTTCGCATTTTTTCACCGTGTAACTCTTTATTGACTTGGTATGCGGCCTTCAAGTTCAGGTATATAAGAAGCTTTAAGTGTTTTGTTTTTTTTTCAAAATAGTGCTATATTTTGAAAGTTCTTTGAATAATTCTCATAGCACCTTGAAGTGGCAATTTTTTGTTCAGTGTAATTTGTGTGAATAAATCCATGTTGTGGTCGAGATCCGGCTCTATTGGAGCGTATAGTGTGGCATAAGGTCTCTGTAGGACCGTTGAAATGTCTTGCCCCAACTTTCTCCCCTTTTTTGAGTATTTTCTTAAATTTCCTATGTTCCCTATGGTTTTGGAAATTCTGATGTGGCACATCAACCTTTTTTCGACTGTTTCAATATTTTTACAAAATCGCCAATTGCATGGGAACTATACAAAAAAAAAACTAGTCAAAAAACTGAAACAAATTGGGGCATTATAATGATAATAGTATTAAGTAAGTAACAAAGTTGAAATTTGCATGTCAGACTGCAAAATATTCTGTTAGCAAGTACCCCTAGTGATTCAAATGCTTATATTTACATAAACTATAGATTCTGTCTGCTTTACGCGGTTTTGGTTTTTCAATCGATACGTTAACTGAATTGGAAATGCAGTTTTTATGGATATCCATCGAAAATGTGTTTAAAATAGTAAAACATTAAGAAAATTAAACTTTTTAATTTTTTTTATTATAAAACCTCTCCGCAGACCGCATTTCTTGTTTCTGAAACATCATCAGAGACAGTGCATAATTGCCCTGAATCCTTTGCCTTCGAACGTGCGGGAAGCATTCGTTTGTCGAGTTACCAGTCCAGTTACCATTAGGGACTGTCCTGGCGACTTAGTAATGGAGCAAACGTTTTCAATATGACGCCACGTCAGTTGGAGTAAGAGGAATTTTTGGAATGAACACGGTTTCTCCAGCCGAAGGTCCGAAAAGCATGGTTGATTCTATGAGATGAGACCTTAGAGACTTTACAATTATTCAGGATCCATTGCAGAAGTTTCGGTGGATATAGGTTGCATGATCGGTGATCCGATTTTTAATTCCAGTTTATGGCATGGAATCCTATTCGGATCAAATGAGCTTAAAAACTCAAAGGAAATTTGAATTTTCTTTTGCTATTGATGCCTATCTTAATCTCTTATTCACATCCCTACTCATTATACAATTTGTTGACTATGTGCATTCATGTTAAAATAGATTTATCAACGTGTGCTGATAAACATCCCTACTCATTATACAATTTGTTGACTGTGTGCATTCATGTTAAAATAGATTTATCAACGTGTGCTGATAAAAAAATTCAAAAAAAATGTAAGCGTTGTTTGGTTGCTCTTCCTGCCATGAGACATAACCTACCTGTCAACATACCGAACGTGGAAAACAAGAGTGGAATTATACTAAAACTTTACACTTTTGAGTTAGAATGACATCTAGATTCCGATATAAAGCACACACCTTTAGTGGAGATACCCTTCGTGATACTTCGTCTAATTTCCACGCGTTCACTAGTGTCACTTATTACTCTGACGCAAATCACTCGCCATTGAATGAAGTGCAAAACTTTAGTCGGCCATATTCGAAAATAAGGATTTTTGTTTAGTGCCACTTTTGTTTTCAGTGTGTCATATTTAGAACACTGAATAATAATGGGTTCCATTCCCCAATACCCTCCTGGAGAGTCTTATTCACCGATTGAATTGAGTTTGTGTCGATTTTCTTTCGTGACTTTTCAGAATTTATTCTAGTCTGAATGCCTGGTCCATTGTGTCCGGGCCTCAAGCCGCACTCATGCTGTCCGCACAGAACAGCAGAAATCCTATAGCTTCCGATGCTAATTCTATGTACTTTACTGAGAACCAGGGATGTCCGCAATGAAACACGGGCTCGGAAGAGTTCACACTTATGCAGTCGCTGAATGTAATGGACATGTCAATGAATGACATACAGAGTTCTGGCCGAATATCAGTCATTGACGTGTCTTACAGTGAACGACTGTGTACGTGAGAACTCTCCTGAGTCGCTGACAGTGCTCTTAAGATGCTGTTGCAGCAGAGTTTCCGGATAAAATGAAAGATCAACGGACTTGAACCATAAACCATTGGAGAAGCCTTGCCCAGCGATTGCTCCAACTACCATCGGTAAGAAGTTTTTGTCGCACTAAAGGATTTGTTTGGTCTTTGCATTTTCACACTCGGGCCAATGCCTCCGAGTTGCACCACTGCAGCACATGAAGCTTGAAACGAGTGTCAGTATCGCCAACCATTGTCTTGACATCCGCTGAAAGCTATCAGGCTTTGTAGAGATATTCAAACCGCTTAAACACAGCTGCATGCTACCTGCAGAGTCGTCAGGAGATACCAATAACCGACAAATTGTTACCAAAATGCACTAAATCCTACTAAACTACAAGGCATCGATTTTATTGTCAACAATAAACTGCTCTAATTGAGGCAGTTTCATCTCTTCCACAATCCAAGGATTACTATATACTTTCCCTACTCAACAACAAACACAATCAACTGCTAGCAGCATCCTGTTTCATAACGCCGGAGGTGGAGAGTTTTGATTTAATTTCTTATTTGAAAACTGAAATTCAGAGAGAAAATTGTTTCATCAGCAAAATGATACTGCTAATAACAACCCTTTTACAAACGCCCAGGCTCCCTCCCATCAGGGCGCTACCATCCAATTATGTTTCTAAATCTCATGCTTAAACTTTTCTTTTTCCAGCAACAAGAGCTTTAGAGCACTGAAACATGATTTTCTCCTCGCTAATTCATGAACAATCTCAAAAGTAACTTCTTCGACTCGCAATCATAGCAAATATGTATCGCATACACTTGGATATAGATAAATTAATGGGTGTACTAGATAGGACTAGACCCTCCCTCTGCTGTTGAAGTTTTAGCACCAGTTTGATTAAAACTTTTCCTTCAGCTCCTAGGATGTACCTAAACGACGAAGTGAGCTATTAAAAATAAGAAAACAAAGAGGGAAATAGAGAGAGGAGAAAAAAAAAAAAAAAAACACGAAAGGAAAATCGCTCACTTCTTGTTAAACGACGACACGACGAAGATCCGGCAATAAGGGGTGCAATTGTCTAAATTAAATAGGACAAAAAATGGGAAACGGTCCTCTTTAGGAGACGGGAGGAAGTCTCCTTAGAACGATACATAAGCGGAATTACTCTCGCCTCTCGTAGTAACAACTTGAAAAAGAACAGCAACATCAGAACCCAGTACCTTGAAGCCATCGGCTGCTAACTGGGAAATTTTCCGACCGAATTTTTTTCCCTCGTTCTGTTGTGTATTTTTGCCTTTTCGGGACGAAATTAAATTGCACAATATATTTTGATTAGATTTCTCTTCTTCCTTCGTCTCGCATTCCACACGAAGTGATGGTGTTCCTGACGAGCCCTGAGGCATGGCAATGCGAGTGAGATGAGGCAAGTGATGGAAGAAAACACACATAATGACATTAGATTCGCCGCCACACCCCCAGTCTACAGATTATCTTTCATTTCTAAAGAATAAAGAACGTATTGCTGCCTTCTGCTTCTAGATAAGAGGCCTCTCGCACGCAGGTTTCCTTCCGGAACTTTTGATGAAACGCCCATGCTCGCAAATGTTCTCTTTTGTATTCACATCCTTTTCCGGTTTTGACGGCTTTCTCAGCTACCCGCCGGTACACTGCGCCCCGCTTTTGTTAAGCCTTTTCTCCCCGGGACATCGATATATGGATTTGGTGGTAATATTTTGTTGGAGGGCGTACATGGTAGTACTTACGGCGGGAGGGAGGGTGTATCTGCCTTGCTCTGATTGGTGGATGCGTTTGATAATTTGGTGGCTGAACATCAGTCATTAACTACTGAATGATTTATATCTTGAAAAGCACTTATCTGGGACCTTGTGCCTACCACACGTCTGGATTACCTACCCCATCCAAATTTGAACTCACGCTGAAACTGAAAAGACCACTCGAGAAGGTAATGTACCGCCAATTCTGTATTTACACGGTAGATATGTTCAAGACAAACATGACATGAAGTTTAAAGGAAAAAAAGGGGATAGATTACATATCCTTCAACCCTGTGAAAAATACCTAAAATAAGACAGAACCTATAATAAGACTTACAAACATCAAGATCATTCTCTTTCCGACTGGATTGCACTGCATTTGACAACAAAATCGGTTATTAGCCGTTGCGGTCCAATATTGGATAGCTCTTTGCATAATTCATGATCACGAGTCAACCAAATTCTTCAGATGACGTCGAAACTGTGCAGTCCTTTCGCCAATATGACCGTTTTTGACGAAGTGATACCCTATTACATAAGCAAGTTGAACACCTTCTAAGTTGGCAAGAGTGAAAATCGCATAAACAACACCCAACCACGTAAGCCTAATCCTGCCTGCAAGAGGGTCATTGTCAAAGTGCCATCATAATTCAATTACATTTTTCTAATGCCAAGGCAAACTCGTTAAAGAAATATGCGGAGTGCTATACTAACTCAATCCAAAGATGTGTGGTTCAGTGGCATTGACTCTGATAACAATAGGTTCATACGTGGGTTTGGGTGCCTCCTTACGGTACGAAATCATATACTTTCCAAGCGACCGAACAAAAACTTCGCCGCAAAGTGACTTTATGCTGTTTGTTTGAGAAGCGGGAGGGTGTTTGTTAAAACCGCAGTTGAGAGCAGACCAATGTGCATAGTGAACTTGCACTCTCTCGAAGCAATGAGTTCAACGACTTCATCATTTGGGGGCTTGTCCAACATCCTACATCCGTTGGACAAGTCTCCAAATGCATTTTGTTGTTTTACTTGATGACTTGTCATTATTATTTATATATTACTTATTTAATGCGTTTTTGATACTATTTTTGTATTGTTACTTACGCCGTTGTCCGTTGCATTTTGCTGGTTATTGCATGGCGTGACTTTCCCCACCCACACCCATAACGGCTCGTGAGACTGACGGACTGACGGGTTGCTGGTAGCTAGGCCCCACCAGCGACAACCCAACATCTGCTTTGCCACTGCCCTACTGTCTAGAATGCGCCTAACTTCGCTGGGTGAAAGATTTTTTCACAGATACAGCGGACTTAGAGAATACAGATATATTGGATCTTCTAAGATTCGTAAATAGCTCGGGCTGGTTCAAGCAATCACGATGCACATTATAGGTTTAAATTGGAATGTGTACTCCACAAATGAAGGGATTCACAATGGGCCTTAAGGCCTCCGAGTGGAAGTAATGTTCAACCATCACACTCCCCTTCCATAACCTAACACAACCTAAGCCAGACCGGCTGCTGAGCGGGACAGGCTGGCCACTCCATGCTCACTTCAGGCCTGCCTCTAAATGGGACCAGATTTGGGATACTAACACAACCAAAGCCCGACCGGCTGCCGAGCGGAACAGGCTGGCCACTCCATGCTCAACTCAGGCCTGGCTTTAAATGGGTCCCAGGCTCACCAGGGTAGGCATTATCCGAGGCAAATTTATTTCTGCGTGTCATGAGGGGAGTTGTGCTTCTATAGCCAGATTTGGGCTGCATAAAAATAAGCTCATACACCCCAAGCCTGTTGCCCAGGGGCACAACTTTCGATCATCAGGTAGGCGACCGCTTGGCAGAGCCAGGACGAGGTGGTTGGACCACGTCCAAAAACTCGCCTGATTACTCTTGGGCACAGGTAGGGTAGGGTGGAGATGGGGCTGCTACCGAAAACCAACACACTTAGAACATGTGGGTCATTGTGATACCCACATTCAGATTTCTACCACCGGTCGACCACTTAATTTGATCCCAACGGCAAATGGGGACTGGATCGGATTTGAAAACCCGATAAACGAGTATTAACTTACTTTCACTGGGATTTTCACTATAACCAGTCATCATTAAGTCGCCATCCGTACGCTAGGGCATAACTCCTGATGAGTTAGAGTCGATTGTAGAGGATCGAGTTGCCTGGAAGCCTCTCGTGATTGTGGGAGCATGCGAGTCAGAAGATGATGATGGTACTTTTTTTACTTCGAAAAGGTAAAATAATGAATTTGTTGCTTGAGCTTTGTACTCTCATTCTAACTTGTTACTGTACTCAAATCCTTTCACTTGTTCGAATGCTAGACTAGATCCTTGTATGGTTCTCGCAATGGATCCTCAGAATGTGACTACTGCTCTGAATGTGCTGTGTAATGTGCACAACAATCTTCATGTATTGCATTTAAATGCTGGTAGTATTCGTTCCAAATTCACTATGATTCATCAAATGCTGTGTGCCTCTGAGTTGGACATAGTAATGGTTTCCGCGACATGGCTTGATGACACTGTGTCGTCACAACTTTTAAGTATATCAGCATTTAAGTTGTTTAGAAATGATCGTGTTAATAGAATTCATGGAGGATGAGTTGGAGATAATATAATCCGTGGATAGAGTTCCTTTGTCTTGAAATAAGTAAAAGCGTTGAGTCTTGTTCTTTTTTCAAGATCTTTCAGAGAAGAAAATACGATAGAGTTGGAAAATTCGATGCAATGCATGAGTCGGAAACACAAAAATATTTGAATTGGTGGAGACTTTAATGTCAAGCTTCTGTTAAATAAAAGTGTTAATAAATTGCTTCAGTATTTCGGTGATAAAATGAGTCTATCGTTTATTAACAACACTTTACCAATATGTTTTCAATCTGTAAACAAATCCATCATTAATAAATTATTTTTGACTACGTCTTCGAGAAAAATCTTGGGAATTGCTAAGTCAACAAAGCTCTATTTGAAATATGCGAATGCGATCATAGAGGAATACTCGTTCATATTCGTTAAATCATAACTGGGTATTTCCTCTTCATCCATACAGCTACGGGGGTGTATGCCAATTGCACAGCTTCCGCTTATTACCCCGATTAGCATCCTCAGTGTAAGCCTGCTTAGTCTGATCACACAGCATGATCGTTTACCATTTAGTGCTGGTCATATTTTCTTTTGTTTTAATCCAGGTTTAAAGCAGGCCTTCTGTCTATTTGTTCAATTGTGTTTTTCTTTAAAAGTATGTTGTACTCATCGGAATAGAGAGTTGATCTTCCCCTAGTGTAAGAGAAGAGGTTGCACCATGCCTCGTCCTCATATGTCAAAGTGTCCCGGCACCCTCATGAGGTCTATATTATAATTCTCAGCCATCTTGGCAACTAAGTGATGTTGTTTAGTTGGAAACAACATTTTTTTTTTTTTTGTCGAATGTTTTTATCCCTACAGTGGTACACCCAGACTCAAAAACTGGTCCATTGTACTGCCAGACAGCAACCTACTTTTGCAGGTGCTACTGTGACTAGAAGCCTACGTAATCACTTCAGCACCAAATACCTGCCACCTGACCCGAGCAAAGGCGGGACAGTGACAGAGGAAGTGCTCGCAATCGTCTTCACCACATGCGTCGCAGAGGGTTTCACTCAGGCCAAGCACGCTTAGATGTTTGGCGAAGGTGTAGTTTCCCGTTCGTAGGCTTGTGAGTCGTCTGCAGTCTTTTCTGCCAAGGGATAGCAAGAATGCCGCGGACTTTTCACAGACATTTGGAAGCATGAGTTTCTTCTGTCTGCATCCTGGAAAGTCCGAAACCATCGATGGAAGCTCTAACCAAGGACGCAGGTAGGCCCAGCACAGGCTCAGGTTCTGAGAATGTTTCCTCTGATCCTTGTCTAGCCATTCCATGGTGACCTGGCACCCAGACAAGTCTTAGTGTATTATGACTGCCGATCAATTTCGTAGTGGACTTGCATTCCTGAACTATCCTTCAAGTAGTTAAAGGATTGAGCAAGGCCTTAGGTACAGCGTGGCTGTCACAACAGACACAGATACGTTTCCCCTTCCACCTTTTCTTCACAATATAGTTCGTGGCCATTAGGATCGCATAGGTTTCGGCTTGGAAAATCCACGCAAATTGAGCATAAGTGCAGTCTAATATTGTCGCCCTCTACGAAGTCGCCAGATCCAGACCCTTTATTGATCTTGGAGCCATCCGTAAAGATTCAGCTACATTCCTTTCCTGGCTCAGATTCTGACCAGAGCCTGTCCTGAGTGTAGAGAAAGTCGACTTTGTATGTGCGTGAAAACAACATTGGCGACACTCACTTACTGAATGGATGGTGATTCACTTGTGCATTCACTGGACAGTGTTTATTTTATTGCCTTGGTTTATTGCATCGAGGAGAATGAAATATTGAGGCTTTGGAATAAACTCCTACAACCATTCTTTTGTCCGTCGCGATCCGTCTGAGTATCGTCCAGCGACTGTTTTGAGTATCGTCTAAGGGAATTTGTTCTTGAAGTTGGCTTGGCGTGGTAGATGATTATTGTCGTTTGGAAGGGAGTTGAATTCATTGACAGTAGTTGTGTGATCGATGGCGAGCCACAGGCGGGGTGTTTAGTGTCTTAGGGCTATGCTGGCTCCTATTTAAAGATTAGATTCAGGGGAGTAAGGTGAATTAGTATGTTAAGTGCAGCGGACGTAGTGCTTTGCAATGATCCGCTGATATACATGCAAGATAGGCCTTGTGCCTGGTTGAGCGCTTTACAGTCGACAGCTTTGTTTAGTGTTGACCACTAAACTGAGACCCTGTACATTAGTGTCGGTCTAAAGAGCGATGCGCGGTTGTAGTCCCCATTTACATCCTGTGGCTCTTTAGCAGATATAACGGACAGAAGAAGCCTTCTTGATCTTCCTTGTCCAGGATCTTGAATTTTCAGCTTAACTTGTTGCCGTTGATGAGACCCAGAAAGTGAGAAATTTCGTACTGGCGTGCCATCTTACACTCTCTCAAAGTCCATGGCGGCTAGTCGTAGAACAGTGCCGCTCAGTGTTGTGGGATAAGCTGACGAAGTGTGGATACACATGAATGTACAATCAGAAGACAATCCCCCATCGACAACCATACTCATTCATTCCACCCAATCCATAACATTGGTTATGACGAAGCACTGGCGGCTCAGTGGGGTAGGTCAAACTGGGGGATCTTAAATCTTCTAATGCAGAGTAAAAGTTCAGTTTTTGTGGGATGATTCCGAGAAATCCAAATCTTTGTAAAGTGGGTAAAAGTTCAGGTTTTGTGGGATGATTCCGAGAAATCCAAATCTTTGTGATTGATTTTTGTTTGTTTGATGTTCAGCTGCTATGGGGCTATAGTCACTGAAAGTTAAATACTTTTAATTTTTGATTACGGGGAGATTTAAGGAAAGGAGGAAAGCCATTCGCGCAAGGACTGAAGCCGAACGAACTGCCCTGTAGGTACACAAGGCACGCGAATTGATGGACACTTGAAAAATGACTACAGACACTGCAACTTTTCTGCAAACGCATTTTCACAACAGGAAATTAGACTCTAAGATAAATTATTTGTGATTTTTTAAGTCCTACTTGTCACCTCAATGAAAGTTCGTTTTTTTAGCTTGTTCGTGTGGAGCTATAGTTCGAGTCAGAACCAGTAGGCCTCTAGACCTAACTCGGTCTCCAATTGCGCACCACAAATTTGTTAAATATCCTTGTAGTGTAGCGGGAGGTGCCCTTCGATATGTCAAGTTAATTGCCCACGATCAGTACGGAATAATTTCCCAAAAAGGTCATTAATATTATCGCTTCACCAAATAAATCGCATCCCCAAAATCGGTGATGGACAGTCTCAAGTATACATGATCGTAAATTTAATAATTTATGAGCGATCCCTTATCGCCACACATCCCACAGCTGTAAAGACAGATGCGTCCAATGCCCACTAGCGTCACCGACGTTTTCTCGCACCTTAAATCCAAGCGGCAGGCAGTTCATCCCCGACGTCCAGCGAGTGCATATATTCGTAATAATTGAAGTGAATAAAAAATAGTCTTGTACCTAAATAAAAGGATCGTCTAATTAAGTTGTCTTAAAACTCATGGCGTCATCTCAGTTATTATCTTTGCTGTCATGTGTGTATGTTCAGTCTTGCCTCAGGGCAGTTGTGATGTGACCACCGGCAAGTGCGGTGGTAGCGGTGCGTTCACACTACAATCCATCCACTTGTGTGCGCTTCAGTAAACGCGAGCGTTATCTGCTGCGTTACTTCAAAGGCTCGGAATTGAGGACCAGTCAGGTTATGCGACGGAAAGGAAAAGAAACACACCGTCATCATCTCATCTGTAAATTGCCTGCTCTACAGTCTTATACTATTGCGCATACTATATCACATGTGCAATAACTATAGTCAACAGCTATAGTGTTTGAGGAATTTGTTTCGTTCATTCAGTGTTTTAAGCAATCAAACAGCTCTCACTTTCTATGTGTCCTGTCGTTAAATGTGTCATGTGTACCGTTGCTTTAAACGGGAGAGGAGGACGAAGAGACTACTGTCTAGCAAAACGTCAGGCATGGAATTTATATCTTTCGTTTTCTTTTCAGTTTGAAAATTGAGTCCATTTGCTCGCATACATCTTCTCTTACATACATTCCGGTTCTCCTTAATTTAGTCGTTCACATAAATACCCAAATACAAGACAAGCAATCAGTTAAGCTTCCAATCACATTAAAACTTGATCCCACGTGAATTTACTTTTGGCCGCTTCGGAAACCTCGTGGCAGAGACCTTTCTCAACCAGATAAATGATATATGAAAGTGTATACATTTCTTGTTTGACCCATTTTAAGAGCTCGCTGCGGGCATTTCCTCAAATCTTGTGGAATGGACACCCAAGTCTTTCGTAATTGAGTGTAAAAGCACCCTTTGTGATTTCAAATACCCCTTCAAATCACAAAGGGATACATCAAAATACACAAGGAATCCACATCATCTACAGTGGTATTCATAAATCAGTGAATGCTTTCCGTCTTTGCGCTTGCCCTTGCCATTCCATCCCTAGCGCGAACACAAAACAAACCCAAAGTTGTTCCAGTAAATTTACATAAAAATGCCAAATATAGTTAACGATTCCCCCAGAGTTCGCAGTCCCGTCCCGGCTTGTCGTAAACAAAATAATTAACTCCTAACGCTTTTGCAGGCGCTAACTACATCTCCGAATAAAATGGAAAACTCCCCCGTCACACAGCACAAGCATAGAGCAAATATTTAAATAAAATTCAATATTCCAACCATCAACTCGGGCAATTATACCGATCCCACCCGAAAATTCCACAGGAATTAATGAACCATAGAATAAGTAATAAGTCACAACTTTCTTCAATTGATTTAATCAAGGAACCTTCGGAGCCATTACGTTTACAGCCAGGAGCTGCTGGTAGTCCCAATAAGGAAAAACAAGCAAAATAACTCATTAGATTTGCATAAAATTTTGACTGCGAACACAGTTGACTTCGGCGAACGAGCGAAGGACTGCCAGATATCCATCACCTACCCCCACATTCACATCCTCAATGTTTGTTCATCAACTTCCGACTACTACATCTTTATCATTAATTCATTTCATTTCAGACACCTAAGTGTGGATACACATGGCTGTACAATCATAAGACAATTGCGCATCTACAACAGAGATTCATTCATTCCACCCAACAACCGCCCCATCCACGACATCGGTTATGACGAAGCCGACGCGACGAGGAGGACAACGACAAGAACGATTCTGACGACGACAAGACATTCATTTGCATGGGCGCCCTAATTAACATGTTAAATTGCCATCACAACATCCGCCGTAAGCTACCCCTCTTAGCATGCGAGTGTGTGTATGTATGCTTGGCAAAAGAAAAAGTATGCCTTGCGCATTCATTACACCTCACATAGGCCGTGAGGATAAATGACTTTGTCTTTCCCCGAGTTCAACAATAGCACGACAAGAAAATGACAATCAAAATGCCTTGCATAGATGGAAGTTGAAAGAGAGAGGGAGAAGCGTGAGTGTAGGCGGTAGGCGCTTCCACACCGCCCAAGGCATAAATAACAAATTTTATGAGATTTCCACAGCTCACACTAGGACTCAGCCATCTAGGGCCATTAAAGAGGGCGCGGGTAATGAAAAGAAACGTAACAAAAAGGATTTCCTTGAATCCGTGTAATAACCACTTTTGCTAACTCGAAAACAACGTTTTTTGTTTTTTGTTGCTTTTGCTTATTTGCACCTTCAGCACCTTACATCAGCGCCTTGGATTCAGCCCCTCCGGCAATACCACCAGCACAACCGGCACAGCCTGCACCACCAGCACCTTTGGGGTACCCTCTTTCTACGTTTTAATAACCCCATCGAGGTGAAAATTAAGGTGTAATCTCTATTCGGTCGTAAATTTCCAGGACAAAGGTTTAACCCCGATAATTTTGTTCAAATTAACTCGTCGGTAAGGCGAGAGGGATTTCGAACGAAAATTGTTACGTATACGCCACCAGGCATACACATCGCCACAAATGTCCTGAACACAGCCATGTGCGATCTCAAGAATCGAAAATTACCATGTTGACATCTGTGGAGGGACACACACACAAAATGCGACATATCCTCGCTCTCGACATAAGTTTGTACTATTTTCGTTAACCCCGACGAAGGGACTCCAGCCGGGATGTCCTCCTGCACATACACATTGATATGACATCAAATCTGAGGGTACATGTATGAAGATTATATGAATTTAATTTATTTCATTGGCGAGGGCGCAACGCAACCCGAAAATGTCCCTTTGTTGCGAGAAGGTGACTTTCAAACAGAACGACAATATTCAGAAGTTTATACGAGTATTGCCAAATCGCCGAGCTAGCAAATTAGCTTGGTACAAGAACAAATCCGATCGGATTCCAGCCCAGATGTTGTGTGTACACATACGGAGCCATACGGTTGAATGAAGGGCCCTGGTTAAGGTGCTCGTTTTCCTTTTGGTAAGACATGCGAAATTCTAATTGCACACACTCTTATTTGAGGTAGTTGCCGTTCGTTTTGTCACGTCGATGGGAAATAAATTAAAATTCATATGGATTCACTGAGTGAATCTGCAAGTATCGAACAGAATGTCGCCCAGCAAGAGTGTGTAGAAAGAGAAAAAGCTACACGAGCCGAAGATGGTATGGCACGGGGTGTTTGCGGGGTTTCAGCGAGGATGCCATGTCACGCGTTGGGGTGGTTCACATGGGATGTGTGAATCAGGCTGTATTCAGATAAAGTTGTTCTACTCTCAGCGAATTAAATGTACCACGCCTTGCATACATAAGGGATGGTGCTGCTGCGACTGTTACATTTCTTTTGATTTAATCTGATTGTCAAACCTGCTACATCATGTTTTCACTGTGGGTGTAAAATAAAGCACGTGGCTCTGTCTAACAAATCAGTAATCACCGATACATTTCTGATATCAATCAGTGTCTTATATTATAAGAGTTATCAAATTGTGGTCGGCTGTGGTGTTGGGGGTTGGTGCGCTATTGAGCCTACGCAGCCCAGGTTCGACTCTCGGTACGAGCAAAAAATGTTTCACGGCCCCACCTCTGCTCAACGAGTTTAACTGTCTAGAAAAACCTTCGCAAATTGGTCGTTCAGAGTCGGCATAAGACTGTAGGTCACTTCGACTCGTGAAAGAACAATAGCACGCACGACTCGAGTGGTTTCTGTGAAGCTTAGGTCTGAACCCCTACGGAATGTAACGTCCGAAATGAAAAATAAGAAGTTATTTAAAAAACGACTAGAGTGCAAAAGTGTGGTCATTAGGTCGTCAACTACAACAAAAAGGGTTATATCCAGCTTTTGTTCAAGTTTTAGGATTGTTTTCGTATGGTGCTGATAAGATGCTTCGTATTACGTGGGCAACGGCGCACAGTGGGCCCGTTGTATGGGAGAGTTGGAATTAAATCTATAACTCTTGAACCCCTGGACGTTCGTTCGTTCGAGTGCCACAAGATCTTATCATCATATAAGTTAAAATGAAAATGTACCTATAATCCTTATACCGACTTTCTTGAGCCTCCTCTAATAATGACCCGACGGGCAAAGCTGCTGATGATATTATTTCTGCTCCGAGGAGGAGAATTTCATGCACTGTTGCTGGCATATAATACCAGGGACATATATTTGTAGCCACTGTAGCGATTTCTAGGGCATACGCTGCAAATTTGTCGGGGTCAATCCAAAAGTTGCTACATATTGTGTCCAGGATAGCACGGAATCTTTTTATTAGTGCGCACATCTATTTCAGTTATTTCTGCCGTTGATAATGGGTCTTCGAAAAATCTTCGAGATGTGTTCCCATCGTTGGTTGTGCTAAATCCTTGCTTTATTATATCTACCTTAATACCAATTTTTGTATAAACTTTTGCTTAATTTGACTCTTCCTTGCTTGATGTATGGGCAGTGCCGTTTTTGTTGTTCTCCAAGCTTTAAACTCCCATTTGTAGACTATGTGCAGCAAGTATTCCATAAAACGGATACGAGCGTGCAGTCGTGAAATTTAAAAGCTTCTTGATTTCATTTGCTCTTAGTAACGTCAAATCATTCATCTCTGATGGTTTCGTTTTCGTTTTCATATAACACATGAACTCGCCGAAGACGTATTTGTTACAGCCTGTGCCACTTTGCATTTTGTCATCGTAAAATGCAATTAAAGCCTTACTCTAATAACAGTTGATTTCACTTGAATAATTGATTCACGCAAATTCTGAATTCCATTTTCAATTTTTGTTTTTTTCTTATCGCATTTGGTCCATACTTTCTTTTTTAAACTGTAGCTTCACTGGCCTACAGTAACGTGTTGAGAAAGGTCGAGGATTTTTAATTGTTAACTTTTATGCCCATTGCGACATGTGAACCGGACATGCATTTTATGACAAGATAAAAGCAATTGATTATAACAATCTTACGGCTTAAAGTATTCCAATTCACAAAAATAAACACTTCCTCGGCCTCGGGCATAGCATTTGCAAAACAAATGCACTGCAAGGGAACTCGTTTGAAAATGCACGACATTGCTTCAATTAAAAGCCTAGTTCTTACAAAGTGGCTGAAAGAGGTTTTTGCAGCAACGATAGATAATGCTTACAGCTATCAGAAAAAGTTGGTCTCCCGTAGGAGACTCTTGGAGCATTTTTGTTATAGTCCATCAAACATTTAAATGCCCCCCTCATATGGTGGCTTTACTTAAGAGCCTAGTTTAAAAAATTGGTAAAGAATATGAAAAAACTAAAGATGCAGTATGAAGGCCAAATGTATGCCCTTTAAAAAACATTACTTTAGATTCCGAAGCCAATGATTCTAGGAAATATGTCACATCAAATTTCCTTAAAAAACTCCCATATTTTTGTAAATTTCAAGGTCCCAACTTTGAGCTAACGGTACAGCCAAACGGATCATCAAAAGTCATATAAATTTTGGCTTGGATCTTATATTTGTGAACTCGAAAAACATTTACCATTTGGTAGAGTAAAATATGTCGCTTCGGGTATTTATTTCCACTGCGGGACCACTGTGCGGCGATTCTTCGTTTGTCCCGAAATCGGACGTATATTTTCTTTTAGTTTTGTCTTCATTCTGTTAAGTGTGTTGTCAAATTTTAAAAGGACAAAATAACTTAAGTGTTTTGCGATTGTGTTAAATTTATTTTTTTTTTTCTTTGTTAAACTTTTTATAATGTCTGAAATTAGTTCGATTTATTATGTTTGAAAAATTAAGTAGATTCAAAACTGAAATATTTTATTTTTGTGAAGATTCTTAATTTGTTTTTCTTTTGTCTTGTTTAAAACTAAGACCTACTTGTATTGTTATTGTTATTATAGGAGTAATAAAATTGGTTATGACTTTAGCCCTTTCGGCCAGCTCTGATCCGCTGGCAGTCCTTTAGGTAGTCGGTATACTTTTGAAAGTAATTCATAACTTGGTCCAATATGTGTTGCATTATGCTGTTCTTATGACATCTCCAACGTTGGCCGCGTGCTCTTCCAAAGCGTTTAGTTGTTAGCACAGCGACGTAGTTTTTTCGTCAACATATTCTTATACGAACGTAGGAAAAAACCCAACCGCAATTAAGCCTGGCTCCCTGGCGATGCCCAATTGAGCTGCTTGTATATGTTTTCATTTGTTCATCATTTTTCACGAATCTATGTCTGGTTGGTGGCTTTAGGGTTGAGATCATTCAGGTTCACTCTCAAGGCAATAACTGTGCGTCTCTGCTCTAGAAGCTGGATAGGAATGTTGCCTCTGCTACAAGGTATTGTTTTGTTCTTGGAGAACTCGCCACTGGGTTGCATGTGTGTATATATATATATATAGAATTGGCCTCTGTTAAACAAGCCTCCGTTTATTATCTCTACTTCTCTATAAGCGTGAAGAGTGCGCATTGCAATACCAACATGCTGCACATTGTCCGCCTCAAGCGATTCTTGAAGTTCTTTCGACAGCCTCTGTCAGAGATAAGTACCACTAGACGAATATACATTCGATGATAAGCTTTTATTTGCCATTCCTAGCAGAGTTTCTGGAAACCCGAATATTTATACAGCCGGATGTCAGTGATAACTTTGACATCTGCTGATGATTGGCCGGCAGCTTCATGTACTCGTTGTGAATGAATATTGGGCGCACAGTAAATGGCCCAGTCGGAGGGCATATTTCTCCTGGTTGGAATAAATGACACAGCCTCGACTGGGAAGGCAGTGTCTGCATTTCTGAGTTTTTAAGGAATTACTCTCGGAATTATCTGTTTTAAAAGTGGCTTGTCATCTAATGGAACTGTTCACCATAAGAATGTCACTTTACCTGATCCCAGGAAAGTTTTTCATTGTCTTCACTTCCCAAGTACGTATATCGCCACCCAGTATTATTTCTCACAAACTTTTAAGTTTTGTTTATTCGTCTCCCAAGAAGCCACTAAAAAGTTTGGCCCAACTAGTACAACTCCAGTTTATAACTTGCAGAAACTTTTTGAAAAGCGGACAGAAAAACAGAAATTTCACAGTAGTCCCTCACACCAATTATGGGAACACAAGTAAAATAATTTCTTACACGCTCGCCTAACAGCAATAACAGGCGAAACAACTGAAATATTCGGAAAAATGTTCTTGCGAACAGAACCACAGAATGTCCATGCGCTGACAACCGTAAGGAGATTACAAATGAATTGTTGGTAAATTTATGACATTCCATTATACGTCCAACATCCCACAGGGGCAACATGGCGAACCTCCCTAATGGCAAGAGGACGCGGAGGAGAAACCTAGTTTCTTCCGTCATACTTTTTTGATTGAGAAACTAATTTCACATGCAATATGGACAAAGTTCCGTAATAAATGTGTTCTTTAATTACTCTTGGTCTCTCTCTTTCTCTCTTGTTCTATCTCAGCTGTTCAGTCTCAGTTCCTTTTGTAATGCTTGTGAATTTTCTTCATTCTCCTCGCGCCAACATACATCCAGCCATAGAAACACTGCAAATAAGCACAAGCAGCACACGAGGACACGCAAAGGAATAGAGTCGGCGAAGCATTTAACGAATTTCCACAGGGTACACCATGTAAGAAATTTATATTTGACAACCGCAGCCAACCCCTAAGGGCAATGCCGAAACAAAGTTTGAGTAATTAATTTGACAAAAGGGTATGTGAACTAGGCGAACGAACAAAAGGAATAATTATAATTTTTCGCTAAAGTTTTAAGGTCCTCCCCTTCGTTCTCTCTCTCTCTCTCGTCAAGACACGCTGCGGGTGATCGTCGGACGGGAAGGGGTTGTGCTAATAGTCCATTTAAAGTTATAAGACCGACGACAATGCATATAAATTAAAATGAATGAATTTCTCGCCAAAGGAGTCGAG
The DNA here is from genome assembly GCA_905231855.2 of Eristalis tenax. Classification (NCBI taxonomy): domain Eukaryota; kingdom Metazoa; phylum Arthropoda; class Insecta; order Diptera; family Syrphidae; genus Eristalis; species Eristalis tenax. Next base: position 59,345,204 of record HG993124.1, on the reverse strand, counting down.
TTCATAACACTCTTCGCATCGCAGCAAACGAAAAGAAATTCCTAATATACTCGACACTCGACTATAGTTGTGGAGGGGGTTAAATTTAAAGAAAGCGACGACGAAGCCAATGACGACCAGCACAGCACACAGCACACAGCACACAGTACAGAATTCTTTTTTAAGTGAAAATGTGTGAGCATGGAGGGCGGGGAGAAATGTCCTCTTGAGTGCTTTTGTTGGCTGTACTCGAAAACCGACCTGGCAGTGAACATTAATTCCAACAACGACACAGCGGAGAGTCCTTCCAACGCGCTACACTACTTGGAAATACTTTCAACTGCAACTCATTACTGATCGTGTCGTGAAAATGGTGCCAGCCAAGTGGAAGAGAGTGGTGAAATTGACTAAACGGTTTCTCTGTGTGGACGGAATTAAAATTAACTAATTTTCTTTTGAACTTAATATACTCCCTGGCGCACTATTATCGTCGAAAAAATCAAGTTTCTTCACTTTTCAAGCCTTTGTCGGGGAAAACGGGAAATTTTCCATTCATTGGTGGGCAGGTGGACGTGCATTGAGTAGTCAAAGAGAATGCAATTCAAACGCCTTTGAGACGAAGAGTTGTGCAAAAAAAAGTGCTTCTGGTTGTAGTTTTCTATTAGCCCGGCAAAGCAGCATTTAGATGCTCACCATAATCATGCAATTCTTCTTTTGACAGTGTGCCTCGCACACAGATGATAGACATAACTTCATAAAGGACCTGCTTTATGCGTTTCTTTCTCAACAATCCTACAATCCACTGAATTCCCATCTATGTATTTGTAAATGAATGATACTTCAGGGCAGGTTTTTTAAGGACTTGAAGGTTGCGGAGGAATACACTCTTAGCTGTCTTCGAATTTTAACCGTCTGTTTCGAGAAAATCTCGACAGCTTGGTTTGTGTGTATCAATGACAGGAGGCAACTCCGAATCAGGGACTCCAAAAATCGATGGCCTGAATAATACGCAAAACATTGAGTGGTGTGAATAAAAACTAAGGGAACACTTCGAGGAAAAACCCACGAGTCAAGCCTTTTCTTCAAAGGAGACACTCGATTTGGGGTGAATAAAAAGTTTCCGCAAAGTAGGTTTTCTCCCCTCAAGTTGACATTGGAAAACTAGAGTATTTTTTATTTTTTCTTTCCTCTTGTACAACCCATGCCGTGTAGGCAATCACACCGCGACCAGGACAGATCTATTGTATCGAAAGATTGGTGTTAAATCAAGACTCCCTCATGAAAGACAGTAAGTCTCTTGTAGTGGAATTTTTTTGGTTCCACTGACGTGAGCATCTCTCTATGGAAGATACGTTTTCTTAACCAGATGATTGCTGGACGTTCACAGAATATGTGCTTGGAAGTCTTGTCCTCTTCGATGCAAACCAGGGCTGACACAGGTTTAGCCTGTTAATGTGGCCGGTAGGAAAGCTTGTTAGCAATCTTAAGCTATCGTTATTAAGAAGGAGTATTTCCTTATATGAAACAGCCGGATCAATCTTTTGGATTGCCTTAGACCATGACCATGTGCCCACTGGTCTAGTCGAAGTATTTTTTTTCCCATTCGTTAGACAGTGTTGTAGCTGCTGTCCAATTGACATTGCAGTACGGTTCTGAACTGATCAACGCACAGCCAGCTCTCGCGAGCTCATCTGCGGATTCGCTGCCTGTCTCTGTGTCCAGAAACCCAGCGAAGCTTCACTTTGTTGTGTTTGGCAAGGGATAGCAGCACTTGACTGTTTTGGAGTCCATTAGATTGGACGAGAGTGCCTTTAGTGCTGCGTGACTGTCTGAGAATATCTGAATTATTGCGCCCTTGATACCTTTGTGGAGGTTTCGTCCAGGGCAGATCTAGATGGCATGGATTTCGGCTTGGAACACAGTAGGACTTGACCGCATTGGTACGGAAATCCTGGTGTTGGTTCCAAAGACTCCTGCCATTACTACAGAATCCATCTTTTAGGGTCTAGTGCTGGGTAACCGGTGGTCCACTTTCCGCAGAAAAGGCAACTTATTATCGCAATGTACAAAACATGTCCCTTTTAGGGATTGAGTTGAGTATACTAAGGTGACCGGTTAGGTTATCTGGTTTGTAATTGTACTCCAGACACGTACTCTTAGATTCCAAACATCCATTTCGATTGCCGACCACATAGTCTGAGCAGACTAAGCAGGCCGTATCGCAGTACTCTCACTCTCGTTGGAATACGCTAACTCAGAACGGTACTGTCCTGCATTGACTTCTGCAGGTGATGAAACCTTCATGCAACTTCTCTGCTCCTGCAGCGACATCTCATCCCTCTTCCCTCATGGACTCCCTCATGGGACTCCCTCTCCCTGCTGGGTTAGCTAAACTTAGGAAAATGTAATCGCCTAGCACACGTCATTCCCTGACTGTAGTACCAGCCGAGAAATAAGAACACAATTCAATAACAAATTTCAAAGGAACACTGTGCATTGTACACACAGTTATTTTTTCATCACATTTGACAGTGAACTCCAATATTCTCTCTATAGTCTCCTATTCCCTTGTGAAGGTGACTTACTCGCGGCTGTTATACAAACACTACACCCATTCACAACGACACACAATTTCAGACAATTTCCTCGGGAAAAGTTTGGAAAGAGTGCTGCAATGACAGGTGCCATTACTGGATACGGCTCTAGCCACCTCCGCCAGAATACTTGTACAAAACTTTCATATGACTTGAAATAAGACTAAGTTGATGATTGCCACTACATTCTACTCCGATGTAGCTTTCCGGGTTTCGCACTTCCCCGACACCTGCACCTTGGAGATCTCTTGAACATTCTCTGCGAGTTCAACGAGGTACTTGCAAGACAACACTTCCAATTAGTTCTCGTGCACTTGATAAGTGGATGTACTGCTCAGAGATTTACTTCGCTGCGCAATGGACGTATTGTGTCGTAAGACTGACTCATTTAGGTGCTAAACTTACTTACCAAAACTTTCCATAATTGGCTGCCAAGTACATTTTACCATTGGACTGTGGAGTTGGGGGAACCTCAGAGTGCTTCGACATGAGCTGAATTAACGTTATGCATTGATAAACTTTAACCGCTTAGCTGAGATAAGAGCGATGCTTTAGAGATGTCTCTGACTGGAATGCGACCCGATTGATTACCACGCACACTTCCACCGTGTTCTTTCTTCTAAGCAAAGAGTCCTATGGATGGGCTGTAGATCGTACGTTCCAGGTCGCATTGTGCCAGACATGATTCTCACAACACTGCAACTAATCTTCGAAGGCTGTCTGCCCATGCCTCATATACCATAAAAATGGAAATATGTCAAAGTAGAGTCTAAACCTCAAGAAGGTCGCAGCCACACATGCTTGGTAAGACGGCTAGGCTTACTAGACTCACCGCCGGATTCGCCCGTTGTACTAAGGTATCAAAAGGGTACATCTACGCATTAACATTAATCCGCCTTTTTAAAGGGAATAGGAAGATGTAGCACCCCACTCGATAACTTTCGAAATTGAAAAATCACACAGAAGATGTTTTGACCATAGTCCACCCGCATGCAAAACTTAATTTCCCATGAACTGGCTTTTTACACTTTACAGACTCGGTGCAAGTCTCTACAGAAGGAGATTGTTCCTGAACATCTCTGTTCGGGCTAGAATGGAGCGTTTTTTAAAGCCAGATTTTCTTTCATTCTCCGTTTCATCGAAATGTTCCCAGACATTGTGAACCTTTCGATCTTGCCAGCCAAGTAAGTGGCATGGTGACTGGAGTCTAAACACACCGACATGGGCTTAACCACTGCTGATCTGAAGATCCACTCAGGAAGTCTAACTGGGCAACAGGCATTGCTTTCAATTCTTCAAGAAAGATCTGACTCAAGATGAATCCCAAGCGATCTACATATGGAATCATAATTCTTCAACTTTTGTAGAAGCTGTGAAGGCACGAATAAATCAGAAATCCTCGAACAGCTCATCAACACATGGTCAGCTTTGGCAACCCGAGGCCTACGATAAATCGGAGCCCCCTCCTATGACTTTAGTGATCCGAAGGACACGCGTTGATAGCCATCGATAGCTCCAGCTGTACACACTATAAATAGTTCAATTTATTCCCGAATTAATCGGCATGGCTGCACAATTGATCATACACATTGCACACACGGACGCAACTACTATTCGAACGACTGGCTTGATCTGTTACGTTTTTGTGAAACACAATTCGTAAACAAAAATATATCAGAAATCAACACCACACCGAGATCAAGGCGACAAGAACTCATGTGCGTCATTGCGAGACTGGGGAGACGTTCAAGTTCAAGCAAACAAATTCAATCAATCAATTTGTTATTGAATGATGCACACACTTCCCCCAACAAAGACGAATGCTAAAATAATCTTTCCACACAAAGTCCATTGGATCCTGTCAATAAAACACTTTTAATAGCCTTCCATCGTTTTTATTTCAGTTTTAGAGGAAATTAAACGACAGTTTACAAAGTGAGGACTGAAAATCGTAAACAAATACTTTCTCTTAATTTATTCAACCGCTCAAGGGTGTTTTTCAATTTGTCCTCTGAACTGAGACACCATGAAGCAGCGACATGGATAGGAATGAAGGACTGTAGATAGAGACAGAGCAGCAGGAGTTACTGAAGGGCTAAAGATGAGAAAGTATCCAGAAGAATGAGAAGATTTTTTATGCATCCCTCTTTGCCTTTCTTTCTTACACCACGCCGAACGGCATACGAACACTTGCAGTAGTTCGAAAAGTATTTACCCTTTTAAGTTTCGTTCCATCCCCCTTTCCATTTTACATCCATTCCCTCACATTAGAGACGATCAGGGGATGCGCCTCAAAACCTTCAACGGAGAAAACTTGATGAAATAAATTAAATTACAAATTGAAAGGCCTTTCGTTTCCAAGTACATTAGGGGGGGAAAGAGGAACGAACTGCACTCCTTGTACGAGTACAAGGATGTGAGGAGAGAAATAAAAATCAAAATAAAATAAATGGGCTACGTAATCGTTCGTGGATAAGTGTTATTACATCGACGATAGAAGACGACAGAATAAACATTTGCCCATGTCGTTATCATCAGGACGAGATAAATGACACATCGTTTAATTGTGATTTACACATGTGTTGTGGGTGTTGCCAAACGTCTGTAATGGATATCGTCTTGACTAATTTTGATAATGTATCTAGTAGATTTCGGTCGAAATCAAATAAATTCAGATTCGCATTAGGGTCAATAAATATCGAATTTGAGGCCGAAGGAAAACAAAACAATGGCATGTGTTGATGTTGCCCGTATTTACGCATATATCCATAGGCACAGGCAGACGGCTTATATGATTTCTGGAATTTGTTATTTACTATGGTCCATTAAAAGTGGGAACTGAGGTGAGATATGCAATACTGCATCGAAGATTCGATGAGGAAGTGAATGGATATCTTTATCTTTCAGGTATAACGCAAACAATACCAGTCCCTGTAGACATCTTTTCCAGCCACAATTGTTGCTGTCTTCAAATGAATTCCATTCATTCCTTGAAGGATGATGTTTTGACTGAAGTAGAAATATCATGGATGTTCCTGTTAATATAAGACAGTCCCAAATATGGGAAATAATTCATTTATTTTGTTCGAATAGGTTAAATCGCTCATGCTTCAATTTCATCATTTTTTTGCTCAAAATTAAGGGTGATTTTATAGCGACTATCTTTTTGGCAACACTGGTTTAAACAGCTGACGCACGTTTCGTGTTCTGTTTCACTGTCAAACATCTTCAGTTTGGTCTATAATTTAACCATGAATCGTCTTACAAACGAACAACGCTTGCAAATTATTGAATTTTATTATCAAAATGCGTGCGCTGTTAAGAAAGTTCATCGCGCGCTTCTTCCATTATATGGTCAGTTTAAGACGAAGCTCATTTTTGGCTCAATGAGTACGTAAATAAGGAGAATTGTCGATTTTGGTGAATATCAGCCAGAAGCATTGCAAGAGCTACCAATGCATCCAGAAAAAGTCAGAGTTTGGTGCGGTTCATGGGCTGGTGGCATCATTGGACCGTACTTCTTCAAAGATGATGCGAGTCGTAACGTAACTGTGAATGGTGAGTGCTACCGTGAGATGATATCCAACTTTTTTTTGCCCAAAATGCAAGAGCTTGACTTGCATGACACGAGGTTTCAACAAGACGGTGCCACATGCCACACAGCACGCGCAGCAATGGACTTAGTGAGAGGCGAGTTCGGTGAACATTTTATTTCACGTTCGGGACCGGTCGATTGGCCGCCTAGATCGTGCGATTTAATGCCTTTAGACTATTTTTTGTGGGGCTATGTTAAAGCTCATGTCTATACAGACAAGCCCGCTTCAATTGACGCATTGGAAGACAACATTGATCGTCGTGAGATACCGGCCGAAATGTTGGAAAGAGTATGTCAAAATTGGACTAAGCGGATGGACCATTTGAGTCAAGGTCAACATTTGCATGAAATAATCTTCAAACATTAAATTATATAGACCGTACTAGCGATTCAAATAAATATTTCATGCATTTTTTTTAATTTTTTTTGAAAAATCTTTCACCCTTTTTAAGACAGTCCCAAATACGGCACACCGTTGTTTTAATTTATTTATTTTTTCAAATAGGTTAAATCGATCAGGCTTCGATTTTATCATTTTCTTGCTCAAAATATATTACGTTTTTGAGATAGAATATTTTTTCTTGGAAACATTTTCAAATTTTTTTGTAACTGTTTTCCTATAAATTTTATTCGTTTTTGTGTCATTTACACACCGGGTTTTTAAGCAATTTTTTCCGAAATCCCGAGCCACCCACCCCATTCTTTAAATATTCCAGAATTTTATTTTCACATACCCTTAACAGAATGATGAAGTCGCGGGGTTAACCTTGCGGAAAAGAGACGCCTGCCTGACTGTTGTTCACATCCCCTTCGTAGAGTGACGAATTCGCGTGATAGTGTTAAGCCCGGCGGAAAAAAGAGTTACAATACAGCGAGCGAATTGATCGTCCTACCCCGTACTTTAAACACACCAGACAATCTTACAGGCCTGCCGGACAGTTTGTGGTATATACGTAACTTTTAAGCGCCAGGAGATTTCACTTAAATTGGCAACAATGTTCTCGACTGTGAACAAATTAAAGACCAGCCCCACACCATCGGCACCGATGGCGGGAAGGCGTACTCATGGTGCTCCTATTTTCATTCCCAAAGAAGTGAAACACAGTGATCCAATTCCTTTGTTGGTCCTGATGGCACACACACCCAAAGAATGGGATCTCATTAGCGTGTCGTACAAAGGCAATTACACTATACCCGAGGAGAAGGGAAATGGCAAACAAAAAATTAGATACATCTGAAATGGTTGCAGGCAAGGCCACTGCTTGATGGGGACCAGAGATGTCCATTTTCCAGGTTTCTTAAAAACCTGGCATAAGAGTCAAGTAAACATGGTTTGATCAAAAAAAAATCTAGTAAGACTTAAAAAATATAAAAAATAAAAATGTATAAGTACAAAAACTCAATTTAACACATTAAAAAAATGCCGCCTATATGGACCACCCTGTTTTAAATATGATTCATGGAGCTCTAAATGGCCTCAAGTTGCTTTTAGGCACGTTCAACTTTGTCTATGCCTTCAACAAAGTCTATGGCTTGAAAGAACTCATTTCTCTAACTACAACTGAGACTGCATTCATATTCATATATTTTGTATATTTCACATCAAAAATATGACGGTATTAAATTGAATGCTTATAAGTGTGTGTTAAATATGCGCCATAATGGGAACGCCTACGGTGAACAATGAAACTACCATCGGTCTTTTTCACAACTTTTTTCCCAATTTTTGACACTCCACAAGTTATCAAATAATTTTGATCTGACATGTCTCGTCACGTGCCTCGAATGTCCCCTTCATCACGACATCCGAGGCGCGCGTTAAATACGATTCCATCAGACTGGCGACCGCTTGGCAGACCCAGGACAAGGTGGTTGAAGAAAGTCCAAAAACTTGCCTGGATACGCTTGGGCGTAGCTCCTGATGAGTTAGAGTCGATGGCGGAGGATCGAGTTGCCTGGAGATCTCGCGTGGCTTACACCCGCGACCCCTTTAGTGGAGCATGGAGTCAGAAGATGATGATGATGATGACTTATTCATATTTTAATTTGAGCTTTTTACAAAGCCGAAACGCCTTTATATCATTTGCACGCACATTTATCCAAAATGTGCCCAAATATTACAAGTAAACACTTGAAAAGAATCGCTAGGCCGTTACATTAGCAACATTTGCTCCAGACCGAGGAGCATTCGACTCCCAACTAGTGGGACAACGCAATAGAAGACGCCGTTGAAACCGAATTGGAGGAAGCTGCTTAAATATCGTGCCACATGGAGAGGCTTTTTGGCTAATGGGCAGATGTCCCCGACTGTTGCGCCACTTGGAGAAAAGGAAGAATTAAAAATCCTCTTTTGACCACGACTGACCAAGTTGCAACTACCAACAGCCAGTGGGAAGGCAGTTTCGCACTTGATTGTACTTGGATGGAACAGTGTACAGCCACTACAGAATTGATTTGGAAGTCAATCTAACTATTTATAGTCTGGAAGCCGAGAGATCCAACTCTCGGTGTGGCAAAGAAGTCAAGTCAATATTCACGTCCAGACCATGGATGGGGTCCCTGAGGTGTTGTGCTTGTCAGAGCCAGCCAGATGCACTCCGCTCCTCACGACAGCTTTGAAGTCATTTAAAATCATTGAAGGCTACTTGAAGGTTCTTCTTGCGTGCGTCTTGCGGTTGGTATCTAGCTTGTGTCAGATCATTGCGGTTTGCACGAAGTGCTTGCACCCGAGTTAATGCTCCTGAACAAGTTTCTCTATTCCTGATCGACGTCGGGTTGTTCGTCCTCCATTGCGTTGTTCCAATTAAGTGGAGCAAGACCGATCAAAAAACAGGGGTCTCTTTAAGACACGAGTTGTGCACCAATTTTTAAATTGTATCCAACTCACTTCTTGTCACTTCCACTGACTAGGAGTAACATCTGTATTCGTGTTCTCCGACAAATCCCATTCCTTCTATCCTTGGCTGCTTGCATTAAAGCTTCGCCTTTCGAAATTCCACATGCATACATGTCACAGAACGCATTGCAGGCCGACTCATCCACTTCTGGCAACATAGCATTAATTCAAGCATCGGTCTGGATGTACATACATTTTCGTTACAGATGTTCCCGCTCTGAATAGTGGTAATTCCTAATACGACCATCTACCGAATCCAGCGTCCTTGCTGCCTGTCTCCGTGCAGTTTAATCAGTTCGAGAGCTCTCTTCTTTGGAGCAAAACCGATGAAAGGCTTTTTACATGCTCATCACCCCCTCCGGGTGTGGACCACTCGGATGATGCAAAATTTAATTTGTCAAATAAGCGACGAGGGCATGTGCATTTCATTAAATTAAGTCACATCTTTAAAACCCTGTATCCTCCAGAGAGCAGACCGTCACGGGTCTCTCATCATCTCAAGTCTAGGTGTGCAATATTAAAATTATTTTCATTTCCCACACCCGCCCGCCACCCAGTGCCGTGTGTGTGCACATGTATGCATGCAATGCATTTACTCGCGCGTAGAAAGGAGGAGCAAAATTAATTATTTTCCCTTTTTAATATTTTTTTCTCTCCCCTCCTTGTCCATGTCCTAGATATCATTTTATCTGCATTGAGTTGAGGGCTGACGAACAACAATTTCAACAACAACAGGACCAATGGTTGAGTGCATTAAAGTAGGATACATACTTCATAGTACTCGTGCAAATCCGTTGCAAAAAAAAAAAACAAAGGCACAAGCAGGTAATAAGGGGGATAGGGGATGTGGATGGATGCACGTGTGGATAATATTATCCTAATTGAAAATTCACATTGTGCTTATGCAGCAGTTCCTGCAAGACAAACGATACGAGGAGATATCTACTCGAGCCTTTACCGTACGTGTGCTAATCGTCGAGTGGAATGTTCCGACTCAGGCTGTGCGCTGTGTAACCCTGATTGCATGACGGAGCACAAGGAGTCCTCTTGCTTTACTGGATTATGTACGTTACACTGTAAAGAAAACTTTAACAGGTATACACTGTAACGTGGATATTAGAAAAGCGGCTGATAAAAAATGCAAGTACTAACGACTTCACAGTTGGCTTAACTCGTCGTACAGATGTAATAGTGGGTGCATTATGAGCTGGTGAAGTCGAGGCTGCTCAGAAGGATCACAAGGTCAGTGTGGCGTATACGCAATATTCTGCTTAGAATTCTCTTATTTTGTGCGCGGTGACTTAGGGACAATCTTTTCATCCGATTCAGCTAGATTCGTTTTTCGACGCGTGAAAACGTTACTAATGTTTATGGTCCTGATACTGTAACTGTAAATCATGCGCAGTTCATTTCGATGCCAAAGCTGCATCATGCTCTGGAGGGCCAACTGTCGAAAATGTTGATAAAATCATGGGAATGGTGGAGGAGAAAATGCCCAGGACCCAGGATCTCAACATTGTACAAAAATCCCTTAGGTCTCATTTGAACAAGGCTGTTTACAAAAAGAAGCCCGATGTATGGGTGCCACACGAGGTAACGCCAAGAACCTAATTGATCAAACTTTCATCGGCAAATCACTGCTGAATCGCACTGGTGGCGAAGAGTTACGTACGGCAACGTAAAGCGAAAACGTTTGTGGTCGAACTGCGGTGAATCGGCGCTTACAGCTACCAAGACTGGGATTGGCACGGAACCAGGCCATGCCATGAGTTGATCTCCTTCGTCATAACTCTTAACTCGAGCCTGTATGTACGTGCGGAAGGGCCATTCTCAGTCCTCGTCGAGAAGGTGGAAAGCTGTATAGCAGCTTTCGACTTTAGCATACCTATGGAAGACTAACCACTAACCACATGGTACTAACCACGTCATGCGCAGTTCATTCAACCACGGAACTTCGAACAGTGTTTCACATTCACTTTTGTGAATATGTCAACACTGCATGTAATGTGTACTCTCTGCTTACTCTGGGAATTTATATAAAAAAGGCGGCTTTTTCGCGGTCTAATTTAAGATCCTTTCAGAGCGAGAGAGAGAGAGAGAGAGAGAGAGAAATATAAAGACTCAGACAGAGCCAGGGATGGAGAGAGGTAAAGAGAAAGAGAGAGAAAGAAAGAGTATGATACAGCGAGAGAGAGAGGGGGAGTGAGAGAGTGATAGCGGGTGAGAGAGAGGGTTGGGGGGGGGGACATTTGTCGCGTAGCAGGCAGTAGGCCGTAGAAGTACTTGTTGTCTGATCTTAAGCGGCCCATACACGACACACTTGTCTTAGGGTCCTCACGTGTCCAGTGTCTGGGTCCATGCACTTCCATGAAAAATACCACTACCATTCAAATAGCTGGTGCGTAGTGAGCACTGATGTTGTTCTTCGTCGTTCTACTTTCTCTAGGGTGTCGCATGCCTCTCGGCATTAAGATCTTAATTGTTTCATGAAACATGCATGCAGGGCACGTGCACATATCTCTATTGCCTGCTGCCTATCTATAACCAGTAGCACTGCCACTCTCACTACGCACTCATACTCACCTTGCCCTTCATTCTCGATGTCTTAACCTAAACCTAATTTGGACGAATTTGTGTGACATGTGTGGCGGGAAGCAAGCAGAGCGGAATGTTTCCTCCTCTCTACAGCCCACAGGTTCGGTCGCTTAACTACACTGCCTGTTGCAAGGGCCTGGTCAACACCCATGATCTCTTCAACCGCACACATGGCTCTGCATGCACAACCGCCTCCAATGTGGACAGACATGAAGAAAGCATAGAAGTCGCCTAGCGTGCAATGAAAATAAATACCGTATAAAAATATTGGCACAAGCTTAAGAAAATAAACCCAGCATATGTTAAAATGTTCTCGTTTTTAAACGTTGTGCTTTACGCACATCTGTATCTACGTGCTGATCGCAAGGCTCTTTTTAACAAGATACAAAAGCTGAACAAAACAAAGAAAAAGATACGTAACAAAAACATTTGCAACACTCTGCTCAAGCAGGCGGCCCCTAATTGATTACAAGACCACGTGCAGAACTGTGATGAAAAGAAAAATACTCTTAAAAGCACCGCATCCACCCACTTACCGTATGGTGTGTTTCTGAAGTTTTTTCATTATCTTTCTTTCAGTGTAGCAGAAATCGCGCGCCCACACGCATACACATACGTACTTTTGCGAGAATTAATCCGAGGACACGCAGCCGCTAGAACATATCAGTGCCCTCAGGTAAATGGTACAAATTTTCCCCAACATACGAGTATCTTCCTCCCCAACAGCATGGGTAACTTGTCAAACAAGGACGACACAGATGATTATTATGTTTCCGCTGCAGCAAAGAACTCATCATGGCTTTATTCCAGTGATACCTGGAGGTAGCGTGCGTCGTGCTCCTGATGTTTAGTATGCTGGAACGCGACTCGTAGGGGGAAAAATTAACAATTTCTGATGTGAACACAAGCGAGAATATATCCTGCTGATGAAATTGTAAATACCGCCAGTGCAAGAGTACACACGTTCGTGCGTATTTTACTCTAGGCTCCTACGTGCAGGATTGGGGAGGCGCTCTTTGCACCCACGTTCCATACCCCACCCACCCGTGAAGGGAGAAAATTCGATTTTGATGCAAATGTGTACAACCTAAAATCCCTATCCCTTCGACGACATATGTTAGATAGATATAGAAAAGTTTTCCTCACTGCCTCATTGTTTTCCATCCCAGTGGGAGTCAGCGCGGGCGGGTCTCCACAGGAGGCTAACTTTTTAGATTAATGTCAAACTCCGGGGGTTGCCTCCACTTTGGGGCTTTGCTACTTCATTCCACCATACTGCTTGTGCGTCTCGATACTTCGGTTTGATGAGAAATGGTTCCAAAGATGAAACTGACCCCAATGACCTTCGGCATGGCAGTTAGGGATAAGCACATTCTCCGAATGCGAACATACATTTGTGTTTGCCTTTTTCACTTCCCCATTCCCGCCATGAAATCCGTCCCAGATCCCCTGACCTTTATTTATGGACAAGTGAAGAGATGTCTTCGAAGCAATGCTGTGAATTTTGTTTTCCTCTTTTCTTTCCACTCTACACCTTTTCCGTTTTTTTTTTCAACTTTTGATTTGTGATTAATCGGCTTTCGATTTGGGGCGAAATCCCGAAATATATAATACAAATTAGGTTTGGTCAATGGGGCCACAATTGAGGCGGTAGGCACGGTGTACACGGCTTCGATTAGTGTCATGTGCTGTGGAATGAGTCATTGGATGCGACCGCATGGAAGACTTCACTTCAATTATTAAGTCTAATGAAGTGTGATTGACATTGTGAGAGAGCGACACATGCGAGGTTTGTATCATGAAATATTCACCTTGTGCTTGTTTGTAACATATCCTCTTTTTGTTTCACTTTAAGTGATACGGGTTCTAACACATGAACGCGTATGAGGTGTAAAATGTACTTCCTAGAAGAAGTACCAGTCGAAGGGTTTGTTCCCAACTACACCCGCTGACTGAGTGCTCAATGCCCGCAATCTGCACAAGAATTCCCTCCAACGACCTACACGAGGTTGAGTTAGTTACGTCGAGAAGGAAGTCTTACAAGCTGCGGATATGGGGGGTTCTACGCCCTTTGTCGCCTCGAGGTGATCTCTCAGCTGTTCTTTTAGACAGCCTTGAGTGCTTAGTCTTCTACACATGGTCGTCGTGGCATACTTGGCATGTGTGCTTGGACATATGTCGTCTAAGTTCGATTCCGGGTACGACACAAACATTTCCGGTCCACGTTTTTTTTAATGACTGATAATTCTGAGGGAGCCTAAAGTTTTGCACCTACGTCACACTGAGGTGTTTGAGAATATTTATCTTCACTTGTCACTGAGAACAATTCTCTCGGTCTCCGTGTCTCCGTGTGAAGTAGGTGCAACATTACAGGGCCGCTCCGTTCGTCAATGAACAATAGTACGCATGATACAGACTGTAGCGCCACCTATGTATTATTAAGTCTTCTACACATTTTAATTTCCCTTTTCGCGTGAAGCCTAAGGTCTTGTCAGTGTGACTTCAGGCCAGGACAAATACCAGATGTTCACATCATCAGGGAAAGAAACCTAACAAGTGCAGATCGACACCCATCACTCTATCAATTGACCAAAAGGTACGTCGCCATCAATGCCGCATATGACAGTGTGTAGAGAAACGCCCCGTCCAGTGCCATGTCGGGTCTTTTTATATCTTCTTGTCTAAATCGTCAGGCTGTGCAAATAGCCGGCTCCCTTCTCCGCCAACGTCAATAACGAGCTCAGTGATCATCGATATCTTCAATGTCACGCTCGACTTCTTCAACATGTTTCTACAGAAGATCGTACAATACCCATGAGCAAAATCTAGAAGCTTCTGAAAGGCCCAGAATTTCGTTTATCTACCAGCATCAAAGGTATTGACTGTTTTGGCGGAACTTTGTGAGGTGCTGGTAGCGGATCGGGCACAGGACATCGACACTTAGGGCAAAGCGTAGCATAGCGAGCGACATCATCTACCACGGTAAACAGTATTAGGACTTTAGTTACTGAGTACTAGATCAAATAAAAATCAAATAATGAATAACTCTTAATATCAATCTTTCGACGAACCGGGTTTATCATTGTTCAAGACAATAACCATCCTAGTCCCGCTGTACCGCGCAAAGGTATGCTCACGGAAGTCACTTTAACTGAGTCGTGAAATAGAGAAGAATTCACACATACCGTTGGTTTTTGAATGGATTTCATCTTCTGCTGAGTTTTGTTTAATTGAAAAATGCCTTGGGCTCATCGAGAGGTTTTTCGTCCTGCGTGCATTATTGACAACTGAAAGAGAGGCCCGTGTAGAGAGCATACAAAACTTGGCTGCCGTCTTCCTCTGTAGGTCACGTCGAAAATGGCCGCTAAAGTGATAGACAAAAGTGGAGAAGGATCTTAACCAACTCGATGTGTTTGTTGGATGAAGTCAATGCCCACACAGAAGCACAAAAAAAAAAGGAGGATGATTCCCTTCATAGCAAGCCTTAAGCCTCTGTTTTTGCAGAAAACGCAGTCTTGTTTCAATAAAACAGCTCTACTGGAAGATCTGACAACTATTTAATGAGGACTTATAGGAATCGACTAGAGAATTAGACTACATCAGAAGATGTAATCCACTCAAAAAGCAATTGTATGTGTGAATGTTTCTATATTTCACGACTCGGCTGAAGGGACTTCCGTGAGCAATTCAGATAAGTGTAGAGTGGAAAATAACAAAAATGTAAATAATTTGGTCTAGACTTCTAGATACATGAACTCCAACCAAAAGTTCAACAGTAAATTTATGCCCACATATTAAGGCCATAAAATCTCTATATATCAGAAGGGAAAACAAAAAAAAAACCTCATGTTGCCTCCTCAACCGCACTAAACCTCCAACAGAGAGAGAGAGAGAGAAACACAAAAACACTCAATCGAACATAAAGGAAACAAATGAATATTTATGCGCCTTTCCAAGAAAAGCGAATAAGAAGAGGAAAAAATGTAAGAAAAAAGCTTGCAATCATCGGAAAAGCCCGAAAGGATAAAAACCGAAATAAATATCGGAACTGAAAAGAAAAACGCTATAATCTTCTTATCTGCCTCGAACAATATGATGGACACTCAGGGATTCGAATGGAGGCGGAGCGACGTTCAACCGAACTGGAAGGGAAACAAATTTCCAACACCAATCGATGTATTAAAAATGGTTCTCACTTATTTCGAATATCAACGGGCACTTAATCTCTACCACAGCAGGACGAATATCTTGGATTAGAAGGAGAGTCTAAGAGGAAAAGGTCCCTGCCATGGGTTGCATGTATATTTTTAGACTTACCTCCCCATGGCAGAAAAAGGATATCCTCATTGATTCTGAATGGAGAGGGAAAAAATGGCTACAAATTAGGAATAGCAGCACTGAACATCTATTGTTGTGGAAGTCGAAGTGGAAGTTGAAGTGAAGGAAGCATAAGAACAACAACCATGAAGGATGGCGGAGAAAGGCAAAAAATCATCCCAAAGCTACTTTGCCAAACAGCAATCATGGAAATGTCCTTTTTTTTCGGTCTCTCACTCTCTGTTGCTCTCTGTAGCGACCCAAAACTTCATTTTTTTTTCCTTTTTGTCTCGAATAAAATTAATGACTCTGCTCGTACATTTAGTAGACGAACGGGTAGCTGTTGGCAACAAGAAGGAAGGGAAAACAAAATACAAACAAGAAAACCATCCAACACAAGCCACTGATATCTCGTCATCTTCATCTCCATCATCACTAGCCAGCTACGGCAGTGGGGGTCTCAGGAAAAAAAAGCCTCTAATGTCCCGCCGCCGCCGCAAAACCTAAAACGCAAGAGACCAAGAAATATGTCATTATTTAAAAAGATAAAATTTCTGCTTGCGCGCTCATGTGTCACAGTTGTTTGTATTTATTTTGCTGACGAGCAAAACGGCAGGACTACGATGACGGCAACGACAACGACAACGACGACATTGGCGATGGCGGCGATGATTGTAATGGCGAAGATAATAGGGCGAAGTTCCCATTCGTGATGCAGGCACTAATGTCAAAATGTCTTGTACAGCCCTTTTGCTGCTTGTGCCACATGCTCCATACCCATACGTCGTAAGTAAGGTGGGACGTTCTGTGCAAAAAATGACTCTCGAATGGCTTACTTTTTTTTAACTTTAGAAGCAAAAAGCACTGCACCGGATATTTTCCCCCTAGAAAACGTTTCAGCATACTCCTGCAACAATTCAGAACATTCGAGGCTACTCACATGTCCACAGAACAGCGTATTCTGTCACGCATTTGAAATGTGACCCTTCGCCATTGTGACAGCTTATTCCGGATGTTAATCCGACACGTCAAAAATGTAGACTTTTACCCCACTTCAGTGATTAGGCGTGTAGCCAGCACATGTTTGGATTTAAGGCATCTCATTCGAATTCAACAAGAAGGTACATTTTGATGCGTCATGATGTGGTTGTCATTTTATTGGGCGTGATGTCTACATCGGAAATGAAGTACTATAGAGATGGCCAACTTCACAGCTGATGGTCCCCTAGCCCATCGACTAATTTGAGTGAAATTTTGACAGTTCCTCATGAATTTCGCATGGATATTCACGAATGAATGTGAATGCCGTTCTCAGATTGGTCAATTTGGTTTGAGAAACGGACAACAAACAAACAAAAACAGTCTCACTCCATATGTGAAATTTTGAGAATTCGGCATGATATTCAGTTACATTCTACGTATGCGGTCTTTTATAAAGTCGATGTCTATTTGTGTATCGCATCGCTTATTTGCGACTTCTCCAAGTTGGCGGAAATCCTTTTTCCCTATGATTGATACATTATTTATTCCTGGCAGCACTGACGACACTAATGCCATTTGTGGCAGTCAGGGGTGGAATCGCGAATGGTGATGGTGGATCGATCGCAACAGGACCACCATGGACACACGGACTTGAACAACCGGATGTAAGCAGCAGCCATTGTAGGACATACAAAATAAACAATAAACCGACAATAATAATAAAAAAATTAATTTGAACAAATTACATCAGTTGGGCCCCTATTGTTGACCCAACACCCTAACCCTTAGTTGGTAATGGTTGGTCAGTTGGTTGGTCAGTTGTAAAAAGTAGTCCGTTCAGATAAAATTTTAATTCGTTTAAATCGATAATTCCATCTATCCCGGGTAACTTAAGCAGCGATAGGATTTATTGTTAGTGTATTTTAAATGTAAATTGAAATATAAGCGCGTATACGCTTGCAAAAAACACGCCTATACTGTACTTCGAGGAACACCAAAATTCGTGGCAACTTCGGAATTGTTCGATTTCGTCGATAATCAGATTTTTTTATTTAAATTTAATAAATAAGCTGATAAATTTAAGAAGTCCGTACTTTGGCCCTATGTTTAACACTTTCAGAACCGTCATTGTACGAAAATTTTTCCATTTTCACAATGTCATGGCAGTTATCAGGCCCATTCTCACATACGCTACTAGCCGTATGGTGGCCCATACTCAAAGTTGGCACACATCCAACAGCCCTAAGGAGGTATAAAGGCAAACCTGCATCAGTATAAGTGGAACCTTAAGAACCCTTGAACTTTACTCCCTTAAACATGTCTGCTGCACAAATAGCATCCAACTGTGCAATTCGACTAAAGGCATACTCTCAATGGTGTGATTACACAATCGGACATGCAAACGTAATAGAACAGCACCTTACCTACACTAACCTTGACTGCACTTCATCTAGACACTTGCCAAAGGATGTGTGGCGAATTCAAAAGTCTTAAAATGAATGCAAGTCCCTCCATACCCGTGCATTCAAAGACTTTAAGTAGTTTGACTCTATCCTTTTGAATTCTGCAAATTGATTTACTATTCAATCTTTCAAATGAATGATGATTTACACTTACCACACACCATTCATTTTTGAAGTCATTGAATGAATTAAATTTTCTAGCAAATCCTACGAGCTTCAGTCTCAAATAAATTAATTCTTTTACAGCTCTGCCTGGTGCGGCCTTCTTTGCTTGTGCCAGGATGTAACCAAAAGTCGATATAAGATTATATTTTAGCAATTATTTATGGGCCTGTCATGACCACACCATCTCATAAATACTTCAAAAGCCACTGGATCATTTTTCCTGAATAAAGATACTGTGGCGTCTGGACTACAACCAGGTGTACTCTGTTCAGTAGGCAGTAGGCAGTAGGCACCAACAGGCTTATGTCAGGTCATTCGCAACGACTCACCTAACCTATCTAGGCTACTAAACGAATAAATACTACATCGAAGATGTTAGCTTTCCTACTGCAATATTTATTTTTAATTTCCTTTATTGCTCTTCCCTTCTTGGTAAATTTTCAAATGTAAAAACAAAACGAAGGATATACACACTCTTTTGAAAACAATGGTCCAAATTGTGAATTATTGAATCAACTCGTAAACTGACACATGGCACTAATCCTTCGGCCCGCAGATAACACCCTCTTGACCGGCGTTATTTAATGTATAGTCTCCACTTGTAGACCACCCTGATACGTACAGCATTAAATTTACATTCCTTAAGTTTTGGACTTCCCTCTGATTGACAAGCAAGGACAACGCTACACATAGTCATCCCCTCCATTTTATCACATCAATTTGGGTCATCTGTCATTATTGGTCGTCATCCAAAATCCAAAAGGATACGATTTCTTGTTGACACCAGCGCTTGGCCTCATTACATATGGATACATACATATGCATTTTTTTTTTTTTTGTTAATAATTTAAAAATCACAAACGAACGTGGGGCCTGTCACATGTATTCGAGCATGAACAAATTATAGCTTTCGCCTCTATCTAGTCATCTGCATAAAAATGAACGACGGCGATTTGTATTAGTTTTTGCTATCGCTTCGCATGAATTCTTTTCCATATCACGAATGCAAATGTTGTCCATGCACGGCACATGTTCCGAACCACTGTGCTGATCCCTTTTTATACGACCGACGGACTTTGGTTACCACACCAAAAATGTCATTACCAGCCTTGTGTGTGTGCGGGGGTGTGTGAGTGTGCCTTGTTCGATTCGAATCCAAAAATCAAAGAGAAATAAATAAACCAAAAGAAAACTGATTGTGCGGCGATTTAGTGAAACTATTGCTAAACTCTGAAGCAAAAAAAAATATATAAAAATCTATAAATGGAGAATATTCGTGGCTTTTGTATCCCATGGCAACTTGATACGTTTATCAATCCGTTCTCGTTCCCATTACCGTTCCCCCCGTTGCGTTGCCAGTGCACTGTGTGATTGTGTATCCTAACAGTGTTCAAGGCAGCATGACATAATAGAGGAGAAGAGAAAGCCTTTTTGTGTTTGACTTTCAGATTTATGCGGCCCCAAATGTTCAATTATTATTGTTATTATTCTTGTTATCGTTCACCCCACGCACACACCACATGCGGGGTGGTCATGCTGCACGTTAAATACCACCGCTCAGTGTGTTCGTGTACTCGTCTGGATGGCACTCATAACCGCACACAAGCCACGACGAGGACGAGAAGTCCCCTGCTGCAAAGTGCAGCAGTTGGATAAAAGTCCCTCAGGGAATGCCGGTATTGTTGATGCCATTGTTCTCGTTGTCGTTGCTGCTGTCATTGATATGTGCATACGTATCGGATGTGTATCTATTGTTGTGCATGCCTACGATAATGCAAAGATACTCAGAAAGAAACACAAGACACGATGTGGGAAATTTATTTATCTATTCAAATTGGCTGCAAACATAACATTTTCCTTTGCCGGCAAGCATCTGGAGACGGGAGTTCAATTTCCCAAGTTGCCAAAATTGTAGATTGTGCTCAGTTGTTCTCTGTTGTTTTTTCCGTTTATTTGAGCAGTAAAAAAAAGGCAAAAAAGTTCATGTGAATTTAAATAATTGCCAATGAGTAATGGAAGGTGGTGGGTTCCGGATAAGGGTTGGTAACGTAACTGTAACGATACGGCGTACCCATCCAGCAAGGTGGGTTAAGTACGATTACAAGGCAATATATGAGAGTAATTATTGGAAAACAAATACGCAATACAAATTCGAGATTGTTTATCCTTTCGAAATTGTTTTCGAGCATTGTACTTGAGACGGTTGTGACTTGGAGTGTATCCGAGTCGAGGGTAGATACCTGAAATGTATTCATATCGAAATGCGCACACACGAGTACAGCAGATGATATGAGGGCTTGTTAGAAATTGAAGGAATGGGATTTATGTAAATCACAAAGGCATAAACACGGGCTGTTTTTCAGAAGTGGAGCAGAGCGTTGAGGTAGACATTCTGATGGAAATTCGACTAAATTGAATTGAATCTTCAAAAAGGATTGCGTTGTCGGTTTCTACTCATGGATGAATACATCATGCCACTTAAGTGAAATATGTCTGAGTGAATTGCATCTTATTTGAACAGGAATCACTTTTGGCTGGATAATTGTCCTCAAAAAGCATTTACTTATTTATTTGAAAAAAGCATTAAACATTGGCTTTCTTTAAAAAAAAGAACAGTAAGATTACAAGGATGTAATAAATGTAAAGAATACAAGTATGCAGAACAAATAATCATGATGGGATTATAATTAGCAACGATTTCTTTGTTAAAATTAATTGAAGACGAGCGGCCGTAGGTAGTGCTCGAGTGGGATGAGTTAAAGAGTCGGGTTTTTCGGATTCCGCAGATTGAGAGATGGATCATTTATGTTGAGGAGGCTTCAGTCAATCTCACCTGTCAGTATTCTATGCATAATAATAACATTTGCCACAGCTTCTCTTCTCTTTCTTTTGATGCTGCTTGAATTGCAGTGAAAATTGTTTTCCTAGAGAACAAGTAAGTGATTTCAAATAAATGGGACTTGTCATGGACTCTAGGATGAGCTTCTCAAGCCACATACCAACTCCAAGGAGTTATTTTCGTTGCACTTTAGGCACTTCTTCTATTTGCGTAATATTTGTTCTTCTAAATTGTTAAGAATTGTTTACTCATCAGATTCCCCGGGTCAGTCTACGCGAAGGTGTTGGAAGCGCGTTCTAGAGCTATGGTCGAGCACAAGATGGGGGACGACGTCCCGGGAGAAGTTCAACTGACCAGCTTTTCACTCTAAGAATGGTACTTGAGAAAGCTTGGAAGTATGCCAAGCTCATCTTCACCGGTTTTGTGGATTTGGGAAAGGCATACGACCGACTTCCTCGAGGTAAACTCTGGAGTGTTCTACAGGAGTATGGGATTGATGGTCCTCTTCTGGGGGCCCTTCAGTATCTATACACAAACTGTAGCAGCTGGGTTTGTTGTTTACAGCTAAATCAACTCCAAGGGTGCGTCTTGTCACCTCTCCTTTTCATTGTATATATGGACTGGATGTTGCCGCGCAGCCGAGGCGAAGAATGTTTCACGTTGGAATATTTCAGGGTAAGTCATCTTGTTTTTGCAGATGACTTAGTTATCCTCACGTCTTGTCAGAGGGAACTTGAACGGGTACTAAATTTGTTGCCGTATGTGCTGATGCTGGAATGAAGGTTAACGTGGACACATCGGAGGTTATGGTTATCTCTTGAACGCCTGTTCAATACCCATTAAAGCAGGTGGAGAAATTTCAGTATCTCGAAGTCCTTTTCACGAGTGATGGAAGGAGAAATGCAGAGCTTTCCTGTAGGAGTGGTTCAGCTGGATCAATTTTGAAACAGCTTGGTAGATCTGTAATCAGGAAGGCCGAGCTTGGTGTCAACGCCAAGTTAGCGGCTTTTAGCTCAGTATTTGCTCCAACTATCACCTATGATCATGAAATTTGGGTGATGATCGAAAGAATAAAGTTGCGAATATAAACTGCTGAGAAGAGATTTTTTCTCGATGTTGTGGGATTTACTCGGTTGAGAATCACGGCAGTGCGCGAGGAACTTAACATTGAGCTGCTGCTTCTTTGAACGGAAAGTTCTATACTTCGGTGGTTTGGTCACGTGACACGAATGTCCCCATCATCACGACTTCCGAGGCGGGCGTTGAATGCTATTCCATCACGTAGGCAATCGCTTGACAGACACAGGACGAGATGGTTGGACTATGTCCAAAAACTCGTCTGGTTACGCTTAGGCATAGACGACTGGATGGTGCAATTGGTTAAGTGACTGCCCTTGGGTAGTGGGGTCCCCTGTCCGAATCCCAGTTAAAGCAAAGTTATTACGCTTTTATCTGGTTGGGATCAAATTAACATCACTGGAGTGGTCGATCAGTGGTAGTAGTCTGACTGTGTTCCCTAGCAGCCCCCTTCCCTGCCCTACCCAATGCTTAGGCATAACTCCTGATGAGTTAGAGTCGATGGCGGAGGATCGAGTTGCCTGGAGATCACTCGTGCGTGGTTTACCCCAACGAATACTTTAGTGGATGCGGGTCAGCATGCGGGTCAGAAGATGATGATGATAATTCATTCAAAATTACAATATGGTATAACTTGTTGGTGAGATGCTTATAAAAATTAAATTCAGCCTCTCTTGACAATTCAAAAATTGTATATTGTACGAATCTTATGCCGTTAACCTAGAAGACAGCCTTCACACCCTTTGTTTCGTGACTTAATGATTATTCCTCTACGTCATGTATACTGTTTTAAGGTGTTAAAGTGTTTCTTTATGAAGTCGAGCTATCGTAATTTCAGTTTGATTTCGAAGCATAACCGAATCTCGTATCGGTAAATCTGTTCCTTTCTTCAATTCCACTGCTTATCGTAATTTTTATTCTATTTCGTCTTGTCGTTTATAAAAACATATAAAAAATAAACTTCCGCAATCGATCAGGTCGAGTACGCTACCTGACAAGTTTCTCAAGCTCGTAAAAAGCTGGTCTTTCACCATTGCTTTCGATAGCCTAGAAACTGTTCTCTCTGACTCTCTGGTATGAGTATAATGTTTGAATGCTTTTTTTTTTTGAATCTATTGACTTTTTTTGTTACCTGTTAGATTAATCAAGAACTCAAAATTTATATAAATCTATTATTTGAGTTAGTTGTCCTCACGTAAGGGTCATTTCACCATTCAATCAAAGGAATTTAATTAAATTGCATTAAATATTCAGTACGTTATCATTCAACACTATTTTTATACTTTTGTTTTCAAATACAGAACGTCAAATTAATTTCTTATTATTTTGTGCATTTTGATGTTATTGAATTTACATCGAGCAAGTTTGTAATAATTAAATTTTTCAATCAATATTTTATTTATTATTATCAAGTACATTTCTCTTACAATTAAATACAAATTCAAATAGAGCCAGCTATCGATTCCAGCAAAAATATAGAACAATTTTTCTTTTAAAGATATTTCTTGTTAGATCTTGAAAAAAATCAAGATCCTTCATTATGAGCATAATACGCTCGTTGGAATCTAAAATGGAAGAGTATACGGTGACGAGTGTTCACAGGATGAACACAAAGGTTTAGTTGACTTAACAGGAAATGACAATAAATTTGAGAACTAATGATGTCACTCATGAACAGCAATGAGAAGTATCTACGACGTACATCCGGTGGCATTAAATTGAATAAAATACATCATGTTCTGTAGGAGGGCATTTCTATATTCCAATTAAATTGAGGAACATGTACCTTGTAAATTTGCCTAGAATTCGATCGATATTTTCAATGGCATCAATGGCATACGGATTCCAGATAACGCAGCAGAATTCCAAGGATGATCTGATTTTCAAGGATGATCTAAATTTCTTAGGGCAAAATTTTAATAATTGAATTCCCCCTAATGAATCCAAGCATTCGATTTGCCTTGCTTGTAATAAAATCAATGTGACCAGCAAAGGTTAACTTAGAATCTGAAATAACTCCTAGGTCCTTTATCTGAGTAACCTTTGTCAAAGGAAGACCATTTATAGAATACTCAAACTGCGTAGAATTTATTATTCTACAGTAAGAAAACTGAAAACGTTTACAGATATTGGCCCTTAGTAATGAACGAGTTTAAATGAATTTAAACTCAAGGGTAAACTCAAAATCCGTAGTAATAAACGAGAAATCTACTTCTAAAATCGACAAATATTTAGTTGTGGGTCGAGTCGTATCTGAGTCGAATTTAAAAGTGGCTCGTTTGAGTTACACCCAATGCACTAAATGATTAAGGTCATACTGCAATTGGCTACAGTCCGATGTAGGTGTGACTTTCTTATAAGTCACACCTACGCCAGAGGGCACTAATATACTTTCAGAAACGTAGTTTTTAATGTTCACTATTTGAGTAAGATTGATTAGCCTAGATCTAGCCATTTTAAGAGGAAAGAATAAAAACCTAAATAGGCTAGGTTTTTTGATAAGTATTCTACGATTGACCCTGTTAATAGCTTTCGCAAAGTCTGTAAATATCACGTCAGTTTGACAGCTCTTTTCAAGGTATAAACTATTCAAACAAACTGAAAGGTTAATGGTTGTAGATCTAGCTGACATAAATCGGATTGAAACTTGGAAATTCAGTTTTTCATAGACAATTTTTTCAAAGATCTTGGAGCTAGCTTACAGATGGACCTGACACTGATAACCGGATTTGAAGGTCGGCGTAATATAAGACAGCTTCCATTCATTCAAGAAATATCCAGTCCGTCACACTTAAGTCTGTAAAGTCCATTTGGGACGGTTGCATCGTTGGACCATATTTCAACGGCAAGAACCACTGACTTCTGAATTTGTCAAATGGAATGAAGCTACTGTCAAGACCCATATGTTGGCGGTCAGATGTTCTGTACTTTAATAGACCACTGTTCTCCGGTCATTGACGACCCATAGGGACATAAACCTGGCCTAATGCGGGTTTACATTGCTGACAGTTGCAAAGACGCTGTTACCAGTCACCGAAACCAAACTGTTTGTGTCATTGACGAACCATGGGGACCCAAACTTGGCGTAGTGTGTTTTTTTAAACATAACATTGCTGACAGCAAATTGTTTTACATCTTTATAATGAAGATTTCGTCTTCCGCTCCTTCTCTAACCAGAAAGCTCGAAATCGAAGCTCGATCAATGATGCCCATGCGTCCGATGTGATTTAATTTAATTGGTTCATCCGTTAACCTAATCATCTATCCTTCGCATCCCTACAACAGGATTGACAAAATAATAATTTTGTTGAACGTGATTTTGGCAAATCGATCCAGGGTTCTTGATCCCAGTCGCGATTCTAGATCGCATATCCAGAAGGAGGTCGTTTGTAAGGTTCTCCAAGACTTTTTCTCCAATTGAGACAAACTGCGTAACTTCCTTGAAGTAAGGGCTGTCGATGATTTTTGATGAGAGTTCAGTCGAAATCTAAGCATTCAGTCGTAATCAAGCAAAAACGAACCGATCGTGATCTTGTCATTAAAATTAGCTTCACTGTCTTGGACCAGATTACAGTTTGTAGATAGTAAGCCGCATATGTGACATTTTATTTCGATGTGAGCGAACTGCATACTTTTCCATCAACCATTGTGGGGATCAAGTTGTAACATACTTCCTGCTTCCTTTCCGAGGTCTAGTTCGTCTTGTTTTCTTTAAAAGGCTTCTTAGGTATATCCGTTCGTAGTTAGCAGAAAGGGTAGGTGACTTCCACGTCACAAGAGTGATTGAAGTGTGTCCCCACCTTGGACCCATATTATTTTTCATTTTATTTTGTGTTCCGACAATCCATTGGATTACTTGAACTACACATATCCTTATTGCCGTGAACCCTTTAAAACCGGCCAACCGCATAGGCCATGACTTGAAATCTACTTCTATTCACCATCTCTCAAGACATTCTATATACAGGCCGCCATCCTAATGAAACATTAATTTTGTATGATTAATTGTGAATTCTGTGACAAACTGTTGTCTCCTACGTCATTAACCACCCATCCCCATCCAAGCCCATGGCTTGTGAAATTCCTTGTGTCACACTTCCGAAATCAAAAGTAAGCACCGTCCCGAGACTTGTGATAATCCTAAAGGTTTCGGTAAGCATCCTCGTGAGTATTTCAGAGGATATAAATCAATTACTGAGATTTGTCGACATTCTGTTTCCTCTTAATATCTTCGCCAGAGTCATCCCAGGGATGACTGGGCAGCATTAACGTCGACATTACTTATCGCAGAAGCACTCATTCATTCCCTTCAATAGCGTCGGCCGTGTTCTTGAATGTCTCCACTTTAAGGATGTATTGAGATACAAACTGGCGCACGAGCTCACTTATCTTTCCACTTCATGAAAACGCCGTCCGAGTGACACACCTAATGACACTCAAAAAAAAGCGCACAGATAATCTGGAGTGACGAAACAAAATCTATGATCGTAACTCGCCAGAACATACAGGACGCACAAACAAGTGGGTGGGAGGCCCATATCATTAAGTACACACAATTAGCCATAAATTCTGCTTAAATGCCCAAGTGTTAATTATATTCACAATGCGGGAGTGCAAACAAATTGCCTGAGATCCATTTGTACACGCACAGCAGAAGGAGGCGCTACTTTTTTGTTGCTGCCCTGCTCCTCCTGCTACTCGACGAGTGAAAGAAACGCTGGAAATTCTCTGTAAAAAGGACGAAACAAATTATTGCTGAGACGGGGGTGTGCTTTGACAAGGGAGAACAGTCAGGTATGCGACAAAGTGTCTGCCACGGTGGGACTTAATGACACAGCATGTATACACACTTATACACTCGTACATATCCCTGATTCGAATTAGCAACGGTGACGAATGGCCGTCATAAAAGCGCGAAAGCGTGAAATTTTCCTTCGAAATTAAATCAAGCGTAAGGACGATTTAATTGTGTCGCCAGTAGTTAAGCAAATCTCCAAATGGGGGTTGGCAGGATTATCTCTTAAAACTTACTGTGCTGCTGAATGCTGACTCAATGGGGGGGTCGGAATACTCTGTGGCCGGGAGGCGAACTGCGTTGGGTAGGGATCCTCCTTGTTTTTCGGCTTTATTATCTTGAAGTGGATGATTTTGTATTTCGCTGGACTCAATGAGATTGCTTTGTTCGCCTAGCATGATGGACTGGGTTTATTATTTCATTACACAGCCTCGTTTCAAGCTGAAGAGCGAGGGGGGCATTGACATTTTTTACTCCGGTTTTGTGTGCAATTATTGCTGTTTAACAGGACGACCAACAATTTAGTTGAGATTTTGTGTAGTGTAATTAATTATGATTTTAATTTGTGTATCCGGTTTTGTGTTGTCCGAAATTGTCGAGAATATTCATTACGTGGAACAAATGCTGTTTGAGTTGGTTGGGTAATTTAATTAAACACGGTCGGTTCTGTGTCGTTTTCAAATGGAGTCTAATTGGTTTCCTTGCGAGTAATAGTGTGAAGTGAGTTTCTGTGAATTGCTGAAATAGGGCAATGCCCTTTCGGTTGATGCAGGGGATGCACTCTTCTTCCAGTTGCTGACTAATTTTCTGACGAATATTTCCTGTTCAACAAGGATGGTCAAGTTCTTTGCTATTTTGTGTAGTTTTCATGTCATGGCAACGTGGTACCACTACCAAGTTTCTTTGACAGAGTGGAACAATATGCATGTACCATGTACCGTGTCTATGCCAACAGAGAGAAGAAGAAAAACTACAGGAGGATTCTCTTAGGGGACTCTGCTTCTCATGACCGCTACACATGACTGCGATGAAGATGAGAATTGGCTGAACGAGCAGCTAAAGGGCAATTCTGGAAGCGGTGGTTAAAAGGTGGTCTGGCAAATCATTGCCCGACCCAGAGAAAGGAAATTTAACATCATTAAAGGTATAGTCCAGGATGGGTGATAAACAATGCGGCTATCATCCCGGCAGAAATGAACTTGGTCGAGAATCTTGGGAGCAGTCCGTGACAGTCCGATTTAGGACTGTTTTGTACGAGTTTGACGAACACAAACAGTAGCAGCTGCGTTCAACACCTCCCACCATAAAATTTGGACTCCCTCAGGGTTGCGTCTTGCCACCTATACCTTTCCTTATATAAGTCTAAATATTATCACAAGGAAACACTCGCAGACGAGTCCAACATGCGCCGCACTCATCTTGCTGACTAAGTAGCATTCCCACGGCCTATGTTCAACCTCAATCAATCAACGCAACGCACTCAAAATGTCGACTAAGCAACTTACCCACGTTCAACATGCAGCCAATACCCAAAGTGCCGAATTGCAGTCGCATCAGTAAATTTGTATTTAAGGTAGCAGTAACGAAAATTGTATGTTCAGTTTATTAGAAGGAAGAATCGCTGCAGGAGAAATATGGCTACCTTCCGAGTTAATTTTAATTTCTACGTGGGCGGTTTGCTGCAGCGCAGCCGAGACTAGATTTTCCTTGCACATTGTGTGAGTTAAGGGTATCCTATCACATTGCTGACAAACACGACAGTGGAAATTTATGTTAAGGAGCTGGCTCATATAAAGAAAAGGGCAACGCTTCGATGGTTTGCTCAAAAACTTGGCAGGTTGTTCTTGGGCATAACTTGTGATGAGTTAGAGTTGATGGAGGCGGATCGAGTAGCCTGGAGAAATTTCGTTTATTCTACTCTTCCTACTCCTTTAGTGCATCATGTGGGTAAGAAAATGATGACAATGACCCATGCATCATGTCAAAGAGCACAGATTCGTCCAATGACACTTTGTACAGTATAGGACTAATATCTGTTAAATAGATCGATGAAATAATAAAAAGAGTGAGTTTATAGAAAATTAAACAATAACGTTTTTTCATATATTATTTTATGGGATTTATTTTTTTATCAAGGCGTCAGTTTCGTGCTCATAATTGAATGTCTCATGGACAATCCCTATTTGGCAATCAGTACAAGAAGCTGTAGCGAGATTATAGGTCCAACAACGCATGCTTGCTCAACTGAACATGTGTTCCCCTGCGTTTGCCTGCGATGCACGAAGCTGATCAGCTTTAAAGTAAATGACGTGAGGAGTAGAGGTCTGTAAAACAATCTAATTGGTGAACAGCATATGTCGAGGAAGAGAGTGCTTAGTCTTTGGTGTGTAAACTCCGGAAACCTCATCTTTAGCAACTACTTCATCTGATCGGCTTGCTCTTCCAATCAAGCTCTACAAACCACTTATCCTGCCAATCGTGGATGGTGAGCAGAATGCCCAAATTCAGCGCCGAAGAAGTCGAGCCCGGTGACAGGTGAAGACACAAGGTCAGAGTTCTTTTGTCTGTACAAATATGTGGAGGTAGGGTGAACATCTGTCGTGTGTGAGCAACTTGGAGCGAAATATACAATTAATAATGCTCCGAGACACCTGCTTCGACAAGGTGAAACATACCGAATCTCCGGTAGACGCACGCAAGGCAGCTTGGCCTTGGCGATTGAAAGCATCGAGCACAGGACACCTCGCATTGGGAACTAGCATTAGCTCAGCCTCAGACCCTGCATGGGCCGCTGATCTGAAAAGCAATTTATTAAAAGCGATCAGGAACTTTGAATTGATCTTTCAAATTCGGTAAATCGGTGCTGGTGTTCTCTATTCTCAGACTATTATGTTTGGACAAAAATTCTCCATCAGTTCATTTTAATGTGGACACATTTTTTAGGATGGGGCGTATATATCTCAGTACTAGTGCTCAAATATGTTGTTAGTAATTGCTTGCTAGTCTTCGATTCAAAGCCTGTGGGACAATCGCAAGTGTCCTACAGCCAAAGGAAGAGGCTCGTAGGTTGAGTTCCAGGCCCCCCACGGACTCTAGCAACAAAGATGCCTTCCATAAAAGTCATGCCACTTGATTTGATTTACTCCATTCTCTCTGCAGAACACCGAGCTCATCAAAATGTGGATCCAGCGAATTTCCTTATGACTGATGTTTCCTCACAAGCAATCATTCTCCACCCGTGCACACAGTTGTTTAGAAATCCAAATTTTTCGTTCCGTGATGGAGATGGAATTACGTAAAATATATGTTTTTTTCATCGAATACCACAATCACCGACACATGTTGTCGCTTGTCATGTTCAAGGAAGAAGCTTGTAAAACTGGGGACATCCTCTCCCTGCACACTGAGGATTATCAGCTTAAGCCTATAATATTTCATGTGTCGTCTCAAAAGTCACTGAAATATGCACATGCTTTGAAAACATGCACTTCCAGGCCCAAACTCATTTTACCTTGGACTGGCAAACCGGTTACGTCTTCTTCTCCTACAGACATGAGTACACTTTGTTTGCGCTAGCTGTACCATGTGGATGTAGATAATCCGTCTTTCGCCAGCTTGAAACAGTTTGGTATTAATTACGATACCATGTCGGCATGGTCTGCACGGCACCGAAACTGGGTCAGGAAAGATGTTCTCGTTGCTGCAAGTGCCTGAAATCCTTGTCCAGTCGCCTTTCGTCTGTCGCTTCTTTTGCCTCCTCCATATCCATTAATATTACGTGACTGTAATCCCCTCTACCCGGGCCTGACACACTGTGTCGTATTAGAGTCCGCCATCTGGAAGGACACTTAACTTCACCCCCACTTTGTGGAGAGGCGCTCGAATTTAAATTCACTTCACGGTACCCTGCCGTGCACGACCGACGATTAGGCGAAAGCATTCACAACAATCGCAGGTGATTTGAAATCTTGAGAATCAATTTTCGAATGTTCGGGCAATTGATTGAATACCTCATTTGAATTTGTGGATTTTTTGTTGTTCTCGCAGCAGGCCTCGAATCCGTTCGCTTCGATGGTGAAATCGATAAAGGCAGGGGCTCCATCCGAACCACAACCGCTGATGGAATGACACGGAAAGTTTCGCAACTTTGGACACTAATCGAATATGATTTCCGAATTCGATAAAACTTTTGTACTCCGAAACTTTCTTATTTCGAACTGGTTCCTAAATGAAATTATTCTATTTGTGGCTCAAGTTCATATGGATTCACTTTCAAGGATTCTTTTGCCGCCCACCACGTGTGTATTATTCGCTGTCGTATGTTGCGCTTATTATGACGAAGAATAATATACTTGGATTTGAAGTTTGCCTATTGTGGTGGCCGTCCCGGCGATTCCATTTAATGGTCAATAAATCCTGCAAGGATGAATGATTTGCTTTTTGGGCTTCTTGAATGAATCGAAGCTATTTAAGATTATTTTTCCGTTCTATGTCGAACATCACATCAAGCAGACATTCCAATCGAATGAAACTTACATACACGCCAATCATACTTCACTTGAACAAAGATAAGAGCCCAATCAAAATTTACTAAAGTAAGATAAGAAAGACAGAAGCGAACGAAAAATGAAAGAATCATTGATGGATTTCATAGTGTCCATAATTGATTCGTGAAAAAACAGTGATTTTCGTACGTTGACAGTGAATGACTTTCGGTGGGTCCTTACGTTGCAGTAGACTCTGTGCAAGTCTTTCAAAGTCAACAGGGAAGCATACACATCGTGGCGAAAGGCTCTTAACATTTGATTAATTTACTGCAAATAAATTCAATCAGTTCATGGTTCCTTGTTCAGTGCGCTTTGGCTGCAACTCGTCATTCGCAGGTCCAAACAGAGTGTCTCGAAATAATAAATAAAAAATTAGTGTTACATAGAGTTCTGTAGCAATAGTTCCATGAATGCATCAATTTATCCCCGCCAGTTTCCTCTTCGTCGGTTTCTATTAGGGAGTGACACTTAGCCGACAATTCAAAGGGATCGTTGGTATGCCCGGTTTCAAGCCAAATTGTAAAACATAAAAATTGATTGGTTGCCTCTGGCTCCCAGTGAAGTATTGCTTGTGACTTCTGCATCTAGCACACTCATAGAGATAGCCTTAGCCAAAAAGTTTGTAAGTGGAGTGTCAGTTCCTATTTGGATTACTACACGATCTTGTAAGTCCTTTTTAGAATATACGGTAGGTCTTAAAGAAAATGAGAAGCATTTATTCTTTATGAATATTCCTTATGACATCTCTCTTAAAATGATGGCTAAATGTATGTTACAAACTGTTGTTCAAACCATTGTTTGGTTGCATTAGTTTGACGCCTCAGTTCGTCACGGTGTGGTGCATTGAATGTCTCAGAATGGAAGCAAACGATAGAAAGACCGATATATATTCTTTTCGTAGTAAAATTTTAGCTATCGCGCAGGATCTATTACAGAGTTTTAATATATCATGTATTTTACTTATTTTAAAGTTCCAAAAGTCCATGAATTGAAACAAACAATTTTGAGCGAACCTGCGACAAAACACAATCAATTCAAGAAACGGCATTGTTTAAATTATAAATCAGTCATAGACATTGATTACACGGGTATCGTGTAATTACACGGGTCTCGAGTTATTAAACAGACGTGTAATCAGCCACATGTAGAGCTATCGAGCTCTACAAGTGTCCTATAGCTCAACCTCTTGGCAGACGGATTCCCTGAAAATCGATCTGAGTGGACAACAAATCCACTGCTTACCATTATTTTGATTGAGCGTCATCATAGTTACTGATAACGCGAAGGCAAAATGCACTAACCAACAACGTGGCATGGCGGCACAAATAGCGTTAATCTGTGAAGGGATAGCAGCCTATGACTCTTGGCTTATAATGGGTGGTGCGAATAAAAGCTAAGGGAACACTACGAGTGAACGGACTCATGAGTGAAGGGTTTTCGTTAAAATCTAATTTCCTCAAAATAGGTCCTTTCCCTCAAGTTGACGTGTGACAACTAGAGTGGAGGGCTGTCAAATTTATTTGTCATCATTCTTTGCATGTTACTCAACAAAAGAGGATGCAAAGGCAACATTAATTATGAGTCACATTTTTCAACGCATAAACTGACCAAGGTTTGAAAGAAGGATCTATATGTCTCGGCGTTTCGTTTACACAGGGTGTCATTTCAAGAATCTCTATAGTATGTATTCGAGCTTCATAACAAGGAATGGTTAGGCAATTAGATTCTTTCCGATACGGTGGTGGTGCCATACCAAGAATTGAGAAGATGAAAACATTCCCTCGACACATTGGTGACCCTTGATTCCAGTTGGATTACCAACTCCATTTTAACAGACATTGGGATTCATAATCGTTATCGATAACAGCTTGGCACGCGTACAGTCAAAGCCCTTTAATTCGGAATTCACGCGTGAGCCTTCCTGTAGGATTGGTAAAGCTGGGTCAATTTTGAAACAGCATGGTAGATCTGTAATCAGGAAGGCCGAGCTTGGTGTCAAAGCCAAGTAAGCGGTTTTCAAACTCCCACCTTTGGTCATGAAATTTGGGTAATGACCGAAGCAATAAGATCGCGAATACAATCTGTTGAGATGTTACTATTTCGCAATGTTGTGTGATTTACTAGGGTGAGAAACACGTCAGTGCGCGAGGAACTCAACATTGAGCAGCTGCTTCTTCGAACAGAAAGTGCTATGCTCCGTTCCCTCACATCACGACTTCAGAGACGGGAGGTGAATGCGAATCCATCAGGTGGCTTTGGGAGCTCAGGACGAGGATTTTGGACCAAGTCCAAAAACTCGCTTGGTAACGCTTGGGCATAACTCTAGATGAGTTGGAGTCGATGGCGGAGGATCGAGTTGCCTTGAGATCTCTCGTGAGTGGTTTACCCCCGCGACTCCTTTAGTGGAGAATGCGGGTCAGAAGATGATAATGTTGAATGAAAGAAATTTTTCCGAATCAATGAGCCAATTTATTTTTAAAATAAAATCAGCAAAAATTGAATAACGCAGTGATTGACCTGTATCGACTACTGTCGGATAAAATCAAGAATATGTCTTTTGGGGGTTTCTCGGAAGTGCATATTTAGCGGTATTTTGTATTTTAATACTGTTTTAACTGTATGTGCAAAAGCAAATATATCGATAAAATTTCCCTCATCAGTCGAGAACTGCTGATTTAATTAACTTGCTGTACAATTTTCAAGTCTAGTGCTTGGTATCTTACCAGAAACTACAAATAAAATTGTAAACATATTATGAATTCGTCTCCTTCCATTCCGTCAATGTATTCATCTTCCGAAACAGTATTCTCAATTTTCTTAAACTTTTTTATCTCTTGGATTTCCCTTCAATTGGCGCAATGCCGGCCGAAGTGACAGCTATCTTTTCGTATAGTAGTCAGCCACTTCAACCTAACCTGCCTCCAAAGCACACTCAACTTCTTTAAGTGTTCACTCAATACATTCCATCTTTATTCACCTTAAAATGAAAGGATCACTCAACTAATGTTGTGTTACTCATACAAGAGGCACTACAAATGTCCCTTACATCATTACAGAAATTACCCAACACCTCAAAAAAATTATTTGTCACACCTCCATTTTTGTCATACTCAGAGATAATTTCTTCCTTTGAGCAAAAATCAAATTGTGCGCTGATTTATTGACTGCAACTGCTGCAAGTGCATATTGGTGTAATAGTTGGGGCATTTTCGTTTCTTTTGTCATTTATAGGACACTTGCAGGACAATAACATAATTGTGTAAGGAAAATAGATGTGTAATGTGTAAAGAAGAATCGAGGAAAATCTATTGCACATTTAACTGGCAAATTATTTAAAATGTTCAATCATTCATTCATATTTGTCACAACACTTGCAACGTCATCCGAACAATGACGTATGGAGGTCATACTTTTTTACACTTAAGATCATGTGGGACAATACCACTTCACTTTCTGAAATGATTTCCTCATACAAACGCATTGCAAATACAAGTCCTACTCAACACTACACTCAACCGTCAAAATATGTGAGTGTTGTAGAGTTTTCGTTGAACTCAACGAAATTTACTTGTATTCATAAAAGATGGAATTTCCCCTCCACATCTAATTGTCATTCGTTTTTATTACCATCAGAAGTTTTCCTTTTCTCATGTTGAATGCCATCTAACGAACGCCATACAGATAAATAATGGCGCCCAATCAATATCCACCTGTAACATGATTGTGAGAGGTCACAAGGTGATTTTTTTTCCCAGAGAGATTGCGTAAAGAATAAACTGCAGCCATAGTAGGTCCATTGTGACTACATTGAAGCCTTTACAGATGTTCTAACTTCCTTTGTGACTTTACATATTTAACTAAGACTACATAAGCCAAAAGCTACTTATCTTCATCACATGGTTTCTTTCATCACATATGTAAGTGTATCCGCCCACAAAGACATAATTCACAGTAAGCCACCACTCAAACTAGCTCACCACAAAAGATCCCTACAGCGACTGAATCCATTTAAGTACACGAAATAATTAAAATGTAATACCCCCACCGGACAGATTTTATAAATTGCTTGCCACAGACGTGCTTAGATGAAATATCACTCCTACCCCCCATGTAGTCGGCACATTGCAGCGACGGCTTCACTCCAGCAGAACATTACATTCAATTTCATTAATCCTCCCAGCATATTATGCTACATCGATTATATCCTTAGAAATAATTTTACCATTTCGTAGGCCACTGCCCCAACCACTGCGCGTACCATTCAAGTTTACATAATTAAAATTAACATAATGAAGCAAATGAAATGCTAGAATCCACTGAGAGCCATGATTAATTGAACACATCATGTATTTTCTAATTACCAACTAATTAATGATTGGATCAGAATCATGCCAACACCGCCTACTAGCCCATTCCTTACGCAATTGCCCCCATTGACGGAGCGCAGTCCCTCGTTCGTTCGTTCGGGGGGTTATCTCATCGCGTCGTCAAGTTTCGATTCATTCATCATATCCCGCTTTAACGAAAAGTTCTATAAGGAAACTAACCAAAATTCCCAAAGCCGTAGTACCCCAGATACACATGAGGATGTACCCTCGTCTGGCAGCGGTGATGGGGCAGATACTTGTCTTGTTTTATGTGTGACGAAGGAAAATATATCGAAGTTAGTCTATTTGCGTGCGCTTCTGTGTGAATATCTGCAAAAGTTTACTGAAATGCTGTCAAAAGTTTACAAAAGGCGCAGAACCATCGCGTAAAGCAATTACTCGCCACAAAAGCGGTGCGGAGGAGTTCATACATTTCCAAGATTAACTTTGAATGGTGGCTGACGTATAACAACTAGCTCAACTCGATAATGAAGTGTGTTGCAAATACTTATCAACGCAAGACGATGAGAGTGGGAGAATTCTTAAACTTGTGGAAGTGTGTAGAAGCGTCATTCTGGAACATCAAGCGGATATATTTTCCATGGGATGATGATGATGGGGGCACGTTTGAAAATGAGTACATTTTCCAGTTCACCAAGCACGGAAGTACTTGTACTAGTCTCCAGCGATTGCTGGTCTATACTTCATATGAGGATGCTAAACTTATTCAATTACGCCAAACTAAAGAACAAGAAGTGGAAAAGCTGCTGCAGTGTACGGCGTAAGTGCCGTCTTAGGTCTCGATTTTGAACATCACATATTGAAGCCGACACAAAAATGCAGATCGCTAGAGTTCAAGCTTCAAAAATTACACTTGAGCCATACACAGTTTTCAACAATAACATGGGTCGCGGTGCAGCCCATGTAGGCCTAGCTTCTCAGGAACCAATCGCTTTGTGCATGCTCTAGTTCTTTCACTAGTGGAAGCGAACTACAGGCCCCGCTTGCGAGTGTCGACTGTCGACCAACAATCGACTTTTGTCGACAGTCGATTGATTTTGATATTGTCATTGTCCATTGAATTTCCAGTAACGATCTAATATTGTTGCGCTTCTCACGTCTAAGCGAACGCAAATTTAGGGATTCGACATCCTCAACTGTCAGTCGTATACAAATTTGTCATATGCGCGTTTTTAATTCACAATAATACTATTCTCAGTCGATTGAGTTACACAATACCAAATTAGATTTCAATCGAGAAATTTGTCGACTATCGATTTAGTCGACAATCGCAATCGGGCCCACAGTTTTATGCCGACTCCGAACGGCCGTTTTCAGCATAGTCAGTGATTCGAAAGAGGTGGGGCCGAGAAAAGTATTTTGTTCGCATCGGCAGTCGAACTTGGGCTGCGTAGGCTCATGCTTAAGGGTTGAGCCACCAACCCACAACGCCACGACCGCCAAAAACATATTCAACAAACATCCATTCCGTTGTTAATGGACGGACGTACCATAATTCACGGAAAAAGTATTTCTCATAGAAATTTAATTTTTTTTTTCATAGTGTATACAGATTGGGGCTATGTTTTGAATAGCCCATCGGATAAATGGCCGCCACTCGTTTCCATCTCACCATGAAACTGCACACACCTGTCACTAATGCCACCTGTGACACAGGCCCTTTTTTTTCGTCGCGGGGAAACAAAGCCTTTTTTCTGTTGAAGTTCAGTCATTAGCTTTGTCTTTTTTAATTTTTTGTTTATATCGTTGCACATCCTGTCGTTGAGCCCCTTAAAATCCGTGAAAACTGAACAACACTAATGCTCCGGACAAAACATCAGCAACTAGAATTAAAACCATGCATTTCCTGTTTGGCTTTTACTTCATTTCCAAACATACACCCAAACAACGCGTACAATTTATTGACTTTTAATTTAAATTTTTTGATCTGTGAAAATCGCACATATTAACACGCGAAATCTGCTAAACGAACAAAACTTTCCAAGTACATGACCTACGAGCATGGCTTCTACCAGTGCAGCGATAGCAGTCACTATCGAGGTTAAAACGGCTGCCTGGAGGTGTATCCAGCCAAATGGGCACATGATACGCCAGATAATGTGAGCACAGGACATTGTAGGAAAAAATAATCAAACATTCAGCCGATTCTGTAATTCTAATGTTATTTTAAACAATTTCCATGAGTTGGGCTCCTTTTGTTCAGCCAACACTCTCACAGCAGTCGCCATCGAGGTTAAGTCGGCTGCCTTACACCTCCATCCAAATGGGCACACGGAACGGCCCGATGTAAGAACAGGACATTGTACCGAATTTCTAATTCTAACGTTATTTTAAGCAATGTCCACGAGTTAGAATTTTCAATCAAACACGCCTAAAAATTACATTTAATTAAATTATATTTTCCTTTTTAAAATGATATGTGTTCCTATGTACATATAAAGTACAAAAAATGTTTATTGAAAGCGTTCGTTTATGAGACTGCTACAGAATGATACTATAGTTCCTTTTGCAGGTTCGCTGATGCTATCTAATGGCGCCTGAAGACTCGATGGAGCTGTTTCTTCTCTTCGTCGAAATTGAATACTGCTCTCCTTGGCTATGTTTTGCAGCATGGCAACGGCAACAATCACTTTCTTCGGCGTATCTGCATAGATCAACTGGCAGTTGTTGTAAAAGTGATCGAGAATTAGACTTCAGTTAGCCCTTGAGACATTCGATCCGACTTCTTGCTGAACTTTAGGTTTTCGCATTAATTCAAAATCTTCAAAAATATCAAAATCTTCATCTTTCAAAAATATTTTTATGACCTTCTTTTACTGAAATGGCATGTTACGCGTTTTGACATGAGGTGAAGTGGGCGTTATGTCGATTTTAATCATCGCAACAATTTGTTAGTGCTAGAATAATTTAAATCCCACTTTTGCTTTGACTACAGCTTTGCCAACATTTTCAATTCTAATAATTTAATAAATCTGAAGAACATGTGGATTCAGAACGTCAGCGCTCGATATCACACAGCACGCGATAAGATGACATCGGGGAACAATTTGCATCTCATTTTGGACCTGCGATTGCCTTTACACAATTTTTTAAAGGGGTTACGTCCCTGGCGACTGTGGCGGTGTGGTTGTTTGGGTCGACTCCTACGGCCTTGATTCCCTGTACGAGAAAACAAAACAAAAAATAATTTTCACCGCCCCACCTCTTTCGAGTCAGCGACAATCATCACAGAGTACTTCTGTCTAGAAAAAAACTTTTCGAATTTCGACATACTGAGTCAGCATAAATTTGTGGCTCCCTTCCACTAGTGTTCACGAGTGGATGCTGTAGTAGCTGGGCCTGGACCCTCATCGGGCTGTAGCGCCGCTCAGCGATAATTGCAGTTTTGAAAGATAACATTAAGGCACTGGAGAGCTACCAGCTAAACAAGTGAGGTCAACATTTATATGAAATAATATTTAGTAGAATCATCCTTTTATCAACTCAAGTAAAAATTGAACACGTATTTGAATTTTGCTGTGTTTTTCGACAGTTAAAAAATAAGTGCGTACAAACTCAATTAATCAATAAATCGTCCGCCCAAAGCTTAGAAACTACAAGTTAGGCGAAATAAGTGAATTATGAATTTTGTTTAACACAACTCGCAGAGTTATGTTTTGAATGAATTGTTTTAATACAGGAAAAATAGGACCAAAGCGCCTTGCAATCTTATAAATACGAGCATGGTCTAAGCGGGAGGGTCTTCTGGTAGTTGTGTTCATCAACGAGTTGAAGCCAAAGGAAGATTCGATGACAGGCAGTAGGTGGACTCAAATGGAGATCGGCAATATTAACACTTTTCATTTAATTTCATAAATTCGTGTTTCAGAGACAAACACTATATTCGGCAGATCATCCAGGATGACTAAGAAAAATGTTCGCGTAAGGAGCGAATATTTCTCTGAACTACTACTGTGATTGGTTGGTCAACGTGCATTTAATTATCTTTCAATTCCATTCAGTGTACCTTAATTAATAAAGGATGTGTCAAAATTGACAATAGACTTAGATGTGCTGCTTTTTGTGCAGTAAATTGTTGGCAACATTGAAAAATGATCTTACATAGTAATGGTTGGTTGGCATAACTCTTGATGAGTTAAAATCGATGGTGGAGGATCGAGTTACCTGTGGAGTTACGGGTCAGAAAATGATGATGATGATGTGTAATGGTTGGTAAAAATTTAAAGTCACACGGTACAACATCTCAAAAATAATGAAAATTTTAAAAAGGAGTAGTAAGTCACTTCGGTGCTCTATATCGTGTGGCCAAATGTGTGGTTTTGAAAAGACCACTCCACATGCCACACAACCCGTGAAGCAATTCAATTCCAGTGGAACCTGGTTAATAGCTTGATAGCACAAACCGCTTAATGTCACACTATCGTGGTGGCTTTTGTCTTTTTAGTAAAATGTGTGCACTTAATAACACATAAAAAATAAGACAACAGAAACAGTTCGTGTACAATCTTGCCCGCCTATATTATGTCAAATACTACAAAAATCCATAATTCTTGTGACTTACAAGGGAAATGTTTTCTTTTTTTTCGAAGATTGACTCAATATTTATGGGTTATACTTTACACCGCATTTGAGAGGATAAGCAGTCTGGAAGTATCCCAAAACTTTTGTTTGAATTTTGGGAACCCAATTCCTGCATTGTATTTTCGCATTTTTAAACTGTTTGTAAGATTGGTTAAAGGCACAACCCGCTTAATGGTACAATATTTAACGGTTGATGTGCTATTATCCGGGTACGACTGTACTACATTTCATGATCGCGTTGTCTGTTATTTCAGAGACCAGAATAGGTCGCCTAGATTTGAGGAAAGATTTCTTTACTAGGGTTCACACAGTCAATTGCATTACAGGAGGAAATCAAACGCAGCATAATAAAAGTCATTTGCCTGATGTGTTTTGCTATAAGAAAAGGCAGAATTTAAAGACGAAAAACTGTTATTTAATTCAAATCTTGCGTTATATTCGGGACACCCTGTCTTATAAGAATTTGTATTATTGCTTGAATATATCATAAATCAAACTGAAATTTTAATTATGACAACACCACGCTTGAGAGAATCCACATAATTTTGTATTCAAATTACTTTTTAGCCTTCCCTCTGCGGGATGAAAATAATTAAGTTTCATAGATAATTGAATTTATGTGTGGTGTTACCTGCTTTGCTTTCACCAGAAGATGTCTTGCAAAATTTTCTCGTACTCTCAAATTCTATTTTCTTTGTAAATATACTTACGTAGCTCTTAAAAGCCCTCAAATTGTACATGGAATCTACTCATTGACATTGTCCATATGCTCGAGGCATTTTTAAGTGCACCTGGATAGAGTGTTCAGAAAGACTTGTAATAAGCGTGCTGGGATTTTTTCGTTAATACATTTAATTTGTTTTGATAAAGTTAGAAGCAACAAAATAACATAGTTTTTCGAATCAGGAGATTTCCTTCAAGTGACATATTAAAGCCTTTCGTGGTTTGTTGGACATATTTTTAAAATAAACACAAGTTTGTAACTCTGCCTGCGTCTGTAGACGGTGTCTTTTTTCATGCAGAAACATAGAATTGAAGAGAAAGAGAAACGGTTAGAGGGTCAAAACTTCCACTGAATAAACAACTTGGTAGCACTAAACACAATTCAAGCTGTATAGTTCTCATGTAAATAGGACGAAACTGAATTCAAAAGGTCATTTCTCATGGATTTCGATATACGAAGCTATAGATGTACAAGGACGTTTTGTTGCTTGTTGGTATTGTGCATCAAAAAAGAAATATTTAGAAAAAACAAACGGTGCTACAACTTGGATGACTCCATTAACTTACTTGGAGACATCGATAAAAACAAAATACTTTTGTCTTCTGTTACATGTTAAAAGCTGCTTTTATCCTAAAATGTAGCTCTTTCTTCTAAAATACACTAATAATTAATAAATATATTTTATAAATAAATAAATCCTAAAGTCATCCATCTGTCTGGTTCATGCACTGCATCGTGTTGCAGGGCAAATAAGAAACAATTTGAATGACGTTGATACTTTGGTGTCTGGGAAAAAACACGCGATTTATGATTATTTTCAATGTGTAAGAGCTTTAAATTTTTAGTAAATAAATAAATAAATAAATCCTAAAATAATCCATGTTTCCTGTTGGCTCACGCACTGCATCGCCTTGCAGAGGAAATC
This sequence comes from Eristalis tenax, assembly GCA_905231855.2. Classification (NCBI taxonomy): domain Eukaryota; kingdom Metazoa; phylum Arthropoda; class Insecta; order Diptera; family Syrphidae; genus Eristalis; species Eristalis tenax. The sequence goes on along the minus strand of HG993124.1, from coordinate 59,302,743 downwards.
GGAAAACAATTTGATACGTTGGTGTCTAATGAACAAATAAATGAAAAAAAAAATCCTTAAAGCACCACACGCGCTTAAAAATCACTTTTAATGCATAAGACTTTTCTCCGACAGAATAGACAGAGTCTTCTTTTTGAAAATTAAAAAAAATAACTTTTTTATGTATATTCAATGAACTTTGACTTATTTAAATAAGATACCATGTAATATTTTAATTTTCTTGCCATCCAAATAAGGCCTATTTTATGTTTATTTATTTTTGAATTTTTCTGTTGTGGTTGTTAAATAAAGGGTTATTTTTTTTCAAATTTCAATGTCTTTTTATTATTTTTTAAAGCACATTTTCAGTTTTTAAGCGCATCTCTTCTGTTTTTTAGCACATAAAAAGATAATCCCTTTTTATTAGCAACAATTGGCCACGTTTAAAAGGCCTTTTTTAAAATAGTTACACACTTGAGCATTGTCAGCAATTCAAAATATGGTTCCGTGAAATCTGCAAGTTGCTAATCTCATGGATTAAACTGAGCATAGAAGTCAACTTAAATAAATACAGTAAAAGCTCGAAAATTAATCAGTTCCAAGTCTTCGAATTTTTCTAACATCCAAGAGTTTTTATTTTTTCAGAGAAATCTTTATCAAACCGCTTATATTGTTCTTTTGAGCCCAAACCAACGAACCGTGTGCAAATGTAATTGCATCCTTGTGGGAAATCCAGCTTCATCAGAATCAGGTTGTAGACAAAAGTAATAAGAGCATATCAAATCCAAAAAACCACCATGTGCACAACTAAAGCTTTTGACCATTCAGTCAACGACATCTGTTAGCAAATCTAATAATATTCGGACCTTCTGATCACGTTATTGACCTGAATCACGATTCGCTATAAATATGAATGCAGTCAGAATGCAGTTTTGTCTCTCTTTTCTTGGTAGTGAAATAAAGATAACATCACCTGTCAAAAAAATGTTTCATTTATTTGCGCCCACGTCCGCCATCTACAACGTGCAATGCTGCTGTAATTGTCTTCATTTTATTGAACATCAGCAGAAACGTTATCAGACATCAAATTGACGAGCTGACACAGACTGCCCAAGGAGGCGTCTCTTAAGCCTATTGTGCCCTACACCTAAACCTAGTGACTCTTCACCAAAATCCATCTGTGACAATTACACAGTCGATCCAGAGTTGCAGACATTCGAGCTATCAACTATCTTACAGCTACAAAAAAAAAGAAAAGAAGCAAGGCAAAGTCTAGTAGCATTCATTAGCATTCATCCATTCTAGGCACATTTATCGCATTGAAACTGTAAACGATTCGAAGCCAAAAACAACTCAGTTGAACGAAATGCATGCGGAGGAGCTTGGAAATTGGAGTATTTTCCTTCAATTTCCAAGCAGTTCATGAAAAATTAAATTGTGTGCTACCATCCAAAAAATTCCGAGTTCAAATTATTGAGCTTTTTCCGTCCAACCGCAAAGTGCGAACACATTTCAAACATTTAATAAGCATCTCCTTCTGCGAAACACTACAGAAGCCTGCATTTTAGAATCGGGTATCTACAACGTACATCAACCTCATCATGTTTTAAGTGCCAAATTTCAGTCTTACGACACTGCTTGAGATAATTTAACTCTTTAAGCTTAAGGCACTTGCTGTCACTTGCCTGTTATGCTGAATACGAGTTTTTTAAATTGCAGTTCAGGTTGTAAAATAAGAAAGTCATCCCTAAATTGAACACCACAAGCAGTAAGTATGCATTACTATCTACCACCCTCCACTCCTTTTTTTTTCATTAACTCAATTTGATCGAATCAAGATGGGAAACATTGAAGGACATATCTTACTATTCACTGTCGAACCCCACTTCACCTTATTTCCTACGAAATGTTGTTAAGCAGGATTTACGTCTAGTTTCTTGCTGCGATACGTTTGGCATTCTCTGGACATGGGATTAAAACGTTATCAGCAATCAGCAGAAAGTCCTCTGCAAAATACGTGTGTCTGAAGATCAAGGTTTACACTTCACTGTCAGTCTGGGAGGAGGAAGAGCTTGACTTAAAATTGATGTGGGTAAGACTTTTCGATAACGTCTATCAGTATTTTAACTTCAAGACACCTCAAGTGTGGGACTGTGTGCATTTTGTGAATCCACTTCGGATATTAATGTTTGATGTGTATCGAAGAATTTCAGCGCAATATGTACTGGGCTCGAGTCAAGGACTGAAATTCACTACCTATTGTAGGTTGCAAATCACATAAGGTTTTGGCGATTTTATTTGGGGGTGGATATAAGTATAAATGTGAATTGTTGCATATGGAGGAAGTGCGATGTGCTTATTTTGTCTACAATCGGGTTCTTATTTCGCTGCAAGCCCAAAAAATCTCAATTGCAACAGTTACCTTGTGTACTTGGCAGCAAACACCCAACAAACCAAACCTATGCTTTCACCGGGAGCGAGCATAATCAGAGATGTTCAGCCTTATTCTCTTAGTCGTGTCACCCAAATTATGTGTGTCACAATGACACATTTGCATTCTCTCAGTCACTTCATGTGACATTTGTCGCTAGCACGACGATCGTGTGCATTCCCTTAGTCACATTTCATGAGAAAGTGAGATAGATTGAGAGTGATTTTATCACTCGCATTTTTGTGGGTGACGCCAAAAGACGTAGGATAAGTATGCCAGTTCTACCCCAAATTTTGTATTGATTGGAATAAAAGTTAACGCTTAAATTAACAATAAATCAACATTTTGAGGGTCTCTTTAATGGAGGATAATTACAGTCATACCCAGAAATCCATTTTTGAAGAAAACAAAACGTTTGCATTTTCCTTTTTCTTGAGCTGTCATTGAAATATAATCCATCACATACGCGCACCAATAAATCCGTGCTCCAAACCAAAGGCAAACAAGAATTATACAAATTATCAAATGCAACCACAGAATTGAAATTTATCCCACTTGAAGACACAAATCTGCAGCATATGTTAGCAAGTAGTTGAATTTTTTTGGGAAGAGAATTTGATTAGTTTTGTGACACCTCACTCGAATTTAAGAATACAGATTCTGATGAGAGGTAATAGAAAATGCGAGGCGAGAATTTGTTATCTCCTCTAAGAGCATAAGAGGGGTTGCCAAGCATATGCTTTACATTGTCGACAGAAGCACGAAAGCATTTGTATTGCTTATATGTTCTATGTACCTTCACCTGCTTTATTCATATTTCGTTATTGTCCATCTTAGTGGCAATCGCTTTGTTGCCAGTCATTGGGAGGAATGTTATTAAGATCAGAAAAGAAGAAAATGCTTAACCTTCCCCGTAGTTTCAGGTTGTTGAGGACTTGTCTTTGTCGACTAAGCGTGCATCAGTAAATATAACATCAACCGCAGTACAACTATTGCCAGCTGCGTGTGTATATGAGCTCAAGACGCAATTGAGTAACACATCCGTCTCTCGAATGACCAAGCTGACCTTAAATTAGACACTGATCATCCCAGCCCTGTTTCAAGACTCGGAGGCATGGGGGAGTTTCAAAACCGAAGAGAATAAGACCTTGGTATCATCGAGAGAAAAGGTCTGTATGCTACCCATGGTCTTGATTCAGCGTCGATGAGATCCGGAGTAGCCCGATCTGTAGGCCCGCGTCAAAGATAGCGCACGCAAGTGGAGAAGGACCTAAGCGAACTTGGTGTGCGAAACTGGAGGCAACTAGCCGCAAATCGGGATAGGTGACGTGGCATGATGGATGAGGCTCAGGTCTCACAGCCACTTAAAGAAGAAGAAGAAAATAACAATGTTTTCTTTTTCTTGTTTCTCAGTTAATAACTAACATCGATGATAAGTTTTTAAATAATTGCGCCCTAGACTGGAGTATATCCATATCACCGATCACATATGATTCCAACAGGAGAGCGCTACAGTCTATAGGGAACATTGCACTATGGAAAATACGGACGAGCGGTATAAGTGCATCGTCATTTCAACCGAACAAGCCGAAAACTCTGGCGCTTCATTAATGCAGTTTTCTCATTAGCAACGTAGCATTTGTGAAAGCCAGAGGCCCAAGCCCACTGAATCCGTTGCATAATGACACAAATTGAACTACTCTTAAGCTCCAATGAGGGGGAGCGAGACAACACATGAGGCCCACAAGTGGAATGCATCAGGACGGAAGAAGTTGGTTAAATTTTAAGTCTTGTTGTGTGTGAGCAGGGAGCAACGTACGTAGTCATTGGACAATTTTTTTGCAATCCGACAATTGCCGGATTTATGGATTTTAACAACACACACAGATTCTATGGGACTGACCTTTGGCACTAATTTTTTTGTGACGAATTTATGGATCCCGTACATTGTGGGTTCTCAGTTTGACTGTTCGCAAATATGTAGATTGATTGGTTCCCAGACAAACAATTTAACCCAAGGGTGGATGGCTTTGCTTTTTGAGACCCATTTTGACTTTAAGGACTATTTGAAATTTCTACGAAAATGAAGAGGATGATGTATTCGCTGAAGACGAAGATACCGATTGTGTGCCTACCAACGAAGACCTAGAGGCGTCCGATGTGGAGGTCAATGTGGTGATTATGATATTAATGTACCCAGGACAGGTAGGCCCCAAACGTGCCCATTGCTGGCAGACACAGGAATTATACTTCTCTTATAACTAGTCCTGCCTCCGTTGGTAGATATACTCAGTCGGGAAACAAATCGAAAGGCCAAACACATGGTTCGCGTTTGGAATGAAACCCATCCCAATTCAGAAATTTTGGACACTGACAGACGAGAAAAAGAGTTGTACGAACTCTTCCATTGAAAATAAACGAGGAACCTCTCATCACGATATGGCAACAATGCCAATAATTCACCTTTCAAACTCTCAGAATAAGCCATCAAGGTATGGTGGGTCTGTGATTCAAAGACAAACTACCCTCTAAAATGTCAAACCTGCACCGGCAAACTGGTAAATGAACAACTAGCAGAGAACCAACGCGAACAGGTCTTGACTTGGTTTGTATGCACAAAAATTCGGGATGCACCATTTACTGTGACAATTTTTTCATGTAGAACATTTTTGCAGAAAAGAAATTAGCTCTCATGCTCACGGTTAGCCACCACATACACTTTGGTCTAGATTAGTTGAAAAAAACTCCCAACTTTCCGGTGTCTCGAGCATAGTTCCATTTTCCTTGTTTATTCTCCATTCTCACCTAACCACCCACTCATGCCTGCGTGCACCACCACCTACATATGAGGCTATCAGTGCAAAAGTGACGTAACCCACAAAAATTGAAATTATGCTGATAGTCACTAGAGGGCTCTGAGGACATCAAATACTGTCATACACGTTTGCACTAAAAGAATCATACATACACCAAATATACTGATGCACAATATCTTAAGCCATTTGCACACCTTTGTTCACCATTTCCCTAGCAGTCACAGACCCCCTATCCCATCGATTTACACTGGGAATCGCGATGCTGTCACTTAGTTTAGCGCCTTCGGATCAGTCATCCATGCTAGGATCGTGCATAAGAATACACTATCTTTTGATTGGCAAGAAATACATCTTTTTTTTTTAATTTTGCTGGGCAATGGTTGTTTTTAAGAATTCGCGGTAGCAGTTCGTGGCTCCTATATACAGCCGAGTAAAGTGCTCAACTAAAAATATACGAGTATCTCGCACAAGAAGTTAAGTGCTTCATTTTCGATCTGTAGTCTAGGTACGTTAAATCGCTCGTATTCGAAGAAAACATTTCACGTGTTTTGGTTTGGGCTTCTCTCGCATCTCTTTCCCGCGACCCATTTAGTGGAGCATGAGGGTCAGAAGATGGTGATGATGACGAAATTAAATTTATTTCTTAAAAACTAGATACCTTGAAAGAAGAATAACATTTCATTTCTAATAAATTATTAAATATAACTTATTATATTTTTATTATATTTATATTTAATTTAAAACCTTATCATTTAGAATTTATTAACTCTTTTAAAATCGAACCAGCCAATATCCTCGGGAAAATAACTGAAAATTGTTCTCTCCGTATGGACCAACAATCAACATAGGTTCGGTTAGGTTGTAGTGGATGACTGCATGAGGCAGTAACATGTAGGCCAAAGTATAATCAAAACCAAGTGGTGATCACAACGAAACGATTTCGCTGGCTAATACAGTCGCCTCTTAGCTCATTGAGGTTTGACTTGCCAGCGCACTACACGAGCAGAGTAGGTGATGTATGGTTTCAACCTCCTCTGCATACATGGAGATTCTACAGAAGTCATTATAGGGGACACCCAACCTTTGGGCATGAGTGCCAATTATGCAGTGTCTGGTTATGACGCCCGTGAGCGTCCTGCGTGAAGATCTGCTGAGCCTAAGAGATCGTTTGCAATTAAGTGATGGCCACATTTCTTCTATTTTAAGGCGTGTGATTCCTTCTAGCCATTTACAATTGGTGGTGCTGATTGTGTATATCGTAAGTATATGAAAGGCTGCAGCGCTTGGAATGGAAGGTGGAACACCTCAGGATGTACCACACCCACCGCGTTCTTCGTGCTTGCAATTGCCTGGTATGTCACAATGTTCCGACACCCACATGAGGTGTATATTAAAATGCTCAGGCATCCCGTTGAGAGATAGCCTACAATTAAGGGATGTGTTAAAATTGTCCATGGACTTAAATGCGGCCTGACAGTCCGAACAGATGGTGATATCTGTTTTTGTTATTACATTGTTCTTGGGCCAATCAACTTATACATGAAATAATCTTTAAAAACCTAATAACAGGCTCACAGATCGACATGACTTAAGTTTTCGTTGGACATACCTCATGTCTCGGCTAGTGACATTTTGGTTCTGCGGAACATAATCTTTGTTCGTTGACATCTTGACCGCTAATTTATAATATTTGGTAATTTTTGGTATTAAGTTTACTGATAAATTGTACCTGTGCCGCAAAGAGTTGTACATCACATTGGTGCCGAATGCATTTTGAATTCCTTCAAAAGTCGCATTGACCAATGTACACTTTACGGCCCCCAATATTGTCAAATCCATGTCGATGCTTTGTGGTGTTTTTTTTTTTTGCTCATAACTTCGACAAGATGATTCTGTATTTTCTTTAGGTCTTCAGCACTTCGTAGGTCCGAGGAATGGTTATAAGCCTCTTCAACTAAAGGCAAACCCTTGACATGCGATGTCTGACGACATTTTTAGCTGTTCGTTGAGTAGTAGCTGTTCTAAGCTTCGATATTGTTGATGTCTAAGTGTTCATCACTGGGAGTCCTACAAAATTTGGTAACTCACTCCAAATTTGTGAGTCGTCCATAGCACGCAAAGACTATCAACATCATCAAACACCAGAATCCAACTACTAACATCCGGTTTCTACCCAACCACGTTCTAAGTGGAATTAAAAATGCTTAATTTTAAATACGTATCCTTTACGAACAATAGATGAACAAGTTTTTCGTTTTAGAGAGATGTGTGTGCCCTTTGTACAGCGAATTCAAATTGTATGCAAACTGTAAACAGGAAAATGTATCTAAAATGACACGAATCATTCAGTAACAGCTTCAACGACCACCATCAAATGACTAAAATGCGCCATAATTCGGACGACATGGCACGAGCTATCATATATTCCCCGACATTCCACTTCGTGATTTGAATTTTCGGTACATCCCATCCATTTCTCTTCAATTAATGTAAAATCATATGCTCTCGCTTCGACAGCTCTACGTGTTCATACCCGCGGGCACAATGAGAGACAAAATCGTTTTTGTTGACGGAACCATAAGAGCAAGCATGGAAGCAGTTGGTACCAATTTGTTTTCGATTAGTCAACAATGAAGTGCCTAACTAAAACATTCAATCGGAATGCTAACATTAATGGTGATTTCTATTCAATTAATTTTCAGCATTTATTGCAATTTAACTTGAACTGTATATCTGAACAAAAATACAATCTTTACCAGACGCAAAAGCGATCAATTTCAAGATGGACTTGTGCGCTTGAGATACCGGGTCGTAAATTAGATTGGAAATAAAAAAAATATGTCAGTCTGTTCAATAAGTAAGTGACTTCGATGTGAGATGGCGGTCGGGGACAATTTTGAAACAACTGACCTAAGGGTAAGAATAAATAAAATTAAAAATTTTAAAAATCTTTGAAACAATTATATTTTTGCAGCGAACTTGTGGGTTCGTATAGATTGTCAACGGTGTCAAATTGTTGGATGCCAGAATGGAAATATGTGGGTGAGCGCTCTACACACACTTTTTAACAATTAAAGAGACTGAAGACTGACTTAAAAATGTTGGAGACTCTTGTCGCCTTCGTATGGAATGGTGCTTGTTCACTGAGTTTCGTTGCTCTCAGTTTCACAAAGGGTGCTGAGCGGCCCGGACGTTCAAATAATATCACAACCCCCTGTAATGGGTTGGACGGGTTAAGGTTCTTAGTTTGTAGCAATTTCCAATGACATCCGAATCCAGTGGGTAGGCAGGGTGCTTGCCGCATGTGCTGGGGTTGAAGCACAACTGATGTGCATTACTGCATTACTGTAACAGTTGTTGAATTCTGGATGCACCACTGCTTAGCAGAAATGAAGAGACAGTTTACACAATGAACTTCTGCAGGCTTTCTACAGAGTTGTTGAAATGTACTTTGAATCGTATTGAAAGGGACTCCGTAAACAATAAATAAAATTAAAAATAAAAACCATCTTCCGTTTAACTGAAATATATAAAACGCTTTAAAAAAAACTTTTAAGAGACAAGGTAAAAAATAAACATCCCTATAGTACTTAATTTCTGATTTCTCTTGCATTTCTCTTCTTCTCATGTCGATCAAGAAAGTCAAACTAAACGGCAAAGACCCTCTTAAGAACATCCACAAAGCCTCGTAGGTAGGTAGGGTAGGGAAGGGGGCTGCCAGTGAGTTCTCCCAGCACACTTAGACCAAGTTAGTCCATTGTGATACCCAGAGTAAGATTACTGCCACTGATTGACCATTCCCGTGATGTTAATTTGATCCCAACGGCAAATGGTGACTGGACCAGATGTGAAAAACAAATAAAAGCGTATTAACTTTGTTTTCACTTTGGTCCCAAAGCTGATCATGGCACTTCTCTGATTTGGCAATGGGGACAGACTGACAGATTTAAGTCTTTACTTTTTTCACAAATTGAATTCTAGGTGAGAAAAATAAATCATATGGGTTATATCCATTCCGACTGTAAATGAAAGTAAGAACTCTAGTGCGTCATCTGTGACAATCATGCGAAGTTCGCTCACCGATAAGGCAAAAAATACCATAGAAAGTTGCGTGCTAACATTCTAGATAAATCAATAGATAGACAAATTAAAGCCTCTATTTAGACACGTATTTGCTTAATGCGGACTGTCTCAGAACTAGGTTCTTTGCTTAATCTAACCTTAGTAGCAAAGGCATTGGAGTTGCCTATAGTCAAATGCATATTTCCTGGCAATTAATTAGAACACTCTTCACTCGTTTGGGATTCGAGTTCATGATGTTTCAGAACTTAAATTCGGGTAAATTTCCTTGTCACACGGACACGTACTCCGCACTTGTGTCCACATGTTGATGAATCAATTGAGAAATGCGTTCGATGGGAAATTTATCTCACGTTTTCAGCAGAAAGGACCGGATCGTGAGATGTGGGCTCTTCGTATAGACTACATACAACGTAGGCCTGGTTAACATTTCCATAGAAGTCTGGTCATAGAAATGTTGGTTAAAATTTTCATGACATTTCCATGACGAGAACCAGGCCTTCGTTGTAAAAACGTAAAGGCCAGATCACAATGTCGCGTTCGCGATGTCGGGCGTTGATAGGCGTGTATGGTATGCATTTTATCGAGTTTATTGGAAAGCGCGGCTCCCTCACTTTTCCAAATCACAATAAAAGGCGCGCGTTGCACAAGTAAAATGGTATAATATCCATTTTAGCAGAGAAATGTGAAAAAAGCAATTATTCCACACAAAACTATAAAAAAAATTAATTACGTACACAAATGGTTGCCACAGTCTGCCGGAAATGAAAAATCACGAGAAAAAAAAAAGAAAATTGTTTCACAACTGTCAAAAGCCCGAGTTTGTAGAAGTGGCTCTACCTAGAAATCTGTGCTCGCGCTTACGATATTACGGTCTGAGAACTATCAAAGCGCGACCGCTGTATTGTGGCCTGTTCAATGTATTTCCGTGTACCCTACTCTGTTTTTAGTGGCAAACATTTGTATCAGCTGAAATAAATATTGCATTCACCAGAAATGAAGTGTTACAGAGATAGCCCCCCTTGCTCCTTAATATGTTTCCCAACCATTTTTTTCATATCGTTTTCTAAAGTCATTCAGAGAACGGCATTCACGTTATTTCGTGAAAAAAAGCCTCTCAAATTGGACGATGGGCTAGGGGCCAATCAGCTGTGAAGTTGGCCATCTCTATTATACTTCATTTCTGGTATACACTTTTGGGAACTGTTTGTGATTTTTGACTGACTGCTTCATGTCAGTTCATCGATGTATAGGTCCATTTAATAGCATTTAGCTATAGACTAAGTAAAGAAAATAGTGTGACGGAAATTGTTTTTTTAGTTCTGAAGTCAGTCTTAAGTTGAATGTGCTCGGTCGAGTGAACAAAGCCATCATCCCCAAAGATGTACTGCCACTTTGACGGCCCACATATTGCCCGTTCAGGAGATCCATCCCACTTTACGTGAGAATAGGTAGAATACAACTACGACGGCGAAGCAGTTGTCGAGTCTTATTATTTTTTGTTTGATAACCATTAACGCTACAAATTTAATCAAAATTCACATCATTCAAAATTTAAGGTTTTTGCCTCCCATTCCAAGTCTCATACACGTTTATTGAGCTTTGCGACAAAATTGACTGCGGTTAGAATTTAAGAGTGCTTAGTTTCATCAATACATCATCCTATTTTTTTGTTTAAAAAATTAGGAAATTGTGGTAAACAATCCGATGCGGAAAGCAACATGAACGTAGATGTACGTAGCTTTGGGAGTATGCCCTGAGAGAACTTTGTGATCGGTTATGTTATCAAGTTAAGACTTCATCTTCGAAGGATTGGAGGAAAACATAAATTATTATTAAACTTAAAACGAAGCGACCTAATGTGAACAGGAATCAATCACAAAGTTTCTCATCCGGCTTCACAAACAGCACAAAAATTGATAACATCAAATTATGCTGAAAATATTTCTGGTCAAAAATAGAAGACGAAAAATCTTCTCATGATGCTCTCGGAAATTAATTACTGCAATTAGAGATCCCAACAGAAGTCTGCACACGCACCACGAACTCCTACACATGAATCCGACACTCGGTTTCCATGGAAACCTAAATTCCCTGTAGCACATTTAAAATCCACTTATCAGCACTAAATACAAGAAACACATACATACATAACAAAAAAAAAGAAATATTTGCATAATACCAGAATAAAATATCAAAAGAAGAACAAAATGAGTTTCAGTTCATTGCACGGTAATTTGATATCCAATTGAGATCGTGCTCTCATTTTATAGCCGCGACCACAAAGCTAATGAACCGACCGACAGGACCTCCTGCCACGGCAGACAAATCGAGATGGGGGGTGATGGTAATTCGATTTCAATCTTCAAGCGATGCTGGAGCTCGAGTACAATTTTGGTAACACGCGAAAAGCAAATTGAATCTCATTTTGTGAATAGCGTCAAAATTATCTACCAGCGAAATGTGAATGACTCTTACAAGAGAAAACCTATCATTTCTGCTCATTAATGATGTGATAGGAACCGTGTTTAATACACGCAGTTGCTTGGAATGTGACAAAAAAAAAAATTTACTCATTTTTGTAAATGACGCAACCCAACAGCCATCTCCTTGAAACAGCAACATTAGTATTTAATCCGCAGATGCGATGATTCGCCACCAATGAAAGTGTTCCCGTGAACAAAAAATAAAATGAAATACATTTGAAAACAAGTGACAACACTAACCATCCTTAACAGCGTCTGCGAAATCCATCAGTACAGATAGGAACAATAAAAACCATGCCAGCAGCCCCATGTTGTCGTCCTCATTAATGCTCAACTACTGCAGCTGCATGCGGTAATGGACTTGTGAATGCGAACGCTCTCCACTGAGATCGTATGAGATTGGTTGTCGATTAGGCCGTTTCTGAAATTAATTATTTTTTTCTCCTCGTTCACTTAACAAAACGAACGACAATTAGCACAAGCACTAACATTGCACACAAACAAACAATGCATATCCTTTTGATTTTTCATTTGATTTTTTTTTTTATTTTGAATTTTTCTTAAATTTTCTCCTTGATCCCTCTCTCCCCCCTGCGCACACATGCATGCAAATACACAGCACAATTCTATGGGTATTTTTTTTTATTATTTATTTATTCACTTTGCATTGGCACGGCAGAGACCAGAAGTACGAAACGAATAAAGGGTTGCAGACGGAGGAGTAAAGAAGGTTTCAAATGCACTGCACCAGATCCTGTGGTATTCATTTGTGTGTATATGAACGTGGATAGATTTTTGGTAAATTCTTTTATGCAATGAATCACAAGTTATCCTTGCCACAAGTTGCTGGTTGTCAGAGTTCTCCATGAGGCAGTTTATTCTGCATTCGAATGGATTTCGGCCAGCAGGATAGTGCCATTCGATGGGAGATGCTAACGAAGAGGGGGCGAGGGCCTGGGGCGTTGGAATAACAATGCACAAGTTGATATCTTTTGATTTGGAAAACTCTAAACTGGGCAAACCGCACCAACACACGCACGCACCATTCACAGAAAATCACCACAAACGAACTGCTGGTCGTTACTTGGAACTGACATTAACTTCACATATTTCTCCGTTGTTATTTGGGTTTTGCACAAATTATGCACCGTACGAGTAATCCGGAAGATGTTTGCATTTTTTGCGGGCGCACTCGGAATCCGTTGAATTATCCTTTCGAGTTTAAATCCATTTGCTTGTTCGAATCTAGTCGAATACTTTTCACGTCGTCAATTTCGGGGTAACATTGTCAAATTGAATTATCAATTAATAATCCGACAGGTAGTAAAATAAACCGTACGAAACACGAAATGGAACGGACCATCTGATTCATATTCAAGTCCGGGATAAACTAAAGGAGATAACTGAAGGATACTGGACGAACCCCACCTGGAGTACAAGAAGGAAAATACACAAAAAAAGGCGAACGAAAAACAAAAACAGACGAACGCCAAACACAGGCACATACATACGTACATCTAGGAAAGTGTCGTTCCTCTCCTGCTCTCAGAGAGGACTCTCAATTTCTGCAGAGAGCGGATGAGATCCGCCAGTATTCAGTGTTATCAGTCGTCAGACCTTTTATTCGTGTGTCACGAAAACAAGCCAGGAGCAACCATCCCAATGTAAGAATTGTTGTCGGATGTCATTTGTATCCCTCACAGAAGAGAACACGCGCCCCAGCACGCTGAGCGGAGAGCATCATCTTATTAGTCCTTGTGCTCTCTCCAATGGGGTGGACCTGCGCAACTCAATGTTTGGATGTTCTTGGTATACCCAACACTTTGGAGAGTTTCGTTAAAAAAGTCTCCACCCGCATCAGTGGAGCCACTATATGTCTGTCTCACTTGACCTGCTGCTGGTTGGGGTAGAGTCCTGTTTCGAAGTCGATTTCGAACTCAACTTTCAAATGCGGTCCTGCTCTGCCCTTTGCCACCCACTCGTTTGTGCAACTTTTCACACGCAGTTCCTGATGGAGTTAATTATTTCGAATTCCAGCACTTGCCTTGTGTAGTCATTCATTGCATGGCTCGCCAGGCATTCCGTTTACGTCCTCAAACAACGATTCTGACACAAAGAGATAATCTGCTTTATTTTCTCCGCCGCCGCCGCCGCCGCTGTGGTCCCGCAAAGTCAAAATGTCCTGGTATCATGACGGTACGACTTGTCCTTCTCTTGTTATACACTTGGTGTACAGTAATACCAGGCGACCTGGGTTGCGAAATAAAAACAAGTCAACTTACAAGTTTGTGCTTTTTGCTCTGGATTCATCTTTCAATTGCGGAAGGATATCTTCAAGTCCTGTGCATTCAGTTGGTTTGTCTCCTTTTCTGGCTCTTTTTCATCCTTATCGCGAAGCCAAACAACATCGCTCCGCCAAATGATGAGGAAGGACATGCTCTTCATGTTTTCGTTTTCTTCTCGTTGTGCCTTCCACTTTGCAACTAATGGGGTGTTATCCTGCATGCGCTGGTGTTTCTTGCAATTAGCTGTGCTAACGTGAAACTTTTCGTCGTCGCCAAGGCTTACATGTGAGGATGCAGTTTTTGTTTTTTTTTTTCCCGTTATTTTTTTCTGTCCTCCCTCTAATGTCTGCATGTGTCCTAGTTGGTTGAGTGCTATGTAGCGAGATGAGAACCGACATGCTGATGGAAATGACGGGATGGCGTGAGAAAGTGTCTGTTGTTTTCCTTTGGAATTTTCAATCAAAAGCGCAAATTTTACAACTACTGGGTGTGAATGCAGCACAAAGGATACTTTGCGAATTGGATGGTGTGAATTGCAAATATTTTCAGTGGGCGTCCACGTTGTGGGTGTGGTTGAGTTGTGTATGTGTGTGTGTGTGTGTGTGTCTGCCTGTGCACTTGGGTATGTATGAAATTTGCAAGTTGGGAACGCATCCGGTTACTTTGAATGTTGGTTGTTAGAAGACTCCAGCGGAAATTCATTGAGAATTTAACTGAAATGGGCAATGAACATAGATTCAAACTAGCTGCGGTACATTGCTAAGGGAAACGCATTATGGGGAGAACTGAAACCTGCTGGAAGTGTAATATTGGTGTTTATCACACACATGCATGCGCAACTAGCTCCTTTTGAAATTGCGAAAATTGCAGTTCGCAGTGTGATGGAGGAGTCTGATAATTGTTCTCAAGTCAAATAATGTAGATCGACGTTGTGTTTATAGGTGTTCTTATGACGATTGCCTCAGCTGACAAAGGCTTATGGAAAAAAAAACACACACAACTCACAGTTTCCGATAGAGCGCTTAATAAGAATATAATATTGGTGGCGCTACAACCAGTCGAGGGCCAGAGCCTAGCATCTACATACCGCAACCACTCGTGATGTGCGTGCTATTTATATCCCACTAAGGGATGTGACACAAAGTTTTATGCCGACTCTGAACGGGCGAAGTTAAAGAAGCTTTTTGCAGTCGTGAATGATGAGAGTTGGTCGATTCGGAGAGAAAACCTGCTGCGGGCGTCCACTCATTTGCTACTTCGAAGAATATTAACATGATTATTTCCAGCCTAGAGCTCGATGTTCCTTGTGTGAATGACATGCCCTTTTATTATGAGCAATGCTGGACGCCTCTTTTTAGAATACAGGTTAAATATAGCTCTTACCAAGGTACATGGTAATCGAAATACCGCTTCATCATTAATACAGTGAAACCTCCGAATTCGGACACTCTGTAATTGGAGCTCTGTAATTGGTTTTTTCATATAAATGAAGCTCTGTATGGACCACGGGGCAAGGATTTCATTCGAAAAAACAAACTTTTTGGCGCCTGAAAAACAACCTCTAAATTGGAATCAATAGCAATGAGCCGTAGAAATCAGAAGTGGCAGAGCAGATTGTGTGGATGTGTACATCGGTGCAGGCAACTCTAAGTCCCCGGGAACTCAGTTCACAGAGGGTCATAGTTCCCATGCAAGGTGGGACCGTACTCCACTTTCTTATGGGAACTAAGTACACACTCAAATGTCTGAGGTGGGAACTAACTTACAACAACAATCATTAAACAAAGAAACCGCAACTGCAGGTGATTATCAGGCCTGCAGTTAGTTATGATGAGTAGAGTCACAGAACCTCGCACCTATCCCAGATCCTATAGTCACCTATCCCTAGCGACAAAGTCTGGTGTGTTCAAAGTAGTAGGCTGGTGGCTCGCTAACAGGATTTTAAATCTTTTATCCGCAGGGCTAACCCGCTCACAAGACTTATGTTGCTCCGCTAAGGATATGTCACCAACTGCCAGTCAGGCGCCTGGAGGTCAAGTTCAATTAATTAAACTCTTTGGTATTGAGCAGTATAATATTTTCAGTAGTCAATAGAAAAAAGACAAAATAAACTTTAAATAACATAAAAAGGAATTAAGCCAAATCCGTTATTTCCAGTCTTATGGCCAATTTTGTATTTTTTGCCTTTATTTCGTTGAACAAGGGAATGGTGACGTGAAAAATAAGGCCATTTTGGATTTGTTTCGTTTCGCAGTTTAAAGAATTGGCGATGTTTGTTTAAAAAAAAGATCCAGGCGCCTGCCTGGCAGTTGTTAACATACCTTTAGCGGAGCGACGAAGTCGCGTGAGCTGGTCAAACCCTGCGGAAAAAAGGGTTAAAATACTGTTATAGAGCGAAGCGAGCCACCCTTCTCTTTCTTTGAATATACTAGACTTTTTTGCAGGCGTCTTTAAGGATTTTAAATTTTTCAATGTCCTATTCGTCCTTTCCAGTAGATTGCGCTAGGAACCTATTTGGATTCAAGCTTCTTATGTGGTAGACTATGAACACAAAAAATTTCAAGAAAATCGGAGGTGATAACTTTTTGGAGCTTTATCCCTTTTAAGGCTGAGAATTTATTCCACATTTTGAGGAAACTAAAACCACATTAATTCCCACCTTGCATGGGAACTAGATCAACTTTCCTAAAGTGCAATTATTTCCCACATAATTAGAACTAAGACCCTCAGTGGACTTTGTTCCCGGTTAACCAGTTCCCGAAATGTCGGAAATGCGTTTGTAAAAAAAAAAAACATTGGTCTTGTTCTGCCACAAAGCACTCATTCAGTTTGGTAGTGATTCATATATTAATTTAATAATATATAATGGAATGTTAACATTTCTGCGACATTTTTATTTCAGGGCTATGTATAACATAATTATATCTGTCCCAATTTAGAGGTCCTCTCAGAAAGGGACACCCCCAGATTGGTTCGCATTTTCGTAGTCCCTTGGAGTGTTCCATTTAGGAGGTTTCACTGTAATGATGTAATATCCTTTTTCATTTACGCTCCTCGAAAGCTTAAGCTCTAAGGCTAAGAATGTTCCAGTCGGTTAATGGAATGGTTTAATGGAATGGTTAATAATGGATTTCGCCCCTTTTTTGTGTGAAGAAATAGCACCTTAACCCTTCTGTCACTGAGTAGGTCAGACCTTTTACATTTTCGAAACCATTGCTTCCTAATTAATTGCGTAGCTGTCGTGACCAAATTCCATGACTTTGTCAACGTACACATGCTTGATGCTTTAGTGTTTACCATAAATTGGATCCAAATGGGTGAGGGAAAAAAGGAACGTTTTTGTAAAACAACCCCTAGAAGCCATGTAATAGGTCTGGCTGGACCTGTAGCAAGGTCTGTGTTCAGAAATGTATTTAATACGGGGCAAAAAATAATATGTGAAACCCGGCCAACTAGCCAAATCAACGGCTTTGTTCATTTTGCATGCAGGCCATTGAGGCACTTGTACCTTTCTTGTCTGATTGTATATCGTTTATAACCTAAGAACAATTATTTCATGAGTGCATTGCCTATTTTTTAGTTTTATTCTGATTGTGGTAAATATGAGAGTGAACGTATCATTATTTCCAATCAGTAAGCATTATTTCATACTCGAGCGCGTGAAGGCTCTGCCACATAGAGTACTTTAGTTCTGTCCGTCCACCGTGAAGTACCTGGATAACACATTGAATACTTTAACTCACAGCTGATTTTATTTTCTCAATTCTATAAATCAACCCATTGTGATTATTCCATGCGTTGGAAAGCTACTGTCATTGTACGCCATTTCAGTATATGTCATTCATTTGAAGCGTAAACAACAATCATTTTTTTTTTTCACTCAAATATGTCGGACATTGTGCCTGAAAGTGTTTTTGCGGGGAGTTCTTCTTCATTACTTTAATATGAAGAAAACTGCTGCCGAAAGTCATCGTATTTTGGTGCGCTAGCTGAGCGAACGTGCCAAAAGTGGTGATTTCGGCTTGGAAGACGACGAACGTCCTGGGCACCCAAAAAAGTTTGAAGATGAAGAGCAACGTTCGGCCCACGTTGCTACTCCAGATAAGAACTATTTGGAAAATAGTGGATGGGAAGTTTTGCCCCACTCCACCACGCCTTATAGCCAGACCTTGCCCCTTCTGACTACCATTTGTTCCGGTCTATTCAGTACGCCCTCACTGAAATACGGTTCACACCAGAGCAGAATACGAAAAATTGGCTTGATTCATTCAAGCTTGGCTGCCAAGCCGGCGCAGTTCATATGGGATGGGATCCACAAATCGTCAGAAAGATGGGAAAAGGCCATAGCTTCAGATGGGCAATACTACTGAACATGTTTTTCTTAAATAAACGTTCAAATTTTGAATTAAATCGAATTCAAATTCGAATTAAGTTATAGACCTAATAATAATTCGATTTATAAAGGATTGCATGAAATGTACCTACAACTGAAATGATGATACTAAATGATGAGTTTAATAAAGGGGACATAAAACACCATTGTCACGAATTTTACATTATCTTATCCGAGCAAATTCTGAAAAGAATTAACGTGAAAGACTCAGTATTCTTTGGGTGGCAGTCTATTGAAATTTAATCAACCTTTTCCAAACCCTGTGAAAGACGTGAACGTCGAAAACCTAGAAGCCGAATGGAGATCTCTAATGTTGGACGACTCTCTAAACAAAGAAGAAAGTCTTGAAGTATCTTGGCATTCTGTCTCCTGGCTCAAAAATGCTTTGGAGCAAATTATGTTCCCTCATATAAAAGACTTTATAGAAGCCTTGTTTTGTCTTCTTGTGGTAAGTTCCCAAACTGAATTGATTAAGAGTGTAGAGCGATGCAAGTTGGAAGTTAGCACTGTACAAGCACATGATGCTTATAAAAGGAATTGCTCCTATAAACGGTTTAAAGAACTGGGTGCCGCCAAAAGGTGTTGTATTAAGATACCACAAAGATTAGACTCAAAGTCCCTATTGTTTATTCTGTGTGTGATAAGTCAAAATTCTGAATTTAAGTTTTTATTATTGTAAAGAACAAGAACATGTTTTTTCGCATTACCAGTAGTCTAATATAAAAATCCCAATTTTTTTTAAAAATACCTCAATTTTCATCAAAATACTTCAATTTTTTCGGAAAATACTTCCCAAAAAAATTGGCAAACGGCAACGCTGTGTATTTGTATCAAAGAATCTCAAATAGGGCGCATATTGATGCATAGCCAAATATTTCGAATTTCTTGAAACGTTTTAATAAAACAAGTTCTAATTACATTTTTAATATATATTAATAAATGTGATAAATTAGCTGATATTTAATAAAATAAATGCTTTCTTCTAGGTATAAAATGCACAGTCTTCAGAATGTCTTGGAATAACTCTGATTGGTATTTTTACTTATATAAAAATGTTCTACAAAATATACACGTTAAAACGTTTCAAACTACTCAGAGGTCGTCTACTACTGAGTCCCAATTTACTTTTCGGAAAATGAATGTTGAATGCAATTAAGGCACTATTTAGAACCGGTAGGCCATGGCCTAGCCTTCCAGCAACCACTTGTGTTGTGCGTGCTATTGTTCTTTCACGAGTGGAAGGGACCTACAGTTCCATGTCAACTAGGAGCGGCCAATGTCGAGAAGCTTGTCAGTGAATCGAAAGAGGTAGGGCTGTGAAAAGTGTATTGCTCGTCCCGGGAATAGAACCTGGGATGCGTACGCTCAACTGCGTAGGTGTCGACGCATTAACCCACAAGTTAATACAATTTGAAGAGCTACGTACACATTTAGTAATACACAGCGAACAGGTAAATGTTGGATGAAAATTGTATTTAATCCTTTCTAAAGTCTTGTCTAAGATACCGTCTCATACATTTTGCACATCTTATACCACAACTTACTATTGACGTATACAGATCGAGTGAATATTTTTGAAATTACTTCTGTGTGATTTCAATCCAGCCGACTTTATGCCAACGATCGTAAGCAATCCATCAGCTTAATGTGCTCCACTCGCACTCGAACTGCTACCGCCTGACATTAGTTGCAATTCAGGTCTAGAGGCACAGTCCACATCCCCACTTCATACTCCGACGTGCACACGTACAGAGCCGACGACTATGACGTGTGCCCGTCAGGAGCATATCGAAACCGTTTGTCCGCGACTATTTGAATAGAACACTCTCAACAATCCCCTGGCCAGCCCATTGGCAATAGGTAAATTCTGCTGCATGAGTTCCCCTGTATGAGCGAAGATAAATAGTAAACGAACCTCGAAAATAGTGGATCTGTGGAATCCAGTGAACATGAAGGTTTCTGGCTGGCACAAGTGATTCGTCGCCACGGTATCCTGGACTACACTAAGAGCAATGTGAGCTGCAAATACTCTGGCTAACACAACTGGAAGCAGAGTTGGCCTACTTTTATGCGCATACCAGTCGGACGCCCAACTGACACTGCACGGTAGGTACAACTGTAGGATTGCATCAGTAAATTACTGTCTAGGGTTTGCTGGCGCTGATGGCTGAACAGAGGTATTTGGACCAGATGATGGAGGCAAACACATGCGGCAACATTTCTGGGACTAATTAGCAAATTGATTGAGAATACACACGTACAATGTGTGCGCGAATGTTGCTGGCTGTGCTGGTTGTGTCGGAAGGAAGTGCCAAACAACGCCGGTGGATGGTATTTTCATTTGTTCGAAGCGAGCGAACGAGATGCTTGATGGTGTGAACATGATGGCGTGCAGTCTGAATCGATTATTAATCACCGTTATTTATTGTTGACATATTGACATTCAGAATTCAGCAACGAGGTCACTGTGCGAAACCGAATGCCACATGAACATTATGGTGCAATGAACTCGAAAAATCTGGAATGATTATATATTTGAGGACGTCAGTACGTCAAAGCTTTGTATTAAATCACTAATTACTTTCGAATGAAACCACGGGAGGGTGTGCAAGTCTATAGCGAGATTGACTAATTAGGGCGACAGTCATGGGCCGACTCCTGCGCTTGAAGTTTATAATTCAGTAGCACTCATTATGAAAATTCTTCCCTTCAACTCACCCATCAATCACATATCTTTCGCAGGCTTTTGACAAGGTTAGCCTGAAAGCTTGAAATAGAAACTTCGATAATTTCCCCCGGGAAAACTCTGTAGAATTTTGTCTTCTAACATATATTGAACTTTATTTTATAATACACAATATTCAAATCTATACAAGGTGGAGTACTGCAAGGAAGTGTTATTGGTCCTCTGCTTTACTTGCTGTATAGCAGCGATATTCCGCTAGACGTAGGCACCGGTTTGGTAATTGGCAAAATGGTCAAAGAGTCAACTCGAAACAGTTCACATAACCGTCGGTGATGAAGCGAAATGCCTACTGATGACTTTGTAAGGATCAAGCCAAATAGGTACGTTAAGCGCTTTTAACGAGACATAAAGACATGTAGTGTCTTATTGGCAAATATTTTAAGCAAAGTGTAGTGTCGACTCACGATCACGTCCGCAGTGCTGCCAGATGAATGTCCGGAGAAGGTAATAAATAACACCTCGCTGTGGCTACATGCGGATTGTTAATTCCAAGCAAATCGGTAATTACTACCATTTGCTGAGGTTGTACAATGTTCAAACCTTCCAACAATATTTTTTTAAATAACAGACAAGAAATTAAAAAGAATTTAAGGATAGCGTTGCTACCAGAAATGAAGTACTATAGAGATGCCCAACTTCACAGATGATTGCCCCCTAGTCCATCGACGAATTTGATAGGCATATTGACAGTTATTCATGAATTTTGAAGGTTATTCACGAAATAACGTAAATGCCGTTCTCTGATTAGTCAATTTGGCTTTAGAAAACGATATAAAAAATGGTTGTCAAACATTTTAAGGGGCAAGAGAGGTAGAAGTTCTCTATCATACTTCATTTCTGGTTGCTACTTACTTCACACGAACACGATGAATTTGAGTCACATAATGTTTTACATTTCTCTTGCTCAAAAATGTTTGCTCTTTGCGATGTCACACAAGGGTAAATACCGTTTCAATGACATTTGTTTTGCGGAACTGTAATACATGGGTTTAGAGCTGTTTTTTGATATCAAACTCTTGTCATTCGGACGACTTTAATTTTTGAATTAAGTTCCCCTAGATTCGCAAAGTAACACACTGTGCGGCGCGTCCTGAATATTTTTATGTACATAGAAATAAATTTGGAACTTTTGAATAAATACCGTACCCTTTCTTCAATCGTGCTAGTTGATTTAGAAGAGCAAAACTTTCCTGCAATTGGTTTTTCAAGTCAAATCTTTTTATGGACGAGTTCAGTGTAGAAATCCAGCATGGCTGTTTGAATGCTTCAACCCCATAGCCGTTGAATCTCTATCTCTCTCTACTTGTCAAGAAGAACAATATTCGAAGTCAAGCGGAATTCCTCATTTACAACACAATAACAGTTTGTTTGCAGTTCAAAACATTTACAAAAATCAGTATGCATAGAGTCGTTCGGGGTGAACGTGTGCAGCGGGTAAGTGTGCGCACATGCTATTTCTGGAAAAAAAACAATGGGGTTCAATAAGGTTCAAGTATACCGGTTTTGCAAAAACCTTAAAGAACTGCACACAAAGTTCAGTTTCAAGGCAAGTCGAAATTTAAATATGGATGAAACCGGTTCCAAAATAACTCCAAGAGTAATTTCAACTTATGGAAGAAAGGTCTGTAGAAAGGGGTATAACGGTGACTGCAGTTTGCTGCATGAATGCTGCAGGATATCATGTCATACCATAAGGAAAAGATTGAGGGATGAGTTGCTTGAAGGTGATGGTAATGGTTGCACCGGAATAGCATCGGACTCAGGGTTCATTAACGGTGAGCTGTTCATAAAGTGGTTGCAACACTTTAAGAAGCACTTACATGCAGAAAAGAACCGACCTAGCAACACCCAGGACGCTCAGTCGTCTAATCAGACCAACACTCAGGACGCTCAGCGTCATCTAAACAGACCAACACTCAGGATGCTCAGCGTCGTCTAAATAGATCAACTTTCAGGACGCTCAGTGTCGTCTAAACAGAGCAACACTCTGGACGCTCAGTCGTCTATACAGACCAACATTCAGAACGATCAGCGTCGTCTAAACACACCGACACTCACAACGCTCAGCGTTGTCTGAACAGACAGATTTTCAGGACACTCAGCGACTTCAGAACCGGACACTGCGTAATTGGCATATCCGCCTAAAGGTCTACTATGTATATAATCTCAGCGAACTAAATGGAGTCACTATTAATCAGCTACTCCTCCAGCTACACTATCTGGCTCCAAGTTTCGGAGTAAGTTCCTCCAAGTGGTATCGCAATGGGCTTGCTTCTGTAGTCATCCACTTTTGTCTAACCTAACCGTGCATAAAGGTGCATTACGTCAACACATCTACATACAACAGTCGCCTCACTATCAACGCTCGTCAATTCACCCTGGCCTACTCATCTTGGACAGCCACTCACCTCATATTTCCCTAGAAGTTACCATCTTATGTAGAGAAAACGAAATCTCAAATTTAACTCCATTTCTTAATACGTAGCTAAACATACTGCTTTCCAATTTAATATAGACTTTTGTTATATCTTTTATATTTCGCTAGGAATCTTATCTCAAAGTCGAAAGTTCGTGCACTTGCCCCGAATGACTAAGCATTAACTAGAGCTAAAAATGAGTGCTGTATGACATCTCAATCTGATTGGAAGCATGAAATTCCACTAGATTATATCATATGCCCTCAAGAACCCACGTGGATTTGTAAGGCAGCTCAACAGTGCAATCAACAGTGGCTTTTTAAAGGACATCGTGACTTGTAAGAAAAACCTGGCTGTCGATTGGATATGCAGTCATTTTAAGCCACATCTCTTGTGGTAGCTGTCTATTGTCGCATTCCAGAAGTTGCATGGTTAATCTGTTCCCGGGGGAGAATTCCCTCATGTGCTCTCACTTCCATATAGACCTGACACGAACATATTTTTCATAATAGATTTCTTCAGGACATTCCCGAGGTCGAACTATCGTTGTGAGCCACAGTGAGCCACTGTTAGTCCCAGGCCAAATCTTTCAGAAGTTCTCTACCCGATGTCCAGCAGATCTCTCTGATCATGCCAACAGGAGCTACGAAACAAGGTTGAATCTGGTTATTTCTTCTGCGAGTGATACCAGTTGTGAAGGTAAGCATTCCCAGTGAAGTCTTCAGAGTGCTTTCCGAGTTACCTTCTGAGATCTGAATTTTTGCTGACTGGCCTATTTGCATGTGAAGGGAAGACTCCTTTATAAAAGATGCTCAAATCGAAATGCTGTGCAAACTAACATCACGCATCTCCTTGAGTCATAAAAAACATCTGACGAGCATCAGGACCATCTTTCGCAGAAGGTAACTGAAACAAAGCAACAATTCGACCACACTAAGGGGGGTCAAACAGGTTAACTGATACACTCCCTACCCACACATTTCTGGCATTTGCCGGGACACGCTCTCAGAGCTAAAAGACACTCCATTACGTTGATCCCCTAGACGCGCTCAGGCACCTGCCTCCAAATAAATGCGATGGCACCCCCCAAATCCACACATCACAACACCAAGCGCACGGTGTACATACATCATTCTCGCCGAGTACGCTGACTTTCTTTTGCAAACTGCTTAGCTTCTCCACTTGACTTTTCCATATCGTTCTGTGCCTTGAATGGCGGAACATGGCGTCATTTTAACACATCATCGTGTATACATTTTTAACGATATGTCCTCGTCTCACCTCATTCGCACAAAAGGAGATTTTCGACACCCGGTATAAAGCGTATACATTTCATTTCATACAGCCGCGTACTCATCGCTTCTTACTCCGCCAGCGCCGGGTGTGTGACATCAGGCACTCTTGCACAACGACTTACGGTGCCAGCTGTGGCGTCCTAACATACCCTCACCAGGCCCTCGCCCATGCCCACCACCACAGGAATATGTCAATATTTCATTAGACGTTGAATCCTTAGCACGGGCAGGAGAGGCATTTCCGACATTCCTCGGATTCCGGCTAAGTTCACGATACACGCGATGCCTGGCGCAGGACTATGGACGATCCTGGATTTCTTAAGGAAGCGTAAGTATTGCTGCTGGTTCACAGCATGAATTTTGCATTTCGCATAAAAGGATTTCTTAAGAGTGGTTTGTGGAAGTGGATGATGTTTCGCGAGGCACTTACATGATGTTTGCACACAAAGAGATGTAACGCCCGACCACCCCACTCTGGGTACACACATCGAGCATCTCCCAGGGGAATAATTGCGGTCATTCAGTTATAACGAGGATTCTATTATTAAGGCGATGATATTAGATGGCGATAAATTATGCAATGCAATCGGCATTCGGTCGTCGGCGGGTGGGGCTGAGATTTCATCCCCGAGGAGGACGTATTTCAGCGACCGAAAGATACATCTCTTCTGATGGCAGCAGTCCTGCTGGTGGTAGATTCCAGCTGTGAGGATGTTTGGCATCGAGCAATGCCAGCTGATGGGTGCTCAGTGGTATGTTTTCAGGATTGAATGGCACCGGGGTTTTTCCTGCCTTCTTGTCTGCAGGCGACGTCGGCGGCGGCGTCGACAACGCATCCCGAGGGTAAATTGACAATTTTGAGGGAATATTAAGTGAGAGATAACGTTTCGTTGACGTGGGCCGGACGTGAAATGGAGGAATGACAAACCAACATGAGGAACGGCCGCCTGTGTTCACATTTACATTCGAATGATGAGCAATCATGCTCACCTGGTAAATGGAGAAATACCCGTAAACCGCTACAGCGAGCACCGATTGAACAGCACGCTGAGCTTGACTGGGCTGGACATGGCCTGCAGGCAGATTGGAGTTCTTCGGTTAATATTAATGAAATTTTCTTTGAGCTGGCCAAGTTCTGATGGTGACTTGTAAAATTGTATAATCTCACTGATGCCTTGGCCGGACGGACTCTGTTGGCTCAGTGGAATTACGACGTACTTCGCGAGTATGATGGATCGAAGTAGGATACAAATTTCAAAAGCCATCTAAGCTTTTGTGATGAGATTAATACAGAAGTGGGCAAAAATAATGCTAAAATATTTAATTGTTATTCATTTTGACATTAAGAGTGCCAAGCAAAGAGTTAATATTAGTGCCTACAGTAGTCCATTGTATGGTCCATTGTACTATCAGGCAGCAACCTACTTTTGCTGCAAAAATGTACCATGAGGACTATGCGGCAGCAAGGTTCGATCAACTCCACCTCACAAAAAAAATCTCTCTCACTCTCAGTACTCTCATTCGTAGCATTAGTTTTAGGTCTCTGTCTCTGCTTCGTTGGTGGTTGGATTTGCTACATCTGTCAGGATGGTTTATCCGTTGATGCTTCACTGGTAGTCGGGTCTGCAACATGTGCACATGTGCAATTTGATCGTTTATGGACGATTGTTTGACATGGTTTCTGGTTTGTAAGTGGATGCGACATAACTACTGCGGCGGCGTATTCTACGATTAGGATCACTGTGGTTCACTGGTTCACTTTGTGGCACCAAAACAATCGAAAGTGAAGGGGCCTCTTCTGATCAAACACGCCTAGAGCTGCCTGCCCTTCTGCCATCCGTTAGGCACCATCCGACAGATACGTCATCCTTAAAAGCTTGAGCGTATATGTTAGATTCATTAAGAGCATCAAGCAGAGACTCAACCAGCTGAGGTGACAAGATGGCGGGGCAAAGTGGTCCCGCAGAGGGAATACATACACAAAGTGGAACTCGATTTTCGATTCTACAAATATTAGGCTACATATGCATTTCTTTGTTTGGCTGTACCGTTAGCTTAAATTTGTGATTTTGAAATTTACAAAAAATTTACAAATTTTGTGTATCGCAAAATTTGATGTGTATTTTAGCAGTAATATTTTTTACATTTGGCCTTCAAAGTGCATCTTCCGTTTTTTCATACTTCTGTAACTACCAAATCGAGCAGAAAATTGGCAGCGCTAAAAGGAGTTTCTCAAAGTTCCGCAGATGAAGGAAGGAAGGCAGATTCCTTGTGGAACGTTCTGAGTGAGCAGTAGTATGCACTGGAGTATGAAACAATAAAATATAAAATGGAAATTGACTCTAGAGTTTTATTAATATAAATAACAGTCACCTATAAACTGCTTACCAATTTGTTAAACTGGGCCTTACCAGCCACAGTCCGTGCAAGCATTTATAGCTTTTTTCATTAACATTGCTTTGTTTCACCAAAACAGTACAAAACATCACTTTTCGCCCAAAAATTTAAATTATTTGTAATAATTCATCTATACCGTGTTCTCCGACCGAGTTACACATGCCATCAAAAGTCTCATATTTGCAAAGCAGTTTTACGCACATAAAGCTCCAGCAGCCTTCCCATGCTTTTCAGCAGGTAGGAAGATAGACTGATTGGTCTGAAGCTCTTGGCGAGTGAGTAGCCCCCCTTACCGATGTTAGCTTTGAGCCAGGGCTCGAGAATTCGGCCAGTGCCAGACTTCGTTCTCTTAGTTGTTTACTTGTTATAATCATTGTTGGATTTGATATTTTAGTTATCTGAATTTCGATTTAAATGAGTTTCGCAATTTCTTTGCGAAATGCGTGAATCGGACGTCGCTGTTCTACTGTCATATTTGGAGAAATATGGAACTAACCAATGTGTGCATTTTTTCGAGTTCATTAGTCATCCGCAGAGAAAGGTACTAACACCATCTGATATCAAACGAAGAGCAACTGTCTGGAGAAGCTACCATCAATTCCGACAGACCTCGCCATTAAAAGCTTTACAAACTTTCACTTTCCCCTCTCTGACTTTTCCATTCAGCATAAGACTGTAGGGCTCCTGCTATCGTGATAGAACAACAGCACACACAGAAGATTGGCCCAGGTCCACCTGAGCTGTACCACCACTCATGTCTCATAGATGACCTTAATCATGAGCGAAACCAGTTCATTCCCTGCAGTTTCCCTGCAAATGGTTGCAGAGTCCACCCTCACCCGAAGTTTTATTTAAATTGTGTCTCGATATTGGGACCAGCAAGCCCTCATCACGTGTCAACATTTTAGAGAAATGATTTTCGACACATTTAACGCATAGAAACAGTGAAATAGCTGACAATCTTCGACACTCATCGATCTATATTTGAAACCAAGCCCGCTTCGCTCCTGTGCCATATGTCACTAAGTGCTTGCGCACTTTTCTCACCTTGAAGTGATCCGCACATGAATGATTCCAGAACCAGAAACACATTATAAGTCGTGCCCTCCATGTGCATAGACCAAATGTCTAGGCATCATTCAAGGCCGTGACTTGAGTGTAATTAAATGCGGGAAAACCTTAAGACAAAAACCTACATTACACGTAGGCAAAAAAAAACGTATATCCTAGAAGCATTTGGATTAGGGCAACACCACAACATCTCTCCACCTCGCAATGCTTTTAACTTAATTAAAAATCCACTTCATTCACTTTCTTTTCACCTTTGAGATCTCAATCAACAACAAAATCCATCCGAAGGCCATAACACGAACGAAACAACTGGCAAGGGTTGGATCCTCTTAAAGCGATTGCACTCCCCGCCCAGCTCCATGTTATCCTTGATACGGAGTACACCTCCTTAGCACCATCTTCACACTATGCTTCTCTATTTTTCACTTCAACTCCGTGTTCATCGTAGCCGTGATTAGATTAGGGACTTTCTGTTGTCCAAGATAATTTCGCTTCTCCTCAGTTGCCTTCGTTTTTTTTTTGCGGCGCTTTTTTTTTCTTTGCACCCTGTGCACCAGTCTACGGACTTTTCCTCTGCCTTTCTTTATCACCTTGGAGACACAATAATCATGGCGTAAGGCCCATTTGGCCGTCGGTTGCTGCCAACCCAGCACACATCCACACACGTGATAATCTTTGGACTCATTTCCCAGTCGACTCGGCTTCACTTCAGTGTACGTCTGTACGACGATGGGGATGGCATTGTTTCTAGCTCACATCACGGTCGGTGTAATTATTTTTAGTTTGGCCGATTGATTCACTCGGCTTGGAAGAGAATTCTCACTTCTGGCAAAGAGATTACGTGCGAAGACGTTTATGTCAATCCCCGTCTGTACAATGCTTTTGTTGGGTTTCTGTTCATCCTTTTCTGCTCGTCCTTCACATGGAGGAGCAGGAATCAATATTCAATTTAGTTATGTTTTGCTGGGATCTGCGATGTCGTTACCCACACGGATGGATTCCAAAATTGACGCCCTAATGCTAGATCTTGGATTTGACTCTTATTTGATTTAATTCAGCACACGTGAGTTTTGCTCAGTATGGCGTGCTATGAGAGGGAAATCCTTAAAATTCGATCATACTCGGAAGTACGTAATGAAGAAAAGCCCATGCGGGTGAGCGTGTTTGTATTCACATTAGCCAGGCGGGGTGACGATGGTAGTTTTTAGTTGGAACTAGAGGTGACGCTTGTGAGAACAATTTATCATATTAATTTATCATATTCAGAATCGTCTTAAGGTAGAGTTGTAAATGAGCATTTGGTGATTCAGGTTATCCTTCAATCATATGCACCTGGGCAAATATGAGCGTTGGCTGATAGATAAGTAGAAGGGGTGGGTCGGTGGGTGAGAACCGAAGCAGCATCATGTGTCGTTAAATGCCAAAGCTCTATTATTTTTGAGAAAACAATAGTTTCTTAATATCCTTCGCAGAAATCTCGTCGAGTGAATTGAGGAAGGGTCAACCAAGCGCTTGCTGTCTGACGGAAGACAGTGCTGGGTATTCACAATTGTGATATGCGTTGAGGTATCCATATTAGTATGGTTGCAGTTGCGACAATGTATGTTGTGTGGGATGTGTGTTGCTTAAACATCGATAGTCTATCGTAGGACTATCGATGGTTTTAACTTTTGGGAATTATGCTTAATCATGATATTTTTTTTTAAGTAAAAGAAATCTTTGTCATTTATTGATTCAATGATACAAAACTCCAAAAGAAATTCAAATGGCAAAGATTTGGGCACGTAAATGGGGTATTATTTATTATATTAATTTGGTAAATGTGGTCATATCGACAACACCACCTTAAATACGGTTTTATTTGCTCTAAACGCTTTACAAAAGGGTAACATAAGCGCAATTCGAAACATGAGTTCATGAATTACGTTACCTTAAACTATAGAAATTTTCCAAAATGATACCATTTTTGGATAAATACCAAGAGTGTGAACTGTTGCAGAGAAGAAGAGAGTGCGGTAAAGCAGTATCTTTGGTTAATGAATCTATTAATACTATTTACAACACCCTGAATAAATCTCATCTCGGCAGCCTGTAATTTTGATCTTATTATTTCGATCGCTGCCATTTACATGACCATAGGTGACAGTTGGAACTGAATGAGTTTAACAACAAGCTCGTATTAATGTATTTATCATCAAGTTATAAATATATCCATTTTTTTATATAGTTATATTATATCAGAGATCGCTTGTGCACCATCATAAGATAATCTTAACTTCAAATTCAATCGGAAATGAAGAAGATCAAATTACTGTAAACAAAAAGCGAACAAAAGAATCGAACAAAGAACCAAACCAATAATTAAGTGCAGTGTGAGCACTTTTATGATATAAGATGAGTCGGTTGGCGACGTCAAAGTTTAGTTATTAATCTACTTCGTCAGACCAAAGACTTCCCCCCACCAGTGGTAAGGAGTCTTAGGTTTAAATAAAGATATTATTTATTGTACCCCCGCTCCGGCGCCCCGGCTACTGCTTGTACGGGAGAAAGCATCAAAGAAGTCAAAAAACTTGTTCTTGAGGATGCCCGAATAAAGGTGAAAATGATGGCAGAGATCACCAAGCTTTCAATTGGTACCATTCACACCATTCTTCATGACCATCTTAACCTTTCAAAGGTCAGTGCAAGGTGGGTGCCACGAGTGCTCACAGCGCCTCAGAAAAAAGTGAGAATCGCATGCTGTAGAGAGCTTTTGGAGATGTGTAGTGAGAACGCGAACGGTGTTATGGATCGAGTTGTTACTGGTGACGAACATGGGTCCCCCCGCTATGACCCTGAAAGCAAACAAGAGTCCATGCAGTGGCATAAAAAAGGAACAGATCCCCCGAAGAAGTTCAAAGTCACTCCGTCTGTCGGGAAGCTCATGGCCACAGTTTTTTGGGACTCAAAGGGAATCTTGCTCATTGAGTACAAAAAAAAAGGTGAAACCATCATCGCCACATCCTACGCTTCAACTTTGCATAATTTGCGGGAGGAAATTAAAAAGAAAAGACGGGGTAAACTCGCAAGGGGTGTGTTTCTTCTTCATGACAACGCTCCTGTTCACACGGCGCGATTTTCCAAGGCTGCTGCGCGAGATTGTGGTTTCGAAGAAATCCAACACCCACCCTATAGTCCAGACCTTGCCCCTAGTGACTATTTCCTGTTTCCGGATTTGAAAAAATGTCTTCGTGGAAAAAGATTTTCGGGTGATGAAGAACTTAAGTCGGCAATGAGTGGGTATTTTGCAGAAAAAGAGGGTTTAAAATAGCTTATTGATGTTAGGGGAGATTATATTGAAAAATAAAAACAATTTAAATTGAATTCGCATTTTCCTTCATATCGATACCGAGAATATATTGAACGCCCCTCGATGTGTGTTATACACACATCAATTTATTTAACACAAAACACAGTAAATTTTATTATATTTTTACGAAAACAATAATTTTGAAATTCTGTTCTTCGCTTTGTTTTATTCTTGGTACTTAAAATAAAATTATCACTTGTCTTCCGAATTCTACCGGCCTAACATATATATTTATTTATTTATTTACAAAGCTAACATATAATTATTAAAATTAAAAATTAGCTGTTAGGCCAGAGCGATGAAGCCTTAGGCTTATGGCTTAACATAATTTATTTTTAATGTTAGTACATTATTCGAAGGTATTCATACCGAAGGAGCGACCGTTTGTTGTTCCCTCTTGCTCCCACATAATTTTTATCTTTTTCTTTAGCGTTTTAATAATTGACATACTTACTAATTAAAATGTTCAGTGACTAAAGATAGTAGATACTAAAGAAATAAAGATTTATTGCAAGCGGTTACTTCGAAACAGGTTTCTAGGTAATCAGTGATATCGACATCACGAAAAAGATCATTGGTGTGGGAATTGGTAAAGACGGTTGATGGGAAGCACAATGAATTCTTCGAATGTTCGTTGTGCAGGCATGAATGTAGACATTGAGCGAATAATACTCATTGTATCGACCATTTAAAAAGAAAGCAAATATAATTACTTATACAAAGTAATGAAACTTTAAAAATTGGTTTCGTAATGGCGGAGTATGAAAAGCCAAAGGCTATTTTTTTAATGTTTTATTGAAATCAAATTTCCAAAAATGGAAGCTATCGATGTTTAAGCAACACTAGTGTGGGACACCTAGTTTCCATGTACGCCTGTAATGATGAATTATTGTCATAACGCTATCAATAGAATTAGTGACTTTTGCTTGTAAGTAATAGTTTAAACTGTTCCGTCAGCGAAGTTATGTGTCAAGTAATGGAAAATCTTATTCATCATATAGCACTTTGTTTTAATGTTGAATGTAACTCTCATTTAGTGAAAACCAAATGCGCAAAATGATGAAAGTACCTCCTAATTGGATCGTACTTCATGCATACACTCGGTTTTTTCATATAAGTTAACTGCAAATAGGGCACCTCTGAATTGCACCATGAGCCAACGATTTTGGTAGAAAAATGTTTTCGTTGCCTGAAAAAACAACATCTAAATTGAGACACGAAGCTAAGAGAGCTACAAGTATGTGGATGTGCACATCTTCTGTGATTTCCCTGGATGTCGGAAATGCGTTTGAACAGAAATCATGCATTTTAGTAGTGTTTCTTACATTTAGCATTTCACGAACATTTTAGTTTAGTTGACTATTTACTTCACAAAGTAGACTGGATTTAAGCAATAAAGAAAAATTCTTAGTCTTTATGGTTTGGCTTAGGGCCGTCTACCAGATTGACATTTTAAGTACGTGTTTCTAAAAGTTCTCCTCCATAATACATTTTCTATCGCGCTGTGCGTTTATTTCATACTTGTAAACAATAAATCCCAGCCTCGGTCACCATTTAAGATGTTTGTCGCTTCTTCAAGCGGCACAGGTACTGTGCTCCAAAGAAGTGGCAGCGGAATTTTTTAAGAATGGGACATACAGCTTCTTCTTCTTAGTTTGGCGCTACAGTCCGGGGTGGACCTGGGCCTCAACCAACAACCCTCTCCAGCCAGCACGATCTTTCGCCAGCTGCCTCCAGTTGTGCACACCAAGTTGGTTGAGGTCCTTCTCCACTTGTGTGCGCCATCTTGTTCTAGGACGACCTCTTATGCGTAGTCCCAAAGGCTCGGAATCGAAGACTCTTCGGGCCGGAGCTGTGGTGTCAATCCGCTCTACGTGACCTAGCCATCTTAAGCGTTGGATCCGAAGACGCTTAACTAGGTGCATGCCGCTGTACAGCCCGTACAGTTCGTTGTTGAATCTCCTTCTCCAGATGCCATCAATACAAACAGGACCAAAGATCGCACGCAGAACTTTTCTCTCAAAAAGACCAAGAGCTTCTTCATCCGCTTTCAATAGCGTCCATGTCTCTGCGCCATAGAGCAGGACGGGGATGATTAGGGTGTTATATAATGTCAACTTGGTGTTTCGAGAGATGGCTCTGTTACTCAATTGCCTCTTGAGCCCAAAGAAACAGCGATTGGCAAGAGTAATTCTGCGCTTGATCTCGGTACTGGTGTTATTGTCCCTGTTTACTGCAGAGCCAAGGTAGACGAAGTCCTTGACCACCTCAAAGTTTCTGCTGCCCATTATGACGCTCTGTCCGAGGCGTCGATGTTGTGCGTCCTTTCGTGATGACAGCATGTACTTTGTTTTGCCCTGATTAACTGCCAAACCCATTTTAGCCGCTTCCGCTTCAATGCTAGCAAAAGCCTCACTGACAGCTCGCTGTGTTCGTCCAATCACGTCAATGTCGTCCGCGTAGGCAAGCAGTTGTCTAAAAACTTTTTTGACATTGAAGGTCTCGGTGAGTTCGTTACCGACCTTGATGGAGCAGCGAGAGTTCTCCATCGTCATCCTGCACAATCTGACGAGTTTGGCTGGAATGTCAAAACTAGACATGGCATTGTACAGCTCGTCTCTATGCACGCTGTCATATGCGGCCTTGAAATCGACGAATAGGTGGTGGGTGTCGATCTGCATCTCGTGGGTTTTTTCCAAGATCTGCCGCAGTGTGAAAATTTGGTCGATGGTGGACTTTCCCGGCCTGAAACCGCACTGATAAGGACCTATCAGGTTATTGACGAGTGGTTTCAGGCGTTCACACAAGGCGGCAGAGAGGATCTTGTACGCTATGTTAAGGAGACTGATCCCTCGATAGTTGTCGCAGTCAAAAGGGTCTCCTTTCTTGTGGACCGGACAAGCGACGCTGAGATTCCACTCATCGGCCATGCTTTCCTCCGACCATATCATACAGATGAGCTGGTGCATGCGCCCAACCAGATCATCTCCAGCTGCTTTAAGCAGTTCCGCGG
The DNA here is from genome assembly GCA_905231855.2 of Eristalis tenax. NCBI lineage: Eukaryota > Metazoa > Arthropoda > Insecta > Diptera > Syrphidae > Eristalis > Eristalis tenax. Next base: position 59,267,985 of record HG993124.1, on the reverse strand, counting down.
ACAGTCCGTCCGCTCCAGCAGCTTTGTTCGACTTTAGTCTAGATATCGCTATCTTGACTTCGCCTAAGTCGGGGGGAAGGAATTCTTGGTCATCCTCGTCCAAATTAAGCGGAAACATTCTGCCTGACAGCGGAATTTGTGTCGTCGTCGCCGTTTAACAGTCTGCAGAAGTGATTTTTCCAAATTCTCAGCATCGACTGTGATTCTACTACTAGTTGTCCATTTTCATCCCTGCAGGCTTCTGTCCGAGGTCTATACCCTCCGGATAACTGTTTTACCTTTTGGTAAAACTTTCGGACCTCCTTCTTGCCGTAACATCTCTCCATCTCTTCGACCGCGCGCTTCTCGTGCTCTTTCTTTTTCCTTCTGAGAAGCCGGTTCTCTTCCCTTCTCTTCTGCTCGTAGAGCTCACGAACAGCTCTCGTTGTTCGATGCAGAGTTGCCTTGTAGGCCTCCTGTTTGGCTGCATGTGCCTGCCTGCACTCGTCGTCAAACCATGGGTTCTTTTTTGGTGGTGTCGTAAAACCCAGCACATCAGTGGCAGCACAACATACAGCTACGAGGTGGAATACGTCCTCTCGTTCCTGAAGGTTGCAAAGGTTGCACAAAAGAGGGCGATGCAGTACAAAGTTTAAACTTATCAGTTCACCTCTTATTTTAGACATGTTGCTTATCATATCCGTTGTGAAACTTGCCATGAAATATGTTGAAGAACATTTTATTTCAGAGCTATGTGTCATTCGGACAGAATGACATTTGGCCCAATTTAGAAGTCCTCTCAAATCGGGGCACCACCAAATTTGTTCGCATTTTCTTAGTCCCTTGGAGTGCCCCATTTAGGATGTTTCTATAATTAATTATTATATAATTGTTTCCGCTTTTTCAGCAATCTGCTCCACGTGTGCTGAAAATATTGGCGAATTTTGACTTTTAAACAGTTCAGCAGCAGTAACTAGAGGCTGTACACCCGCACTAAGGTCACTCTAAACTAAAATCTCAGTTTACTTGACCGCTACAAAGAATACTACTAGTCACTCCACCATGTTAAATGCCAGAATTTAATAGCTCTTTCCGTATAATTTGACTGCTTAATTGAATCCAGTTCAACCGCAACGGTATAGTCAGTCCAATTCATCTGTCGTTGCCTGGACACAACTCTCTGCCGAAAGTTCCTTAGCCTCAATGTGTCTCTGCCTAGAACAGAGTGCACATTCATCCTACTGAACGCGAATCAGGCCGCGTTCTTAAAAGCGAAACTTAGGTAACTGGGATAAATACCAAAATAGATAAAAACCATCCGCTTCCGGAAATAGGAAAAATCGCCGTCAATTTGGATGCGAAATGTTTTAAATTTTAATGAAGTTCACCAGCACCAGAGGATGGAAGGAACTTACTTTCAAGTTTCTCCTTAAAGAAGTCTCCTCGAATGTCCTTTTAGTCCTCCGCCTGTACACGGTTTTCCTTTTCATCCGTGTTTTGCTATTTTTTTTGTTTCGTGTTTCCCTGTGTGTGTGTCGCTCTCTAATTCTTCTTTTCGCTGGCCGAACATTTTTATGTGTTCACTAATTTAGCCTTTTTTCATCCCAACAGCGAAGACTACATTTTTTCCCGTGCTGTGCTATTTTTTGTGTGCTGCTGTGCTAGAATGGAGCATTCTAATGAGAAAACTTTTATTAGTTCCAACGACCTTCTGTTAAAGAACATCGACGATTTAGTTAGGATGGTCACCAACAAATTTCGTACTTTTTTTCGATCAAAAAGTGGAAACAATAGGAAATACCGAAACAAGGAGTGCCGGGGATGGGATGAGCGTGTCCTTATTTTGCAGAGAAACACCGAAAACGAGTTCTTGTAATTTGGGTTGATTTTTTTCTAATCATGACTGTTTTATGGGTTTAATGGAAGACACTTCACCACCTTAACGATGGCGTGGGTGTGTCAGGGAGGGTGCTCTGGATTGGATTCAATTAGAAAACAAACGTCGCTCGACAGAAGGTTGATGGCTTGTGTGTTTGACCAGGGGTACAGAACACAGAACAAAACAATATCCATTCATCAAAAGAGATGAACAGAACGAGAAAAAATTATGAAGATCCACATAATTAATATTCCACGAGATGTCTACTTGTGGTTAATTAAAGGGAATGGCAAGTTGTAAGCCTGTTATGGCTGTATGAGTACGATGATTTGATATTATGATGAATACACTCAAAGGATGATAGGATTAACTTGAGCACTGATGTGTGGTTGGTTAGGTTCTGTGTGCGACTTTGCACGCAGCATTTGCTTGAAAAATTCTGCTGAGAGAAGTGCCCTTGGGTCAGGAGTCTTCTTGTATTTTCTACGACCACGATGGACTTGTTCCGAGAAAAGCCTTAGTAGGTTCAGACTCCGGAGAACTACTTGATTGAACAAATTTCAAGTTGGTCATTCAGTTGAATGGTCTTTGCATGTATTATGCTAGACTTCTGTACGCAGTAGATCTGGAGATGGTCTAATTATAGTTCGGATGTTCAAAAGTGCGCCTATAGCACTTGTCACAAGAGTCAGCTTAAATGTAATGACGGACTTAGTTCTGAAAAAAAAACGAACATCACAAATATGAAGAAGTTGAACTGAGGATGGAACGATTGTTTAACCTGCAAAATCGTTCCTTGGGCAGGAACAAGCGGTGACTTGGTGCCAGGTACCGAATGCATCCCAACCAACCTTACCGGCCTACTTCTGGCGAGTCACTAATACCTACTCACTCACTTTTTCTAATTCAACATCTAATTGGTTCAATACTTAAGCCGACTGAACTAATTCGGTCGCCAGCCAAAATGTTCAAATTAGTAAGATTTGACATGAATCAAGCTAAGGGTATATTCTGGTAGTACACATTTATTAGACTTTTACTCTGCAGCTCGACACGAACGCAAGCGACAAAAGTAATACACAAAATTATCTAGTGTGGGAATCAATACCGTCTCGGTGAGTGTCTGGGTATCCACTGCACTCGTTATAGCAGGTTGGTCACAGAGTCGAATACGACTGTCGGGTTTCAGCTCCAGCTCTTGCACGAGTTGAATTTTGTTAGATTTTGCACTACTGATGCAGCTGCAGTATTTTTTTTTCCATCAACACATTTTTCCCAGATAAAGCAAAGGTTCCTTCGAACCTCGAACAAAATTTGGTGTCCGAATCATTGAATATTCGAATTACCGAGGTTGCACTGCAGTACAATATGCCACCGCCGCTGCCCCAGTTGTTTTATTGCATACATTATGTCTCAGTTTTTGTTGTGGCCAATGGACTGTATGGTGGTCTCAGTTACAGCGGCAATGTACTGGTCCCTCCATGAGACTGCATTTAAGTTTGACCTTGTGATGACAGATAGTCGCCGCGTACTTGCTCTTCGTACAATCTTCAGCATACTCAGGCGTTTAATATCGAGACTTCCTTGCGTTGGAAACTAGTGGCGGCTATACAAAGCATATCAAACGGAGAATTACTCGTGTCAATCGGTGTTTCTGTGGAGTTAAGAAGCACTCGAGGCACATGACCTTCTCTCGAGATAATAAGCTGGCTTTATATAAAACTTTAACCATGCCAGTCCTACTGTCAGCGGTGAGATAAGTAGGCGTCTGGTTATTTTATAGTCAAATGTTAATTCTGCCCGATGATTCTTGAACAGAAGACTCAGAGAAAAGACAGAGATCACACTATTTGGAGGGACTTTTGGTTAAGGTCCAGGTTTGCTCCCGGACTATCGCTGTTTGCCACATCTGACGTTAGGTGGAGTTATACAAAGTCTGGCTGTAAATAGTCGGGAAGATGCCGTTTCGCATTTCTCCAACATCCGCTTTCATGATTTACGGCGATTGTCGTAAGATGCCTTGTTAAAAGAACAATCTGATGACCTTGGCCTGAGAAGTCAGCAATTGTCTCGCAATTCATTGAAATACCATGCACACAACCCAAATAGATGCTTCCTAGGAAACCCCATCGTTGGTCACAAATATTTCGTAGGACAGTGTGCTCCACATTCAGATGTCCATTAACTGCGAACCTAATTCCGTCGAGAGCCAGATGATGGATAGCCGAAGATGAATCGGACATGTCGTCATGAGCATGTCACATCTGAACGGGATGCATTAATATTCCATAACTTCGGCCACTGTCTCTTCATTAGGATTCATTCATTGACAGATCCTCCTAGTGAAAGCCAAATCATAAATCCTGCCGAAGAAAGGACCAACAAAAACGCCAACCTCCCGGAGAAGAGCGACTACCCATGAAGAGGCATGACACAACTTGCGATGGCATCATCACCTTCAAAGGCATCAAACATGCGGTTTGGATTTTTAATTTGCCAAATTGAAAACACCGAGCTTCCAGTTCCAGTTCCAGTTCCTCTTACGAGCAGTAATTCTTACCCACTCACCCACCGCCTGACTGAATGTACCAGTTGACTTATGTACGACGTACATACTGCTTTGACACTACCGCTAAAAAACAGTCGCCGCCTCTGCCCCTCAAGCCCAAGAGTATGTACGTTTTATGCGCATGCAATAAGCATAAAAATATTTTGCTCTCAAAAACACGAACGAAGCAGCACGAAGTTGGGTAAACATTTTATATCTCCTTCTTGGGCGCTTTTCCAGCTCGAACTTTTCAGGGATACATCATTAATATAATAAGGCATACGGGGCAGAAGTATAAAAGCAGGAAGAAAACTTTGTAATTAATTTTATGCCTGAATTTTTGCAGAATTTTGCCTGCGCCGTATCGGGACGGGCGCAGAAAATGGACCAGACCCTCAAAATGTGTCCGAACCCACGGAATGTGGGATGGAGTGCATTTAATATTAATTCCTCCCGATCGACTTCAATTACCTTTGCAATAACAAAAGAGAAACCAGGCCCGGCGAAGATTGGGTTTTTCTTATTAATTTCAAATTTGTACTCTTTGCATAAGCAGTAACGTTTGCAGCCTTTCATTTACTCACACGTGGCGTGCGAGTGGGGGTATTCTACATCGATGTGAGTGAAGGCTCTGAATTTTATCTCATCGCTCCATTCTCATTTGCGTGTGTTTGCTCGTTTCTTGGCAAGGGACATGTGCTTGGGTTTTATGCGTATTTTCCTGAAGGTCATGGGAGATGTGACCTTCAAGTCTTCTGTTTCGTGAGTTACAGACAGGCACATCGTGTTCCCCTTCATCTTTGCTCATATGCCATTGGTAAGTCCTTATTCTAGGGGTCTTATAACTGTGACGTGAAAAGTACACCGTGTATAAGACCACAAAAACGCCATCTATACGCAAGGAGAAGAAGGATGAGCTCCGAAGAGTATTCCCGAAATTGTTGTACATACTGCCAGAATGAATGACGCCACCTGTACTCGGATAGATTACACACAATCATGTATTTATAAAGCGTCAGCGGGGAAATTCCATAGACTCGTGGCAACAGTATGATCTAGAAGAACTATTGGGAGGGACAAATATCGGGACGACGGTCGATGGGAGTCGGCGCAGTTTTAAAATTATTACAGTCAGCCTGAAAGGCAGCTAAGAGTTTTGTAGTAAAGTAAGAGTAGTCGTTAAAGTGCAATAAAGCATAAGAAGTAAACTAGAGTTTGTAAATAAAGTGTTTCTTTGTGTTTCATTCGTCACAATCCAGTGTTCGAACCCTGTTGTGTGGACAATTTGAATAATCTTACGTAGACTCGTTTCTGCTAAACGTAAGAATATGAACAACTACCACGGTTACCAACGTGTTGTTGAACTGAAAGAAATCGCTTGTTTTTCCTCACTCATTATGTCCTAGGTCAGTTTGAGTTATTCCGTGCTAGGATTCGCCACACGGAAGGTCGGACAATGGCGTTTTAGTTCATTTCATTACTTGACATGGATCAGTTTGTGATCTTAACTAGCCCTACCTCTTTGAGAGTAAGTTAATTGGACTGAGGGTCTTTTGACTGATTAGTCAAATGATGAGGACTTGTATGGGAAGCTATGTGATTATTTTGATTGGACTAGGTTTTGGTCGCGAAGTTGACGCCAAATTAAGCTGATCGGTACGACGGATATTCTTACCTGTTGCTGAACGAGGGACTCCAGCGACTGCGCCAGGATCTAGAAGTTCTGCCTCATTCCCAACATGAGCGTCCAGCTTTATAATGATCTTGAATTAGGAACTTATGAGAAAACTTCTGCAATTTGGAGAAGGTTGCACAAACGATGATGAAGACGGCAACATTTCCCTCACGTGCAGTCACGTTGTTCAATCTAGTGTTGAGTAGGACACGTATTATTGTATGAGGTTCTCATTCCCAAATCATCTGAAGTGTCACACATCTGAAGTCACACACGAATGACTTCCCTACGCCATTATTTTAATGATTTTGTGAATTGCATTACGATTTTAGAATTTAAATAATTTGCCAGCATACATTTTCCTTGCTTGCATTACACAATTATATGATCCTGCAAGTGTCCCATAAATGACAACAGAAACACAATGTCCCAGCTACCCCACAATATGGGAGTTGTAGTCAATTGGCCGTATTTAAAAAAACAAAGAATATCCTCCCAAGTGTAAGGTAATGCTTAAAAGCAAAAGGCTGAAGTATAAGCATTTACTTCTTTTAGTATTCATAATAATTACTTTATACTTGCGAGTATATCCTTCAAGCACAAGAATATATAAATAAAATAAAATAAAATAAAAAAAAATAAACTAAAATGAAATAAAATCGGGATAGCCTAAAGCTTTAGCGCTATTGTGCAGAACGACACAGGCAATTATTATTTTTGGTCAACAACATCGTTCAATAATTACTCTTTCTTTTTTTAGAGGCTTATTATATTTTTCTTCCGCACCAGAAGTAGGATTTTTATATGTACTAATAAGACATGGTTCTATCCCATATCCGCTGTCACCGATGAGCACAACATTACTACGATTCCTTAATTTTAGACGCACTTGTGAATTTTTCCATATTCTCGAGGCATGTACGGATCCAGGCTAACTAACGTCAACACTAGTAAAAATTTCTTTGGCATCAGAAGTGGTTTGAACATTCAGAATAGTTTGAGAGTAGGTTTAATGTACTCATCTCGATAGAATGTTGGTTTCAGTATCCATATGTGGGTACAATCGATTACACCAATAGTTGTTGGAAACTTGAACTTCCCTGGCCATAACTCTTTGGCTTCCGTTGTTTCACCATTAGTAGTTGGAAACTTGATCCAATCAGTTGCATGTGTAACTATGCTGTCAACTACTGCGTTCACAGTCTTAACTAACACCAAGTTCTTCACCGATATCCAGGATCACTGAGATATCGTAAACATTTATGGAGAGATGACAAGGTATCTCCACAAGTTTCTTCATTCGTACCTAGAAATCTGTCCGCGGGGCACTATAAATTTATTTTTTAAAAAAGTAGCAAGTGTAGAAAAGCGGGCCTTGTAACATTTGATAACACAGCTATTTTGATGGCGCTAATGCGTATGTTTAATGTTTTGAAGTAAAACTATCTTGTTACAATGAAAGAAAATTATAGTAAATTAGCTTACAAATTTGTATCATTTCGACATGAGCACGCTCCATCAAGTGAATACACTCACGAGAGGAGAACAATTTTCGCATTAATGCCTTCATTTGAACCAAAACCCACTGCTGCCCTAGAAATGATCTACTAAGGGAAGGCAACCGATGGGACAAAACCCACAGAAAATGTCACAAGGTGATACTGCAAGACTCAATGGTAACTGAGGAGACAGACTATCTGACACACTTCATGGACTTCGAGATAAAGCACAAGGCTCCGATCCCCACAAGACAAAAATGTAACGATGATAAAGTATGTAACGCAACTCGAAATCTACACTGACGGGTCCAAATCGGTCGCCGGGATCAGGCATTTATGCCAGTCTGCCAGAGATAGAGATCTGGCAGGCAATCCGGAAACAAAACCACTGCAGTATATTCCAAGCGGAAGTAACAGCTGTACAATAGGCGGCCATCATCCAACATACATGAATGGAATATAAGATGTTTTATACAAAGACAGTCAGGCGACCATTAAAGCTCTGGAGACACCATAAATAAACTCCAAGATGGTAAATCTGCCGCCTATCTCTAAGGGTAATAGAGGCCAGATGCAATCAAACCTATACTGGGTCTCCGGGCACAAGGCTATGCCGGCCAATGAAAGAGCTGATGAACTAGCAACAAAGCGGACCGGTATGGCAATGGCACCAGATCAGGAGACACAAACCCCCCCAAAATCGCGATTGATTAAAATTGCAAAAAACAATACTAACCGCAAATGGTCAGAACTTGATACATGGCCTATGCTAATTCAAGAAAGGACTGACAACCTCCTAAAGTTAGACAGGAAGGTTATCAGTAAAGGTATAGGGGCGCTAACTGGCCGCAGTCTCATAGGCACCTTATAATGATTTCTGCAGAAGCTGCATGGATGAAGAAGAAGAGGAAACGGTATTAAATTAGCTCAGAACATGCCCTGCACTAGCAGAAACCAGACAAAAACTACATGTCGAATATGACACCAACAACCTGGAGGATCTGAGTAACACAGAAAAAGGATATCCTACAATTTCTCAAAGCCACTACATGGCTATAAAAGGGGTGAGAAGAAATGACAAACGACCAGCAAAGTCCAAGAGGGAATACAAAAATCCCAAGACGGAACTAGAATAAGGTCAGAGTAAGTGAGTTTTTTATAGACACACAGCCCAAAGTGACAGCACAATGGACCGGATGGTCTTTTTGATTGATTTTCGCTTAATCAAGCAGTCACCCTACCTACCTACCTACCATTGCTATATCTGACAGCTTGACTACTTCTTTGAGAGTCAATTTTATGTCAATGATATTCGCATCCTGAATTTCTTGTTTAGCAGTAAGAATCGGATCTTTATCCATGACGTTGCGCTGACACTTTTTTCTAGGATCAGATGGAGGTTTCTCCTAGTTTCCTTTTTTCCATCGATGTTTTGACGTATAGGCTATTCGTATATATTTTTTTAATGACTTGACTTGACTTTTTAATGACTGGTCGTTTGTCATTTTCCATCGATGTTTTGACGTATAGGCTATTCGTATATATTTTTTTAATGACTTGACTTGACTTTTTAATGACTGACTTACTTACTTATTTGAAATATTAACAGCAGCCGATTTGCTTTAAATTTGTGGCATTTTTGGGCATTTTGAAGTTTTAATTAATCACTTTATTTGATTTTTGAACAGAGGCTGATTACTTTCTCACTACTGTCTGTTAGCTGTCAATGTCAAACTCAGTCAGTTGATGTGTCAGTACCGTTAGAAGCACTATCTTAATGCTCTGACATTTTGCATCCACCTCGGGATGGTCTTCTTAGGCACATAAATACCGATTTTCCAGTATTGGAATAGCTATGCGGCAAGGCATCAGCCACACTTAGGCCAACATAGGTCCATTGTACTTCCACGCGGATCTGTGGATACCTATTCAGCAATCCAATTAGTTCTAATAATAAAGCGAAGGAGATAATTGGATTTTACGTTGCTTAGTTGAACCAGGTTACCAAGACAGTGGGCCTAAAGAAGTAAACATCTGCTGGATGAGAGACCACTGCAAGTGTTCAGTGGTTTCATCCTCGTCCCTGCAGCATTCGTTGTAAGGGAGGTCTAATCTAGAGACGTACGTTCCAATGGCATAGTGCCCTTTTACAACCCCAATGACAGTTCTAAGATTCGACCCGTACAATATAATCAATTTAAGCGATCGCTTAGGGTCGATCGCTGGCTAGTTTCTTTAATAATGAGGCATTCTGTGTCAGTTGCGTTTCATTTTAGCAAGTGTTTCCAGCCTTAGCAAATGTTTTGTAGTAGCGACAGGCGTGGATGGTGGGTCTCCAACCGAAAAGAGTTCAGAACTTGTGCCATTTCTAACGAGTTCGTCGGCTTTGCAGTTCTCTGGAATGTAACAGTCTTCCGGCACGCACATGACTTGGATGTTAAAATGCTTGGCCATCTCGTTAAGAGATGACTGAGTGCAGAGAACATACAACAATATCTCTGCTTGATATGACATAAGCTTTTAGCCAGGACACTGATTCGTTAATCGCTGTACTTTCGGCCTTTGCTTATATGAGGAGGCCAACTGAAAGACCTTGCACAAATTTATATGTAACCTACAGTAGTAGGAAAAAGAGCAGGGTGTTTAGATCCTTGGAATATATAACAATTAAATAGCACCCACACCTGTATCCATCTTCGCTCCACCTGTCAAGATTCTCAGTGGACTAACGAGCGTCTGGAGCAACCTTGCTTTTATGCTGGTGGCAGATGCTTAGGAGCAGTAGCGTCTTTTACATAGATTACAATTCCGGTAGCCTCAAATACCATTAAGTTTGGAACCACGATCTTGGTGCAATTGATGGTCGGATTTGGAAATATTATATTTTAAGAAGATGTTGCTTCTGTTTTTCAGTCGAGTCTCACTAACTAAGACGATTTCAGGTTGGTTAGCTTTTAGGAACAGACTAAATGTTTACCAGACATGACTGCACTATGCGTTAAGATTGTATCCGATGTCGTTCCCTATTTGGAAGATGAACGTGGCTAGGGTCGCGAACTTTTCAGTCTCGCTGGGATTTCTATACCCGGATGCCACAGCACTGCGAACTGGCCCTAAAAGTGGTAAGGTGGGCATCATTGATCTTGATGCTACTTCCTCTCCGCAGTTATTTTTCCCCACACTTGACTTTGTGGATTTGCTTGGACGATCCATGGGTGCGGTGCAGCTTGGGCCTTGTTCGCTGGTGGTTTGGTTCATGTATTGAGGTTGGCCGGGTTAGTATGCATGCTGATTTGGCTGCGTGCTCTTATTGCGCTGTCTTTGCCGGTACAGCCTTGGGTTCTTCTGTTAGTTTTCTTTACAAAAGGGACACCCTTTGCAGTTGGCTGAATGTCCGTACTTATTGCATTTCGAAAAGAATACTTTTGACCCTGTTCTGTCTTTTCTCGTTCATTGTCCCGGTTGGAGATTTGCGTCACACTTAATGCGTACATATTGCATCCCACAGTTGGGTGAAGTGTGCCCAACATGCACTCTGTCCTTTGTTTTCAGGTGCTCCCAGAAGACCTCCTGGTCTAGCAGCTATGTCTTCCTGGATGCCTGCTTTAAAGGGAATCGATTCAACCACATGATAGTTGTACTAGGCATCCCTAGATTTCGAGGATTTGCACGCACATGCACCACATGACAGTTGTACTAGGCATCCCTAGATTTCGAGGATTTGCACGCAGATACATTGATCAGTGGTATTCCCTGGGGCTTTAGTTCCGCTGGGATTTTGTTCGCCTGTGTGGGAAGAGCGTACTCCCTTAGTTACCATTAGGCTTTACCAATCGGCTTCCGTGTCTTAAGGAAAATCTTATTTTTTCGAATCCTTCGGAGGTCTTTATTGTTGTTATTCCTGGCATATGTGGTGATTGTGGCCACAATTGGCGGGAAACGTGTAATTGACGGCAGTGCTGGTTCCCTTGTTGTCATTGCGTTGGCATTTGCGACTGGTGCATCTGCGGTCTTATCCCCTGTTGGCTGGGTCGGTTGCATTGGGGGGAAGGGGGAGATGTATTCTTCGGAGACCTCTTTAGCTGCGGTTCTGGGGATGGGGTTGGACATTGGTCGCCCACCATTTCTTCGACATCTCCTCGGGTTTGCGTAGACTCGGATTTGCACTCGGGTACAGAATCCGCATCCGTTGTCATGGCATCCGATTCCCCCGTGCTCTCGTCCTCCTGATTCCCCCACGGCCTCCTGATCACCTAAAGGCTCCACCAAATCGCGGAGAATAGCGAAAAATATGGGAAGTCTTCCACGTGAATCAGACCACTTTATTGTATGACAAAAAATTCGACTTGAATTAACGCCACGCAAAAATCAGACATTTCAATCACTCTCTCCATTGGACACCTGCAGGAAATAAGGATATTGAAGTTTTTGCATTTCACTTAACATATTACTAAAGTGACTAAAGAGTGCAGCACACTTTGATGGTTCGGTGACTACATCGAAATTCGCAAGTGCTTCATCACAATTATGCACTCGTCTAACTGCACACAACCCATCTAGAAGCCAACCACTCTGCGCCAGCACAACACTTTAGTGTATTTTCATCGCGCACTCCATTAGGATGAGACATTTCTAATCTGTCTCATAGAGCCTTTCAGCAATTCGGTGATGCACGTCGTTAGGTGCTTAAGGACCTGATGTACGAGTATGCCGGGCGAAATTCCTACCTACGAGCACTTGATTTCATACGAAACGCTAAGAACCGCATCATTAAAATGCAATTAAACCTCCTTGCGAAGGCCACCCATTTAAGAAACGTACCAACAACAATATTAACAGGAACACCAAAAATGAGCCAAAACACTTATCCTTGCTTAAGTGGTCGCACGTTTTTTTTGGTTTTGCTCTGTCATTTTGCTCTGCACAATCCCCATTCGGCTGTGTTTTGTCGTAGTCGACGACAACGAACACGACAACAAGAAAAACGACAAGGACAACGACGTCAAGAATGAATTTTGTATTAAAATTAATTTCAGGCCATACCACAGGTAGGGGAGTTCCTGGCCCCATGCACTGCATAAGTTATAAGGGGTGAGGGGCATGTCCTTTGTTGAAGCGACAGAAAGGACGACAAAGACCAAAAAAGCGGAACTGAAATCAAGAAAAAGAGAATAAAAGAGGGGCAAGAAAAACCGAGAAATTCCGGAAATCTAATTTAGGGCTAAGAGCCTTTCTTCCATAATTTTAGTTTCTCCTTGGTAATGGTTTTGAACTTAATGCCTGCCGTCGTCATCGGTTCACAGGCGTCGTTGGAGGAGACCAGCCGCCGTGCCAGGGGTGAGGCAGAATCTCAAAGGTTCATTAGTGAATTCTTTACAGTGCAGCATTTTTCAAGGTGGAATTTGAGCTCGTACTGCAGAATGGGTTAAGCGAGGGTGACTTGCTCTCGAGTGTATGAAGAAACTGGATGTTGGCAACCGTGCATTTGCATCAGTTAAGATGGCATGTTGGAGAGGTACTCACGAAAGGCAACTCGGCGCATTCCTGCGGTGGCTATGGTTCCTCTGTAATCTCGAATCAGTGCAAAATAAAGTGTGCAACTCAATTTGGCGATTTGATGGATCATTCTTTGGTTCCATTAACAACTTTCAACGAAAATAGCCTTATACTTGGTTTTCCTTCTTAACATCACACAGCTTGTCTGCGAGCAAGATTCCTCGTGTTAGACCGGCTCATGTAGAGTTTCCAATCAGGAAGGATGTGGCATATTTTCTTCTTTTGCTGGCTAGTATTGTCTAATGGTAGTTCGTCGTCGTTCTCCTGTCTGAATCAGTCCATGGCTAACCACGGCCGCTCGTGGAGCCATGGGCCAACTCTTGTCATGGCATGACTATTGCTCAGCATAAGCCAGCAAATGACAACGGACAGTCAGGCCCCATACATGTGCCTTCGAAGCTCACTTACAGTCCTCCAAACAAGAGTCTGCCACGTGAAAAGCGGTTCGTTCTTAGCCGGAGGGAAATAATTGCCTCACAACGCACAGTAATATAATGTGTTGAATTCGTCTTAGTGGTGTGTCAACTCGGGTTAGCAAATCGAGTTAGCCCGGGTTACAACTAAACCGAGTCAAACCGAGTAACATTCGTATCAAACCGCAGTGGCTTCCATGAAACGAAGCGAATACATAAAAAAACTACGGCCAGTTCAACTCCGTGTGAGCATATGACGCCGAACCGAAAAAAACCCGGAACAGAATGGAATTTTTCAATTTGATATGCTCCATTCCATAATCCATACTGTTTGCTTTCGGTCGGTCATCAAACCGAGTTCGTTAACCCGGATTTGTGCGGATCGCGGCTCTCGTATTAACCAGTGTTTTTATCAAATATATCTCTAAAAATACATATTTTCCCCACTTCACCAGTGGCATATGTTTTCATCGATGTATTCCCTTATAGGGCGCATGCACTACACACACGCGTCGCTACAAAACCCTTAGTCTGTACAAACATCCCTCCGCCATATACGGTGCAGACAATCTGCACAGACATTAGTTTATCTAGTTTCGTTGTGATCCTTGGGTCGGAAAATTACGACACTGCTTGTGCCGCCATAATTATTGCTTTGGCAATTAAAAAAAAAATTGGACCAAGGAGTGGTACTTTAATAAATTCCCAAAAACTCCACCCGAGATTATATGTCCGTGGTCTTATTCATGCTTATTATATGAATTTTCCTGCTGGTCTGCGCATAAGTCATCATACATGACACAGACACGTCGTTGCATACCATGCAAAATTCAAAAAATTCACGCATTCAAAAAATTCACGTCGCTGCAAACATGCGACATGAGTACACATCACACAGACGGTCTGCGCAAACGTGTGTCTTAACCTGTTTGACGCAACGCTAAGCTCCTCCAACGTGATTTCTGGAATGTCTTCCATGTTGATCTCCCAGGTGTCTTCGTGGGAAGAGATGCTTCACTATGTTTCTCACCATTTCCGGACAGGTCAGTCTAGGTGAGTTGCCTTTTAGCTTCTTCGTCACCACCCTAAGAATCATCGTCCACCTCCTTGCAGAGGCCCTTAAAGCATCTATCTTTTCTTTCTTTTATCACTCTTTCTAGATCCCTTCCAGCCAGTTTGAATGCATAGAATCGTTCTTGGAAGTCGGGTTTACCCCTGTATCGCTGGAAGGATCATTGGCAAATTGAACTGAATCTTCGGATTTCTTCGTTCCACCAGTAGCACGGCTTGCCCCTACCACTGATTATTCTTCTCTGCATGGCGTCATCGCACGCTGTGGTGATCAGTTGTTTTAACTGTAGTGAGAGTGTCTCTGCCGACCCAGTGTTATCTGAGGCTATGGAGCTTATCGTTTCCTCAAAAGTGTCGCTGTCGAAGATCACATATTTCCATTTGGGGCCAATTTAGGTAGGGCAATGTCTATCCTTATATTTGCAGATGGACATTTTTATCGCTTGGTTGTTGCTGTGGGCAGACCCTTCATTTTGTTTTCCGCAGGAGCGAGTTACTGATGAAAGTGATGTCTGCAATCGAGCCTCTTTCTGCTTTCCGGAAAGTGTTTGAGTTGCCTGTACTCACTAGGCTAATGTCTAGTTGGGCGAATGTTTCCAGAAGATTTCTTCATCTTGTGTCTGTAGATTTGCTGCCCCAGTCCGTAGTCCAAGCACTAAGGTCTCCAGCAATAATAATTGGATGTTTCCCTCTTGCTATGTCATAAAGTAGCTGTTGGTATTCCGAGCAGCACAGTCTGCGGCGCACGCAGCGGCTGTAGATGTGAATCCCGTTTATTTTGACGGTTACGAAATGGTTGGTCTGGTGCCCAATCGCTTGCATGGCATGGTTTCCGCAGGACCATATCGCAACCGATCTTGTACAATCCTGAAGCAGTGCAGAGCAGTGCGTTTTCGTGAATAAACCTACTGTCGTAGTTTGGGTACCCCGATACACTTTCCTCAGACTAAGTACGTCTCCTTCGTTGACTTCAAGACTCAGTACAGGGTCTTGGTCGCTTTACAGATGTCACTATTTGTAATGATCTCGTCAATGTCCTTGATCTCCACCGTCGATTTCTGGTTAAGCGTGCAGATCTCCGCTTCTGCTCCAAGAGTTTCTCCATTTATACCGGTGCCCTTGAGTTGAAACAGGAAGGCTCCTCTCTGGGTGCGGCTTATCTTGGCTACTGACTCTGCCAGATTACTGAGGTCAGGGTCTTCTTTAGCCTTCCTGAGTTCTCCTTTAGCTGCTATCACAAGCGCGTCAGGTCGAGATTTTTCCTAAGCGGTCCTGGCTACTTTCTTCACCGTTTTTTGCGAATTTTGACCAGTCCTTTACTGTGCCTTCCGCCGTCCGCTTCTGTATTACAATTTTGTTCCTGTTTTTTTGGATCTTCAACATGCTCCATTTTCCCTCTTCGGCTTGCCGGCTTCCCGTGGTTCTGTGTTTTTCCCCTCTGCCTACAAATTGTTCATGAATCTAGAGTGGCGCTCTTTGAGTCCGGTTTCTCCTACGAACCAGATGTTAGTTTCAGCTGGGATGAAGTCTAGGAGGCGTTATTTTTGCGGACTGCTTTGGCTTGGTCATCGTGCATTTCAATTGCTGCCGACTCAAACAGTTATGCTATCTATGGCATCCCGCATGGGTTGGTGGATGGAGCGCCTCTTGCCGTCCTCCAGCATTTCCACTTTTGCTATAATCTGTTCTCCCAATTTATGGTTTGCTTGTTAGTTGAGAAGTCGGTTATGCGCATGTTTTGGTACGTGTCTGCCCAACTGGTGATCTCTGCACCTTCGACCTTCTTTAAAATGCGGCCATACTGATCTCCGCTTCGATTTCTCCGTTTTTTGTGTTTTTGTTGTTCGTCTTCATTTCTGTTGGGTCCCCACTCAAAGACGTTCTCAATGTTCGAATGTGTAGTCACCCAGGATCCCACGGTTGTCTATGCACCATATGACACACGCCCATATGTTGTCGCGTAACAGAGCCGGATCGGTGCCAACTACCACCAACTTAATGGCGATGTAACATTGAGCGTTCTTTGAGTCCTGCCATATTTTAATGGGACGAGGGCGTGTGCGGCCTTAACCAGAAAGCCGTTTCAACCGGATTTGATTCCAACATACTCGGGTAACAGAATACTACAAACGTCGGCCCTCATAGCTTCTCAATCCGAAACGTTGTTTCCAGTATGCCATAAATAAGACCCTACTGGGCTCGTTCTTATCGATGCCTAAGACGGGATCAAATATTCTCACCTCTAGCATTTATCGCTACGTCTCCTTCCTCCGGGCGGGGTTAGTCCGGACATGTTGGATGTTATACCGCCCCTACTCGGTCACTAGAGGCGTGTTAGTCTGAAGCAGGGTACACCACGTGCAGGTGAAGATGGAATTATGGAAAAAAGAATATATTGGTCTGCAGCGACGTGTCTGTGTCGTATATGGGCTTACTTCGGTGTGGTCAAATATTTACCAAAAAATGTGCTTTATTTATTTTTGCATTGAATTAGAGTATTCCCGTGTACCCGGATAATGACGGGTACCCTTCAAATTTTGTATTACCCGCTTTACCCGGATACTCGGGGAATTGTCGAAACGTTCATTATCAATTAAGACTGCCGCACTTTCCTGACCTTGTGCGTCTCGGTGAGTTCGCTATCGACCTTGATGGAGCAGCAATGTTTCTCCATAGTCGTCGTGCCCAATCTGACAAGATCAGGTTTGGACATGGCATGTTCAACCCGGTATGTTCCTTCAAATTGACTAGAAATTTTAGTTCTCGCACTAAATTGATCACAATTATATGAATAAAATGGGCGCCACCCTTCTCCAGTGTTGTTGTCCCACCCTTCAGTCGCATTGAGTGGCACCCGCTTCCGCTGACCCAATTTCGTCACATTTCTCATGTCCGATTCACTCGCAGTTCGTGAACAAAGAACCGGTCTCGCCAGAGGACGGATGTGACGGCTCAAAGCAATTTACCAATTGACAGCCTGTTAATCGTGACTTTTGTTCGAGTTTCTTTCTTTTTTTCTGTATTCATTCCCAGCAACAAAGTTTATTACATGCATTTTCAATTTCCTTTAATTTTCCATTCAACCCTCATCGCCGGGCAGACAGACCTGGACCTAGTCGCTAGGCAGGGGAGGAAATCCCACAACAGTACACGAGAAAAATTCTTTCTTACCTAATAAGCTATAAATTTTCTTCAGTTAAAAAGAATGTATTCCTTCGTTCCAGTTTTTTTTAATATCACAGGAACGGGCTTTCGCCTATTGGCTCACTCCCCCGGGTGCGGTTGGGACTTGCTGTGTCGTTGAATCCGGAGAACATTTCTTGCTTCTAGTGGTGCTGCAGCTTCCTTCGAGTTTTCTTCTTAGCTGGATTCCAATTGCGGACCTACTACGGGAATCGCAATGAAAAACGGTGGTTAAAAGGCATCCGGCGCTGCGGTAGCTACGACGGGGGGCCTTGGGGAGGTATTCACAGAGGTTTGTGCAATATTACTGGAACCCAGCTAATGCAGGTGGTAGTGTTTATGGATTTCCTCTCGGAGGTGCTACTGTTAATGCTGCGAATGGGGTGGTGATGGCTGGGTGTCAGCTGGAGGTGTAGACGCGAACATTTCACCAGAGAATCTGCAGAGTATATAGCTGTGTTGTATTTGGCAACGTAAGAGGAAGTTCTTGAAGCACACGTCATCAGTTTTGTGACTTAAAAATGAGGAGAACTATTTATTTGAATCGACAAAAGTCGAAAAAGCACTTGATGGACTGAATGAGTGATTGAGTGCACGGAGGTTTCGATGGGGCTTGCAGGACAACAACCAGCACAGTGACGGTGAAGTTCTTTTCAAATTGTTCAGAAGTTGTAAGCGCTAAGTTGTTCACGAGACGTGTTTGAAAACACGTGACGTACAAGGATGGGAATTTCAATTCAACGAAACGAATTCTGCCAAGAAGTTGCTTGGGATATATGAAGTTGGATGTGTGTGGCCGGGATGTGAGTTATTAGGTTGCCTTCAATTCATAAAGTAGTGAAATGCTTACATATAATAGACCAACTTCGGATACCCTCAGAACCAACTTATATGTAAGCTGAACTAAAATCCGGTTTTCATTACGATGAAATGAATCCTCACAACGAGTTCATAAATGTACAAAAATCAACACGAATGTGTTGTCATTGCATTGAAATGAATGCATTTCAATGTAATTAAAATACATTTCTCGGGTCGAATACCTTTATTGAACCACCTTGTGGTATATGACATTTTTCGGTTGGTTGTCAAGTGAAAAAACGAACCGTGCGAATCGGAAAGTCGGAATTCGCTGAAACCCGCATGTCATATTTGGTTGGATCATTGGAGTTCGCGGAATGAGGACTTATGACCTTTGTTGGTGCACCGTCTCGCATGCAGTGATGGCAAACGTTATGATGCTGTTCAGCCAAAATATCCCCTCTACCGCAAAAGAGTTGAGCCACCTCTCTGATCTCTGCTTTCATCCCTGATGATTGTTTCACTTGTTAGCAAAACCTTGGTCACTGCTGAGTGCTTCGCAATGTTGCATGTGGGCTTTTCAATCGTTTGAAGGTTTAGCTGCAATTTCAGCGCTGAGGCAACTTCATTAACGTATCGTACACACCCCCTCCTTTTGGGAGTCCAAATGTGGTACATTCATTTGAACTAATTGGTACTCGTTCGTGGCATGACATGGCGTAAACACAGACGAAAACATATGTTTTTGGTCAAAGCAAAGTCTCGCTTGTTGTTTTCCTTCACGGAAGCGGATAACACATAAAATTCATCGAAATCAGTCAATTCGTTCTCGACATATCGTATAAAAAGCCGTTCCTCACAATATATTGAATTTAAATATTTCAGAATCTTCGAATAGTCATTCTTATATTCGGGGCGGAGATTTATTTTTTTTTTTATAATTTACGCGCGCACACGGATTGTTAATACCCTCGGGTGTCCGGGTTCAAGACACAGCACGGGCCGAAGGTGAGGGAGAAAGGCAGTGCACATTGGTTTTAAATATCTGGGGGAAATATTGGGCTGGGAAGAGCATTCCATATTCGTGACGTGCGGCTGATGAACGAGTCTCTAAGTTCAACTGTGCGTCCGACAGTAGGCTTAAGGGTAAACTGAAGAGCATTCCTGGCGAGACGAGTATTGCGGTTGAATTCATGGAGAGGAGGAATGCAACTGGCAAGCTCACTTGAGCATCGATTGTTAAAATAACGATAGAAAACGGATAGAGACGTCGATTTTAGAGCGAGTCCAATGACTCTGCAATATCGTTGTCTCCTATAAGTTCCATCGCTCTCTTTTGGATTCTGTCTAGTAGGCGCCGGGCGAATTTGGGGGCACCAGACCAGATATGAGCGTTGTACTCAAGTTTGGGGTGAAGTATTTCTTGCATCGATTCGACCTCAAATGTGTGATCGTTCCATCTAAGTATTGTGTTGATACACATATCAAGGATGGACATCTTACGGTTTCATAGACGCAGGTGCCATTCATGGATAATAGCTAATTAACAACGGTTCCCTTGAGATAATTAGTCTTTAAGCATATGACTTTTTAGTTTAAGTCGAAAGACATAGGATAAGATTAAGTTTAGCTTAGAGTGCCCGCGGAGGGCCAGTAAGTTAGAAAAAGTAACAGTGTTCGTCCAACTAGTTTTAAGCATTTTTGTCTAGTAATTAAGCATGTTATGAATTTTTGGAAATAAAAATGAATTAAAATGAATTGACGGTTCGCTTGAGTGACAGCAGGCATCATTGAGCTTTTAAAGCATTGAATTCCACTCGATTGTTCTTCCTCCAGTTAATTAGGCTGTCATGATCGGAATTCAATGTGCTTAACATAAGCTGCCGTTCCAATTCCACGGCCGAAGGGCGGGATCCTGAGTCTTCGAACGAATATGAAAAGCAGAGGGTGGTGTCATCAGCGAAGGAATGGAATGGATTAGAAGTAGCAGACAAGAGATCATTTATAAAAATGAGAAAAAGTGTCGGAGACAGAAGAGAGCCTTGGGGAACACCAACATTTATTTGGTGGATATCAGGCTTGAACCCAACCAAAACAACTTGAATTGAACTGTTCGAAAGGTAATTTCTAATTCATTGAAGAAGAGATTCATCGACACGATAGGCACGCATTTTCGACAAACTCTGTCAAATGCCTTGGAAATATCAAACGCAACGACCTTGCTTTCGCCTGCATTGTGCAAAGATTGGTTCCACTTTTCGGTAAGATAAGCTATCAGATCGCCAGTGGACCTGTTGAAACAATACTGCCGGTCATTCAGAAGCTTCAGCGATTCAAGATATTTCATAAGCTGGCGATTTATCGGCGTTTCCACGACCTTAGAAAGAAGGGACGTAAGTGTTATGGGTCGGTACGAGGGGGGTAACGGGACGGTCTGGACAAATGCTTTTCCATGTGCTCGGAAAGAGACCTAAGGAGTAGGCTAGATGAAAAAGCTTACGCAGTGGTCTTGCAAGCTCAGAAGAACACCTCTTCAGAAGAAAAGGGGGAATACCATCCAGCCCAGCAGATTTGTGCACGTCGAGATATTTAATTACTCTTGCAACTGTACGAGTGCGGAAGTGGATTTGTCCCAACGCTCTCAAGTACAGGTGGCGACATATTGTAATCTGGCAGTGCTGAGCTGGCTGCAAAATGCGCCATCAGAAAGAAGTCGTTTTCACCTACTTCTTCTTCGACATCGTCCCTACTTCTATTGTTATCGTTTTCGTGAGGCATAGGCGTGCCTCCTGGGAAACATTTTTGCTTATCTTGTATTGCCATGCTCTAAGACTGCTAATGTATGGGTTTCAGCTCAGCAGCAATCTATGTATGACGTCCCTGTTGCAAGCAACACGTGAACATTTTCTACTAAATTTCAATCTATATTGCCTGAAGCTGAGGCTCCAAGCTGCCTCCTCCGATGGCTGACCAATGGCAAAATTGCATATGTCTGCGCCATGTGACATGGGATGACAGCCGTGCTGATCTGTGTACAATTTAGCGGTATCGTGAGCGAAATAATTTGATGCTTTCGCTCACGATCGGCATCAATTCTATATCCGCTCGAAACCACTTTCAAGATAGTTTTAAAGCGAATTATTAAATTAAGGCTTAACCCAATAATACGTAAACAACGGGTCATCGAAAAACCTTCTCGACGTGTATCCGTCCTTAGTATTACCGAATCCTGCTTTGAGTGAATAAGTCCTATTTGTTCTCTAAAACCGCTTGAATTTTCTCCTTTGTAGATTTTACAGTTGCTTTTTCTTCATCAGATCACATGAAGAAGCAAATCCGCAATCCATAAAAAAAGAGACTCTCTGAATTGCGCCAACTATAGAGGCATAGGTCTTCTGGACATAGCATACAAGATACTATCTGCCGTGTTGTGTGAACGCCTAAAGTCATTCCGCAACAACCTGGTCGGTCCATACCAGTGTGGTTTTAGGCCCGGAAAATCCACCATCAATGAAATATTCACGCTACGGCAAATTTTGGTAAAAACCCATGAACAACAAATCGATACCCATCACCGCTTCATCGATTTTAATGCCGCGTATGACAGTATTCGTAGAGACGAGCTATAAAGAGCAATGTCCAGTTTTGACATCAAGTTTTCAACTATCAATAGTGAATTAACGAAAGCCAAAGAGTTATGGCAAAAGAAGTTTTAGTTTCCGACAACTATGGCTGCAATCGATTGTACCCACATATGGATACTGAAACCAAAACTCTAGCGAGATGAGTACATCCATCGAATAGAGAAACCTACTCTGAATGTTCAAGCTACATGTGATGCCAACGACATATTCGCTAGTGTCGACGTTAATTGGCCTGGATCCGTACATGGCTCGAGAATATGGAAAAATTCACAAGTGCGTCTAAAATTAAGGAATCATAGTAATGTTGTGCTCATTGGTGACAGCGGTACGTGTGTCGGGTCAAATTGGATATGCCAAAAATAATAATTGCCCGTGTCGTTCTCCCCAATATCGCTAAAACTTTAGGCGATCCTGATTTTATTTTATTTGATTTCATGTTATTCAGTGTCCTGACTTTGAGTCTACCTTTTACTTGTGCTTGAAAAGAAGGAAATGTACTTCTCCCTTATGCTTGGGATTGCATCCTTCGATTTTATAAATATGACCCATTAAGAGTAAAATTTTTCAAAATGTGCAAATAGAATGACAGCAAGGGGAAAAACTGATAAAGAAAGAAAAAAACAAAAAAATCACATGAATTTTTATCAAACACCAACCTAATGAACATTATGACGTGATTTCTTCAGGTTGTTAACCCCTAATTATGACGCTGTCACAAGCAAGGCATCATATCTTATTTCATCTTCAGATCTCTCCTCAAGAAACGAACGGCGAAAGCACGAGAATAAATACCGAAAAAGCGGTCTGAGTACAAACTCTAATAACAGACATCATTCATAGTGCGACGGTATACACGGAATCTCAAGTTGATACCCTCCGCCCTTACGGCTATTCCTCTAATTGAACTGTGAATACTCAAAGCAAACCTCAGCAGGGCGGGTTCCGCTGCCAGGAGGACAGCTTTGAAATAGGAATATCATTCACTGGTATCGTATAGAATGCTCTCGAAGGGAAGCACTCCCCCGGCACCCAAGGCGCGCCCATCTTCAGTACAATTAACAAGTGCTGAGCCACTGTGGAAAATTGGAAGAAAAAAAGAGCATCTCGCCGACCATTATGCATTTTCAACTTTGAGAGTGACCCTATTTGTCAGAAAAACGTACCAAGAAATCCTCTCGTCCGTTTAGGTTCGGAATTCCTGCTCGGCTAATATCCCTGCCACTGCCTGCTCGACTTATTCGAATGAGCAGCCCTCGTAGCGCCAGTTTCAGACTTACGGAAAGGTAAGAATATTTACATCTTTCACGAAAATGATCATAATCTGTGTGTGGCACAATGTTAAGTACAACCGAGGGCCAAAAAAGAAAACCACCCTTGCGCCCGTCCAATCTGGGTGCTCATAATTCCCGCTCCCTTCTGTCTCAGAGTTTGAGGCCAGCAGGACCCAGAAAAAGTTATTTTTTAGCAATTCTTATTCATTTTTGTTCCTTTTTTGCGAACATAAAATTTTCAAAGGGAAACTTCCTTACAGGCAGCACTTAAGTTGAGTGTATCTGCTGGAGGGTGCAACGTCGGTCGCCGCCTCGGACCGTCCACGGGTAGACATTTCAGTATTAAATATTCGCAATATTAAGCAATTTTAAATTTCAAATGAATAATTAAAGGCGTTGAGTATACGGACGGGACGGAAAAAAACGCCGACACAAAAAGAAAGGCAAAAGAGAAGTGGAAGAGCAGAAAAATAGAGGAAACAAGGGATTAACAGCTTACTGCGATGATGTCCATCTGCTTCATCATCTTCTGTGTCCCTTAATCCGGACGAGGGAAATCAACATATTCGACAACACTAGAGTTGTTCGTCATTCCACTCGGCGCCACCGAGTGAAAGAACACCCGCTTTTTTTTTTTTTTTTGCTTTTCTGTCACTCTAGGCATTTTTTCGCTAATTTTTGCTCTTCCACTGAGTTTGCGGGTGAAGTCACAGCGGGTGGGAGTGGATGGAATGAAAGGATGCCAAAAGAAGAAATCGCTTCAGATTGATGGGGAGAGCGGGATTACTTTGAAGAATTATTTTTTCTTTTTTAGTTTTCGTTGGCTTGACATCAAAGAAACTGTTTAAAAAGCCATTAAAAAAGGATATAGTGTTCGTTGACTTTCTGCGAAATGTCCTAGGAATATTTTTGAGACATCTGATTCCGTTGAGAGAGGATTAAATGGCATTATGCGACAATGGTAGGGGCGATGGCAAATTTTTTGGCATGAACTGGAAATCATGTATAATTTGCTGGAATACTGGAATGTCTGTGTCTGGCTACGATTCCAAGAGGTTGCAGATCGTGAAGGGTCAAGTTAATGAGGAGCATCCAGTCGAAGTTTCCGGAGGGGTAGGTAAAGACAGAACAATTGCCTGATTCCTGGACGTGACAAATTCAGCTCCGTCATGGCTCACCTATGTCTTCAGTTACCATGAGTTATACGAACGAATTGATTGCCGTTTTGATTGTAAACTAAGTAGATACCGAAAAGATAATCTGGAGTTGTGGTGGGTTCCTGGAACTTGCACTTTGACGAACTCTAGTGCTTTAAGAGTCTAAAAGCTCTAGGCAGACCTACCATCCAAGAGGAACCTTGATACCAGTTACCGTGCGAGGGTAAAATGGCCAACACAATGGAAAAACTAACACATGGATTCACATCGGTGCTCAAAATGGCGATATTGGGCTTGACTTGTAATCTGCAATCATCTGCTGGTCCGACATAGTCGACTGGATGGCGCAGTTGATTAAGTGCCTGCCCATGGTTAGTGGTGTCCCCGGTTCGAATCCCAGTGAAAGCAAAGTTAATACGCTTTTACCTGGTTTTCAAATCTGGTTCAGACACCATTTTCCGTTGGGATATTATTAACAGCACTCTCACTGGAGTGGTCGATCGGTGGTACTACTCCGACGTGGGTATCACCATGGACCTATATGGTCTAAGTGTGCTGGTGAATTCACTAGCAGCCACCTTCCCGAACCTTACCCCCTATGGTCCACAAGTAACCATATTTCAGAAATATTTCAGAATGCTAAACAGCTGTCTGAATTCTCCGAAATCTCTTAGGTTAGATTATACTGTTTAGTTGATGAGTGCAAGCCAGGCCCTGCTTAAGTCCTGTCCTTGTAGGTCCTTGCAGGTCCTGACCCATGTATGCCACATTCATCTTCATATTGTTCAGTAATACGCATCTCCTAATAAATCTGAAAACAAGTTTCAGAGGTATATTGGTTAGATCTTGGATTTCTTCGCAGTGGCAGCAGTGGAGTTCCGTTTATTGTTGTGCTGTTTTTCATCTTCGATGAATCTGTGTATGCATGGTTTTTAGCGAGGCCTACAATCAGGCTAAGCTGCCATATGTCAAGATTGATTTGACAATCGCTGTATACATCAATAGGATATTGTTAGCTTCATGTCCCTATTTTTGAAGGAACATTCTGGTGCTAAGGTATAGGGCACAGGACGCTTTTAAGACTCATTGAGTTTCCAATTAAGATTCTTGTGTAGGATTGTCCTAAGGTACATCGCACTACATGTGCTAGGAAAGCTGAGAATTTATTCCCGACACAAGGCCCCTACTTGTCTCCAGTGACGGCACAATTAACCCTCTGACTTACGGTAGGATTGTGAGCCACCAATCTGCTAGTGCAGGGACGGCTTTTGAAATAAGCTTGACACTGGACACCACTGAACCGTTTAACATTAACTTAACTACTAACACATGTGTGAGGACAACTGGGCAGCAACAGTGTCCCGTCAACCCACTCAACAGTGCACAGATTCGAGTCTCGCTCGCTATCAGCTTCACAGCATAAAAGCCTCATTCCCACGATTTAAAAGTAGAAGACGAAGCGTTGGATAGAGCCACAATTTGATGACACCAACAACAAAGGCTACAGCATTTGATCGGTCGCAAATATGTGTGTATGCGCGCTAGTAGTATTCCTTACCGGGCACAAGGCCATAAGTACACATGCAACAAGACAGATCATACTGTACAACGTCTTTAACGGAAGCTGCAGATATGAAGAGGAGACTGAATCAATCCAACAGTTGTTCTGCGAGTGCCTATCCTAAGCAAGGAAAAAGAGGCCAATTTCTAGGAAAGCACTACTTCCGGAGGACTCCAGCGTTGTTGAACTGAAAATAATCCTAAGATTTATTTATGAATCTGGCTGGCTTAAGGACTACAGCGTGGTAGTTTGACACTACCTAGCATGGACAAGATGAGAGAAGTGCAGCCTAGCGTGAGAAGTCACAAGCGGAATTACATCAATGCGCAGGCCACGCAAGCAGAGGAAGCAGCAACGAGGTGCGACAGCAGAACCGTTTACAGAATCATCACAGAACTTATGGGTGGCCGAAGCTCTACTCAACATCCGGTGAAAGGCTTAGACGGTTCGTCGGTTCGGATGAGTATCAACTGAAGAGGTGGAAGGAGTATTTTGCTCCCAAGTCAGACTGAAGTGTCCGTAGAAAGAAATTCGAATTCGCATCTCAAGCCCCAGTAAGGAGTAAGATTATCACAGCGACCAAAGCACTGACAACTGACCTACGGAGCTGTTTCGAGCTGCGCCAGTGGGATTAAGCGACCACATGACGGGAGAACATGCGAAGCCGAGGGTTTTCCGGACGAATGGAAAAAGAGAATGATCGTCAAGCTCCCTAAAAAAAAAGGAATCTAATGCAGTGCGAGGTATCTGCGTGTTGCCTGCTGGGCCCAAGATAATAGCTAAAATCATCCTGCAGCGAATCAAAGAACACCTCGAAGACACACTTGATGCCGAACAAGCAGGTTTCCGCTCTGGATCTTCCTGTGTCGACCACATCAACACTTTGCGGATCATCATCGAGCAATGTGTCTATTTTGAAAAGAGGTTTGATAGCGTCAATCGGGAATTTATCTGGCGTGCCTTGAGCAGGACAGGCATATGATGGGTCCTCATGTCACGTCATACACAGAGGAAGGTTGTCTGAGGAATTGGAAGACCTAAGTGGGATTCAGCAAGGCTGCATACTTTCACAAATACTTTTTTTTGATTAGCGATGTGCTGAATGCGGCCTTGTTAATAGGAAATGGAGGAATTCGATGGACTCTTACATCTGAACTCAAAACTCAAACTTGACTACTCCGACGTTGTATGTCGTCTGTGGCACTGATAAATGGACCTTCAGCAAATGACAACAAATGTGGAGAAGGAAGCTGACGTTGTTGGGCTGAAAATCAACTCGGCAAAAACAAAAACCAAAGTCATCAACTCATGTATCTATTGCTCGACAAACGGTTGAGAGAGTTGAGAGTTCTCACTACCCTGGCTGTATTGTCCAACCGATGCCGGAACCGAACTGGATATAGCCAACCGCACAGGTAAAGCTAAATCTGCGTTCGGGGTGCTGTCCACAATTTGGCGAACCAATGCAATTAGCTTCAACACCAAGCTACGATTGTTCCGATCCAACGTTGAAGCCGTGCTGCTATATGGATGTGGAGCTGGAGTATCATCACTAGGAAGCTGCAAACGTTTGTCAATAAGTGCCTACGCTACATCTTAAGTATATTCTAGCCAAGGCGTATCTCTAACCAACAGTTTTATCAGAGAACTCAGAACCATACGACGACGAAAGTGGCAGTGGGCTGGTCACAATCTCCGAAAGGGTGACAGGCCCATAGTTAAGCAAGCGATGCAATGGTACCCGCTTACTCAGGATGGGAGGATCCGCGGCGGTCTTAGAAGTACGTGGCGCAGAAGAGTTAAGAAGGAAGTAAGACAACTGGGAAAAATTTGAGGAAAGCTGAGGCACATGTTCAGAAACCGCACCCGATGGCGTATAGGCCCTAGGACCCACAAGGGAATACAGGACATAAGTAAGTCAGTATGGGCACGGTAGTTTAACACTCTCTTCCATGGGTACAATGACGGTGAGTCACGTCTATAAGACTGTCAGAGCACCCATCTACGTACCTCGCACGAGGTACTTTTTCGGTCATTTCCTCCTTTTTTTCGTCGCCAACAAATAAGCAGCCGCTGAAGTGGATTGAGTTTAGTACTTAAATAATTTAAGGAATAATAATTTCCAAGTCTTCATCTACACGTGTGAATGCCACATCAAATACTGTCACGGTGATCAGACGGACAGCGAGAAGAAAAAACTATAATCAATCAACAACCCACAGTCGACACAAAGAAACAAAACAATAGCACGTAAATAATAATAGGAAAACAAAGAGAGAATCTCGAAAACGCCACCAGATCACTAATGACATCAAAAGCATCGACACGCCATTTGGAAACAGTTTCCAAGCGAACAAACAAACGAATCTCAATTTAATCTCATTCAACGCAACAAAGAAGACAGATGAAAACCTCTTCTCCAGCTCCAGCCAACAATCGGCCGGTTGCTGCCGCTGCCGCCGCCGGTTGCTTAACCATTGCTTCTTTGACTGTTCCAGAACTAACTTCGTACTCCTGTCACGTTCATGTATTCGAAGAGAACAAAAAAATAAAAAGTAAAAAATCCAATTGTCTTCATTTTTGTGTGGAAAAAAAAGAAGAAGAATCGCCATACTATTTGGAGTAAATGGAAGGACGACTGCCGGGATGGAATAAGAGAAAACACATTCACTAACGAAGACCAATCGGCTAGCGGCACAAGAATCGAATTAACCGACATCATGTGACGAAGACGACATCGCCAACGACAACGACAGAGCCGTCGTATTATAAGACGATGATGATGATTCCAAGAGAAATCCTATTCCATTGTCGTTTTTGAGAGAAAATGCCGGGACCTTATTGTTATAATACGCAGATAATACGTGATCATTTGACGGAGAACAATTTATGCCATTTTAATCTCATCAAAGGGATCAGCCCCGGGGATTTGTCCACTCGACCCCGCTGTGGGGTTGTCTGTAAGCATGTGCCCAACACCATAAGTCACTGTCTCGTCCTTGAATTATTGCAAATAATCATGAATTTCCATACGCCCATGTGTATGCATGAGTGAGAGGGAGTTTGAGTGAGATTTTGACCTTTTGACTGGCCCAGGAAGAACTGCAGTTCCACATCACCTCTTTCCTGAGTTATTGCAGCGCCCCACACCCGGCTGGGGCTGCACGTATAGGACGACACGACGCTGGCAAACTGATAACGACGGACGATTGATTAGAATCACCAAAACGGCAAGAATAAATCAGAAGCGCACAAAAAGAAAGGAACCGACCCGACTTAGGAGAGTCCTGAAAAATCGCATTTCTTGCGCTGTTTAAGCCTTATCTGCGGCGCTGGTCTCGTCCTTTTGAGATGAATTATTTTTTCCCATTACAAGGATCAAAGGGAAATAATTGCGAAGCGAGGTCAACTGTGTAATTGAAAAATGTCGGTTGAATTATATTTTCTCTTATATATGTGTGTGTAGCTTTTTTTCGCTTTTGACTCGTGCTTTTTTTCGTTTATTTCACGTCCATTCTTGCCCTGGGCGTGGTGTGGGTGGCGGTTGGCAGATGAAATGAGAGAGTCTATCTCAGAGAGAAACTGGCATTTTCGTGCAATCGACTTTTGCAACGGTAAATTATCCCGTCATTCCGCAAAATGGGAACCAATCAACCATTGACTAATCGCCTTTATTAAATGAAAATTGCTAAACTGATTTGAGGTCGAACAATTTTCCAGTATACTGAAGCTTCTCAAAAGGACCAAAGCACACAGCTAGTTGGATGACGGAATGGGAGTAGTTCATGTCTTACAGTGGCAGAGTAAAAGAGAGAGAGATAGAGATAGAGAGAGACCATCGGGTGCCAAAAGAGACAATGTCAAAAGCAAATATTGTCTGGATCTAGTCGATGGAAGCGGATTGTATTTGATTGGGTAGCTTGTTGGGAAGCATGATGATGAGTCCTGATAGGGCAGCGAATGGTTTAATTCATTTTGAAGGAGCAACTGTGACAGTTAATCGGGACATAATCGGGTGTCTGAGACACACTATCGACTTGGTGGTCTGTAACAGACTCCCTGTGAGGAGTTCTTGCGTGGTGAAGCGATTGACTACATAACAAATCATACAATCCATATGTGGGACGGAACTCCTTGTTCAAGGATGAGAGCAAATAAGGACACAGTACTGAGTACGTTTTTCATATTCCCCTCTGCCTCTGTCGCGAAGGGTTTCGTCTAGTGCTTGCTAACTGGCCAAAATTATATTTAATGTTTATTGCTCATAAATTATTTAAATTTGTGATATTTTGTATAAATCAATTAATAATGCAACTTTTAATTTAAATAAATTTACTTAAACTTAAATTAATGAATAATTGCAATTCTCGACCTAAGTTTTCTTATTACGTCCTTTGAAGCATCAGCGAGTTGAAACTCGAAATAATTGAGTCTACCTCTCATCTTTCGAAGAAAATTAAATATTAAATCCTAACATAAACTGAATTTTAATCAATTTTAAAATTTAGATAAAAACAGCTTTGAGGCGGTGTGCAGTCTGGGAATGCCTTTAAATGAAGTCCAATAATAAAACGATCACATGTGTAAAATTTAGTCTGGGTATATCTGGGTACACATAATTAAAACTAAACCGAACTTTATGCTTCTCCAGTGATTCATAGGGTTACTGTTCGATTTGTTTTTAGTCCGAGGGATATTTTCTTCATGTTAATTGTTTTAAAAATAAAAATACATTAATTGTTTTGAAAATAGTTTAGAACTCGTATATCATATAGTTTTCTGTGTCCTCCTTTCGAACCTGATTCTATCGCTCCGGAAAGTCAAATTTTATCACTTACGACTTCGGACCAATAACTCATACTAAACATTTTTTTTTGTCATGAAGAAAATAAACTTTTTATTAGGTGTTATGATAATTATACAGTGAAACCTCCCATAGGCGGGCAGCGACGGTCGCAGCACTTATGGCCGGCTAAGGGAGTTTTCGGTCCATGGAAATATATGGGACTTCAATTCCATATCCAAGGTCATGTGATATTGTCGGCTTAAGAGGATTGTCCGTAATAAAAGCTTCCACTGTAAGAAAAAAAAAAATGAACTTATTAATTGTGCAGTCACTTTGTCTTTAATTTAATTTAATTTATTTTATTGTTATGTACTCACTTTCTATGCTTTTATTGTTTTTATTTATTTCATTAATATAAATCTTAAATTTGAATACGACAAAAACAAAACTGTACGAACTCCTTCACACGAATTAGAGAAAAGCAAAATGTATTTGTTGTAGACTGCAATTAACAAAAAAATCGCATTTTTTTGTTGCCAGAATATCCGTCTAATGGCATGTCTTATCTTGCTTTGGAGTCCGCCTAAGAGAAAATATTTCATAACATTACATAAATGCTATGTCGGGCGACGCGACGGGCTCAGTGATAAAACATTTAAATCTTGTTATCTAACATATTTATAACCACCATAATTGTCATAACCACTATCTATATCTACCAGCGACTATGTGAAGGGACAACTGCATGTTCCGGATCGGCCCTACGGCCAGATGTCATTCTGATTTCACGGTGTTTTCTTATCAGCGATATTGATTTATGTAGTTCAATTTCCGGATGGTTAAATTTTAAAAACAAATGTGTGCAAATTGGCTTCCCCCATTGCAACTTTGAATATGTTTCTTTTTTTTTAGAATCACGGCATTGAGTTTGTTGTCATTTGTCCAGCTAGCATGTAAGACACTGTGTGTTGGTCAGGATTCTCTCCCGGTATTGCCCTAACTTGGTAGTATGTGGCTTTTTTAATTGAGTTCAGGTTTCATGCCCGAGTTATCTTATGATCCAGATTCATCTTGCTGAGAGATAGCTGGCACTAGCACCCTATCCTCGCCGGACAGTGGATTAGTTTGTACGGGAGCGCGAAAAAAGGTATGTTAAATCTGAACTATTTAACGGATATTAATGAAATTTTGGCATACCGAGATCAGTATTATACGTTTTTGGATGAGAAAAAATGTTTAGAAAAAAGGTTATTCACTGTTTTCCAATTTTTTTTTATTTTTATTTTATTTCTTATTTATTACGTGAAGCAATTTTATTTTTATCTTTTAGGTACAAACATTCAATACAATTCAATTTAGCGTATTGAATATTTTGCTTGATTTTCTTTGTAAAACCACGTAGGGTATTCCACGCCATAAAGTTGGTACGTCAAGTCGCATTGACCACTTGTTCCCATTAAACCAGATATGAGAGTAGCATGGCATGAAAAATGTTGGTTCCCATGGCCTACCTTAATTAATAGAACGTCCAAAATAGAGTAAATATTACTTTTTCGGAAACGTTTTTTGTTTGTGATTTCACGTCATACTGCCCGCATACGTACGAAAACTTATTTGGTGCATTTATGTAGTTGCGACGATTTTAAAATAAATATATTCAAAGATACTGTAGTTATCGAGCTGGAACGATTTCTAAACAAATCATAATATCAATAACGTAAACATGCTATTCAACATGTAAAGTGAAATAACGTACATCGATTTACCTCGAAAACTAGATGTGACGGATACCATACATGTTTGAAACTTTTAATCTATGACTTATTACCTATTAATTCCAGCTATCTGTTAGTCTACTAGAACTATACTGCACCCTGCTCTACTCACCAAAAAAACAAAAAAAAATATTATTATAATATTTTTCAGAGCCTCGTCGTTTACGTTACCAAACCAAGTCGATTAAAATTGCTCCCGCGAGGTAATTATTTATTCCACTCCCGTCCACTTCGAACTGCAGAATCAAGCAAATAATTATAAGAACTACTTGAGCGGACATAAGATCTGGGCATCAACATTAATCAAATACAATTAAATATTAAATGAGGCGGCACTTGCTTCCTCGCAAGTTGGACTCAGAATGTTGTGTCCCCTCTCAATTCACACATTTCACCTGAGCTATTGGAGAAAGACATGACAATCACTCTATAATGAAGCGGCATGTATAAGTTAACAGCAGAAATATACATCATCAACATGAACCACGGGATTATCACATGAACAAGCATCGCTCCCATGGAAAAACTGCTGACTCGTCGTCTGGGACACCCGAAACATCAAGAGCATAGTGCACTCCATCACGTACGGCATGCGGACGTCCCATTGTACTTACGGCAACCTAACACCCTTCCGGAGCAGGCAGAATAGTATTTAATTTAGAGTTAGGATTATTCATGGGACAGTCGATAAGCAAGTGTAAGAGCAACCTATGCTCAAAAATAGGAAATAAAATAAAAATTATTTTTTTTTAAAAACTTAACAAATATGACTTATAATATTTATGTACGCATACCACACCTATACCGCATGCGAACGAAAAATAACCCTTGAAAGTTATCGAGTCCCTTGTGCATTGCTCTCTGTTCGCTCTTGGTTCTGTTCTCGTGCAGGTTCTGTGTTCAAATCTAGCTGAAGCTATCCCTTTTTTCATATCTTTATAGGCAATTTTTTTTGTATGAATAGTGTATGAATACTCAACAGACAATATAGTTACATAGATATTGCATGCGGAGCAAAAACAAATGATAAAATTCTCAAACAAAGGGCTGTTGCATCAATCCGGTTTCAAAACATTTCATGTTGTGTAGCCATGGATATCGAACATCCTGCAGTGTGTTGTAACTTCGATATACACGCACTTTGTTCATATTTCATTTTGCTGCAACTCTTGATCTCTCTTGATCTTGCAAACGAACATTTACAAACGACTGACTGGGTCACCACACGAATACACACACTTCCCGTCACACCTAACCCGAATGTGATTGAAAAAAATCGGGGTCTGGTGGGCTGGTGTGTTGCTCGAGGTTTCTGCAGGTCCTGTGTTCAAATTTGGCTGGAAACATTGTATTGATTCTTTTTTTTTGCTTTGTTTTGTATAAATAATCGTTTCACATTTTGTTTTCCGATGTAGTCTATTTCTAAGGAACATTTTGTCGTCGAAACAAGATATACGTTGTCGCACGCGTGTGGAAAATGTACCAGCTTTCGAGAGAGCTTCCGTAATTTTCCGTTCGTTTCTTATTCGTGTCAATTAGGCATAAATTTCCCTCGGGACTTTTGTCTTATGTGGCTATTCTGAACGATATTCGAGTGGAAATGGAAAAAGTGTTCCTTATTGTAAAGACCATTCCAATGGTAAATTTCACTGACTTTCCCTCAAAATTGTCGCCTATCATTTGTCAGGGAAAAGCAAATAAATGGCGATAAATGGTGGCAATTGATTGGAGAAATTTTACCGCATAAGGGGGGCCTATGACGCATTAGCAAACAAGAAGAAGAAGACGGACAACAAAACACTTCCGCGAATGATTACAGATAGTGGTAGAGTGGCACAAAGCTGAAGGGCCACGATTACTAGGCAGGGAAAAATATCCCAAGCATATTTCCACAGAGATGATTTGCCCGTAATTTTTGCGATGTCACAACCGATTTTCTTCGAATGCGATGGATGTTACTATCGTCACGGTAGTGACTCGAGAGAAACCAAATTATCGTTCGGCCAGAAGATATTGCTCGCACTTTTTCGGAACCTCAAAGTAAAAAAAGAATCGGCAGGACTTGTGTAACATTTGCATAAAGCATTGAAGCAAAATATATAAAGGGTGATTTTTTAGCTATTATCTTTTTGGCAACACTGGTTTAAACAGCTGACGCACGTTTCGTGTTTTGTTTCACTGTCAAACATCTTCAGTTTGGTCTATAATTTAACCATGAATCGTCTTACAAACGAACAACGCAAATTATTGAATTTTATTATCAAAATGCGTGCTCTGTTAAGAAAGTTCATTGCGCGCTTCTTCCATTTTATGGTCAGTTTAGACGAAGCTCATTTATGGCTCAATAGGTACGTAAATAAGCAGAATTGTCGATTTTGGAGTCACAGTTTGGTGCGTTTATGGGCTGGTGGCATAATTGGACAGTACTTCTTCAAAGATGATGCGAATCGTAACGTAACTGTGAATGGTGAGCGCTACCGTGAGCGCTCAAAATGCAAGAGCTTGACTTGCATGACATGTTTTTTCAACAAGACGGTGCCACATGCCACACAGTACACGCAACAATGGGCTTATTGAGAGGCGTGTTCGGTGAACATTTTATTTCACGTTCGGGACCGGTCAATTGGCCGCCTAGATCGTGCGATTTAACGGCTTTAGACTATTTTTTGTGGGACTATGTTAAAGCTCATGCATATACTGACAAGCCCGCTTCAATTGACGCATTGGAAGACAACATTGAAGCATTTATTCGTGAGATACCGGCCGAGATGTTGGAAAGAGTATGCCAAAATTGGACTAAGCGGATGGACCATTTGAGGCGCAGTCAATTTCAACATTTGCATGAAATAGTCTTCAAACATTAAATTATATGGACCGTACTAACGATTCAAATAAAGTTATCATGCATTTTTCTGAATTTTATGTGTTTTTTTTTTTTTTGAAAAACTTTCCTATAACTTTTAAAAAATTACCCTTTATAAAATTGATTGCCTGAAATGACAAAAAACTTAAATTATTTCTTTGAGTTCCATCAATGGTGATACAAAATGGATAAATGTCCAGCAAGAGCTATTCCATTGATGGGAAGTTTTTAAAACATCAAATGCCGGAAGATTTAATCAATCACGACGAAGAATGTTAAAACTGAGTCGATTGCATCGGGACACCCTTTGCTTTCCTCATGGACAACTATACATCGCCTCCGCACAAGTTGCGAGTTCTCAAAAAGTAGTTGTTTTTGCTGACGAGAATAAGTACAGAAAAAATGTCATACGACATGCTTTTCTTCTAGTATGTAATAAACACAAATTATGTGATTACAACGGATAACTAGTGCTTCACAATGGGACTTCAGTTGTCTTCCTATAAGCAGCCGACAGCTGTGCGATACGTAAGACAGCAGAGCTGTTTTTTCGCATATGTGGAAGGTGGATGGATGATAAATCAGCACCGCGAGCTCTAAGAGATGTACCAAAACGTGGATGTAGGTCGGAGGGTATAAATTCAACAGTTCGATACATTTCCTCATAAATCTACTAAAAATCAAAATCTACCAGTCATCTAACTCATTCTTTTATTTAACTTTAGACATTAGCACAATCGTCATGGGCCAAATGATGTTAGGATGAGAATACATGCTCCCTCTTGATAGCATTTTACAGTGCAAGACTAACGGTTGCGGATTGGGGCGCCAGACGTGCGCTTCCACAACTGGTACCTTGGTTCAACCGTTTTGTCATTAGCCTAGTAGCTCTTTAGTGTTCCTTAAGCAGTCATGACTTTAACAAAGCAGCACAGCCAACCCAAAGGCACTTCGTCCACCTGCATTGCGTCTGCACAACAAAGTCTGCGAACATTCCTTCCTACCGGCGTCGTCAGCAACGCTCCATATATCTACGGCTATCTGGCTGCCCCTTATCACTTGAATATAGACGTAAAAACTCCCTCTCAGCATGGACATTAAAAGCGTACAATGGATTTTCTTCCAGGCAGATATCCACTCCTTGCAGTACCTCACCAGGACAGCCGGGTGCACACAGACCGAGAGGAAGCAAGCAGCAAAAAATGGGAAAAAGCTGGTAGCTTGTATTCAACGCCTGGAAATTCAGAAAATTCATAACCTAAGCGTAGCATCGACACAATGATAACATTCTCGGTATTGTAATTTATGTGATATCCTTCGCAGATGCCCACAAAGACGGCGTGTATCAGTCGCAACAGAACCACCAACAGCAGCAGCTTCGACAGTATAGCCGAGAGCAGGGATCTATTCGGTGCATCCGGTTGAAGAAATAAAAATTCGCAAAATGCTATCACAGGGGAAGAGCGCTCTTCCTGATCGCCCCTCAGTCGCTGGCCCCTCTTTGACCACACACAGGTTCGGTATCCTGCGCCCTGTGTTCTCTGTTCGCCCGACTGGCAAAATCATAACCACTGTTATTGTTATTGTTGTTGGCGCTGGGTACTTATCGTAACATTTTTTTATTGCCAAAATGCAAAAGTTAGTTTTAGAGCTTTCCTTGTTGTTGGTGCTGCTGCTCCTCGCTAATGTCCTTGGGAGCGTTGGAGAGCTGCGAGGTAGTAAAAAATTTCGTTACCCATCACGTCGCTGGCGAGACGTGGAACTCAGCCACCAATTAAGTGAAAATGCAAATGCAACCGTGTACACAGTAAAAGTTATCGGGAATTTTGACAAGGACAAGGCTGATCTACGTGATGCGGTGTTGGTTGCTTGGTGTTTTGTTGAAATCGAGTTCCCTTGACCTTTGGTGAGACTGGATGAGTTTTATCGATTCTCGCTTCAGAGCGCTTCAATTATAATGCTAATGGCATTACTGAACCCGGAACAGACGCATTGACTCAATCCGCTTGTTGGATATAAATGTGTAGTCAGTCTCAATCTGAGTTGACGTGGCATGGAAGAATACATTAATGGATCTCGGGCCACGATTGGCGTAAGCTGCACTTGATAGTTGCCGAGAGCTGAAGTCAAGGAGGTCACGTTTCCATTCACCTTTTCCAATCGGACAAGGTTTCAGCGAAGTTAATGTATAAGATGCTCCCTAATGGTTACACAAACTATCATGATGATGTTGACTACGACAACTTCTATCCTCGGCAGATATACATCCCTACATGAAGACAGCGATGGCCTGATACCTAAGACTGATACTCGTACTTCACGACATACTTCACGGCATAATTCACTCACAGAAAACGTCATCTGTTCTGGCAGCCGAGTCAGGCCATCAACTATCTGAGTACAGTCACATTCAACTCACAAAATGTTTTGAATGTCTTCACGAGATGGCCAAGTTGAATGCTAAAATATTCAACTTATGTAGACGCTGTACTGGATACTGGATGGCGCAGTTGGTGAAGTGCCTGCCCTTTATTCGAAGGGTCCCCGGTTCAAATCTCAGTAAAAGGAAAGTCAAAATGCATTTTTTGGGTTTTCAAATCTGGTCTAGTTACCATTTGTCGTTGGGATCACTGAAGTGGTCAATCCGTGGTATTAATCTGACCGGGGGTTGCTGCCTGTCAGTACAATGGACACGAAACTTTGTCTGAGTGCTCCAGTATCGTGTTTAATAACATC
Source organism: Eristalis tenax (assembly GCA_905231855.2). NCBI lineage: Eukaryota > Metazoa > Arthropoda > Insecta > Diptera > Syrphidae > Eristalis > Eristalis tenax. The sequence continues at coordinate 59,229,588 of HG993124.1, read as the reverse complement.
TGATAAAAAAATGAAATAAATAAAATTTGGATGCCGGGACTCGGCGACATTCCAGAGAACTGTGAAGCACTCCGCGCTGGTTGCGTACCCTTTTCAGATGGTGATCTGTCATCGATTTCCATCGCCACTGCAGAACATCTACTGAAAGTTGAAATGATTGCTCACTTAAGTCGTGCACGGTGTGCCGATACTAGAGGCCTTATTATGATGCCTACTCTCGATCCGAAACGCTCACTCAGTCTGATCGGAAGAGTAGGCCGAATATCGGAATATTCTTGGGTGTTATAAGTGGGCACTTCGCCGTTGTAGAAATAAAGAAAAATCGAAACCAATAAACTAAAGTGAGTAGCACAATACCAGTTGCTGCTGGGTTTGTTAAACATAGTGTAGTATTTGGATATTATCGATATTGTCCTTTAGACTGGCAATAGTTTTTCAAAAAATTGTCGTATGTCAATTATTGCGCCACTTGATGGAGTTCTGTAATTCCAAAATCTTCCTCTTGAAGCGTTCCCCCAAGGAAACAGCTTTTTTTGATTTCTGTTACCTTAGATCCATTTCAGTAAGCATGTAGTTTCAGATGCAGAAATACTGGTGCTCGCGTTTGTCTAATACTTTTCTCTTAAGGAATTCTGCCTACCCTTTGTTTCAGATCGCATAATCTTGACACTGATCATAAGCATTATATGTTGTTTACTTAAATCCTTGTCATTACTAGATTAGGTTGAGGTGATTGTCACGACTGTAGCAGTTGTGACCCACTTAGGTCCTGGTAAACTTTGTTGGATACCTAATCATAAAGCGATAGATGGCAATGATATGGCCGACTCTCTCTCTAGGAAAGGGGCGTCGGAACCTTCCATAGGCGCTGTAGGAGATCACGTCCTCAGGGAAGAATTAAGGGAATAAGAAAGAAAAGTAACCGGGCAGATAGCTGGAACAACGCTCAAGCCCTTGGGCCACCATAACCGGAAGAGGTTTGAGGCGTGCATCAGAGTAAGCAAAACCAACAGGCCACTGTTGACTCAGGGAGAACCTAAGGAAATTAGGAGCATCAGAAGGAGGTCTCTGCGGATTCTGCGAATTGTGTGCGGATTTTGTACTGGGATTTTGTGAGGCACTTTTCCACAAAGGCCAAACATATTTAGGTAAGCACATAAAACCAGAGGGAGAATTGAAGGCACTGGGTCCATTCTCAGATTCCTAAAAGAAGCCGGCGTAGAGAGAATGATCAACTCTCTTAACAGGAGAGGTGAAGTGAGCTGCATGAGAGGGGAGCTCTCAAGAAAGCAAAGGTATGAATAGGGGGCGAAATAGATCCATATATAATAATAATAATAATTATAATAAAGGGTGATTTTTTAAAAGCTATACTAAAGTTTTTCAAAAAAAAAAACACATAAAATTCAGAAAAATGCATGAAATCTTTATTTGAATCGATAGTACGGTCCATATAATTTAATGTTTGAAGATTATTTCATGCAAATGTTGACCTTGACTGCGCCTCAAATGGTCCATCCGCTTAGTCCAATTTTGGCACACTCTTTCCAATATTTCGGCCGGTATCTCACGAATAAATGCTTCAATGTTGTCTTCCAATGCGTCAATTGAAGCGGGCTTGTCTGTATAGACATGAGCTTTAACATAGCCCCACAAAAAATAGTCTAAAGGCGTTAAATCGCACGATCTAGGCGGCCAATTGACCGGTCCCGAACGTGAAATAAAATGTTCACCGAACTCGCCTCTCAATAAGTCCATTGTTGCGCGTGCTGTGTGGCATGTGGCACCGTCTTGTTGAGACCACATGTCATGCAAGTCAAGTTCTTGCATTTTGGGCAAAAAAAAGTTGGACATCATCTCACGGTAGCGCTCACCATTCATGCATGCATTGGTAGCTCTTGCAATGCTTCTGGCTGATATTCACTCCAAAATCGACAATTCTGCTTATTTACGTACCCTTTGAGCCAAAAATGAGCTTCGTCTAAACTGACCATAAAATGGAAGAAGCGCGCGATTAACTTTCTTAACAGAGCACGCATTTTGATAATAAAATTCAATAATTTGCAAGCGTTGTTCGTTTGTAAGACGATTCATGGTTAAATTAGAGACCAAACTGAAGATGTTTGACAGTGAAACAAAACACGAAACGTGCGTCAGCTGTTTAAACCACCATGGATCTATTTTGATATCATTTCGTGGTGATTCTAACCGGTTCTTCACTACACTATCACCTCATAGCTACCTTCTAGTATCCTAGTACATTTTATTTCAATCTCCACTCCTGTGCTTAGTCGGAGCTAATTCGTTTTCGTGATGAACTTAGCTATGCCATGAATTAAATGTGGGGCATTTCTTCTAGGCAGCTGAAAAAGTAGGTGCCTAGAATACTTTTCCGTGTTCTTGTAAGGGCTCCCCGGCACTCTTGCCGAATAAGTGAAGCACAGTTTTCTCTTCCTCTTCGTCTCTGCAACTTCTGCAGAATCCGTTTTGAGTTTGTTTCCACTCACAGCAGGTATACTGGATAGAGTTCAAATTGAACATGTTCAATTTCAATTTGGGATGAATAGAACACAAATGAACCAATCAACAATTCGACCATCCACCGTTTAGGCATACGGTTGGATCAAACATGCTAAAAGGCACAGGTGCGGACATTTTTCCGAATTGTTAAATATGCAGTAGGTACTCGTACATAAGCCAAATACAACTATGACAACGGCCTTAGAAGAAATACAAATTATCTAAAGCTGCTGTACATACCCAAAGGTTGACATGGTGCCATAACCCGGTGACTGGCACAGTGTCAACAATAGGAAGATAGAAATATTAGTTAGCCATTAGTTGCCAAACTTAATTTATAAAAGCAAATATTTTGTATGTCTATTTAAACTGATCTTACCTAAAGTATTCCAAACCTCAATGTTCATACTTAGGTTCGTCGAATCTTGTCACTCACTTCTTTTTCCAGTTTCTTAATCCCCTTCATTCTCTTAGTCGTGTCACCCCAAAATATGTGTCACTTTGACAAATTAGTATTCTAGTGACATTTGTCACTTGCACGACGATTGTGTGTATTCCCTTAGTCACACTTCATGAGAAAAGTGGGATAGAATGAGAGGAATTTCGTCGCTGGCAGTCTTGTGGGCGACGCGAAACGAAGTAGGATAAATATGTAAGTTTTAACCCAAAATTTGTACTGATAGAAATAAAAGTTGATAAGTATGTTCACGCTTAGTGTTAAAATAACAAGAAAAAAAAAAGGAAAATTCCAATTAAAAATTACAAATTCTTGGGCTGTCATTGAATATAGCCAATCTGGGAAGAACAGAAAATACGCGATCCTATACGAACGAGTTCTGCACTAAAGGCATCCTGAAATAACAAGAATTAGCAAATATAACCACCGAGTGAAGATTGAGGCAAAATCTGCAAATTTGCTGCCAACTTTTTTAAATTTATTTGGAGTAAAAATGGGAATGGTTTTTTGTCACCTCACTTGAATTCAAGAGATGTTAGGCGACAGAAAAATGCAACGCGAGAATTTGTCACCTCTTCTAAGAGAATAAGGGGGTATGTTCATGAATGAATTGTAATGACATATGTGATGGATTACATTTCAACGGCAGCCGAAGAAACAGGACAATCCAAAACTCGCCCTGAAGTGAATGCCCAAACCGGCGATGATACCTCTCACCATTATCATGAACAATTGCATCAACAATTGCTACTTTCTTAGGAAGTGGAAAACAGACAAATTGTGGCAATACCAAAAAAGGGAACGCTGCCAGTGTTTCAGGATACAGGCCTCTATCGCTCTTGAGCAATATAAGCAAGATCCTGGAGGACCTGGTAGTTCTCAGCGATAGTCTACCGACCTAAACATCATTCCGGATTTCGGGAAAAAAAAAAATTCATCGATACATCCTCTCATGAAGTTCCATCACGATGTTGTAGCTGTGCTGAACAATAACGAGATCACCGTCGCCTGATTCCTGGACGTAGAAAAGGCTTTCGATACGGACTGGATTGAGCTACTGTAGATGCATCCCGGAACCAGATGGGATTCCCCTCCAACCTCATCAGAATAATTTATAGCTTTCTGCATTCCAGAAAATTCTACGTTCAAATTTAAGACAGCAAGTCAACAGAGCGGCGCACCAAGGCGGGAGTTGCACAAGGATCAAAGCAGAGGTAGTAGCTTTTCAACATCTAAAAGGCAGATCAAACACATCCAACTGACACAGTGAACTGCTGTATATTTGCAGATGACTCGCTGACTTATGCCAGCTCGATGTCACCACAGATAGCCGCACGAAGCGTCTAAACCCAAACAACGAACAAATTTGACTATCTGTGCTGGGAAATCGTTGCTTATGTGCTTAAGGAGACAATACAGAAGTGGATGCAGATCAGCAGCCAAATGTCGAAGTATAGAGGTAGTGCTCCCTAACGGTAGAGAAAACTTCACGGAAGTTCAAATGGATTAAGCCAGAGGAGAAAACTGCTGCTATACAAGCAGCTTATATGGCCGATCTTAACGTCCGGCTTCCCAATATGGCACACCATCTCTAAGACCAGCATGACGAAGCTCGCAATTTTCGAATGAAAAATACTGCGAATATGTACCTGACTCACTGTCGACATTGCCCGTCAAAAGTACCACGGCAACAATAAGCTATACGAACAAGCACGCACCATCCCCCTGCAACAGTACATGGTGACACTTGTCAGAAAGCAGCTACTAAACATCAACAACCATCCTAATCAGGAAACCAGGAACCTAAGAAACACAATTCCCGGACAACGCTACCTCAACGCGTTAAATTTGATAAACGAGCAGAACTTTCCAACGACTTCGAACAACGAGCTGCATGGATTCTACCAGAGCAGCGATAGCAATCACCATCGAGGCTAAGTCGGCTAACACATTTCCACCCCATCGCAAAAGGACCACCGTGGACACACGGACTTGAACAACCCGATGTAAGTACCAGCCATTGTAGGACATGAAAAATAATCAATAATAAAAAAAGAAAATAATTTAAACAAAGTATAACAGTTGGGCCCCTATTGTTGAGCCAACACCCTAACCTTTAGTTTGTAAGTCTAGTTGTAGTCTCAATCCTACATATCCTGCCTATAAGCCTATCGGAAATGATAGAGATATCCAACTTCTACCTCTCTTGTGCTTTACCACTCCCAAACCCCATTCTTAATATCGTTTTCCCTATTTCGTGAACAACTGTCGAGAAGCCTCTAAAATTCGTCGATTGGCTAGGGGTCACTCAGCTGAGAAGTTGGACATATCCATAGCATTCCATTTCTGATGTCAGAAAAGTATGAAGTGATGTCAAATAATACGTAAAAATGCATACAAAATTAGGCTATAAACACAATCAAGCAGCTTTTGAAGGAAAATAACAAAAACAATGTTTTAACTTTGCATGTCAACCATTGGGTGTGCTAACGAATGGAGTGCATTCCACACGTTCCCCACGCATCTCTCGCTTCAATTGAACCATACGTCGAGGGTACCTATAACGACGTTATTTCAGGAGCATCTACGGCTAGAGGCTATGTCTCCACTTATGCTGACCATGTTTTCAAATTGGTCTTAATCTTTGTCGTGCCTCAGTAACTCTACACTGGCAACCATTCTATTCTGATTCGATTCAATGGATCAAATATCAACTCTTCATAACTGCGGCACCATGGATTGGGTATCATAGACAACGCTACGATTTTAAATTAAAAATATTTCAAATTTTGACATTGCGTCTCAACAACAGAAGCTTGCGGCTTAAGAGTCCAGACAGAAGCCTTTCCCCTTTCTGCGTGCTTTTTCGATCGATAGCGATAATCTCCAGACGTGTAGGCGAGATTTGTTCCTGTATCACAGTCGAGCAACAAGCACGTGCACAACTGTGAATATATTTTCCACAATCCTTCAGTCAGTTGCATGCTTTTTTGAAAAGAATCTCTTGCAACTTCTGTCTCATCTCTCCCCACACTTCTGCTTATGATACAGGCTTAGCTGTCGGACGTCGGACAGACGGCAAGCAAGCGTTTCATTTACCTGTGCCTTCTTGTGTGCGACACTGGCAACGGCGGCAGCCTCATTACGCAAACGTCCATTAGCCAACTACTGTCGGACATGATAGCGACACGAAAGACAAGAGAAGAAAAAAAAGCATACACACAAAAACGCCAAAACGTACGAGCATATGCTTAAGTCACAAGCGGGACGGCTTCAATGATATCATCCCATGGCATCATATCCTCTGAATGTCATTGCACGCTGTAGCAACCTCAACAAAGCGCCATCCTTGAAGTGTAATTACGTTTGCTGTTTGCATGCGGCCAAGTCCAGCTTCAGCTCCAGCTCCATCTCCAGCTCTTTCAATCTCTCACTTCCCCCAGAGATGTGCTCCACGAAATTTCTCAATACAAATCCTCCATTGGAAGCAACGGCTTACAAAATGCATTTCAGTTTCCTGTCATCCTAGCAGGACTAGTTTACTTTGTTTATAATACCATGAAATTTGTTTTGCTGTTCCACAGCTCCGCCATATATGGGCCTGTTCCAGTTTAGAATCTCATTTGATAAACCTCTGTTGCGTGACAATACACGGACTGTGGACTCTGGTGAGGCTGTCTCCTCCTCTCTCGTCCTCGTTCTCGTCGTCGTCCATCGGTCCATTCAGTTCGTTTGCTTAGCGCGCTATACTGGAATTGTCGTTTCGCAAATGGACGGCAACGACAACGACAACGACGACGAACTTGGATATAGCCGACACCAAATACAAAACCCTTCTGCTGCCGTTGTTACTCTTTCTACTACTCACATGTGAGGCATTCTTTTTTCAAGGATCTGCTCTGGATTTCTAGGAGCAACAATCAGATGCATAGGAAAATGCTTAAATACATCCACGCGTCATGCATCTGCAGGCGTGCAGTATGTGCAGTGCGACAGTGTGAATGTGCGTTCCAAAGAAGGACGAACCATGAACTGTAGCGACGACGGCAGGGATATTAGACACACTGCATACTATACACATCAAAGAGCAAGCGAATATTCCTGTTTCGCTTTGCAAATGCATTCTATTTCGAATGGATTTGATTTTGTCTCTACGCCCAGAACGACCAACGCTGGAGATGACGACGACGTTGGGGCGATGAATAAAAACGGATTTCCATACCTTTTACTAGCACATCCTTTCTCGTTTCGCACTCGCATCCTCTCAGATATTCTGAAGAGGGGATTAATTCAAAAATTGTCCATGCAACGATACTTTGTATTTTCACTTTTATTTTTTCTCTCCTCTTTTTTTTTGCAACCGTATTCTGGAGCTGATGCGGCAGAGCCTTTGATTCCATTAGAAGTTCAGCTACATAAAGCCCCTTGCAAGGTACACCGCCGCCGCCATGCCGCCGAGTGCGGTCGTCGTTGAAATAGCTATCTTTAATTCATTTCTCCGTTGGATTATTTTTTAAACCCGAATTCGTTCGCTCGCGCTTTGCTCGCAGTACTTTCATTCGAACGACCAATTCCGTGTGCAGGATGTGGAGATTAAAAACTTGTTCCCGTAGTTCCATGTGGGTGATGGGCGGATCCCTCTGAAAAACTAATAACATTTCGCACTTCGCTTAGCGCCGAGTGACTGAGTGACCATTGTAACTATTCGGAAACAAAATCAGAAAACCACTCGGCGATAAGAACTGAACGATCTTGTGGTCGTGTGCCATTTGGATTAGTGGCTGGGTTTTTTTCGTTCTCCTGTCGCATGTCATTTCCCCGTTTGGATGCAAAAAGGATTGCCATCTCTATTGATATAATTTTCGAACAGTGTTAAGGTCCTGAAAGGTTTTCATACGAAAGTGTTAATGGGTAAAGGCTTAAATAACACTTGATGGGACCGAAAAAAATGGTCAGGCCTTCCTCGTGAACTGTTTGCTTTGCAATCGAAAACAAAAGGAAAAAGTACGAGTGAATTTACGCATCATTTCCACCATGTTATCGTCGTTTTGTTGCCTGTCTTGATAAAACTGGCCATATTTTGCAACTTGGCCGGAATGATGGCTGACATATTTACGAGGCGTTGGACCCATGCAATGGACAACCATTTCTGAGCAAACAGTACAAAAGTCGCAGTCGATACTGGGACTTCGAAGTAGGCTTGTGCATTTTTGTTCAGTCCAGGGAGCTCTCAGTTTCGTTCAAATATGTTCATTGAACTAGTCCCTTCTTCTAGTCAATTTTGTTAAATTTAGGAAACATAATAAGCAAAACTTAACCAGAAATAAGTCTCCTTAATCTTTGTGTCAATGCGAGTGTGCCACAAAGCTTAGTCAATATGTACGTACCCAGGTGTGCAACTGAGTTTCACTGCATTCCTTGTATTTAAGACTGCTGAATCAAGATTATGAAGACAGTATTATTTCAATTTGTATTTAAGTTTATTTGAACAAACAGTGGTTGGCAGCTAGTAAGGTCGGCAGTACTGAACACAGACTGGCTTGGAAAGTTGGTAATCCTTCCTAGTTCGACCTCCCTTACATTGAGCTTAGCACATGATGTACGGTTACCTTTCTATTGTATGCAACCAGTCTAATCGCTTTTCTCTCGAGGAGACTGGCGGCTGGAAGTTCAACTCCAACTCTGCTCTAGCATCGCTTCTATTCCATACTGGTGTTAAAGTTGCGGTGAATATGTGGTTTCATCGAGAGCATTGCATTTAAATGTTGACAATAATGCCAATTCGAGTCGATGAATGTGGAGATGCATTATACAAGATAAATCTGCGAGGGCTAGGTTCTTCTCTTTACCACAACAAATTTGTAACCAACAGAAATTACGCACTGAGCTTGCTGCTGTGACTAAACCGTTTGTGTACAAATTACGAGGAAACTGTAATTGTGCTCGACACGTAACGTCAAGGCAGAAAGGCTTGTATGAACATACAGGCTGCACACCCGCACAGGCTGCACGTATGCTTAGTGCGGTGTTCATTTGAACAATTTTTAGTTAGTAGGTATCCTTAAATTTATTAATTTTAATTAGATTAATTTTATTTTTAGGAAGCTTTTGGAAACATCAGCTCGCTTCGTAATGATTACCCCATGATGTTTGCATTTGAAAATGATAATACACACCCAGGTATGTCATATTGACACAAGGGTTAATAGTTTTCATCCATACAGCGCCAGGAACCAAACATTCGGATACTTTAAAATTCCCTTCATACACACCACACCAGATAAGAGGTCAATGGGGGAAGAGGGATGAGCTGTCGCTGCAGGAGCAGAGAAGTCGCATGATGGTTCTATGTCCTGCAACTTTTGTGGAAGTCAATTTGGGGCAGTACCGGAGTGGCCGATGCTAGTGCCGACGAGAATACTGCTAAGTCTGATCAGGCTATGTGGTCGGCAAGCGAAGTGGATGTTCAGAATCTGAGAGCACGTGTCTGGTGGCCCATGTTCCAGGAGGATCTGTTGGTGATGCTAGTTGAGACGTTCTTCTCGAGGAAGAGCTTTGGTAGCAAGAGATCGGTGTCTCCAGGTATGGATCCAAATCTGCCAAGTATAGTTGTGTATACAAAGTGGAGTTCCTTCCAAATTTGTAAGGATTTCACTAAAACCGATGTGCAGTATGTTATTTTGCGAATCCACTGGAACTTAATTCCAAATCAAAGTCGTCCGAATGACAGAAGTTTGGTAACAAATGACAGGTATAACGGCAGATATTAACGTTCCACAAAAAATCATGGAAACCGTATTTACTGTTGTGTTACATAGCAGCAAAAACGTGTGAGCAAGAGAAATGTAAAACATTAGCTGCATTTTGTGACTCAGACGACTAGATGGTGCAGTTGGTTAAGTGCCTGCCCTTGGTTAGTGGGGTCCCCGGTTCGAATCCCAGTGAAAGCAAAGTTAAGACTCTTTTACTTGGTTTTCAAATCTGGTTCAGTCACCATTTGCCGTTGGGATAATATAAATGACACTATCACTGAAGTGGTCGATCAATGGTAGTAGTCTGACTGTGGGTATGGACCAAGGTGTGCTGATAAATTGCCTAGCAGCCTCCTCTCCCTTTACTGTGACTCAAATTTATAGTGTGCATGTGAAGGAAGTAGCAATGCTTTCCTTCTATTTTTTTTTTTTTAATTTCATCCATTTGCTTGAAGGCCTTAGAATTTCTTTTTTTGCAGAATTTTCAAACATTATTTTTCTTGTGAGTTAAAATCGCTCATATGTCTTTGTCTAAGTACCAATACAACTCCGGTGCTCTAAAGAAGGCTACACACTATCAGTTTTTTTTAATTTTTCTTCTTATAACTTCAATCCAAATAGCAAGATCACAAGCAGAAAAAAGTTTCGTTGCGAACAAGAAAAATTCGCATTCAAAAACGATTTCTTGATTAAATGGGCCTGTTAGTTGACATGCCAAAGCAAGTAGCAGGCAATGCGAAAGATGGTAACACAGCGCGAACATTTTTTAGAAATTTTGAGATATAACAGGCATCAGCATTGGATTGATGTACCATTTTCTAATTTTACTCGAAGCAATATCGAGTGAATTGCACACATCACTCTATCATGTCTAAGGCAATAGGATTTGATGATATACATCCTAATTTTAAAAAAGATTATGTTGCCAGTCGTATGTAGGCACATCACATATTTATTTATTACTATAATTACAATGGGTTTTTCCCCTCTTAGGTGGAAAGTGGCTAAGATTATATCTCCCCCCAAAGCCGAATTTAGGCCTTTTGGGATCCTTCCATTTCTTAGCAAATTGTTATAATAAATGTGCCATAATTAATAGAAATAGTGTCTGGAGAAACAAAAGTTTGTGTTGCAATCAGGTTTTCTTAGTAAGCATTTCTGCATAACGGCACTTTTAAATGTGTCTGGCGATAAACGCTCCGGACTTGATAGTGATATTTGACTCCGTCAAACATTCCATTTTGTGGCATAAGCTAACAAATCAATTTGATTTTGTTTTAACTGTGTGTAGACTCCTATCATCATATCTGCGCGGATGAGTTCCTCGAGTTTACCAGTGTTTACAGGCTTACCCCAAGGTTCTGTCCCTCGTCCACTCTTGTTTGTGTTATTTATATTGGTTCTATAACTTAATTCGTGTGGTTTTTTTCGTCTGGTCGTATATTCCGGCCGCTTTACTGCTACTGCTCTCTTCAAACGGATTAATTGTGTTCAGTAGCGTTGTCCATTGATGGTTTCACCCGGTTTTAGTAGCTCATAATACTGCACACTCCTCTGATCACACCAAACACAGAGCATTACCTTCGCGCCATGGATATTCGGCTTTGCCGTTGATTTGGCTGGTTGGCCGGGTTTCACATATGATTTTTTGCACTTGGGGCTGTCGTTATGGATCCATTTTTCATCACCAGTAATAATCCGATGCAAAAATTACTTCCTTTTGTGGTGTCGTGTCTCGTGTGTGTAGTATCCCAGCAAAAACACTTTTTCAGGAATAAAATTCGACATATTTGAGTGGAAAAAAATGATCGTTGTTTACGCTTCAAATGAATGGCATATACATATACATATACGTTTAATGACAGTAGCTTTCCTTCGCATGCTCTAATGGAATAATAACAATGGAATAACACAAGTTACGCCATCGCTTAGCAAACCTCACGAAGTTAAGACCCAAATAAGTTATAGACCCAATAAATGACATTTCAAGAAGCATAAGCAAATGTCAGCATCACGTCTACGCTGACGACGTAACAGCTCTACAAAACAATTAAAATTCCAAAAGAGCCAAGTGCACTTAGTGGTCTCAATAATGTTCAATGCTCACTATTTGTGTGGTATTCCGCTTGTCGGAAACATTTCGAAATTTATTTAAGAAATAAGAATTTTTTAATAGCTTCAAGCTGCTTTAAAAAATGCAAGTTTATTTCCAAAATTCATATGTTTATATATAACGTTGCCCACGCCAATGCTAAGCCAAGAAAGCAAAAAAAAAATAAGAGCTTAAGTCACTATCGTTTTGACGTTCACCGCCAAAAAATGATGGTTATGGCCCACTAAAACTAAAGCTCTCAGAGCAATTACAAGAAATCTAAATACAACAGCCGAAGGCCTATAAATTAATAACAGTGCTATTGAACACGTCACCAAAATAAAAAAATCTGGGATTTGTCTTTAACCAATTCATCAGCTGAAATAATCAGATTAATCGCAAAATTAACTACGCCTTCTTACAAGGATTAAGTCCAACCAAACAGTACTTCACGTTAAACAAAAACTTTGTAGGGAAATTTGAAATTAGCACTTCTGCGCACCACTGTTTTACATACTGAACTCATTTTCTGAGTCAGTTAGTTAGAACGACCTGAGAACTCTCCCACTCAATTCTACATAACAAGTGCATAAAGATCTGCCAACTCAGAAGCAGCGCTCATTAATCGGATTACCACACACTCGCGTTTGTTGTTTTTCTTTTCTCCACATGCGCCTACACATTTATCCTCCCTCTTATTCTGCAAAATTTTCTCTAACCTTGACTTTGAATGTTCACACAAATTGAAGGTGGCTTTTAACAATTGTGTACGTTTTATTCATAACTTAGATTGGTACGTTCATGTTTCAGATTTTGCAAAGAGGATTTGTGGTTGCAGTCCTAAACGATTTCTTCGTTAACGTACAGTCCTTGCTCTGCATAAAATTGTGTATAACAGAGCACCGGTATATTTGTAATCTAAATTGAGGTTTCGCAATCCCAAAGAGCCCTCAACCCGATACCGCCCAGGCATAGGTACTTGTACACAGGAAGACAATTTTTCGTGAACTCAATTCACTTATGGAATGCATTCCCACCGGAGATTAAAAGGGCAGGTTTATACGAATAATCAATCCATAGATAATACAACGATCTTAAAATATCTTCTACTTTTTCCACCTTCCTCTTTTCTCTCCAACCATCTTTTTTTCCTCTTGTTTTCCTTTCACCCATTCCTTACTCTTCGGTTAAGATAAGACAATTTTATTTTGTATTTCTGATAACTTTCAAACATCTTCCTGCACAAACTTAAAAGTTCGACTTTATGTAACTTATGCTGTACAGCGTTGAGGCAATAAATAAAATGAATGTGAAGTTGATGCAGACAAGTTTGCAAGCATTGTGCACTACGCATTGTACCACATGCCTCAAACATACATAAACTTCTGATACACTCAAAAGGGGTAATTCAAGCCTGCATACTGCCACTTGGTCAATTGTCCGAGGAAGCTCAACAAGCGAGCAACAAGGAATACAAACAATTCCGAGATTATTTTAGGCGGAAATCTTACAGAAAGAATGCGAATTAAAAAAAAATACTTGCTCGTTTTAACGAATTTTATGAATTGTACTTCAATAGTAGATTAAATAAATTATTGATTTAATAAATATCTATCAAACGATTTGAATCCTGCAAATAAGCCTTTCGAGGGTATGCAATTTTCGTTCTTTATCAATTCATTGTTTTTTAACTGATAACACACAGCACAATTAAATGAACAATAAAAACCCAACAAATTCGAAATTTAAAAGTACTAATGAAAGAGCTTGTGCTGTCATTTGGTTTGTAAAAAATTCGATGTAACCGTTATTCACTGCCATGCATGGTCTTCTTTCTTCGTTAAAATTTTATGTGGCTAGCCTTCTCTTACTCATAGTGATTCCAATTTCTAGACACACAAATTATGGCATCCCGACGTATATCTTTCTAGTCGGTTCGGATGTCAACATTCCTCTTTCTCATTCCCATCATCTGGGACATCATCAACAGCAAAGATTTGAAACGCCTTTTCCGTAAAACTCGCTGCAGTTTATTCTTGAAAAAAGCCATTTCACTACACATCCACAAATGATAAAAATTAGCATGGTTTTTGTACTCAATTGAGTACACCACTCTGTGCTTCATCTTACCATCAACCAGAGATATATATTTTTGTGAGTACTCACACAAATGTTTGTACCGACCTTTTAGCTTTGGAAAGATAAAAAAAACCTTGAAACAGAAAAAAGTTCGCAAAAAGTTAACAAAAACAAGTGGCTTACGACTTCAACCAAATTATACCAAATTTAAAAACAATTAAAGTAAATGTGTGCAAGGTTTTGTTCTTATTTTGTAGCTAGTACACAAAACACATTTATTATTGCTCTGTCAAGACTATTTTTTCTTTTTAAATATCTATATAATCTTTTTTTTGGTCTTATCATTAAAGTTTGTACTCCATCTTTATCATATTAAATAATAAAATACCACTAATTAAAACCAAAAGTTTAAAAAAAGCAGTCTTGTCAAAGCATAAATTTGCGAAAAATGCCAAATTGAAATTTTTTAAAATACTCTACTCAATTGGTTATATTGCCAGCTAATGGGTTAAGGCCCAGAAATGAAGTATGCTAGAGATACCCAACTTCACAGCGGATTGCCCCTAGTCCATCGACTAATTTGATGGACTAATTCATGAAATAACGTAAATGCCGTTCTGTGATTGGTAAAATATATAATAAATAGTTTTCAAAAATGTGTGAGAAATAGAAGGTGGGCATCTCTATCATACTTCATTTCTTGTTAAGGCGTTATATAAAGCCAGCGTTTTCCTTCGAGAGAGGGCTCTATTACTCAATTGCCTCTTATTACAGACAAACGCACAAATTCGTACGCCCCACATTTCACAAGTTCATTGCGATCGTGGCCACCTTTTGACGGCCTGGTCTTAGAACTTATTCCGCGTCGTCAGATGCCATACTCGGGCGGTCCGCCCGTAGAACTACACCTGTGGCGTTAATTAACTGGAAACATATTCCACAGAGTAGTCAGCGGCGTCACATAATTGTCACGAAGTTAATGTGACAAAATAGTGCAGCTGCAATAGGCACATGTCGACGATTCGTGCGCAAAACTAGATCGAGGCGACAACGATGGTTATTTGACGCTTCGATCTAGTTCTGTGCACGAATCGTCGACATGTGACCTTGACACATGTCATTTTGGGTTAACATCGGTAAAGGTCTAAACATCGAAGAACTTCATGCTCTTGAGCCCATAGAAACAGCGGTTAACAAGAGTTACTCTGAATTTGATCTTCACGCTGATGTTGCTTTTACTGTTTACCGCACATAAAATTGTCGAAGTCAGTAACTGTGCCTCAACTATTTCAAAGCTCCGCAGTCTCAATATCATTCCAATGCCTGACTATCGCGCCATCTGTCCGAGCTAAAATATCGCTATTACCCAATAGACAGCCAAGACCAGCCGTTCCCGAGTAAGAAGACGCCCAATGTCAGCTCATCATCATACTTCTGCAAAAGACGAAAGCGAAATATGCTGGTCTCACAAGAAATATGGCAAACGACAGAGTGTTCATCAGAAACCGCCTTCAGCGACACCACTCGCAGTGCCTTGTCAACTACCACTTCACGACACCAAGTAACTCATCACATCGTTACAAAACCTCTATTTTGCCACCCACGTCGCCTACCTTCAGAAAAACTAAAAGCAGCGAAAGCTGACCTTATATGATGGCACAAGTTCTTTGCTGGCCTTCCCGAACTCTGTGGACCGCCCAGCTCCACCTCGTCAAGAAAACACAATGGTGAGTGGAGGCTGTGTGGCGATTTGAGATGACTGTGACCAAACCCATTCGTAACCGCACATCCACGACTTAACACATTCGCTAGAAGGAACATCCTCGACGATAGACCTGAAAAGAGCGTACCACCAAATACAAGTTGAAGCAAACGACATTCCCAAAAACAACACTTACCACCCCATTCGGCATATATGAATTCGTTCGCATCAGGTGTCATGCTGTGCAGACCTTTCAACGTTTCATGGATGAAGTTTTAGACGGCTTTGAGCTTACAAATGCCTGCAACTTTGCGTGATCAACATCTCCACCGTCTGTTTCAAAAGCTCCGGGAGTATGGACTCGTAATCAACATCTCAAAATGCACAATCGGTCGGCACTGCGTAATTTTCTGCGATACATCGACCACCGTATTTCAAAGAGGTGAAAGTAACAAAAATGGCATTTTTAGATGATTGCATAAAACAACTTGTTAAAGTAAGTTCCTTCGCCTCACAAAAGGGCGTAAGCGAATTTGAACTCGTTGGATCTTGTCTTTTTGTTCTGGAGCGTAAGTGACATTTGACATTTGCAGACAAGTTAGAGTTAGAGTTTCTAATTACACACAATTACACAAATCTTCTACCTCCCTTGCCTCCTTTAAACATACCCCAATTCTTTTTCGTATCCGCCAAGGCCTTATACAACGGCGTCCTGAACAGAATGGTTTCCGACTTCTGAAAGTTTATTTCCAACTTCCAATCATCGCAGTCTCTCATGAATGAATCGAAGTCACTCTGTTCGAGAGTATTGATGTCCTCGATCTTTTTGCCTGATCTGGACACGATCAAGTCGTCGGCGTACGCAATAACGTGAGGAAGAGAACTTATCAGATAGCTCAAGTAAATGTTGAACAGGATCGGCGAGTTAACGGCACCCTGTTGGAGACCATTTTTACATCAAAAATACCTGTGGAGGTCGCGTTGCCATTCTTGACGACGAACAGTCTGCCGGTAAGCATGTTACACAGTAGGTACAGCAGTGGGTTGCTAATGCCTAGCCGATCGAGCTAAAAGACCGTCTAACCATTCGGTGTTAAAGGCCTTCTCCAGGTCAATCAAGCAAGCAAACAGTACATGTTTCTGGCACTTGTTCCATCGGATGCCTGACACCAGGTATCGACGCGGCATGAATAGTGTCATGCCCCGCTTTGAAACCGAATTGGTTATCCGGAGTTATATTTCTGTCCTTAGTCCAGATGATCACAGCTCTATTAATCACCTTCTCTCGAATACCTTGCTCATGTTCGGAAGGAGACTAATTGACCGGAGGTTGCACGGATTCGAAGAATCTTTTCCTCTCTTGGATATGGTTTGCACATATCCACTCCGGATAATGTACATTTTTCAAAGCACTGTTAAAGAGGATCGTGTACATATTAACCACTTCCAGGGGGAGGTGTCTTAACACAATGTTCGGGATCCCATCGACTCCCACTGACTTCTTTTTCTTTAGTGCTTCGAAAACCGCTTGGAGATCTGCCTTCGATATGGGATGGACCCCTTCGTCGGCGATGGCATTATCTGCCAAATTGTCATCATTGAACACGACAAAGCCATTGTTCTCATACAGTCATTATTCCAGACCTTCACCAAGAAGCGTATTGTTAGCCAGTACGCGGTTCTCCATGTCGTGGTTCGGCCGAATACTCTCGTTCGCCTTGTACACTGCCTGAAAGACCGCGCCAAGTAATTCCACTTTTTCTGGCTCATTTTCGACCACAAGGAAATTGTCGTCAAGTACAGCGTTATCTAGATCATTGCCTGCTGTTCATTGTCCGTCTTTCTGGGGAGCTTAAGACACGGAATCTCGCTTTGCTTAATGACACGAAAGAATTTATTTATTCGAGGAAGCATGCTCGGGTTGTTGCATCGAACAGCCCTAATCTCATTGTTCCAATGCACGTTGGTAGAAAGTCTGTAATTCTGTGCAATCAATGTTTGAATGGTTTTGATAAGCGATTCCAGCGTTCTAACTTCCTCGTCTCGTCTGTCCGTAAACCGCCTGTATAAGGTTTTTAATCTTGACAGGAGTGCACTTTTTTTTGTTGGTGGAGTGCGTCGCATTGCGGTGCATGTTTTGGTTTCTTGTACGTATACGTGTTTATACGTATTCAAGTGTCTGTTATTAGTAGCACACGACGATTTCCTTCTGTGGGGTTATTTGAAGTCAAAGGTCTATGTCAAGCCCCCAACCACCCTGTGTTACGATAAACCCTGTATCAGCGACATTCAGTCATATTTAAGCAGAATGGTCATGCAAGTCATGCTAAAATCTGTCAAATCAATGTGATTGTGAGAGCAAAACCGTGAAGGGCCAGTTGCTCCATATGTTATTCAATCAATTACGCCCCTTACGTATCACAGCACCTTCTTTGTGACATTGCAACTGAGTCAAATAAGCATCAAACACCTTCTCCATTTCTCACCTTCTTTGCAATTGCAGTGCCGTCTCATCTCGCGGTCAGTTTAGTCACATCGGTGCCCCATATTTCTACGATTTGACAGAAGTTAGCAGCTCCAGATGGTTCACGGGTTATGATCTATAAGAGCTTTGTGGTAACACAACGGGCCTACTTTTGGCCTAAAATATTTCTACGATTTGACAGAAGTTAGCAGCTCCAGATGGTTCGGCGGTTATGATCAATAAGAGCTTTTTGGTAACACAATGGGCCTAATTTTGGCCTAAGTGTGGCTACCTTTAAGGTAGTCAGCCAGTCTAACCTATCCGATGACTTCTCTCGAGGTTACACTCCAACCAAGAGAGCTTAAGAAAGAATCAAGTAGCAGTCCTCCACTCCGACAGAAAAAGTTGCCGACACAATTTTCTTTTTCCCACGATGATGTAGAATTTTCTTAACTTCATTGCACGAGAAGAGTCGAGTGCGAATACAAAGTTTGACATCTTGAAGGTTATATGTATATAACTCGTGTCCTTCATCAAAAGTGCTAAACACATAACGGCTAACAACTCCCCATGGTGCAAGTATCTAGATCCAATTCAACTTCATGTTGAACAAAACGAAAATAAATTTCCACCACAACAGGCAGCTTTTCAAATGCAATTTATCATCACGTCCGCACCTGTGCGCTTTATCCGGCGAACAAAAGGGGTTAACACTCGTTAAATCATGGAACTGTAAACTGACGGGTACGACGTCGTGTTAGCTATCCTGCCAACGAATTGCCCTAAATTACATCGACTGTCATTTTATTGTCTTACAACAGGACGGCTCCTTTCACGTGTCATTCTCTATAAATAAAATGAAAAACGAAAAACGAAAAGCGAACGCGAACCCGATGACGAAGACGTAAACGAAGACACAGACAAAGACGAAGAGCTCCGTACGCTTACAGATGAATGAATCAAAAGTATAAAACTAAAGATACAACTTGGTAACAACTCATATTTCCCCGAGGACATGTGCTCGAGAGATGGATCACAGCCAGAAGAGGAAAGAACTTATTTCAGCCATTAGTCATCGAGTCTTAGGACAAGCGCATACATGCCGCGGGGAGTGCGGGGTTAAAGAGGGACAGAGAGAGAGAGAGGTAGAGGGGAAAAAGAGCGGACAAGCTTGCCATCCTTTTACGAAGATTACATTTGTCTTGCGGGCCAGGGACAGGCTGGCTGGTTTCTATCCTACATGCTACAATGTTTGCAATTCATTCCAAATCCGTCCCTTCTTTAGTTGACATCCTCTCTCGCCTGGAAATAAACACACTACCCGTATCCGTATACATTATTACAAGTCCCGTAATGGCGATCTATTAGGGCAACGAGTTTGGGGTGAGATTTGTAAAAACCAGTTTGCTCTTACAATCGGAAAATTATTAGACAGTTGTTTGCCGGTGTCCCCACAGGATGATCATTAAACTCACACATTGGCAAGTTCCCACTGGGCGCTCCCCACCAACGCATATGACATGCTCGCTTTGCCATCTCGGGAGTGGAATTAAATCGTCCTGATTGCCATTCTGGAATTTCGAGCGTTTGCACACACTCCCCAGCTCTTCACAGGTCTCATGTGGGTCGGAGGCATAAAGCGTCTTTCCAGATGTTTCGTGCTTCGACGTTCCGCCGACTGCTACGAATTGGATTTATGTACCCTGGAACCGCAATGTTTCCTCGATGAAGTTGTCGTCTAAAGGCTTGAGCCTTATCCCCCACCCACGCTGCCGCCGCCTCCATTCGCCACCGTGTATATCCTGCCATCACAGTCAATTGAACAAGGCAAATGAAAATAAAGAAACCGGAAAAAAGAAAATATTGCGGAAAAAAAGACGAGCACAAAAAAGGGAAGATGAAGAAATGCTCATAAATCACAGTCAATTCTATCGACTGACAGATTGACAGTGCCTGTGACATTTTGTCTGATGTAGTTGTTGTGCTGTTGCCTCTTTTTTCGTTCATTAATTCGCTTTATGCATGCAAATCGGGGGCGCTGTGTGCGTCTCAATCCCCGGCACGGACCCCAGATGCCGGCAAATGAGTTGAGGAGGTGAAGTGAAGGTGCGCCTTAAAGAGATGAGCGATATGCACGATGACGTCAATTATCGCCATTTGCGGAATATATCTGCGTAATTGTGCGCTCTAGTGAATGATAACTGTTTAATAAGGATATTCAGGGTTATTAATGTGCCGTCCTGACAATGGTAATTGCGTGTGATTAGTTTGCATGTAACTGGGGTTGTTCGCCTCACCCTCGGGTAGTGCCTTCAATTCGCTTGTGTGCCACAAAATAATCATGCGGTGCTTGTTGTCATAGGCATCTGCTGGGAATTTGGATTTATTCAATGGAGACACGGGCACGTGACTGAATTGATGAATACGCACGGGCATAATGACATCGTCCGTCGATTTTTGTTTTATTGTTTCATGAGAGTGTTGTTATTGACCCTTCCAGCGTAGAGGGGCACCCTTCGTATTGACCTGACGCTCCGTGGCGGGGAAGCTTCAGCAACAAAACGATTGATAACACGATTAATCGGTTTAGTGCTCGATGTACAATGCATTCGGTAGCTGGGCGTCTCTTATGGTATTTTTTTTTTACAGAAAAATATACAATTTAGGAGGCTTTCGTTGTACCTGGAAATGTTATGGTTGCTGTTTTTGATGTTTCCGATCTCGGATGAGTCTTTCGACTCAGTCAACAATAGAATTGGAGGGTTCCACGGTACGACTTAGACTTCAATTATAATACGTATTTCGCTGAGGTTGGCGACACATTTGCGAAAATGCACTCTTAAGTGCGGGCGTCTGAGAGATACCAGCGCAGGGCTGGTGCATTTAAAGTGAAGAATGTCCTCAGTATCCTTGGCGATAGAAGATATTTTGACAGTCCTGCTATGTGGAGCCAGAAAGCTGAACGTATGAAAAAGAGGAGAGATTATTCGTTAAAAATTCAACGTCGGATATGTGGACTTGTCTCCGAATGGAGTATAGAGGAGTAGGATAGGTTGGGTTAGGTACCCAACCATTGATTACTAGGGGGTTTGAATCCCAGTGAAAGCAAAGTTAATACAGTTTTATCTGGTTTTTTACTCCGGTCCAGTCCCTATTTGCCGTTGCGATCAAATTAACGGCCTGACTGTGGGTATCACAATGGACGAACATGGTCTGAGTGTGCTGTAAATCCATAGCAGCCCCCTTCTCTACCCTGTCCAGGTTAGGTGAAAGTGACCAAAATAGGCTAGGCTAATCTAAGCCCATTGTGAAACCACGCTGATTGACTTATGGAACCAGTTGTTGATGTGGCTTATATGGAGGCGCTACATGTGCAAAGGAGGTGGTTTGTGGTGCCCTCCTCTTCATCCCATCAGCTTCAGCAAAAAGCGTTGTGTGTGACACCCATTCTGCGGGGTGTATGCCATATGGGCAGAGTCTGGTTATAACAGTGATGACCGTTTTCTTTTATGTTATTTCTTGAATTCTGCTGATTTGGGGTTGGAAGTTTCTATTGTGCGCGTCTTTCGAAGTTGGTAGGCAGTAGCGATCCGCATAGAAAGTGGACGTCCTCCTAGTGTGAGAGGAGATGTTCTACCACATATCGGCCGGCAAGTGCCCAGAAAGTGATATCAATTTTAAATATTATGGGCAGTGCCTGCTTAATGGTTTCTACTTGAAAAACTCTACAGTGCTAAGGGAACTTCAAATAAAGGGTGATTTTTTAGCTATTATCTTTGGCAACACTGGTCTAAACAGCTGACGCACGTTTCGTGTTTTGTTTCACTGTCAAACATCTTCAGTTTGGTCTATAATCTAACCATGAATCGTCTTACAAACCAACAACGCTTGCAAATTATTGAACTTTATTATCAAAATGCGTGCTCTGTTAAGAAAGTTCATCGCGCGAAAGATTGTGTTCAGCGACGAAGCTCATTTGTGACTCAATGGGTACGTAAATAAGCAGAATTGTCGATTTTGGAGTGAATATCAGCCAGAAGCATTGCAAGAGCTACCAATGCATCCAGAAAAAGTCACAGTTTGGTGCGGTTTATGGGCTGGTGGCATCATTGGACCGTACTTCTTCAAAGATGATGCGAATCGTAACGTAACTGTGAATGGTGTGCGCTACCGTGGGATGATATCCAACTTTTTTTATATCAGCCAGAAGCATTGCAAGAGCTACCAATGCATCCAGAAAAAGTCACAGTTTGGTGCGGTTTATGGGCTGGTGGCATCATTGGACCGTACTTCTTCAAAGATGATGCGAATCGTAACGTAACTGTGAATGGTGTGCGCTACCGTGGGATGATATCCAACTTTTTTTGCCCAAAATGCAAGAGCTTGACTTGCATGACATGTGGTTTCAACAAGACGGTGCCAAATGCCACACAGCACGCGCAACAATGGACTTATTGAGAGGCGTGTTCGGTGAACATTTTATTTCACGTTCGGGACCGGTCAATTGGCCGCCTAGATTGTGCGATTTAACGGCTTTAGACTATTTTTTGTGGGGCTATGTTAAAGCTCATGTCTATACAGACAAGCCCGCTTTAATTGACGCATTGGAAGACAATATTGAAGCATTTATTCGTGCGATACCGGCCGAAATGTTGGAAAGAGTATGCCAAAATTGGACTAAGCGGATCCATTTGAGGCGCAGTCATGGTCAACATTTGCATGAAATAATCTTCAAACATTAAATTATATGGACCGTATTATCGATTCAAATAAAGATTTCATGCATTTTTCTGAATTTTATGTGTTTTTTTTTTTTTGAAAAACTTTTCTATAGAAGGCAATATTGAGGTTCTTGGAGTAGACCCATCCACACCTTTGTACGCTTTCGATTCGTCTGAGAATATTCGCAGAGGATCGTAAATCGCCTGATTGTCAGGCGCGCAATCTGCTCTGGAAGGAGTGCTGGTGGGGAATTTCTTCTTGAAGATGGCTTGGGGTAAACGTCTGGAAAGAAGTTGAATTAATGAAGTTGGGAGACCGATGTATCATCTGCAAATAGATGACTTACTCTCTCTCGAGAAGTGAAAGATTTCTCCTCTCGGCAGCGCTCCAAAATACGGTTCAAATATATGTGTCGAAGTCGAAGGCCCACAGTGAAGGATGTTTACAACACAAAGTTCCTCAAAAGAGGACCATCAATCCCATAGTGCTGCAAAACACTCCAGAGTTTACCACGAAGAACTCGATCGTTTGGCATTTTCAAATCCACATAACGCCTTCTCCAGTAGCTTGCTTAGAAAAGCGGGTCTGTTGAACTTCTGCCAGAACGGCCGTCTGGTTTTTATTGAAGAATTTTTGGGTAGGGCGGCAGTTGTGGTGTTACCTCAGGTAGCTCAGCGAACCATATAACAGTTTTTCCTAACATGGCCATTGATTTGCTCTATCTTCCCCTTTAAATGAAGGACCACCGAGCTGCAGAGCTATAACCAGGGCCCTAATGACCCAACCACGTATGACGTGGTGCTGTACTTGTTTACTAAGTGTAGGGGATAAGCGTTGCACGACAGTATGTTACATTTCAGTCACACTCACAGTTATCATTTTTCAAATTATCAGTTGTCTGCTTATTGATAATGATAACTGGCTCTCAAGAACAAAAAGCAACTTTGCAGTATTGTCGACGCCAATTTCGTAGTATGCTTAAGCTTGGCAATCGCCAGTGGGGTAATGCTCGTGACCATTTAATTGGACTTTGGAAAAAAAGAACGTTGATACGTAAGTTTTGTACATATGCTTTGTTCAAAGGCAGTCCGAGATAATTCCCAAAAAACTGGAACTGGCGGTAGAAAATCTGTAGTGCTCGATGTAGTAGATGAGTCAATCTAAGGTATTCTTAGAACAGATTCTTAAGCTGTGGCAGGATGAATATTGCATGAAGCGGATGGTATCGCAACTCAACCAAGTCTACCGCACTAGGGATACATTGCAGCAAAACCTAGGGCAGCAAAAAGGAAACTCGTAGAATCTGTAGAAGAAATCATGAGAGAAGTTTTAGAGTCCGAGCTATATGCAAACAAATAAAAAAATATAAATTTAAAAACGATTTAGAACTGCCACCATCTTGATGGTGACGAAATTACATTGGATGATGGTCTGAGTTTAGGTGGTGACATTGGCAGTTCTGAAATCTGCAATCGTGCCTTAAGTTATTCCGAATATAAAAAATAAGAATGTATACACAAATAGTTTAATATTAGTTTACTTTGTTATTCTCATTGGAAGAAATCCAACATATTCTGAAAATGAATGAATGCCTGGTCGTGCACATCATCATCTTCGTCTTCATCATTGTTGTCACCTTCTTAAATGTCTGCATCAGTTTCAGCAATGTAAAGTTGTCCACTTTCTTTCATCTTTATAGCGATGTTGTGGAGAATACAGCAGACATGAAGAATCTTTGCAGCAAACCTAAGTTTGAGACGCATAAAAATTGTCTTCAAGTATTCCTGAAATACAAAAATTAGCTTGTTTAGTTTTGATTATTTTAATTTACCGAAACTATTTTTTAAAATTCGTCTGAGTTTCTTATAAGCGCGGTTAAATCTTTGCTGGATCGTTATCAGGAGTTCTCCGTAATGGTGGTATAAGCCAATCCATCGAAGGGTATGCACCATCTCCGAGAAGGACTGCACTAGGAAATTGTCGATATGCGGTATTTCAAAATTGTCAAAAATTCGAGGGCTCCGAAGTCTCTAGAATTATGAACACTGCCTGGCCAGTTAGCGGATACCGCATAAAAAACTTCGATAGGGACCACAAACCATCGTTACATTAATTCCATGTTTACCATGGCAATTGACGTAATGTTCTGCATTAAACGTTGGCGCATCTACATCTACCATAGTTCCATGGACACGAAAAAGAATTCGCGAAAGTTCTCAATTGTTGGACGACACGGGCAACAACTGGCACAAAGGACTGTAGTCAGATACCTGGGCTAGATCTGGCTAGACCAGTATCTATATTTTAACAAACATGTAGATGCTGCTCTGGCCATGGCCCGAGGCGCTTTTGCTTTACAAAGAAATTGTTTTACAACAGCCAACTCGAAGCGAGAGTGAAGGTTATCGGCTACATGGCCTTCATCCGGCCAATGCTCACCTATGGTTGCTCCTTGCAAGCTTGATGGAAAAGATTCGCTTGTTCGAGAGGGCTTGTCTTAGGGCTTGCCTTCGCCTTTATAGAACTCCATGTCTCAGTACAGTTTCTATTCCAATGAGATCTCATACAACAGGGCAAAACTGATAAGAGTGGACACTTTTCTAGCGACGTTGATTCGAGTTCATACTGCCAGAGCGATGAACTCGGTCAATAACTTGATCTCGTTGGCTTACTACCCCATTTTATAATACCACAACAGTTTCGTCCCCCAAAAAGGTTTTCTGCATCTAGACAAAAACGGACTGATACAAGATATAAATGCGGTGCCGCTCATCTACCACATCGCCAGATCCAGTGTGGATGGGCGACTCAACCACGACCGTTCCGTCACACAACACGCTGAGGAGGGTCTCCTCAAGATGAGATGTTCGGGATGCTTTGCAACATCGAAAATTCTGGTGACTGAGGAGAGAGGGGGTACACAACGATAGTGCGTGTCTCGGAATGCGGGAGAAGTTGGTCTCTGTCTCGCAGTGGATTAAATGTATGTCTTACTGCATACCAACTCCGAATGGCCAATATGAGAAGCAAGAAAAGATATACTCTTCGACCATTCTCACTGACTCGAAAGAGGTGGGCCGTGATAAGTATTTTGCTCGTACTGCGAATCGAACCTGGGCTGCGTAGGAGCTGACACACCAACCCACAACACCACGACCGCCACATTGGAATGATTAACCGATTTGACAGAAACGAATTACGAGCAACCCAAAAGACAGAGATAGCTCAAAGCAAGTCCACTTTGGACGACAGTCTTGCCTCAACCAAGAGCGCCACGGCAGCCATACTTATCGGATTTGTAGGCAGTGACTACACACTTTGATTACGAGAGCCTAGAAAAATCGAGAGAAATGTGTTAAGATAGTGAACACTTTACAGAAGCCAATTTGATTAATCGGAATTTACTGATATCAAGCAGACGCATTCACGACACAAGCTGTCGCAACATCTCCACAACTATGACCATTCCCATTTCATAACCATATCGAACCACCCGATTCCCCAGCAGAGTTTTCGCAGTTAATTCAAAATTGATCTCATTGCCTCACATTACACATGTCCTATTAGAAGGAACATTCTCGTTTCAATGCACACAATGACTGGAAGAAGAAGTAGACTTAACCGCATAGATGCACGATGTCCCTGCAGCTGAAACGGGTCTCCTTGATCACAGAGACAACCAACTTCATACTTGATGGCTCACCGGGTTCATGCTTAGAATTCAAGTGTGCGGTCCTAATCGCATTGCCATGCTATCCATCCTTGAGCGCACGACGAAACGTCGCGACGCCGCCACGGGCAACGAATGGCGGACGAACAGACAAGCGCCCATGTCCCAGGACGGGGAAAACAAAGTAAGACAATGGTTTAAGAGAGAGGGTGCTGAGGAGTGAACAGAAAAATTGCGAGATTTCACAATTTTCGAATTGGTATCCATTCCATTTCGCTATTGGCCATTGCATATTGGCCTAATCGATGTACCTGCGTTGTTGTTCCTGGTGATGTCTTTTTTGTAGTTCCATGTCCGGGATGTGTTATACATACACTAACATTCGCTGTCATGTCATTCCCCTTGTCTACTCCATTCATTCGCTCATTCATTCATGCGTTTCGGTTGTGTGCCAGTCGTGTGTTGTTGCTGCCTCCTCTTTAAGGTTAGGAAAATCGCATGCCGGTTCAGTGGGTCGAATCAAGTCAATGATGGCTTTGCCTTGTGCCATTGAAATGAGACTTGAGCTTTAGCGATGTGTGAGCATACCTTTAAAATTGGCGATCAGTGGTGGTGGCAGGCACATACACACATGAACACATACATCCTTCCAAATGACCTGTATCTCTAGGAGATTGTATAGAATCGGAGTCTCCTTGAGCACACAGGTATATATATATATATTTTCCCATTTAAGGGAGGCGGCCTTTCATGGTTTGCCCGATTAGACAATTCGTCAGAATACATATCCTACTTCAGTTTCAAGTCGTCACAGTCCATTGCGTGCAAGTAGTGGCATCTCCCTGACATCCTGAAGATGATGTACAAAGGAGCGCTCAAAGGAATCCAAGAAGGACAACCGTTTCGAGGATGTCTTAAGGATCTTCTATTTCGATGCATATTGTGACATTTTTGAAGTTGAAGTTTAAGACGATGATGACGAATCGCCGGGAATGGGGAAACAATGCAAACAAAAGGAGCAAAGAACACGGTCAAAGCGAGGGCTGTTGTTTGCTCGGTTTTTTTTTTTTTTTTTTTTTTTTTCTCCTGCCATCCTACAAGAGTTGACACAGGACGAATATGACAGAGAAGCCATGCAACTAGAATGTATTTGTGTTTCTAGAATTCCTGCCCGAGTTTTTTTTTTGTGTCCGTGTGTTGTTTCCATTTCGAATGAACGAAGCACTAAAAGTTTAGAGAATCTGAAGAGGTTCACAAGGACGGACGGACGGACGGAGAATGCGGATAGAAATGCCGTCGTCTCTTAGGATGGAATTTTATTGCATGGACGAAAGTAAATTTCTCCTCTTAAACATTCTTAATGCTGTGCTTTTATAGTGTCTCTGAATTATCCTTGGGATGTTTAGAGACAAAGGCTATAGAACCTGGCACCGAAGCATGGGACATTCGCACATAAGCGCAGCAAACCAGCGGCACACAGCACACCGAATCCGCAAAACGAAAAGAATAACGATGACGATGAAATTTATGAGATGCCTACTGATATGTGAGTGTAGTTTGTTGTCTCTCATGAACCCCCACAGAGAGAGCGCAAGAGGGAGAAGGAACTCCTGCGGATGGTCTCATTAATTAATCATCAAATGTTTATGTCTTTTTAAATGTCGCAGGGATAAAAATAAATAGATTTGGTTTTATTGCCAAGGATGATACCCGCATGGAGGCAGGAGACCCTGATTCGATTGGTTGTGAAGCTGCCGGGGGGACAATTCGATTGGAAATGCAATAAACTCTTCAGATAAAGAGAATACACACATATGTGCGAAACGATGTCGGAGCAAACGAGCGAGATTTAGAGGAACATGTGGGTGGTCATTACAAATTAACAAGCGCTCTGCTCGTCGTAGCCCACGACATGGCTATGTAGGTGGTATACTGTTGACGTTGTTGATTTTTCGAAAGCCAATGGCTGAGATAGAGAATTTAATTCCACAGCAGGCACCCAAGAGAAAATGAATTGTTCAAAAAGACTCGGTAACCTTGGACTTTTATCGGAGACTCCTGTGTGAACATTCAACGCACGTAGACGTACGAAAGAGCTTTAGGTCTGAATGTTGGTACGAATTTATTCCTCACCTTAAGAAAAATAATGGATCATGTGCGTAAAATATAATGCAACTTAGGTACAATGTTACACAAGCGAGCAGTCGTAGTACCAAACTTCAGTATATAAGGTATCCGCGAAACGTATTACCATTTTGCTTGCAGAAGGAACGTTTCACAGTATTCTGTTGCAGATTATAAAAGAGGACGAACTTGGTGTCAAAGCCACGTTATATTCCAACCCTCACATTTGGGTAATGACCGAAAGAATAAGATCGCGAATAAAAGCTGCTGAGATGCGATTTTTTCGCGATGTTGTGGGATTAACTCGAGTGAGACAAATGACAGTGCACGAGGAACTCAACATTGAGTAGCTACTTCTTCGAAGGAAAGGTCTATGCTCCGGTGGTGTGGTCACGTGACACGAATGACGAATGTCCCCTTTATCACGACTTTCGAGGCGGGCGTTGAATACGATTCCATCAGGTAGGCGACAGCTTGGCAGACCCAGGACGAGATGGTTGTACCAAGTCCAAAAACTCGCCTGGTTACGCTTGGTCCCCACTCCTGATGATTTAGAGTCGATGGCAGGGGATCGAGCTTCCTGGAGATCTCTCCTCCGTGGCTTACCCCCGCTACTCCTTTAGTGGATCATGCGGGTCAGAAGATGATGATGACTATAGATAGTAACGAAAGACTTGCCAGTGTAAGCTAACACGCTCTCACATTACAAATGTGTGCGAACAGCCAGACGCCAGAAGGTGTGAAAGCAGCCAGACAACTAAAGTTGTGCAAACAGACAGACGCTATGTAAGCTTTTCAATCCGAACAAACCGTGGGACCAGGCACAGTGATGCAAACCGCCACCACCGTGGGAGCACCGCCGATCATCCACCGAGGGACGGAATTGTGTCGAGACCATTGCTCATCGACACCAAGCAATTAGGATAAGTTAATGTACTCGTAAGCTTGTCTTAAGAAAGCAGCGATCGAATAAAGTCCCTCATAGAGGGAATATAAAAGAAAACAGTGTTTGTATTTAATTTATTGGGTCTATAACTTAATTCGTGCGCTTTGCTAAGAGATGGCGTAACTTGTATTATTCCATTGTTATTATTCCATTGGAACATGCGTTGGAAAGCTACTGCCATTGCACGTCATTTCAGTATATGTCATTCATTTGAAGCGTAAACAACAATAATTTTTTTTCACTCAAATATGTCGAACATTGTACCTGAAAAAGTGTTTTTGCGGGGAGTTCTTCTTCGTTACTTTAATATGAAGAAAACTGCTGCCGAAAGTCATCGTATTTTGATGGAAGTTTATGGTGAACATGCGCTAGCTAAGCGAACGTGCCAAAAGTCGTTTTGAAATCCGGCCAACCAGCCGAATCAACGACAACGCCGAATATCCATGGCGCTCTGTATTTGCTCTGTATTTGGTGGGATGAGAAGGGTGTGCTGTATTATGAGCTGCTAAAACCGGGTGAAACCACCAATGGACACGGTACCGAACACAATTAATCCGTTTGAAGAGAGCAGTTGCCGAAACACGACACGACCAGACACGAGGCAATAATTTTCCATCATGACAACGCTCGGCCCCACGTTGCTATTCCGCTTAAGAACTATTTGGAAAACCGTGGATTTGAAGTTTTACCCCACCCGCCGTATACCACAGATGTCGCCCGTTCTGACTACCATTTGTTCCGGTCGATGCAGAACGCCCGCACTGAAATACGGTTCACATCAGAGCAGAATATCAAAACTTGGCGCAGTTCTTTTGGGATGGGATCCACAAATTGGCAGAAAGATGGGAAAATGTCATAGCTTCAGATGGGCAATACTTTGAATAATACTATTGTTTTTCTTAAATAAACTTTAAACGAAAAAAACCCGAACGAATTAAGTTATAGACCCAATATACGCATCAGAGTTGTTAAATGTGATCCCTGAGAGACAAATGTATCGCGTCCTTTTTACAAACAACAACAATCCAGCTGTGATGCCTCTTTGGGCACTGCGATGCGAGTACCATCTTCCTTCTAATATAATTATAAATACGAAAGTTTAATCGCGCTAAGCAGGGAAATATTTAATTGGTCGAGAAGCAGCTGATAGTCACACGGCTACGTGTCTACTTCACAGAGCAGAACTTTCACAACAGAGTAGCAACGCCTCCGAAGACAACGTTGACTGTAAGACTCTCCTGTACTATGAAAATTAGCAAAAACTTTATTCATCGCCGAAGTTTCGATGTACTACACGTACAATGTATCCAGAAAAGGGTGGAAGCGCCATGGCCAACAGGGAACACCTATCAAAAAATGGCCAGTAGTAAAGGCAGGTGAAGCTCTCGGCCGGATGTACACCGTGCACGTTACAAATTGTGAAAGCTTCTGCTTATGTATGTTCCTCAACCGCGTACGGGGCCCAACCAGCTTCCAAGAAATTAAAACCATCGATGGACAACAACAAGCTGCGTACAAACAAGTTTGTGGGAAGCTTGGATTGTGAGAAGCGGAGACAGCAGTATAGGTGTCGGTCACCACAAACGTTCAGAAGACTCTTCACTATATTAATTAGCACCTACGAACTGTCCAACCAGATCCAATTGTGGGGAAAACACACGGAAGCAAGGAGATATATCGCGCGGGAAGCAAGGGGTAGACAATTCTAATGGAGGTCTCAGCTTCGCCAAGACAAAAATATAGCATTGACCGTAGCTGCTTCCAGCATTGCTGCAACGTTGCTGAGCATTGGAAGCACTGCGCATGCAAGAGCAGTTGCCGCTGAACTCTTCTACAGCTGTGTAAATTAGCTGTTTGCGACGAGTATACTACGACACATTAGCGTTCAGTTGCAGCATTAAAGCGAAACCTCCAAGACATTCGTAATGGGTGGTGTAATCGCCTTGTCGGAGACTTCAGACTATGCCTATGTCAAAGCATAGCCGTGGTCGAGAAGTGTCGCCTCAAATTGAATAGTTTTAAAAAAGTGAGTTCTGTGCTTTTACCAAGCAATACATTTTTTACAATTTTTCCAATTTTTTTGCGCTGGTAAAACTATTAAATAGACTGAAGACAGACTGACAAGGAGACAATCTTGCATAAAATGATACACAAGTGGCTTACCGAATTTCAAAGGCATTTCCCAAAATTGTGACAGTTCAATACTTTCAATCTGTCAACCATTGGCAGGGAAGTGCTAGCAAACACTACTATTTTCTGCTGCTCTGTATGCCAGACATGCATTTTGGTCCACAGTTAATCTAGTGCAAGAAATGCTTAGAATAAGTCACTCTTAAAATTTTCTGAACCTATATGTCCGCTGGACTACTTGTGCAACTACATCTCCTACTCACTACATCTACAAATCTATCCCGCTTCCTGGAAACCCCACTCTTCTTCTCCTTCGAATGGTGCTACAGTCGGGGTGGACCTGGGCCTCAACCAACAAGCCTCTCCAGCTTGCTCGATCTTTAGCTAGCTGCCTCCAGCTGCCCCTTAAGTGCGTTGCTCCGACTTGAGTGACAGTTGCTTTCATCTACATAAATACAGCGTATCTACTTCTTCGTTTCAACTTAAGAACTTTATACATTCATTATTAAAAGATAAATAGTTAGGTTAGGCAGCGGCGCACAGTGGTTCCACATTCAAAATAAATACCCGAAGCGACATATTTTTCTCGGCCAAGCGGTATATGTTTTTCGATCCTACAAATATGAGAACCTAGGAATCGAAAAATTGGTTGACTTCTGATGAGAATCGACACACGTATTCCACTTGTCTGAGAAAAATATGTCACTTGGGGTATTTATTTCCACTGCGGGACCACTTTGCGGCGTCTGATCACAGAGAGTGCGGTGGGATTCACTTACACC
This sequence comes from Eristalis tenax, assembly GCA_905231855.2. Lineage (NCBI taxonomy): Eukaryota > Metazoa > Arthropoda > Insecta > Diptera > Syrphidae > Eristalis > Eristalis tenax. Next base: position 59,197,148 of record HG993124.1, on the reverse strand, counting down.
TGTGCTGCACTTTGAGCAGAAATTAAGTATGATGGAGACGCCCAACTTCACAGCTAATTGACCCCTAGTCCATCGACGAATTTCAGAGGCTTTTTGGCAGTTATTCACGAAATAATGTGCGTTCTGTGCTTGGTCAATTTGGCTTTAGAAAACGATACAAAAGATGTTGTCAACAATTTTCAGCGGCAAGAGAGGTAGAAGTTGGGCAACTCTATCATACTTCATTTCTGCATTTGAGTCGACTTATGTCACATTTCCTGGAATCGTTTGGATTTCTGCTGGAAATTCTATGGATTCATTAAGTCCGTCCAGGATATCTTTTGCTTTCGTATGATACAAACCAGCTACAGGCAAGGAGGTAGGGGATTTCTCCCTCCGGTTCAGCGCGGTGTCTTCTAACAGGCCAACGCCTCGTAGGACACCCGATCAAGTTAATTATGTTTCCACGGTTTACGCAGTGTATTCTTTGAGCGGCAGCTCAAAGTGTATTCTTTGAGCGGCAGTTCAATTTCGGCATGGACATCCATCATCCATGTGAAACAGAAATGATCAGATTAAGCGCTGTCCATTTGAACACCGTCAAAGGGTCAAACGGAGCGTCAAAGGGTTCCCTAAAACTCTTTTAGACTTCCCTAGAGTTGATGTTGACCCTCAAACATATAGTCACAAGCTACAGACTGCACACCCAAAGGACTACTATTCAATTTTAGTGTGATTGCCAGCAGTTTGATGATTTTTACGAAACCTCGAGTCTGCTGAAACATTCAGTCCGACAAATATTTCCGCAGTTAACATGCATTCGCCAGAGTCAAGCATCAAACAGCACATAATTCTCATGCGTGCAATTACGCATCCGAAAATTAATGAACTCATTAATTGCCATCTGCTAGTCTCCTGCCGTTCGACACACACACAGAGGCAAGGGCACCACCACTAACTTCACTTAATTCCAAGCATGGATATGAAAACCAGCCTAACATCCGCTCTATCACTCTACGGGTTCATTTAGCGGTGCCTATCGTATGCCCCCCACGAGAGTGCTCCGAACAAGCATTGAAATCAAGTCAGACAGCTCCGGCACTAGTTCGCGTAGCAGCTACAATCGCGCGAACAGGGAATCAGGAAATGGCAGAGAAGGAAATCGTTCGGAATTAGTTTTTGTCGGTTAGCTGTGTCCGCTCACACCCGAGCATACCTAACTAGTTTCTGAGGAAAATGTAGGGAAAAACCTTTTTATGATTAACGGTAATTATTTGAAGATGTTCACAAAGAGTAGTGGAACTGCAAACACGCTTTTTCCATTACCTCCAACACAATGCGGCACTTCCGGTGTGAAGGTGGCTAAATAACCTCACACGACGATTTTCCCCGAAAATCTCGTTTCCCTACATTTTGCTCGGTTTTTTTTTGTGTTTCCTTGCTCCTGGCCTCATCCTTTGCTGGCATTCTAACCCAACATCTAGATCGCATACACATTCAAGCCCCGTTTTTTGCGTTTTTTCCCCCTCATCGCCGGTACTTGTTCGCTGCAGGATTGCACAAGGCTCACACATGTGTTCCGGTTCCCAAAAACTTCCCTCAGCTCCACGACGACAAGGAGGGGTTGATTCAGTGTCGGGGTGAGTCTCGTGCGGAGGTGCGGTGGGTGGGTGAACTTAAATTGCTAACCAAAGTTCAAAACCTTATATTGGTCAATAAAATTTCGAAAGTTCCTTTCTCCTGTTCACTTGGGTTAAAGTGCTTCAACATTTTCCCTACGTGCCATTGCTGCTTTGAAATAGCACACCACACAAGCGTACCCACGGCCCACAGCCGTATCGCCGCATTCGATTTTCGATTTCACCCCCACTCGGATGGATGATGGTTTGGACTTTCTGTTTTCTCGCTGTTCTAGTGCCATTCCGATGTCCTGTTGTTTGTTGAAAAACTTTCGACAACACGCAAAACACTGACCAAGTAAACCAATCATCCTCTAACAAAACTGTCGTAGGGATCCTCGTCTCCACTCCTCCTCTGGACCACCTTTTCGTTGGAACCGCTTCGCTCTCCGGGACAAAGGTAGGGAGCTAAGAGGAGAAAAAAAAAAACGCACAGAAAAAACACAGGCGGGGAGTGAGGCCGTAAATTTATGAATTCGATTTGTAGAATGGTCTCCGCATATTCGGGCGGCTCTGTGGGTGCTCTACTTTACTCTTTGAGTGGGTTGAATGTAAAATAGGATTTTCAACGTTTTAGTTGTTTTTTTTTTTTTTTTTTCTCAACTTCCTTTCAGGCGTGAATAGAGGAGGGCGGCATGTGGTCGATGGTAGATGGGTGAGACAATTGTAAGAGCAATTCTGTGTCAGATGAAAAATGTATTAAGCCGCAATGTGAATTGGCAGAGTGTAAAGGACTCCTCTGCATGGGAAAGGTGTGGACTTGCAATTTTCGATTGAACTTTAGATTAAGGATTGAAATTGAGATTTGAAACGTACAAGTTTGATACTTTGGATTAGATTTGTGAGTTAAATGTGTTCCGGAGGAGAGGAGGACATTTTGAACTGCTGCAGGGTGTTGGATATTAGAGACGGAGCAATGCAAACGAACGGAGCCCAGTGTGGTTGATAGGGACGGCTTAGTCGGTACTAAATAGCATAGAAACTGGGATCTGTGTGTGGTACATGGTTTCCATGGGATTTCGTTTCTTTGTTGGGCCTGCTATTACTGACAGTGTGGGTCATCGGTTCCGGCATAGTCATACTGATGTCATCAACTTCCTTGGATAAGAGCAACAATGACTCGTTTAATTTAAGGAAGATGTTATTTAATTTAAGCTTTATTACAATGTGTTGAAAGTTTGGGACAGGCCGAGGATTGGTCAAGGGGCAGCCCGTTTCCATTGCCGTAACTTCTGAAGCTAAGCCGACAACATTCTTGTATTCGTATTCGCTGGCCATTTTCCTGTTCTTCCTCAGTACCGTTGATGTTATTGTACGTTGCTCATATGTTTAGCCCCCAGTTACCAATTATACACGCCAAGTTGTTTGAGGTGCTTGCTGCTGTGACCGCCATCAGTTTCGTTGGTGTCTTCTACTGCGTTGTCCCACTGGAGCCGAGTAGAAGACTGTTTGGGCAGCAACCCTGCTTGTCCATACGCTCTACATAGCCTGACCAGATTAGACGAGATTAGATTTAGATTTAGAGTAATTTATTATATCGACGTAAGCTGGACAAATCGGAGGTTATGGTAATTTCCAGAACGCCTGTTCAATGCACTCTACATGTGAGTGGAGTCCCATCGAAGCAGGTGGAGAACTTTCTTGGCGTATCTCGGCGTCTTTTTCACGAGTGATGGAAGGAGTAATGCTGATCTTTCCTGTAGGATTGGTAAAGCTGAGACAATTTTGAAACAGCTTGGTGGATCTGTAATCAGGAAGGCCGAGCTTTGTGTCAAAGCCAAGTTAGCGGCTTTCAACTCAGTATTTGTTCCAAATCTCGCCTATGGTCATGAAATTTGGGTAATGACCGAAAGAATAAGATCGCGAATAGAAGCTGGTGAGATGAGATTTCGTGCTGTTCTGAGAATTACTCGCCGGGATAGGGTGAGAAACACGGCAGTGCGCCAGCATGGCAAATTTGAGCAGCTGCTTCTTCGAACGGATAGGGCTATGCTTTGGTGGTTTGGTCAAGTGGGTCGAATGTCCCCATCATCACGATTTCCGAGGCGGTCGTTGAATGGGACTCATCTGGTAGGTGACCCCTTGACAGACCCAGGACGAGGTGGTTGGACTGAGACATAACTGCTGATTATTTAGAGTCTATGGCGGAGGATCGAGTTGCCCGGAAATCTTGTTTTATCTCCGCTGCCTTTTTAGAGTATCATGTAGGTCAGAAGATGATGATGAACTAGTCCGTTGTCCTATCGATATTCGTATGTGCCTTGACTACAACAAAGAAATTAATCGAGTCAAAGTTGGCTCCTCGGAAGCGTCGGGCATCGAAGGAACAGTGAGGGAACCGCCTACTAGCTACATAGAGGTTCCACACCGTCACGAAATCCACCGGCTTGTGTCGGTTTTCCGAGGTGGTATCATTCTGGCCATGTAATCAACAGCACCACATTAGTATATCCCGGCGAGGTCAAATTCGTGGAGTAATAGTGGACAAACTACTTGACTGGAATCCATCTGCCATAAGTCGTGCTACTAAAGCAATGTGGGCCAGCAGACGTCCAGCAGCGGACATGGGTCTCACTCCCATAATTATGCATTAGTTGTGCACAATGATGGCGAGACCCCTTTTCACATATACGGACATTGTTTGGTTGCTTAAAACCCTCCTACAGAATCGCACGTCTTGCATAACAAGTGCCATTCTCTCTTGTTCCACAAGCTGTAGTCGGAACAACTCCTTTATCAATTTTACTTAGGAAAACAGCTGCCATTAAACTGCAGCTGGATTATACGACCACATGAAAGAGACATGTTTTGTGTAATGCCGGATATTTCGGCAGGATTTTCGAGGTTGAAATATTGGATTGAGAAAACTGGGCCAAAAGCGTTCCAACGCTAGACGACTAGACCCCAGAAGTCCATACCAGACTTCAAGGACGGATGAAAGATGGCCTCTGGAGCTGGATCTGGCTTCTTCGGAACCAATAGAAGGATTTCCGTACATATGGGGTCGAGAGTCACAGTGTTTCAATCCGAAATTGACTCCATTCAGATCTGGGTCACACACAGATCACAAAGATGCTGGCACTTATATATTTTCCGACAGTCATACAGCACTTCAGGGTTTTATCGTCTAACCTTATGGACTCCGAAATGGTAGTATGCCTGACACAACAAAGTGAAGCTCGGCTGGGTCTCTGGACACAAGGGTATTGTAGGCACCGAAACTGTAGATGAACTCGCTATAGCTGGCTCCAAGTCTGCGTTCATAGTTCCTGAACCATACTGGACATCAGCTACAACACTTATTAACGAATGGGCAAACAAACTTCGACTAGACTAGAGACAGCCCAGACAATTAATCGAAGAATATGGCCTCCTTCTCTGCTTTCGACGAAAAGAGCTTCCGTGCTGGCCGCTTCGACCTGAATTGCCACCTGTACTTGTGCCAACACAAGGTATGTCGGCTTTGCCTGGAAGAGAATGAAGCATCCGAACACCTTTTATGTGAACTTCCGGCATTTTTCTGGTTACAGGCACTACTTCAGTGGAACTACAGAGAACCCCTACGAAAGCCTGGTTCGCATCAGTTCGCCTTTTGGATTAACTGCAACTCTTCGATACAATAAATCTCTTCAGGAAGGGTATGGTTGCCATGACGGCAGGAGGGTGCAAGCCTTTCGTATGGCTTTTGTATTTTGCTATCCACCTCAAGGTTACGCTTCAAGTGACTTAATCACAGATTGAGTGCACTCGGCTCTCAAAATTCGATAAATTCTCCTGATGATGTCTGACTTTCCATAATTTCTGACCACACACAATGGCTACTCTCTTTCTCCGTCGAGATTTACTGCCCATCACCGGATTCGACAAAACCCAAAATGGCACTACCGACAAGTGAAAATCTACCGCATGTCTAATTCAATTCGAATCCCATCGGCTACCACCTGAAAATGACGTGATATTTTTTGACTTCAACTTTCGAAAGACGTCGACGCTTGTACAGTTACCTGAAAATTATGTGAGATTTTCAGGGAATTGCTAAACTTCCAGGTTCTGTATTAGAGTTCCCCATCGATTTTGAAATGCTCTCCATCGCCACACCAACGCCAATGTCACAGCACACCCAGTGTTTTTTGGTGCACAAGCGGTGTGGCCTACACAAGAATTTTGAATAATTTAATACGAAAGTTTAACAATGTTCTCGGTTTTTGACAAAATTTTAGCCTCTCTGAGGCAGTGGAATCGACAGCCGAGCGGGGTGGGTAGAATTCCTATCGAATACATATTTTTTTGAAAACATTTGTTTGTGACAAGTTCTGAAGTGTAAATTATTTTTTGGCGCTAATCCGCCTCGCAGAGGAAGACTTTTGGTGTGAATTTCGTGTCGCAGTGAAGGGGGACTTCAACTCTGTGAAGTTGTGTACAGCGAGCTAAGACAACAGCGGGGATGAAACTTGTTCAGGTGCTTTGGAGTTCTTAACTTATTTCGAATGTAAATAGGACTGCGTTTATACAAATCGTTAAATATCATATAGTCTGTTCTGACGATGATTCTGTGAATTTTGATGACTTTGTTTGCTTAAGTCTTTCATCTAAACACACGAAGCAATGTACTCGATTAAGGAACTTTTATTGACAATTAATCCTTAGATGGACAGCTACAGGCGTACTAAATGTATGTGTCATTTACTAGTTATTTTAATTAGCTTAACTAAGCAAACTTAAAATATTGTTACGTTTAGCCCAAATGAGTCTACGTAATAAAACACAAAAGTTCACCATGACACTATTCACACTGATTTACTTCTTATGATTTATTACACTTAAGCCACCTCTATTACTTTAGTACAAAACTCTTTGTTGCCTTTCAGACTGAAACGACTAGCACTTTGAACACTATAATATCTCAAGCTGAACTGCACTGTAATAAATATTTGACTGAACTGAACTGAACTGTAACAATTCTCCAACTGATCTGATGGGAGTCAGTTCATCCCATCGACCGTCGGCCCGATGTTTATACCTCACAATAGTTCTTCTAGATCATACTCTCGCCACGGGTCTATGGAATTTCCCCGCTGACGCTTATATACACGGTTTTTTGTAATTTATCAGTGTATAGGTGGCGACATCCATTCTTGCAGTATGTACAACAATTTCGGGAATACTCTTTGGAGTTGACGGAAAATAGCAAAAAATTGTCGCAATTCCAAAAAAGGGGAACGCTGCCAAAGTTTCAGGATATAGGCCTCTATCGCTCTTGAGCAATAGAAGCAAGATCCTGGAGGACCTGGTAGCTCTCAGCGATAGTCTACCGACCTAAACATCATTCCGGATATTCAGTACGGTTTTCGGGAAAAAAAAACATTCATCACTACATCCTCTCATGAAGTTCCACCACGATTTTGTAGCTGCGCAGAACAATAACGAGGTCACCGTCGCCGGCTTCCTGCACGTAGCAAAGATACGTTACGATACGGTCTGGATTGAGGGACTCATCTATAAGCTGAACCAGATGGGATTCTCCTCATTCCTCATAATTTATAGCTTTATGCATTCCAGAAGATTTTACGTTTAAATTGAAGACAGCAAATCGGCGGGAGTTGCAATAGGATCAAAACTAGGACCGTATGGCACACCATCCCTAAGATCAGCATGACGAAGCTCGCAATTTTCGAAAAAAAAAAAAAATACTGCGAATATGTACCGGACTCACATTCGACAGACACCGTCAAAGGCACCACAGCAACAATAGGCTTTAAGACCAAGCACGCACCATTCCCCTGCAACAGTACATGGTGAAACTGTTCAGAAAGCAGCTACTAGAAATAAACACCCATCATAACGAGGAAATTAGGAACATGGGAGACACAATCCCCGGACAACGCTACTTCAACGACTTAAATCCGCTAACGAGCAGAACTTTCCAACGACTTCGAACAACGATCTACATGGATTCTACCAGAGCAGCGATAGCAATCAACATTGAGGCTGAGTCAGCTACCACGCCAACAGGACAACTATGCACAAGCCTTCAATAATAATAAACATAACATTAAGCAAAGTACATCAGTTGGGCCCCGATTGTTGAGCCAACGCCCTAACCTTTAGTTTGTAAGTCTAGTTGTAAACTCAATTGTAAAAAATAATTCTGATCAAATAAAAATGGAATGGTACGGTATCTAATGGTAAGGTGTTCTTAGCAGCACGGCGCAGATTGGATGAATGAATCAAGCCAATTTTTGATATTCTCCTCTGATGTGAACCGTATTTTAAGTGCGGGCGTCCTGCGTTGACCGGAACAAATGGTAGTCAGAAGGGGCAAGGTCTGGGCTATAAGGCGTATGGGGTAAAACTTCCCATCCACTGTTTTCAAAATAGTTCTTAACCGCAATAGCAACGTGGAGCCGAGCGTTGTTATTGCCTTGTGTCTGGTCGTCTCCGGGCGTTTTGCGGCTACTGCTCTCTTCAAACGGATTAATTGTGTTCGGTAGCGTGTCCATTGGTGGTTTCACCCGGTTTTAGCGGCTCATAATACAGCACACTCCTCTGATCCCACCAAATACAGAGCATTACATTCGCTGGATATTCAGCTCTGCCGTTGATTTGGCTGGTTGGCCGGGTTTCAAAACCCGGTACGTTCGCACTTTTGGTACGTTCGCTCAGCTAGTGCATGTTCACCATAAACTTCCATCAAAATACGATGACTTTCGGCAGCAGTTTTCTTCATATTAAAGTAATGAAGAAGAACTCCCCGCAAAAACACTTTTTCAGGTACAAATTTCGACATATTTGAGTGAAAAAAAATGATTGTTATTTACGCTTTAAATAAATGACATATACAGAAATAACGTACAATGACAGTAGCTTTCCAACGCATGTTCCAATGGAATATATACAAGTTACGCCATCTCTTAGCAAACCGCACGAATTAAGCTATAGACGTTTATATATATATATCACAATACTTGTCAGAATTGCTGGGAAAAGGAATGGGAGCTGAATCGATGAGCTTAAAGCGTAGTTAAAGATCTAATACATTTGAATACTAAAAATCTGAGTCGGTAGTGCACACAACATTTTTAGGGTATGTCCTAGTTTTTACTAATTGTAAAATGATTGAATTGGATGTCATTCGCACACATAAATGCATGGTACATGTTTAAAGCATATTTGAGGACGTGTTTGGAATGGATCCACAATAGAGGTGACCCCGTTGGGATAGGTCTCCTTCACATCACACTTAAGACTTGTCTGCCCTGTTGTGTGCTCGCCTGAAGTCGTTTTTATCAACATGATGGGTCCGTATCAGGGTAGCTGCAGGACAGGACAATCCACCGTCGACCAGATCTTAACACAACTTCAGATCCTGGAACAGACCCAAGAAGTTCGAAAATCTAAAACCTCCACCTACTCGTCGAGCATAGAGACGAGCTATACAACACCAGGTCTAGTTTCGACATTCATGCCAGGGTTGTCAGATGTGCAGACACTACAATCGGTTTATCGCTACACTCTGAAAAAGGCGATAGACGATATATTTTACTGTAAATTTGTTTAACTATTTTTCTCTTTTTTTCTTGTCGCAATTTCCTTCACAATTATTGTTTTACAATATTTATTCTTACAACTCGTATTATATTTCAGCTGAAAGACATAAGTCAATATCGAATCTCTGTGTGTAAATTGTGTGGCAACACTATTGTACGTTTTTAAATGGGAAATAAATAATGATGGATTGATTGAAAGAGATGTGCCCGAAAGAAGAGTAGGCTGACATAGTAGCAGGCTGACATTGAACGACATCAAATAACATTAACATCACTTCCGTTTAACAATTTGCAGGACCACGCGAAATACTGAAAGGGTTCCTCTAGTTGGGAGATGGATTTCTTATAGCACAAATGCCAACAAGTCAGGGGAAACCAAAAATGTGGCTGAGGTCAGTACAAGAAGAAACCAAGGTTCTGCCTGCCACCCTTGCAATGCAGGCCGTCTCTCGTAACTGCACCTTAATCCAAATTCCAATGCTTGTTGCAGGACGTGTAGTAGTTCATGCAACAACGAGTTGAAATGAAATAAAATAACGCCAAGCTGAAGGGCATAAGCCCATGCACTCGGTACAGGGAAAACCCCTGTCTGAAGCAAAACATGACCACAACTAATGCATGCGACGTATGTAAGTACGCCCTGCACACACGCTCATATTCGCACAGAATGTAAGTTTAAAGATTAATGACGTAAGGAGATGAGCAAACAAACCATGGAAGTCTCGAATTATTTATTCTATGGTTCGATACCCTTCGTTTGTGTCGACAAGAATGAAGGTTACGTTACGACTCCTGTTCCACATTGTTTGCCTACTATTCATCCTTCCGGTGTGGTAACCACCAGATACGAGCGTACGAGTGTACGGACGTACGCCAGCTTGTGCATGGATAGAATGTAAGCAGTAAGGGCCATAGCAGAAATTATAATAATATTTGAAATTGCTATCTTAAAGGTTGGGTAAACTTGTTTAGTAGTTCCACCTCAACAACTCCGGTACTTGCATGACATGTTTATTGTTTCATATACACTCGTCTGTGCACATTCATACGAGTACATCCATCCATGGTGAGGGCTATACATGTGCACCAGGACTTCGAAGAAAACTTACTGTTCCCTCTTACGGGGCTGCGACGCACAGGAGAGGAATACGGTCGGATTTGGTGGCAGACGGTGGACTCAAAGTGAAGTTAGTTGGTGCACAGATGAAAAGTTTATTAGTCCCTAACTGAGAGGGTGTGGCAGAGTGTCTTCAATCAGAAGGATTTTCTCTGGTCTTGAGAGAATCCTGAAACAAAGTGCTAACTCAGGTGGTTCGATTTTGAATTGACTTAAAATCAAGCAACCGGAAACTTTACGCATCCACTGGCAGGACGAGCACTTCAATTGCTTCTGTTAAAGCTGCGAAATAAATTATTTTGTGAGTCTGCTGCCAATTGGCATGCTCAATAAGATCCCATAAATAATTATTTTAGTGCTTGGGGTCGAGCTTTGCTAGTCATCAGGTAGATTGTGAGGATACAGAGAGTTAGTGGTATCTCCGCGATAACAATGATTATAAGCAATTGTGTTTTGTGAGAAAACAAGATTACAAGATACAAGCCCATTGTTTGTGAACTAGGGGAACGTTATCAAAATGCTAAGACTGCATGTATGTGAGTCACTACCAACTCATTTTAAAAGTCGTTGGCTGCGGATAGGGATCTTAGCACTTTTGCTTATGCATAAACGAATGTGTCGGGCAATGCATTATCAATCCCTGAATTTGAGTAATAACGTGCCTAGCACTGATGGCATTCCGGTGGAATTTGTTAACTCCTGAACGCAATATATCGTGCTTTTCTTTAACAGATTGTATGCTGCGGCCTTTATTCGAGCTATGTTTAGTGGAAGTAGAATTTTTTCCAGTCTCAAAAGTGGTGAATCAAATGTGTCAGAAAATTAAGGGGCAATCTACATTCTCAACTCAATTAGAAAAATTTTTACTGCCACTTTATACAGTAGTTAGATGAACTCGATTCAGATGAACAATCATTTCATTCTTATTTATCCCAACTTAATCTATAATTTCATACCATGTTTATTACAATAATGCAAGTTAAATAAGAAGGAAGATAATCATTCTATAACTATGAGTACTAGTATTGAAGGCAAACACTGGCTTAAAGTATGGATATCCTCATTCACACTTGCAACACAATAAAATGAATTCACCTTTCGCTAGGCAACAGCTTATCTGCAAACGCGATTGGTTGTCCACCCAGTGATTGCAGAAAATGTGAATTTATAAAAATTTAGAACAGCAATGGACCATGCACACAGCCCTGAGGGACACAATTCTTAATTGTAAGAGAATTGCTGAAACCCTATTTATTTTCAGCCCTTGCTTTCCATCTTTGCGATAAGAATGAAAACATTCAAGAACAACTCCTCTAAATGCATAGAATTTTCCGTGATCTACTACATCAAAGGCTTTGGACATTTCGATGAACAGCGCCTTAGTAGGTTTGGAACAATTAAATACAATTTAGAACACAACATTAGAATAGCGTCTTCAGTGGATATTGTTGATCTAAAACCAAACTGATTGCTTTTAGAACAATTGTTGATAATCTAAAAATGAAATCATGCAAGCTTTCAAAAGGTTTTCAAACGGTTTTTAAAAGGTCATAAGTAGAGAAATGGCGGACGATCATGATCTCCTTTTTCGAAAAGAGGCATAATTGCTGCAGGGAAGTACCTTCACTGGTAGTAACATCACTCGAGCAATAGCCCCCGCATGTGGGAAATAACTTCACTTTTAAAAAGTCAACTTATTCCCCACCAATGTTGGGGAATACTTACACTTTTTGATGGGAATTAACTTCACTTTCAATTTCATTACAGTCTCTTATTTTCTGGAGGTTTTCATGCGCAGCATAAATATGGTGTGTAATGTGGGTAAACCCAAATAATTTTCTATAATATACAGTGGCGTAGGTATAGAGGGGAATGCTGCCCCCTGCATGTCCCTTGTCTGGGTCAACATATGCCAACATTAGATTTATTTCGTTTTCGACAGCGAAATAAGGCCAAACAAATTTTACGTTATTTCCAAATTTAAATTGAAAGAGGGTTAAATTTTATCTTTTGACTTTATTTTGTTGGGCACCCTAGCAGTGCCGAGAAATAACTTAAGTAGTATTGACTTTACTCGGGCTAATAACTTTACATGCCTAAGGTGGAAATAAGGTGGAAGATAATATCACTTTCTGGTGGAAAATAACTTTTAATAACTTTTATAATCCACTTTTAATTTCATAACAGTTTCTTCTTTTCAGCAGGGGTTTCTAAAAGGTTTAGTGAAGTGGACACTTTCAATTTATGAAGCCATTCAAATAAAGAGAATTAAAATAACAGTCCTCGGGTCGGCATTATTCACGGTAAATTCTCGATCTGGCTGGATTTCTCTTTTAAAATCGACTTATTTAGGATTGTATAAATTACAGTTAATTTTGTCTTTGTTGAAGTTTTCTCTTTTTTTTCATTGATTGAAAGTATTGTATCAGTTTCATTCTGATTGTTGTGGGGTGCAAATCGCAAGGAACTTTCTTTAAAGCAATTAGTCCGCTAGATGCATTGTTCTGTCTGTAGTGAACAAATTTAATGTAATTGTTCCACAAAAATAAACTGCAATGAATGCATGTGTTAATGTAGCAAAAGAAGATGCTGACTATATTAAGCCCAGTGGGCAACATTTTCGGTGCGACAAATGTGTAACGTTAAGATGTAACTCTCTTCACTTGCCAGTGCCGGTGGCACCCAAAGCATACAACAAAAAAGAGAATACATCATCACTGGTGAACTTTCTGCAGAATCTCCCAGCAGCTGACGATTCCACCAACAACACTAACGGCGATGGGCAATGCACTCTTCAGATGATTTACGCCAAACTCTCTAAATTGGAGAAACCAAACCATCGATTCTGACTCCAATTGAAAGAACTAACAAAGGAAAACACCGAGCTTAAATCGAGAGTTAATATTCCGGAGAGATTTTGTAAGAATCGATTATCACTCAAGTTATCATTCGAATGCACCTATCACTAATAGGCGATACTATGCCGCAAGACGTATTCCTAAGCTGCATACCAGTACAGACATCGGTCGCTCTGCAATATGCAAACAATCACTTGAGTGCAGAGTAGAATGTGCACCAGAAATTATATATTAAAAAGATGGCCAACTTCACAGATGATTGATCCCTATCTGATTGGTCAATTTGGGTTGAGAAAACGATAGAAAAAAATCTTGTTAAAATTGTTAAGGAGCAAGAGAGGTAAATGTCTAATATCTCTATAATATTTCTTCTCTGATGTATTTTATGTGAGAGCTAACGCAATTTTTTCTGAGTCGGTATACATTTTGCTTAAAAGGCTAAGAGCAAGCTACTTGTGATTAGAGGCACTTCAGTAAGATTCTAAAGATTATTACGCATCCATGTCTTTCTCCACCTGCGTGCGTCACTATAAACGCGGGCTCCCTCTGCGGCGTTGTCCCACAGGTTCGGAGTCGAAGCTGAGTTGTCCATGCTCCCAGCCAACCTTAGACGTTGGATCTGTAGACGTCTGACTAGGCTCATGTCGCTGTACAACCCGTACAGCTCGTGGTTGAATCTTCTCCTCCAAGAACAGCAACGAACGCAGAACTTTTCTCTCGCAGAGACCAAGGAATTCCGCCAATCACGTCAGTTGAAAGGACTCCTAGAAGGTCCTCCAGTTTTGGCGTGTAAGCTTTGCACGATCTTCTCCAGGATGATGTGAAGGAAGTCACATGACAGTGCGTCGGTGAGTTCGTTTGTGACCCTGATGGAGCAGCGAGAATCCCCCATCAACATCCTGCACAACCTGACGGGTTTGGAAGGAATGTCAAAATTAGAAATGGCGTTATATAGCTCGTCTCTCTGCACGCTGTCATATGCGGCCTTGAATTCGGCGAATAGGTGGTGGGTGTTGATTTGAACTTTATGTGTCTTTTCCAGGATCTGCCGTAGTGTAAAGATCTGGTCGATGGTGGACTTGCCCTGGCTTGAAGCGAGACGGGTATTGCTGGTGAATTCAGGGAGAGGAGGAATGCAGTTTTCTAGCTCACTTGAGTATCGTTTGTTAAAATAGCGACGATCAAATACGGCGATGTTCGGTCGAATCTAATGACTCTGCGATGTTGTTGTTTAATATAATTTTCATCGCACGCTTTTGGATTCTATCGAGGAGGTGCTTAGTGGTCTTGGGGGCACCATACCAGAGGTGAGCATTGTACTCAAGTTTGGGGTGGATACACGTTTCATAAATTAAAGCCAAATCAATGGTGGTGAAATACTTCTTGCATCGAATAAGGAAACCTAAATATTTCGCCACTTTAAATATATGATCGTTCCAACTACGTGTTGTGTTGATACACATCCCAAGGCTAAAAAATTTTTCGGTTTCATTGAGACAGGCGCCATTTATGGATAATGGCTGACAATCATGGGTCCGCTTGAGTGACAGCAGACAACATTCAGTTTTTGAAGCATTAAATTCCTCTTGGTTGTTCTTTCCCCAATCACATATGTTGTCAAGATCGGAATTCAATGTGCTTAACGTATGCTGCGGTCCTAATTTGATCGTCGTGTGTCCTGGAACGAGTATGAAAAGCTGAGAATGCTGTCATCTGCGACTTATTGAACTGGATTAGAAGTAGCAGACAAGAGCTCATTCATCAAAATAGAACTTGCTCTATACAGAACTTTTGCTTTTTGCAGAAATGACAATATTTTGCCGCTAACCACCATAGGAACGGAAAAGGCGACCTACCCCGAAAGTTTGAAAAATCGTCTATATCTTCAAAACGGTTAGTTTTTCGGCTGTGTCGAGAATGCAAAGACGTTTTTTGACCTCTCATCAGTGCCGCTGAGCCCAAAATAATTTAAGAAAAAGTAGCGGCCATATGTTGCCTGTAGGATCTACAATGAAAAATCGCTCATACGTCAATTTCGGTGTGTTCTTCTGTTTGGTGAAGTTAATGCTATGTGTTAGTAGAACCTGTAAATACTCGAACTCCTGAACTACTTCAAAATGTGGGTTGTTTATGAACCAATTTTCTTCAGGATGTCTTCTGTTTTCAGTGCGTTTGTGAATTATTTCGAAGACCCTAGACCTCACAAAAGATGAGTGGGCCGACAATAAAACCATGGTATCTCCGTATAATAATACCTTCAGAGTAAGGCTCATTTCACACCCTCTTTTATTGCATTCTTTTACATTCACTTGGACGCCCCATATCTCTAGGACATGACACAACTAAGCACTATTAGCATCAGTCAACTTCATAGCATATATTACATATGGCTCGCGGATTAGGTTATATCAGATCTTGTGGTAACACAATGGGTCTACTTTTGGCCTAAATGCGGTTACCTTTAGAGTAGTCCGCCGCTCTAACCTAACCTGACCTTTAAACAATTCAAATTCGACACAACTCAAGACATACAGAATTTATTTATCGATCTAAAATCGAATAATACTATCGGCATACACCCCCTGATTTATTCAGAAGATACATTTATGAAGAGAAGGTGAGCAGCACAAATCAAACTTCGTCTGCTAGTGAAATGCTCTGGCAGCCGTAGGGAATCACACATTGGGGCTTAATATTTCAACAACCTCGGCATCAGCATAAGCCAGCTAAGCCGCTTTGTCACAGCAAAAACTGGTAAGTCAATCCGCGCTGTATCAAAATTAACCTAAATTGACCTTAGCCAACTAGCCTTAGGCCACACTTGCCTAACATAACCCATAGAGAAAATTCTTCGAAAGGCATAAAGCCGTTGTCGCACTCTTTCTGAGTACATTATACTATTTCCCACGGGTTCTTGTCGCAGTTTTGGAGCTAAGTTCATGCGGCGCAGGCATTTAGCTTGGATATGATCATGTCACTGCACAGCGCGTACAGTTCGTGATTGAATCAACTACAGATCACACGCAACTTTCAACTCGAAGAGATCAAGATCATCCCTTTGGGATGATAATGCCCATGCCTCTGTGCCGTACATCAGCCCTCATTCTTAAGCAATGTCAATGTCTAGAGGTGCCTTCCTCTCTTTCTGAAACCTAATCAACGACGTCGAGAACAGGATACAAGTCGTTCTAGCCTCATTCACCTCCAAACGCCCATCAGACAAAATTTTAAAGTCCAACAAAATATAGCGTATACGCCTCAGTCGTAAAAGTCCCGATTGGTTGCAGACCAACATAGAGCTCGGACTCCATTGTACCGCCAATCGTAGCAGCTAATAATTTGCAGTGCACATAGGATAGTTTTCCAAGTGATCAATCCTCTGAATGTTAAATGTTAAAGGACGACTTCTCGAGGTTGTTAATTTTCGTATTTAAAACCCGTGGGGGGAAATGACACCAATAAGCCAACCAAACCATCAATGCTACAACAAGTTTATTAAAGATTGAAGTACGTCCTTACCCCACGCCACGCCAACATTACACTTTCAAACTACATACACCGTCAAGGACGCCACAGCAAAGGGCATCGTTTCGAATCAACTACCGGCTGCGTAACAGGTCCCCGTCGCGCATCAACCAAGTTTGCCACAATGGATTAATTAGTTAAATACAGCTTTGTTTTCATTGGAGCTCATCTCCGCTCGGTAAGTTGAGTACTCCATGGTATAGGACTCGCTCGAGTGGAACCATCGACCGCAGTCGTGGCCATTCTCATCGATGTCAACGTCAGGACCACGGATGCCAAGTGAAGTGTAAAATGACGACAGACAAGTGAGGAAAAGGAACACCGAGGGATGAAAGTAAAACGAAAAATGTAATAACATTAGGGGTGCAGAAGAAAAGTCGAAGGAAACTCAAGTTGACATAAGCTCTTCGGGGAGTAGTTCCGCAATATACTCGTACACTAAAACTGCAGAGAGGTTGGCTGGCTTATAGTTTCGTTATTTTTCTTGTGTCTTTTTTGTCTCAAGAGAAGTGCTCCGGGTGATGAGGATTTTAATTAGGAAAACGATGAAGGAAGCTTTCAAGAAGCTTTCAATTAAACGCTCTCACAGGATTGAGTAATTATTTTCTGCTAAACCTTCGAGAGATGTTCGATGGCCATCTTCAAAACATAAAATAGGAAACACTCTAGAATATCGACTGACTGGTAGGATGCCGTTGAGAGGGTACGAAGCCGGTGCAGACAGGATCTCCTGACTAGCAGGTCTTAACTCAAACTTATAAAATTATATGCAGAATGCTAAACTAAGTTTTACTTCCATGATTTAAACGAGTTTCTCTTCTGATACTGCCGCTAAGAGCGGGTTGAATTCTTCGTGCTAGGTCAAGTGGCTCAGTCCTTTCAAGACGGCGAAGAGCGTTACATTCGTGGAGAATTGCAAGGACTGCAGCATTTATGCACTCTTCCAGAAGACGCTTATGCCTGCGAGCAAAGTTCTTAATTCCACCTTGGACTGATGCAGTTCCAAGATCTCTGTGGATATGGTTGCTTAGTTTATACAAGGGTGAGTGTATACAAAGGGGACGGCCCTTGGCACTTTGCTTTGAAAAAGTTTTATATTTTTATTAATTTCTTTTGAACAACCCCAACGGTTTAAAGCACTTGCTTGCAGACAAGCAAAGTGTTGTCAATGCTTAGCTTCGAATATTTTCCAATACGCCCGTACATGTCTTTGTGTGCAAATTGAAGCTCTTCACGTTTCTTTTTTACGTCAAATTCCACTTAAGCTTTACATCGAGGATCATCTCGAGGTATTTGGCTTCATTAACGAACGCTACTTGAAAATCTTAACCATAAAGCAGAAAGTTTGTGTGTCTGACCCACAAAAGGCTCCGAAACTACACGTCGCAGGGCTCTGATATTTTCAGCAAACATCGTTCTAAAATGTAGATAGCCAACGCAGTCCATAATTCCTTGGATGAAGGGTTCACATAAGACCCTAATACTATGTGTTGAATTATTGTTAGTGTACATTTCCATGAACTTTGTATAACAACTGACAGTATAACACATAATTTATAACAACAGTTTGTAAGCTGATGTATGTAAGTTTGCATTAATAAAGTTTGTCATTTTGTCCAACACACTACTATGTCTATACACATGTGCTCTTAACAACTAGTCAACTTCCTGTCCTGTAACGGCCAGGAATTTGAGTTTCTATACTTTATTTATTCATTCTTACAACGTCGACTGTCCTTGCTCAGTCCTTATGATCGACTCAACTCCATATTTTCCGCTTATCACTCACTCAGTATCTTCCCTCAATCAGAAATCAATCAAATATTCATTCAACCTCCTTTAGGTTGACTACTGGAACAAAGTTTGCCCATGACCGATTTTCATAGAGCGTAACTGCATTTTACACAACATTAGTCTTATGCGAGCAAAAAGTTGGTCAGCTTCAAATACGTCAATTACGTTCAATTCATAATTGACCTCAAATGCATTCTTACTCCTTCCTCACTACACATCAATAATAGCGTCAATTCGTTCTTGACCAAATTGCTGCAACCCGAATGGAAACTACAACAACAACAAACTGCCCAAAGCACCCTTGACGACAACAAATATAACCACTCTCAGTTTGTTTAGTTTTCCAGTTTTTTTTTGTATAGTTTTGCAGTTCTTGTTTACAAAGGCACCACTTAGCACACCTTTGCAGCACTCAGATTAATGACCATTTCTCATATCCAACTCCGGCCTCCCATCTGAGGACTTGAAAAGTACAAAGCAAACAAAAGCCCCCACGGAGGAGCCTTTCCGAGTGCCATGGCTTGTGTGTTTCCAAGGTCACAACACTAAGGAGATGTCAACGTTTGTAGGTTGTATATAACGTCTCTGCACCCGAGCGAGGACATTTCGTTTAAATAATCAAGCATAAAATTTCGCCGCCAGAAATCCATGACCAGCGCATGACACCTACAGACCGAGCGACCGCTCCACCGCCCATCAAAAGATAAAACAACAACTAAAGTTTTTTTTTTTTTGACTGTTATTCCGCCTTAACTAGGAGAACTAAATTTATGCTAATTATGAGTGTTTGTCGCCTTATCATCTCACTGCCAGGACCCGAGTTCCCTCATTAACATCGTCGCATCATCAGCCCCATCAACATCATGACAGTGTAATACGAAACGCAAACATACCCGAAACGTCGAGCGCCCGCTTCCATGTTGGTGTAGACCCGTCCTGCCTCCACTTCTCCCCAGCCTCCCTGTCCAACCCCCTTCGCAACTACACTGACAGAGTAATTCAGGGGCAAGTTTTTAAGCAGTTAAATTTGTGTCTTTATTTGGTGGTATCACAACAACATGCTCCCCATCAGATTGCTTGCTCCACTGTCTGCTCGTGGAGAGAGGACGGCGATGGATTGTATGGCCAGTGTTTGCCAGAGTTATTATTTGTCGCAAGCACTCGCTCACCCTCATCGGAGTGAGAACACTGTCATTTTATTGGTCTCTGGTGGCGTTACCAAAATGTACGGAGTCAAGGGTATCAGCCCCTCCCGCCCAGAGCATAGTGATTCGATAGTCTATACGTAAGGGTTTCAGACCGTGATGGGCAAAAACTGCCAAAGTCTCGAAAGGATAAGAATAGAGAATCCCTTTATCTAGACTCTGCCATCGTGACTAATCGTGTAAGATGTGAATACGGTTTAATTTCCGTCCCGTTGAGAGAGGGACTTGATTTTCGCAGCTCACCGCAAGCAAAATTCAAAAACTTTAACAAGGCAAAGTTTTAATGAAATTTTTGGCTGCATAGCAATGTGATTCGATTGTAAATTCACTTGGGATTGATACAAAAAAAGAAAAAAAACCAAAAGATTGAAACCGTACTGTTCCAATGGATGCCGCATGTCAGGCGGGCATGAGTATTTGGATGTCACCAACGCGACGTTTGACTGGGGGGTGTATGTGTGAGTGCGCTTATATCCGGGAAAAAAGTTTCGCAATTGTTTCCTCCGACAAAAGTCACAGAAGCAAACATCGAGTGAAGTTTGAGTTTGGATACTTAAACGAGGATTAAGAATCTCTCTCACTCTCTATCAATTATTTCCAAGTGCAAGGAATTAAAGTTCTCCTTTGTGGTACACTGTGGTTGAGAAGAAATGAGATGGTACCTTTAAAAAAAAAAAAAAAAAACTTCTTCTATCGACATATTTGCATTCGCTCTGGATTTCAGAAGAATAACCTTTGAGTCATTTGGGGGTAAAAAATAATCAATTCATCACCCACCGACACAGAGATCGACTGTTGGAAAAATGAAGACTGATTGAATTATTTTATTCAAACAATTATGACGGGGACATTTTTGTGTCAATCAAGTCAGCCAGATTCAGAGCGAAATGATTAATTTTGAAACAACCAATGGCTCTCTCGTGTCATTCAAGAGGACTTGGAACGCGGTTTGGTAAACTGGGGTAATTGTGCCTCTTTTCAAGAAGGGGCACAAAAGAGATTGCTAATGCCACAGGGGCACATCTCTTTTCAGTCTCCCCTGGAAAGTCTACGCAAAGGTGTTAGAAGCGCATTCTAGAGGCATTCTATGGTTGAGCCCAGGATAGGTGTGAACAGTACGTCGTTCGTCCCGGAACAAGTACAACCTCCCAGCTTTTCACTGATAGTATGCCAAAGCAATATACGACTGTATGGCGCAGTTGGTTAAGTGCCTACCCTTGGTTAATGGGATCCCCGCTTCGAATCCCAGTGAAAGCAAAGTTAATGCTCTTTTATCTGGTTTTCACATCTGGTCCAGTCACCATCTGCCGATGGGATCTATCACTTGAGTGGCCCAGTAGAGGTAGTAGTCTGACTGTGGGAATCACAATTCAGTCTCTATACACAAACTGTAGCAGCTGTGTTCGTGGTGACGTTGCTAACTCAACACCTTTCAACGTGGGCGTTGAACTTCGACAAGTGCGCATCTTGTTAGCTCTCCTTTTCATTGTCTGTGGACTGAATGTTGCCGCGCAGCCTAGACGAGAACTGTGTCACATTGGGAGAGTTGAGAGTTGAGGGTAACTCATCCTATTTTTGCAGATAAACTAGTTATCCTCACGTCTTCCCAGACGGTACTCCAGCGCGCTCTCGATAGGTTTGTGGCTGTAAGTGCTGATGCTGGAATGAAGGTCAACGTGGACAAACCGGAGGTAATGCTCATTTCCAGAACACCTGTTCAATGCACTCTACATGTGAGTGGAGTCCGGGGTCTTTTTTACGAGTGATGGAAGGCGTAATTCAGAGCCTTTTTGTAGGATTGGTCAAGTTGGGTAAATTTTAAAACAGCTTGGAATATCTCAGGAAGGCCGAGGCAACTTAAGTTCTCTCACATATGGCCATGAAATTTGGTTAGTGTCCCAAAGAATAAGATATGAACTGAGGTTGGATTGTGTTGTTGTTTGAATTACTCGCCCGGATAGGGTGAGAAAGACGACACTGCGGTGAACTCTATGTTGAGTAGAGATTGTTGGGCCAAGTCCAAAAACTCGCCTGGTGACACTTGGGCACAACTTCTGATGAGTTAGAGTCGATTCCCGAGGATCGAGCTGGCTGGAGATCTCTCGTGTGTGGTTTACCCCCGTGACCAATTTAAGGGGATCATTCTGGTCGGAAGGTGATGATGATGATATTTACGGTTTTGGGATAGTAAACATTCACACAACAATATTTTTCATATGCAATCTCACCCCAAATAAGCTGTGGACTCTTGGTCTGTCAGAGCTCTTCAAGGCTTAGCTGCCGAGGAGTGCTTTAGACCGCGAACCCTTTAGAGGAAGATAATGACGATGAATTCAATCAAATTGAAAGAAAATCTAGTTTTTAGCTTGGGAGAAAGAGAGAGAGAGATAGAAACAGAGAAAAATGGGCAGGATTAGTGTAGGAAAGAACGAAACTGAAGGTGATTCCGAAGTGAGCCTGTGCTGAGATGGAAATCCAAAGAGTGTTCCATGGTGTTACACAAGCATAACATTCTTGACACGGGTGAATTGAAGCGATGTTCGGTATAATTTGGAATATTGCTGAAGAAATCAAATTGTGGGGATTGGGCAAAGAGACACCATTTCGAGAAGCCCGGGACAGTCTGCATCACCAGTGATTATTTGGTGAAGAAATACCAGATCAGCGATTCCGCGATTCAAAATGCATTGCACTTGGGTATTATGTAGGTATCTTTAGGTATCTCAGGGTTAAAATCCTGTTAGTGAACGAAGCGTACAATCCACCCCTTGCCTTAAGTAGAATAAAGGCAGGCAAATTTTCGATCTTGGCCTTATTTTGATTTGGAAATGGAAATGCAACCTATTTGCCCTTATTTTCATTTTCAAAGCGGCATAAAGACACATTCTACATTTGGTTTGGTAATTCTCACCCTCGCTTGGGTCACTATAGGATTTGGGGTATGTGCGAGGTTCTGCGCATTCAAAGATTTACGTTTTCCTTATTTACATATGCATACCTTCATCCATGATCACGACCCAAAATAGTCTTCATCATCATCCACTAAAGGGGTCGTGGGGGTAAACCACGCACGAGCGATCTCCACTGACATCGATCCTCTGCCATCGATTCTTACTCATCACGAGTTATGCCCAAGCGTAATTAGGCTAGTTTTTGGACTTGGTCCAACCATCTCGTCCTGGGTCCGCCAAGCAGTCGCCTACCTGATGGAATCGCATTATTTGGGGTCTTTTTCATTTTTATTTTATTTAATTTCGGAACATACCAAGATTTTCAACCCAAAATAGTAGACAACCATAAAATTGCCATAGACAAAAAACAATACCCAAGATAAGGGTCAACAACGATTCATAATTATCAATCGACTGTCGACAGTTGCAGTACGGGCCTTGGGGATTATGCTCAAGCCTAAAAACAAGCGATATCATGCGTTCGCTGTTTTGGTCATCTTTTCATCTGACAATACCTTTCCAAGAGTACAGACACGCGTAGCGTGTGTGCCTCACTTTATGTTTTGTTGTGCTCTCTGCTTAAAAGAAATGCTGCTGGAAGATTATATCTTCGCCAGTAACTCCTAAAAGATAGCAATACACTTTATTACTTGCGTACCACAACTGATAGCTTCCGCAAGCGAGCACATTTCGAAATTAGATGGCTGAAGAACTTAACCAGAAAAGTCAGCGCTTGATTTACACTCCAATACAAATGTCGACAAATACTTCAAGAAACTAAAATGGAACCTCAATCCCACAGACAGGGTCAACAGAGGTAGATATTGTGTCCAATATCTGGGAAGCAAGATATTTTTTTCAAAATGGGGATTGAGCTCTAGGACAATTGATTGTCAAACCCGATTGGACGATGAAACGATGACTCTCTAAAAGAATTAGAATTCAAAAACATGCATGTCAGAAGCCGCTAGCGTAGGTTTGGAAGGGTGTACCAGGTCTTCTGGCTTGCGGCTAGAAAAAGATCCATGGTCTTCGTTCTACATTCACTTGCGTGATGGTAGTAAACATATAGGGGATGAAGACTTACACCACCTATCATGACCAGTGTTCAGTTTCTTGAGATTCGAATACATGCACTTGTCTTCTCCCCACTCGGACAAAAATCTCATTGAAGTCGGAATCTGCACATCGACTAGGAATTCCAATTTTGCAGTTCACAAATTTAAGCCGTTGACCTTAATTCATTAAATCGGCTAACCGAAGGGGAAGGGGATCTCACTCAGTACTCACACTTGCTGCAACAGCAGCAAAATCACCACAATTTATTGTCGGCGGGACGATATCGGCAGGAACAGCAGGAACAACAATATCAGCACCAAAGACAGCAGCAGCAGTAACATCAGCTTCATGGTTTGTTTCAGCTGCAGAGACAGCAGTGGGGTCGTCTCCGGAGTTAAATCAGCACAATTTTTCGCAGGTTGATCGATAACGGATGAAATGCATTCGATACACCGGCAACAATATTATCGTGATCAGCTGTCTCATTTCAGAGGCTTTTTGACAGTTATTCAGGAAATAACGTAAATGTCGTTCTCTGATTGATCAGTTTGGCTTTAGAAAACGATATAAAAATCGGTTCTCGAACATTTTAAGGGCACTAGAGGTAGAAGTTGGGTGACTCTATCATAATTCATTTCTGGCGACAGCTGCCCCTGATTTTTGACACTGAGAGGCAAAGAAGTTCGTTCTCTTTGTACTTGAGTCTTGAGCGAGCAACGATTTGCGGTTCAGCTCTAAAGTCACTAAGCGCCGTTTTGTTCACTTGTGGATTTTTCTCCTCAACTTGTGGATTTGCTTTCATTCACTCAAATTTTATGGTTTCAACTTTCGAATTACAGCCCATAAGTTAATTAACTCCTCATTTTCTCAACTTGTGGAAATAGCACAAGTTCAGGGATCAAATCTGGGATGTTGCTCTCCCTGCTCACGTCTGTATACAAGATGGAATGATTGTGAGTCATTTATCGTTTTCGAAAAATAATGGTGCTCGAACTTATACAGGATTCATTGCCGTGAAACGAGAGAAAATACTGGCCTATAAGTATTTGATAGATTCTTTTCATTTGTTAATATGCCCCGTGAAATACGGGCAATTAAATACTGATCAATCGTCAATATTATTCGCTCGGATCAATTCAACAGGCGAATACAGACTTAATTAGCCTTACAAATGTGCATTATCGCTAGTGCTGTTCTCCATAACATGAGCAACCGAAAACCAGACATAATGGAGCATAGACATCAGTGTTGGGACCTCAAATTTTCAAAGCTACCGTTTACATACTCAATTTCTAAGAAATTTCACATACGCCTTCATAAATGGAATAAATGAAATAGCCCCCTCCCTCTCCATGAAATTCCGGTCAGATTTTTGAAACACTGTCGTTACTAGTCACAATTCTTAGTAATTTTTCATTTCCTTCGAAATCGTGTTTTGGAAAGGGTTTCAGAAACAAAAAACAACGACAAGTGGCATGAAAAGGAAGAATTACAATGTGTGGTGGATTTGGCACTTTGCGTAGTAGATGTGGTAGATTTGAAAATTTCGCAAAATAGTCATTGTGGTAAAGTCCAAACACTGATAGAGATATGCAACCATCATCTCTGCGGAAAACGTTAGCTCTCAATTCTCCTTAGACGAGATCACACGAACAGCACACACCGTGACACACGTTTGTGAAAAATATCCCAGGGGAAATTAGAAATGAGAGAGTTGGACAACTTCTGAATTTCGAATGTCAGACTGTGAGTTGAAATAGTGAATAAAATCAATTTTCAACTCGCCGATTAAAAAACGAGTTGAGACCAACCCCGAAGGTGATCACCTCACAGTTATCCGAAAAGTTGAGCAATAGTGCACAAAACGACCCTAAGCGATCTTGGTTTCACAATTGATTTAACGACATCATGGGCATTTTTAAAGCTTTTGGACTCATTTTTGGGTCGTTGAGGGAGATGGTGATTTCATTGATTTTTTGAGAGCCTGGTGACACACGGTTTTTTGAGTCAAAATCACACTTCCAGCATAAATTACAATTTGTTTTAAATTTACGGGATTTTCATTTAGACTAGAACACATTTCATGAAGCAAATGGCACACGATATGAAAGATACATTTTTTAATTGAAATTTGCACTTGGCGTAGGGCAGGGCCATCACTAAGGATCAAGAGAAAAAAAAAACTTACTATAAGAGTGTCAACGACTGACTATTGCATTTGCCATCATTACACGTCTATATTCAGGCAACTGCTGCTAAGAGCGCAATGAAAACTAGCTGCATCAGTGGGTTTTTCCCCAAGTCATGCTGGCTTTTGCAAGTCCAAGCCTGACTTTAAGACATCTAGTGCTATTTCCGCACCAGACAAGAGAAGACCAATAATTAACGCGTCAGTACTTCAACTTCACAGGCGCAGGCGCTGGCTTTGGCCCAAGTCTTCTCCTTTATCATATTAATATGGATGGCGAGAGAGTACAAGGCGAATCTGGGCCTTCCGTCTACAGCAACCACACTTGTTGTACGTGCTATTGTTCTATCATGAGTGGTTTCATGCAGACTCCAATCGGCGAAGTTTGAGAAGCACCAGGTTACCTTCCTCCTCACTGTCCCCGTCCAGCAGAGCCTAATTGACATGCGGCAACAGTTGACCTGGACCACACCTAGACTGACGTAATGTTATGATTGTTCAAAAGGCACACATTTAAACGAACGCCTACCGCCCCAGTCAAATATACAACCTAACCCTAGTCGTATCACCTTCTTGCTCAACACACTGTCTCGAACGCCTCTTTGGCATCACGTTTGGGGTCTTGACTCATATTGCTAACAATTATTTCACTTCCCTCGACCCGTGCCTTTTCGTTTATACTCTTCCGAGTCTGTGCAACCCACACTCTGCGAAGAACAGTGCAATGTCGATGACAATCAAATGAGAAACTTTTATCCTTCGAGACGACAAGCACTCGAATTTTTGTTGTGTCTGTCGCCATTGCCAGCAATAGGATATGATGAAATGTACAAAAATAATGAGGCATCCAGGAGCAATATGAAATTGCATATCTTCGCAGTGTAGACTCGAAATGAAAATTTCACTTTTAGCAGATCTCCTTTTTGCTCGCCGCCAAAATCAAGATAAATCGCGTTTCAACGTTGCAAACGCTTTCGTATTTGGATTCGTGATTCTTGATTCCTTCCTCCTCTCGTTCACCCCGCCGTTGGGGGTTACTTTACTTCCGCTAAAAATCATCCATCCATCCATTGTATCCTGTTAAAGGAGACAACAAAATGCAGGGCATCCTACCAGCTCCGCAGCTGTGGAGCGATCTGTGTCGGGCTAGGGTGGGGAGTCGCGATATTGTTTTACGAACCTTGTCCACTGTAACAGCGGGTGGAGGTGGTGCTGTCGGGTGGACGTTACAGAAATATAATATAAAGAAAGCAAAAAAAAAAAAACAACACAACAGACGGAATGAAATAAAGTACGAAGGGCTTGTGGGCGGGTGAATGGTAATTTTTCATTTCATCTCAAAGGTGGTCGTTAGGTAGGTACGTATGGCTTTGGCCGTTCACCTCGCACTTCCTTTGCTGCACAAGGGAGTTATTTGATTAATTAACGGACAATCATTTATGACATCATCCCATCGTTTGTTATAGGTCAATTTGATTTGATTTGCTGTTCACTGCCTGGGGGAATGCTTTGTGCTTTCGATCATTTGTCGAGCAGCGTGCCCGTAAAATTGTTCCTACGAATGTTCGTTGACATAACAAATATGCCAGGCATTAAGTGAATCAGAAAGGTGGGTGTTTCTGCCGGATATTAATAATAATGCGAATAAATCTGTACGCATGTACATTTGCTGCGGCATTGCCTTGTGGTCACTTGCTGGAGTAGATTATGGTTGGAATCAAGTTTTTCAGACGCATTCCATAGCAAATCTGCCAAGTAGGCTTGTAACAATTTATTGTTTTGCATAAATTCGAATTACTCTTGGGACTGTTGGCAAAACTATGCTCGTTAATATTTAGGGTTACACAACTGGCGCTCAAAAACAGTTTTTAATATTTGTTTGGTTTTAAGTATTGTTTTGGTGAAATTGCTCCTACCACCTAATCGCGGCGAGGTAGACCCTCAGCACCCTAAAAAAAGCTTGTTCTTGACCCCTTCACATGTACCCGCTACCAATTGTTGACACCAAAGTTATCGTACTGAGGCAGGCAAGCCCTCAGAACAGATCACACCCGTTTCTGCTGAATCTGCAAGAATGAAGAGGTGTAGGAGACCACACCCTACCTCCTCTGCTAGCCGAGATGTCTGTCTGACCGAAGAAACTCATTTCAGTGAAACAACCCCGCATCCACATATGCCAGCTAACCTACTTCGTTGTAAGCGCTAAGTGGTGCGAGGCATAGTATGAGTCTGTCAATCTGCGTCGTATCACAATGTGCCTACAACATGTGCTGCCAGCCACTTTGACATAACCCAACCAGTTTACTCGAAGACTCTCTGTGCCGCAGAGGTGCTATTCCTGAAATCCATGTGATCCAGTCAGTTTAGGCTGTATCTAGCTCATAGACTTCGCGTTGGCAGGGTGGACTCTATTTTTCGAAAAGGCCAATAATCACATCTCGTGTTTGATTTTAAGTGTGGTTGGAGGCATTTGTTGATGAGCGCTGAATTAGTACTTGAGCTAGGATCTGCTGTTTTTATGGAGCTGATATTACAGCCGATGAGGAATCTATCGTTCTCCGAACTCTGCCGACGATCTGTTGCATGCTCCCTGGCCACTTGGCCTTAAAGACCTCTAAAAGACCAAGACTCCACAGCATATTTTGGTATATCAAATATATTGTTGTGTGAATGTTTACTAACCAAAAACGTAAATATCATCTTCCGATCAGCATGATCCCCTGAAGTGGTTACGGGGGTAAGGCACACACGAGAGATCTCCAGGCAACTCGATCGTACGCCATCGACTCTAACTCATCAGGAGATGTGCCCAAGTGTCACCAGGCGAGTTTTTGGACTTGGCCCAACCACCTTGTCCTGCGGCTGCAAAGCGATCGCCTACTTGATGGAATCGCTTTCAACGCCAGCCTCAGAAGTCGTGATGAAGGGGACATTCGTGCCAAGTGACCAAACCATCCAGGCATAGCTCTTTCCTTTTTCAAAGAAGCAGCTCCTGAATTGAACAGGCGTTCTGAAAATGGCCGTAACATCCGATTGCCCACGTTAACCTTCATTCTGCACATGCAGCCACAAACCTATCGAGAGCGCGCTGGGGTACCGTCTGGGAAGAGGTGAGGATAACTAGTTTATCTGCAAAAAGAGGATGAATAACCCTCAACTCTCAATGTGAAACATTCCTAGTCTAGGATGCGCGGAAACATCCAGTCCATATATACAAAGAAAAGAAGGACAAGACGCACCCTTGGCGAAGTCCAACGCCCACGATGAAAGGTGTTGATTTAGCACCTTTAACACGAGGACAGCTGCTACAGCTTGTGTATATAGACTCAATGGGCCTCAAAAGAGGACCACCAATTAAATGCTCCTGCAGAACACTCTACCTCTAGGGAGTCGGCCGTGTGACCTTTCCAAATCTATAAAACGGCTGTACATTGGTTTGACAGGGTAGGGAAGGGAATTGGGCTATTAGTGTGATGTGATGCCCACAGTCAGACTACTACTCGACCACTTCAGTGATAGTGCCGACAATTTGATCCGAACGACAAATCTGATCCGAAGACTGTACCAGGTTTGAAAACCAGATAAAAGCTTATTTACTTTTCTCTCACTGGGACTCGAACCGGGGACCTCATTAACCGAGGACAGGCATTTAACCAACCGAGCCATTCCGTATATTGGTGCAACATACTCCCAAGACTTCTCAAGTACCATTCTTTGAGTGAAAAGCTGGTCGGTTGTACTTCCACCGGGACGAAAGGCGCCCATCCTGGGCTCAACCATAGCTCTGGAAAGCGCTTGCAACACAAGAGATATGCCCCTGTAGTTGGAGCAATCGTTTTTGTCCCCCTTCTTGAAAAGCGGTACAATCACATCTGTTTACTATTTATCGGGTGTCTGACCGCGTTCCCAGGGCACTTTAGTGACACTCCCTCTTTACCCCTTGCCTTCAGAATTTCTGGAGGGAGTCCATCCACACCGAGTGACTTCCTCCTCCTTAAGACTTCGGGTCTGCCATCTTGAGTGCAATGTTTTCGATTCATCAGCTCGGAAAAGTGTTCTCTCCACCTGCGCAAGATGTCCACCTCATTTTAAGACAGCACTCTATCTTTGGATTTGACTCCTTCGAGGATGTTGAATTTCGAATGGTTTGCCAGAACATCTTTTTCGCTGACCTCTCGCTTTTCACCTTCTCGCCGAACTCCTTCCAAGACTGCTTTTTAGCTGCTCGCACAGCCTAATTGCAAGTTCTTTGCGCCTCAGTGTACCGGTCACGAGAAGCAGAGTCCAGTCCAGTCTCTGTAGGTCTTCTTCTTCTCTCTGATGGCTTCTTGAACTCCGGGCGTTGTATACCACGCAGTTCTTTTCTCACCACCAACCGCCACTCCAAGCCTCTTCACTCCACAAACATCTCGTGCAGAGGCAATGACAGCTACTGAAAACAGTCGCCATTCTTCTTGTACACGCGATGGAACAGTTGGAAGTCGCTCGAACCTTTCAGTAGTAGTTTCTCCCACCGTATGCATGTAACCACTCTTGGTTTCCTCCTTGGCAGGAGAGGTACTTTATCAGTGGGGTACAGCGTATACAACACGAAGTGATGATCAGTTGGCTGTTCAGAATGTCACACACCATCCGTTTCACACACGATGGTACCACAAAGATGTCTATCGATGACTTCTGTTGAAGACTCTGACTGTACTATGTGTATTTATGGATGCCTTTGTATGGAAAGAAGGTGCTCATAATGGATGCCATTTGCACAGCAGAAGTCCAACAACTTCTCTCCGTTCACGTTCTGGTGAGGATCACCGTTCCTCCCAATCACACTCCCCCATGACGTTCCATCCACAAACACATGAGCATTGGAATCACCCTTCAGGATGTAGGCATCCATTTCCGCTACCCTTTCCAGGGCAGCATCAACTTCATCCAGGAAAGCCACGTACTCTGACTCTAGATTTGGTGTGTACACCTGCACTAGAGCCAAAGTTTACCTTTCAAGCTTGAGCTTTAAGATCCCGACTCTCCCTCATATCCACTCCAATACTCTGTCTGTCGACCTGGGACTTGTGATTATACCCACTCCGCCAGAGATTTGAGGTGCAACTGCTGACAGGAAGAGTTTCCGCCCGCCCAAAAGGTCCACAGTTCTAGATCCCCTTTGCTTCGTCGAGGAGATACCCACGATATCCAAACGATACCGGGCAGCCTCCTCAACTAGCTCGAGATCCTTTCCATGTGCCTATCATAATTCGATACCGTTGACCGTTGCCTTTTACTCCCCGTACGAACTGGTTTGTGCATGGCGTGACTTTCCCCTCACCACCACAGCGGCTCACGAGGCCACTGCTGGGTTGCTCGTAGTTCCTTCGGGCTAAGACCGGGACACACCGGCCACCAGACGCTCGCATACTGCCGCCATTCAGGCCTGGCTACAAATGGGGCCCTGGCGCACCAGGGTAGGCAATATCCGAGGCCAATCGTGTTCTTCTTGTCATTTGGTTGGGTTGCGCTTCGTTAGCCAGACTTGGGATGTATGAAAATAAACTCCTACACCCCAAACCTGTTGCCCGCTCCCCACCACAGGGGGTCAGCTGCTGGCGGGGCTGCATTTATGGATGCCTTTGTGAATATAAAGCAGCTTAATAAAGGTTTTCCAACATTTCAGCAAACGCTGCGTGTGGGGTACCACTTTGGTGGGGGAACAACCTTTCACGGGAACCACTTGTGGCTTCCCTACTACTTTTTGAAGGGGGACAACTGTCAGTATATACAGTGGAACCTAAGACCGTAAAAGTTAATACCTCTTATAAGTGAATAGTAGCAAGTCTCTCACTCGCTTTAGTTAGTAAGCGGATGCCTTAGAACATTTGTCCTGTTTATTTGATGCGCGAATTCAAGGTCTTTCTCTTGCAACTCGAACTTGATCCACTCGCGTTTGCTGGTACCACAAAACGAGTGCTTTTTCTTATCACCTAAACTGCTCACCATGCGCCCGAGATCTCATCGCACAATATGATCTTCTATTTCTCTCGTTTTACCAACAATTGTCGCTGGGGTTGAAAATGTAATTTTAATATATTGATTCGTTCCTCACAGCTATCTTGTCATCTTGAGAAAGATTCTGTAAATCCTTCAAAAATGTGCATGTCAGTATGTTCGAAGGCCACCTTGATGTGGTTTCAACAACACTACATTGCTGCCTTCGTGTACATGTACGTTACGCTGGTATTCATAAGGAAGACTGGAAGCGCAACTTGGTACATCGGAACCATGCCGTTGTATTGCTAGTGTTACAAGTGCAATGTCAATGCGTTGTGGCATCGCAGAATGGTGTTTCAGGCCACAAACAAACCACAGCTTATTAAGGTTTTTAAAAATGTGATGGCAGTTGAGCAGCCACACCCAAACCCTGCTTAAATTTCCCTCAGCTGATTACTGGTCTCTGTCCTGTCGAGTTTGTGTTATATCTCATGGTTCATCAAATGTTCCAAAATACTGCCAGTGACTGCTGGAAAATGCGAATCACAGCCAACATCGGGCGTGCATACATTCAGTCGAGAAATTCACCAGCAAAATTTTGCCGCAGTAATTAATCCTTGCCCTCATTACGATTTGAGACTTGGTCTACACCAGCATGTAACATTCACATGCATCCCTCTCCCTCTCTCGAAAATTAATTTACACTCGCACACTATGCACGAATGTGTAACACAGTCGTAAGATACGCCTCGTCCCTGGAGTTTAATAAAACCGAGAAACTAATGCAGCACAGCTAAACATTTCCGCATATGTTGTGGCAATAAAGTATCCCCGAATAAAATAAAATATTGTATCTCAGCCATTTGGGATCTGTCCAAGAGAAGCACTCACCCCAAAAACATATCACGTCTCCCGGGCCCACGACCGAAGTCACTCTGTATCGCTACACGAAATCTCCATATGCTGCTTGTGCTGGTGCTGGTGGTTCTGCTATTAATGGCCATCGTGGACTTAAAGACGGAGCGAGTAGATCTTTCTCCAGAAAGACATCCTTACGATGCCACCTTCAATTGAGAAGCACACTCCGTGCCGGGGTTCATTGAATGAAAACTGTGTCCGCTTGAAGTGAGTCTCCTTCAAGTAAATACCGCTTGGAAAGTACATTTATCCACACCGAATGGTCAATTGTCGAGAGTAGAGTTCCTCGTTCCATGCCAACTGCGACATTTCCCAGAAATGGGGCATCTCACTATCGCAGGAATCACTAAAAATTCCCCTCTTCGGGGATAGGTAAATAAGATAACGAGTCTCATTAAATGCAAAAACTTTCACACCAAGCATTGGAATTGGTGAGCCGGGGCTGGGCTGATGGGACGACGGGTGGGTAGCAAGTGGAGATCTTATCCTCAAGGCAAACAGTAGCAGTCGTAGTGTACTCGAACGCTCTGGCAATCTGACGATGATTACAACGGCAGTGACGGCAAGTGATTATTGGCAGTGTGGCAGGACTACTTCACCGGCTGCTGCTGCTAGGAGTGATGACAGCCGAATGGGGAGCAACTGGAACATCAGACTTGGACACTTAATGAGGGCTCTTAAGGTTACTTCTCTTCCGAATGGATCTGGCGTTGTTCTAACTAAGGACTTCCGAGTGTCGTGCAGTTGTTATCGCAGCAATAAAATTGCATTTTAATTCGCATTCTCCTGATTTCATCGTGTCCTATAGCACACCGTACGAAGATTCTATTTGTTTTGTTTTCGAGTGTATGTTGCTAGACATGTGTCGTGGCGATGTCCTTATCTGGCCAACGTAGGATAGGCTGGCGTGAATGGAGCACGAGTTTTGGATGACTTTCATGCAGTAGGTTTGAAAGTGCGCATTATTTCTATGGTTTGGATCAACGTAATGAACTCAGTTGGCCGTGGACATCTGGCATAATGTTGCTGGCACACAATGCCGACTGTGATGTAAAACAGGTATAAATGGGATTGCCGATATTTGTGAACGCATTCGTCGATCGTCTCAGGGTAGCAAACGTAGTGCGTTTATATTATTGAAATTATGAGCGACTACTGTGGTCATTTGGCTACGTTGAACTACAAGGTCAAACAACAAATTGGGACAGGAACACTATTCAAACACAATATGGGCACAAAGCGATCTATCTATCTATCTAATAATATGGGTGGCGCTGCAGCTCATTGATGGCCAGGGCTTCTTAGCAACCACTCGTGTTGTGCGTGCTATTGCTCTCTCACGAGTGGGAGGGACCTACAGTTTTATGCCGACTCCGAACGGCCAATTTAAAAAGCATTTTCTCGCCACTTTGAGCATTGTCAGCGTGGACAGCGTGGGCTGAAGTGCCCACAACGCCACTTTGATTCATTTTGATTTGTTTTTTCGCGATCTCTCATGGTCTCTTTTTGAAGCCAACAAAATTCGAAACTACCGGCCGCAGTACTGCACAGAGTGATCCACAATTGGCCCTGTACGTCCTAGTCGGAGGCAACCAAAATGTATCTATTTGGATCTACGAGGGGTTCGTTATATATTCTCGATATCGGGGTGGAGCTGTGGTTGTATGTACAAATTGACTTATTTATCAAGTAAGTAATATTTAAATTTCATATAAATGTGATTGTTAATTCGCGTTTTATCTCTAGTTAAACAGAATCAAAGGTCAGTGCAATTTGGGTGCCACGAATGCTCACAGTGCCGCAGAAAAAAGTGAGAATCGCATGCTGTAGAAAGCTTTTGGAGATGTGTAGTGAGAACACGAACGGTGTTGTGGATCGAATTGTTACTGGTGACGAAACATGGGTTCACCACTATGACCCTGAAAGCAAACAAGAGTCCATGCAGTGGCATAAAAAAGGAAAAGACCCCCCGAAGGAGTTCAAAGTCACTCCGTCTGCCGGGAAGCTCATGGCCACAGTTTTTTGGGACTTAAAGGGAATCTTGCTCATTGAGTACAAAAAAAAAGTGAAACCATCAACCTATCCTACGCTTCTACTTTGTATAGTTTGTGGGAGGAAATTAAAAAGAAAAGCCGGGGTAAACTCGTAACGAGTGTGTTGCTTCTTCATGACAACGCTCCTCTTCACACGGCGCGAGTTTCCGAGGCTGCTGCGCGAGATTGTGGTTTCGAAGAAATCCAACACCCACCCTATAGTCCAGACCTTGCCCCTAGTGATTATGTCCTGTTTCCGGATTTGAAAAAATGTCTTCGTGGAAAAAGATTTTCGGATGATGAAGAACTCAAGTCGGCAATAAATGTTGCAGAGAAAGAGGAAATTTATTTTTTTGAGGGCTTAAAAAGCTTATCTCAAGATGTAACATATGCATTGATGTTAGGGGGGATTATATTGAAAAATAAAAACAATTTAAATTGAATTCGCATTTTCCTTCATATCGATACCGAGAATATATTGAACGCCCCTCGTACATGTATGCATGCACATTAAGAACCAATTCATGAACATAATGACAAGCGAAAAGCAACAATTCTCTGTCTGCTTCAAAACAACACGAGCTCCATTCAGACGGTCAGCATTCGAAGCTGTTCAGACAAACACGGCAGTTGAGATGGTTTTAGCTTGATTTTATCCTGAGGAACTCTGTAGTTTTGGCACTGTAAGAAGCTGTTCTCTATCCTCAAGTGAAGTAATAATTGGCAAGCATCCAATCATTACGTTAGGTGCATATTCTGAAAGTCAGTTTTTATTACTTCAGTTTCATTGCTTCTGCCCTGGATTTTCTTGTCTGAGTAAGAACTCGCGAGGATTTGTTATCATCGCTGTTCAGCGAAGTGCTTCGACGAACGCATGAAGAGTCTCTTGTGCCAACAAGTTTCGTTGTTATGAGATTATTTTCTTTTTGAACTTTTTTTTGAACAGGGATCGTCAAGCAAGTTGAGTTCAGAATTCAAAATTCGTTTTCCTTCCGAATCTTCTGGACGTTCAAAGCCATCATCATGTACAATATCATCCATCATCAATACAATATCAGAGGTTTTCCAATTACTTAAAGGACAGGAAGCAATTGGTAAAGATCGATAATTTTAGATAGCGAGTAATAAAAGTTACATCGGGCGTTCCACAAGGTAGCCATGTGGGTCCATTACTGTTTCTTTTGTTCATAAATGATGTTCACAAAATTTTCAAATATTGTAAAATTTTAACATTCGCAGACGACTTTAAATTATATTTATCTATAAATAGTTTAACTGATTGTAATAATTTCCAATTGGATATCGATGCACTAGTGGATTGGTGCAAGCACAATGGACTAAAGCTGAATATTCAAAAATGTAATATCTTTACTGCATATCGAATTACATCCCCGATTGTCTATGATTATTTCACAAATGATCATAGACTTAGTCGCTTAGAAGAGGTTAAAGATCTGCGTGTTATTTTTGATACTAAATTAAATTTTGCATTACATTACGATTATACAATTGCGAAGTCTAGTGCTATGTTAGGTTTTCTGAAAAGAAACAGTAAAGATTTTCGGGATATAACTAGTCTTAAGCCCATCTATTGTTCGTTAGTCAGACCGTATTTAGAATATTCTTCCATCATTTGGGATTCCCCGTATGATACACAAGAACTCAGATTCGAAAGAATACAAAAAAGTTTCACGATATATGCTGTCCGTAAATTATATTCCTTCGAAGAACTCCCTAAATATGATGATAGATGTAAAATAATTGGCTTGCTAACCTTATCATCAGCGACATTATTAATTGCCGTGTAAATTCACCAGATTTACTTTTTCTCATGAATATATATGCTCCCCAAAGACCCCTTCGGGTGAGAAATTTACTATACGATAAGAGGCATAGAACCAACTATGGTTGTAATGAACCTATTACAAAGTGTATAAACACTTTTAATGAACTTTGCAATGAAATTTATTTTAACTTGTCTCGATTGGAGTTTAAAAAATTTATCCATGCACTATCCTTTAATTAATACTGTTTATTTGATGTAATCTATGAGATGCAAAATCGGTAGATGATCCTTAGTCGCGCAGCAAAAATCCGCTGTGTAAAGCGATACTGAGAGTAAACACTTAGAGAACGTAGTGTTTTGTGAGCTCTGTGATGGAAAAAAAAAGTCAAATAAATATCAAGGTCAAATTTAAAATTTTATTTTTAATCAAACTTTTTTTTAATTTTATTTCTTGAACGTGACGTGATTCGATAGTCAGAAAAACGAATCAGGATGTAACATGTTTTGTTTTCTTGTCTCTTTTGGTGTGCGTTGAAACAAAATCATAAAAACTAAAACGAGAGGCTCGAACTCGTTTGACCAAATCGATGCAGCTCTACGGTTCATCGTTCAGTCTCCTCTTCCAAACACGGTCAGTACAAACAGGACCAAAATTAACACAAATGACTCTCCTCTCGAAGTGACCAAGAATATGTTCGTCCGCTTTGGTTATTGTTTATTCTTCTGCATCATACAGCAAGACTGGGACTAGCAAGGTCCTATATAGGGTTATTCGAGAGAGGGTTTAATTGCTTTCCAAGCGCAAAAACCACAGCGATTGGGAAGCGTGTTCCTTCGTTTTATCTCCGCTGTGGTATCATTGCTTGCATTAACTTCGGAGCCTTGGTAGACAAAGGCATTCATTACTTCGAAGTTATAGCTGTCCATAGTAATGTTCTGTCCGAGAGGTGTTGGTGAAAATGTTTCTTCCTTATACACCGGAAGACCCATCTTTCCCGCTTCCTCCTCGATGCTCACGAACGCCAAACCGGCAGTCCATTGTGTTCTTCCTGTCACTGTCATCGCCACATGCTCGCAGTTGCAGAGATTTGTGGAAGATCGCGCCTCTGGTTGAGTTGGTTGAGACGGTTAAGTTACGCACGATATTCTCAAATGATGTTAAAGGAATAGCATGATAGTGAGCCGCCTTGTCTAAATATTTTGTTGATATCAAAGGTCTCGGTAAAATCTTTACCGACCTTGACAACGGCCATTCTTAGCAAAATTAGACCCCATACAGCTCATCTCTAGAAATACTGTCATACGCAGCCTTAAAGTCGATAGACGGTAGGAATAGACTTGAAGCTCCTGGGTCTTTTCCAGCATCTGTCGTAATGTGAATGTTTGGTGAATAGTGGCTTTCGCTGGCCTAAACCCACACTGGTATTGACCAATCAGGCTGCTGACGTAGGGTGGGCTTACACAAGATGGCAGAAAAGGAGACATACCATAAACTCTTTCGGCATCAGTGATTCGAAAGAGGTAGGCGCGTGAAAATTGATTTTGGTCGCACAGGGTATCGAACCCAGTCAGCGAGGTTCAGTTGCGTAGATGTTGGCACAGTAACCCACTAGTCTACGGCCACCCAAACCAAGGGACATGTTTATCATGTTAATAACACAGTATGTGCTTCCAATAAGATGCTGTCAATTCATACGAATATTCCAAGGTTCCAGTGGTTTCTTCTTGGACTTTTTTCGAAACAGGGATGGTCGGGCAAGTTGAGTTCAGAATTCAAAATTCGTTTTCCTTCCGAATCTTCTGGACGTTCAAAGCCATCATCAATTTATCATCATCATTTTAAAATTTTATCTTATGTGGAAGATAGTTCCAGGCGCGAATTGCTGTTACAAAAAAGGATGGCTCTCCAATGCAACGTGTGAATGAGGGTTTTCCTCCTCTATTAGATTATTCAATAACTAACATTTCAAAGTAACTAGCCGACTTAGTCTTTGTTTAAGACTTGTACCCTACGGCACTTATATTAATGCAAGCGTTTGTGTCACAACTTTGTACGCCACTGTACTATGGAGTTAGTAAAGGGTGATTTTTTAGCTATTATTTTTTTGGCGACACTGGTTTAAGCAGCTGACGCACTTTTCGTGTTTTGTTTCACTGTCAAACATCTTCAGTTTGGTCTATAATTTAACCATGAATCGTCTTACAAACGAACAACGCTTGCAAATTATTGAATTTTATTATCAAAATGCGTGCTCTGTTAAGAAAGTTCATCGCGCGAAAGATTGTGTTCAGCGACGAAGCTCATTTTTGTCTCAATGGGTACGTAAATAAGCAGAATTGTCGATTTTGGAGTGAATATCAGCCAAAAGCATTGCAAGAGCTACCAATGCATCCAGAAAAAGTCACAGTTTGGTGCGGTGTATGGGCTGGTGGCATCATTGGACCGTACTTCTTCAAAGATGATGCGAATCGTAACGTAACTGTGAATGGTGCCGTGAGATGATATCCAACTTTTTTTTGCCCAAAATGCAAGAGCTTTACTTGCATGACATGTGGTTTCAACAAGACGGTGCCACATGCCACACAGCACTCGCAACAATGAACTTATTGAGAGGCGAGGCGAGTTCGGTGAACATTTTATTTCACATTCGGGACCGGTCAATTGGCCGCCTAAATCGTGCGATTTAACGCCTTTAGACTATTTTTTGTGGGTATTACAGCTCATGTCTATACAAACAAGCTGCTTCAATTGACGCATTGGAAGACAACATCAGCAGATACTGGCCGAAGTGTTGGAAAGGGTATGCCAAAATTGGACTAAGCGGATGGACCATTTGAGGCGCAGTCAAGGTCAACATTTGCAATTATATGGACCGTACTATCGATTCAAATAAAGATTTCATGCATTTTTCTGAATTTTATGTGTTTTTCTTGAAAAAACTGTCTTATAGCTTTTAAAAAATCACCCTTTAGTAAATAAACTGTCAACCGGAGAACGTCTCACAAAATGAACCGCGCTGTGATCTTTTCCTTATCCGTTTTGATATAATGCGGAAGTTCCAATACTGATTGAGATCCAGACCGTAAATTAAGGATGGAAATCTGGACACACCACTGGACCTGGGGACATTGTAAATAAAACAGACACATGCGTTAAACGCAGCTGTAAGCCTGTGCTTACAAACAGAGTTAAGACAAGGAAACACGGAACAATTAAATAAATTGAAAGCCATTACAAAGGTTTTCAATAATCTTATTTGCACGAGGTGATGCATGTCCGCCGAGTAACGCAGTCTTCGAAGTGCACAATAAACTTGTCTAAGTACGCATCAAAATAGGTAAGTGAAGAGTAAATATGAAAACCAAGATTTTTAACAGAATTTACCAGAGCAACGGGATGGCCATCTAGAACAACGGGTGAAAAGTCATTCGGATAAACCTCATTACTGGAAAAAATTATGCAAACAGTTTAGTCGGCATGCAGCTTCAGTTCGTTACATTCAGACGAGTTGAAACGTTATCGACCCTGGCAACACAGTCTTCTATAAGGCCAATAGGACGCGAGAAATATGTAATAATATCATCCGCCTACCAGTGGCGTAGCGTGGGTTGGGGCCGCTAGGGGCAGACCAAATTTATGCAACCACGAAAAAACATATATTGTACTGCTGCTGACTGATGCACGGAAAGACAGCAGGCCACCATAGGTCTAGAATACTTATTCCGCAAGCCCGCGAGTGGTTTTAAAAAGGCGAAGAAGATGACTGACTGAAATGCTGCTTAATTCAACCGGGCAATCAAAAAAAGAAGCTCCCAGAAGTCTAAATGTACGAAATAAGAGAGCATTGCACTTGCATAGCCAATGTACTTTGGTTTCTTCATCACCCTCGTCTCTGCAGCTTCTGTGGAAGTCGTTGTTGGGGACGCCTGGTCTAGAGACGTTAGTTCCTATGCCGCAATGCCTTGTTATAACGCCAATAATAATTCAAGGATACGGCCCACTCAATCTAATCAGATTAAGAAATCTCTTAGGCCAGAGAGTAGGTCAGAGCTGTATGGTAATAAGCCAGTTGACCACCTACGATTCATTTGAACAATACTCGAAATTAGGATGGAAATTGTGTAATCTCCCATACAACGAACCAATTTCAAAATCGCCTCAACTGGATCAATTTCACTGAAATTGCGTACAAAATTGTGTGTTATCATGACTTCCGAGGCAGGCGTTGAATGCGATCCCATCAGGTAGGCGACTGCTTGGTGAGATGGTTGGATGGTTCGACCAAGTCCAAAAACTCGCCTGGTTACGCCTGGGCATAGCTCCTGACGAGTTAGAGTCAATGGTGGAGGATTGAATTACCTGGCGATCTCCCGTGCGTGGTTTACTGCCTCTTTAGTGGAGCATATCAGAAGATGATGATCAGAAGATCATCAGAAGACGATGATGGTGACAAAAAAGGTGTATTTCCGCCCAAGTTCAAAGATAGACGGCCTTCCATCGTACCATCGCATTTTTGCAATATTCTATATGAAGGTTCTTTAAAACAATCAGTCCAACTTGATAGGGTGTTCATCTTCCAAAGGTTTAGCGAATCTCGATCGAAATATGATTCCTTGAATAAAATTAGAAAACTAGAATAATTTGTTCAGCTCAACAAATTAATCCGTTCATGTATACTCATCCAACTACATCGTAATAAGAAACAAAGTCTTTGCACTTGCATTGCACTTCAAATGCAACACTGTTCCACTCGACGGCCATCTATTAATGTAGAAATGCTGATTAAACAACTATCAATTTACGATCGATGACCACCAGTTGGATTGAATATTACAGTAGAATGAGTTGTCATACGCTCGTGTGTTGACCCAGACGATCGGAGTCTGTTTACTCCCGTTGAATCATCCGCTCGTTTGCTGACCCAGACGATCGGAGTTTGTTTACTCTCGCTGAATTACGAGGAGAACATTGTTGATTTGTCATGAAGGGATTTTGTGTTGACCTGCATTGGAAAAGCATAAAAACCAAAGTGATATGAGCTATGTTGTCCTCATACTACAATGACTCCACTAAAGGCCATAGTCATTCTTGTTGGGATAGGCACCGGATGGGCTTTGTTTAGGTAAGCCCTGAAGCTGTGGGCGTGGCATAATGTGCTGAGTTCGATTGGCGTGTGGAACTAGCTGGGTTAACGGTATCAAGAGGATGACAATAAAAAACGAGTTGATGGTGGAATAAGAGGCAGTTCATTTCTGGCCTGGAGAACGGCGGTTCGTCGCGATCGTAAATCATTTTTTTCACTTGTATTAGTTTTAAAATAAAATAAAAAAAATATTATAAGCCGACTACATTAATACTCGTAGACTAGTGTCCAGTACTGAGCAGGCGTTTAGTGTGTGTTTCACAGCCAATGAAAACCGTCGAAACGAGTGTTCGTTACCGAAGTAAAGGGAAAATCCATGCAGTGGCTTCCTCCGGGAGAACATACACCATGATGGGTCGGTTGGTGAACAAGGTCATGGCCAGAAATTGTTTGGGATGCTTTCAGAGTGATTTATATCGATTATCTTGAAATGGTTAAAACGATCACCGCCGAAGAATATTATTCAGAGACTCCAGACACAGTTAAGACAGACTGCAGTTTTAATCAAACCTGAAGAACGCTGGACTAAACTCCTTTTATCATTAGCATCATCATCATCTCTTGACCCTCTTTCTCAACTAAAGGTTTCGCGGGGCTGAACCACACACGAGACATCTCCAGGCAACTCGATCCTCCGCCATCGACTCTAACCCACCACGAGCTATGCCCAAAAAACCACTGACTTATCAAATGCTTCGCAAAACGCCTCATTTTTGATGATTTCTTTTCACAACGTAAATTTGCAATTCATTCAGTTTCAAAACCAGCTAAGGAGCACCTTATCATCTTGTGCAAAATAAAATCGGCATGCCACTGATCGAAGTTAAGATACTGTCCTCATATAAAAACCATTAACTTCAAAAGTAATATCTAAACAATGCAGTCGAGCGAAGCTGTGACCCAACACATTCCAGGCTGAATAATGTTTGACTTATCAAGATGTCAAGTGTCATCATAACTCCTCCGCTTACACTGAATGTAGGGGCACAAGTCATCGGATGTCAGCCCATATGATTTATCATTTCGGTCCCGTCCCAGAAAACATCCTAATACTGTGACACCCTCGAGCGTGTACTTTAAACTGCAATTTAGGTGAAAGCGGCTTAAATCCGAGGCTCGGCTGAACCCATCCACCCGAAAGCAACTGCATCCCGAAGCAGTAACGTCAGCTCAAGAGTTGTACACGCGCACAATGCGCCATCGATGTCAGGACCTTTTTTAATATCCCGTCGGGTGTTGCTTTTCTCACATCACTCACGAGGACATGCTCAGCTCCCCTCGCCCAGTAGCAGCAGTCAGCTATTGAAACTGCAAAAATGTGTGTGGTTGCGGCCTTAGAGCTCCTCGCAAGGGGGTTCACTCATGGACCCGATCGTGTTTGTTTTGATAGCCATCAAACCGATGACGGTATTTTTTATTTTCATTCTGCTTCTATTCTTTTTTCGTTTCGAAATGGCGTCAGAAAATTCAAATTTCCCGTATTGTTGATGATGTTGTTGATGCCGCCATTTGCCCGTAAAATTAGTGCAATAAACTTAAATGATAGCATGATTTTATCTCTCCACATGAGCTGCTGGGCGGAGTGGATAACATGCTCGTAAACAAATTCATATCGATGGGGCCGGGCACTCAGCCACCCGGCTGGGAGTGAGTTGGGCGTGCAAGTGGGTGTGTTCTAACAGCGCACACATTTATGGTGTAAGAAGTTAATTTAGAGTCATAGTATCTTTAAAAACGAAATCGTAAAGTAGATGGAAGGAAAAAAGAGTAGGACACAAGAACATCGTGTGTCAAACGGGACGAAGAGGGCGGGTGTGCGTGTGGTGTCCTCGAAATCAAGTAATTCCACTGATGGTGTTTTTGTTTCGAAACCGATACTAAAACCGAAAAAGACGTATTGGAAATGTCGTAAAATTCGTCTCCATTCATTAACCGTACTCTTGTCGGTTTATAGGAGGATATCCGCATATGCATTCTGAGTGGGAAAAATGTGTGTGTTTTCGAATTGGAAATTCATGAGGGAGCAGCTCTTGCGAAGCGCGGAATATTACGCTAGCTAGAGACTTAGACACGTAGAGGGTTGTCAAGATGATATGAATCTTTGCTGCCGGTCCAATTATATCCCACTGTTGTTTGCTAGTTCAAATGTAGTTAGGAAAGGGCGCCCGCCAATCGATTCCAATTCCTTAATTGGAGCGGCTAACAGTCTAAAATGGTCGTTGTGATGGTGATTAAGTCTATCGTCCCAACATTGATGTCCAAAGCTGTTGGGGGCGTTGTTTTTAGCGCTCCGTTGATACATACACATGCCATCCGTTGCTTCCTTTCGGGCGGTTTGCAGCTGATGACTTATCTAGCGCACTTAGACAAATCGCGGCTCTATACAGCGCCATTGGCTTGACTACTGAGGTGAATAGCCAGTGGAACATGTGGTGCTATACATGTGTGTCCCCATTAGCTTTCTCCAAACTTCTTACAGCCCTACAGAGCAGGAGACTTTTTCCCCCGTTGAAAGTCAGCGTTCTTCACTATTTCAAACATATAATTTTCTCTTGTGACGTATTGATGTGGCTGTTCACAGACAGCATAATCTTCGTCAAGGCCGATCTTGGGCACATCCGTTGCTGTTGGCCTAATGACAGTCTGATCTATGCATCCGATCATGTCAATGTCAATCACACTTCAGTCCGCATTTTTTTGACATCAAACGTCTCGGTGAAGAATTCATCGACCTTGGTGGAGAAATGGACATTCTCCATTTTCATTCTGTAGAGAGTCACATATATAGCTAGACAGTAAGTTCGGAATTGAAATATATGTAGGGTCTAAAATTATCCGCGCGGTTTGTTTTTTTTCTCAAAATTTTAACAATTATGGAAGAAAAACATGTACAACAGTATTATTTAAGGTATTGCCCATCTGAAGCTATGACTTTTTTCCCATCTTTCTGGCAATTTTAGGATCCGATCCTAAAAAAACTGGCAGCCAAGAATGAATCAAGCCAAGTTTTGATATTCTGCTCTAATGTGAACCGAATTTCAGTGAGGACGTTCTGCATCGACCGGAGCAAAAGTTATCCAGAAGGGGCAAGGTCCGGGCTATAAAGCGGGCGGGGTTAAACTTCCCAGTCAAATAGTTCTTAACCGGAATAGCAACATGGGGCCGAGCGTTGTCATGATGGAAAATTATTGCCACGGCTTGAGTTCATGTGGAACCCAATTTCC
Organism: Eristalis tenax; assembly: GCA_905231855.2. NCBI lineage: Eukaryota > Metazoa > Arthropoda > Insecta > Diptera > Syrphidae > Eristalis > Eristalis tenax. Next base: position 59,152,159 of record HG993124.1, on the reverse strand, counting down.
TCGCTTTTGAATATGTCCAGCTGCTTTTAAAGGTTTTGAAATGGCTGCTTGAGTGACACCCAAAGATTCTGTGAGCTCTTCTTGTTTTTGGCAACAATCTTCATAGTGTAATGCTTCCAGTTCTTCATCTTCAAACTTTTTTGGCTGCCCAGAACGTTTCAAGCTAAAATCACCACCTTTAAATCGTGCAAACCACATTTGACACGTTCGCTCAGCTAGCGCATGTTCACCATAAACTTCCACCAAAATACGATGACTTTCGGCAGCAGTTTTCTTCATATTAAAGTAATGAAGAAGAACGCCCCGCAAAAACACTTTTTCAGGCACAAAGTTCGACATATTTGAGTGAAAAAAATTATTGTTGTTTACGCTTCAAATGAATGACATATACTGAAATGACGTACAATGGCAGTAGCTTTCCAACGCATGTTCTAATGGAATAATATAAGTTACGCCATCTCAAACCGCACGAATTAAGTTATAGACCCAATATCTAAAATCGAAAAACTTAAATTAACTTCACTCAATGAATTTACTAAAACACTCAATCAAATGTTTCTAAAAGTTGGTTAAATCAATTCAATTGTAGACTTGCCTAATGCACCCTATGATCCATTACATATGATCTACTTCTGGATCAGCAATATTGTATAGAGAGAAATATTCCAGTCTCCATTTTTTGTTTTGTTCTCCATTTCTCACTAAACGTGCATTTGTACATGTATCAACATCTTTAACCAGGCAACCACCGAGCTGTAAGCATGCAATAAATTTAGTAACCATAAATTTGTGTATGCGTAAATATTAATAATTTATTCGTTTTTTTATCTTTGTTGTTGATAATTTGAGCCACCCGTATTAAGATTAAACATCTGTATAAAGCATTGAATGGATTACGTTACGTACAGGCAAATGTCAGCACAAAATACAGCTGTCAACTGCACGCCGAAGAGCACTCCGGCGGAGGCACTCAATATACTCCTCAATCTTCCACCACTGGAAACCTTCAGTAAACAGGTGGCAGCCAGCACAGCCCTGAGACTCAAAACACTCCGTCTGTAGCTCGAACTTTCCTTTGGCCATTCAAGCATTCTAAGCGAAGTCAACATTCTCCCCAACGACACCGACCAAAATTCTCCACCAGCATCCCCTCCAGACTGGACTAAATATCTGATAATCAGACGCTGGCTGATCCCCTGCGTATCTTGACTGATGGGTCGAAGACAGACGAGAGTGTAGGAGCTGGTGTCTATTCTCAAGACCTAAAGTGCAGCTCCCTAACGAGAAAGAAACCATTGTGATAAAGGAGGCGTTTTCCTGGCTCAAGAACAACCTAATATCCGAAAGCGATATCACCATCTGTTCGGACAGTCAGGCCGCAATCAAGTCCATGGACAATGTCATGTTTAATCCGAAGACATCCCTTAATTGCATGCTATCTCTTAATGAGATGGCTGAGCATTTTAACATACACCTCATGTGGGTGCCGGGATACTGTGACACACCGGGCAATTGCAAAGCCGACGTACTCGCTGGAAGTGGCACATCCTCCACCCAAACAACAGAAGATGTTCCAACTTCCATGCCAATCACTACAGCTCACCATCTATTAAAAATACACACAATCAACATTACTAATCGTAAATGGCTAGAAGGTACCACTTGTCTTAAAATGAAGGAACTATTGCCATCGCTTAATAACTGCTTAGACTCAGCAGATCTTCACTCAGGACACTCACCGGCGTCATAACAGGGCACTGCATAATGGGCCCCCATGCCCGGCGGTTGGGGATCCCCTATAATGACTTCTGTAAAAGCTGCATGGATGAAGAGGAGGTTGAAACCACAGATCACCTACTCTGGTCATGTAGAGCGCTGGCAGATCGTAGATACTTACACCTAGGGACCTGCTACTTAAATAACCGCAATGTGCTAAAAAGCGTCAGCATTAGCCTGCAAAATCGCTTTGTCACAAGCACCAACTGGTTTTAATTGTTAGAGGGAATCAGTCCGCGTGGTATCACAATGGGCCTACTTTGCCCGGAGTGTGACTGCCTTCTGCAACCAGCCGCTATACATTTTCCATTGATTTTCGTTTTAAGTCATCGTTGGTGGGATGTTTACTTGAGTCTCCCCTGAGCTCTGCCCCGTAAGCCTGCATCCATTACTCAATTTCTAATTATCCAACACCCCCAGACAAACTTTTAAGATTCACTCTAAGTCCAGCATTCTCAAAGGACAAATTCACACCTGGCCTCATTCATCATAAGTTGAATGCTTTTTTAATGGCTCCACACGAAAATAAATCACTCAGCCGCCAGCCCCACCCATTCTGCATCCATTCAGGGCTGCGATAATTTTAATTGCATTACTTTTACGATTGTCTGCCATGGCAATCCTCTCAGAGCTGTGCCGCTTTTAACGTATTGCAACGCAGGTTGCGCCCCATCTTGAGATGTCAGCTTAAAAACTCATTTCCATTGTGTACTTGCACTTGCCTTCTGGCAGCCCCTTCGACCGCCACCCTGCATTTCATGCGAGGTAGACTGGAAATCTCCTTTCTCAAGGTGAGTCGGAATCCACAGTGCGAAACTTACGGCAAGGTACATGAACAAGAAAATGTTCTTCGGCCCAGATGACCGATGGGAAAAGGGTAAGAAGTGGAGCACTTAGAACACTTGTTCCAGAAGTTCTTCTCGTCCGAGTTTTCTCAAGTGAACACTTCGTTGCTTCTTTTATTTGCTCTTGAAAGGGTCAAGTATTGGTTTGATATTCTATGTGTCGCCATACACAACCATGCACAGGATGTGCTGTAGCTAAGAGAATGGAGGGAACTTGGTGTGTGTGTATGTTGTTTTCTCGGAATTCCGAAGGAATTGCACTCAAACTTGTCAGTTCTTTGAACGTTATCAGATAAGGACAGCCGCACTTGTAGCATATTAAGTGCGTGCCTTTTCCCAGGAAGAGATATCAGACACAGCTGTTGGTGTTCAGAAACTTCATCATGTGTTCCTTGCCAAAGAATAACAATTTACGTACCAATCATTTCCGAAAAAGGCGTAAACATGAGACGCGGTTGCAATACTAAGGAAATTTAATTGCTGGACGAAATCGATTTCACCCTTTGCATTACTTCCGTTTTGACAATTAAAGCAGTGAATTCTTTCGAATACTTCCGTCCATTGTAGGGTGACGAGATCTATGAGCACGAAAAAGTGGACACATTCAAATTGACTTTCATCTCATCCTCAAACAAAATTATGTTGTCTACCCTTGTGCCCAGATTTCTCAACATATGGAATTTTTGTGTGTTTTCCATGACTTTTTGCTGATTTTTATTGAAACCTTTTGTTTTATTGTAATAATCTGTAATCGATGGTAACTTTCTTAAACCAGGTCCAATTTCAATATACCCCCTCATTCTCTTAGACGAGGTGACAAAATCTCGCCCCGCAATTTTCTGTCACCTCACATCAAAGTCGAGTGAGGTGACAAAGAAACCAATCAAACTAAAAAACATTCAACTAGTTGGCCACATATGCTGCAGATTTGTGCCTTCAAGTGGGATCAATTCCAATTCGGTGGTTGCATTTGATAATTTCTATAATTCTTGGAAGCCTTCGGTTCAGAACACGGATATGTTGGTGCGCGTATGTGGTGGACTTGTGACAGAGCAAGAAAAAGGGAGGTGGACGCAGACCATCAGCCAAAACCAGAAAATCCCTTACGGTACAGTAATATCAACAAACGAGAATGTCAAGAATCTTGGCGTTGACTTCACGAAAAGGTTGAAGTTCAACAGTCACTCGAAACTGACCCTTAAGAAGGCCAACTTAGGCTTCCATCGCATACTTGATGCCCAAGCAAAATGGATTAAGCCAGAGGAGAAAACTGCTGCTATAGAAGCAACTTACACGGCCGATCTTAACGTACGGCTTCCCAATATGGCACACCATCTCTAAGACCAGCTTGACAAAAGCTCGCAATTTTTGAAAGAAAAGGCGCCACAGCAACAACAAGCTTTACGACCAACCACGCATCATCCCCCTGTAACAGTACACGGTAACACTGTTCAGAAAGCACCTACTAGACATCAACAACCTGAGTAACCTGAGAAACACAATCCCCGGACAACGCGTTAAATCTGCTAAACGAGCAGAACTGCCCAACGACGTCGAACAACGTGCTGCGTGGATTCCACCATAAGTCGGCTAACACATCACCACCCCATCGCAAAAGGATCACCATGGACACGCGGAACAATCCGAGGTAACCACCAACTATTGTATGACAATAATAATAAGCATTACATTAAACAAAGTACATCAGTTGGGCCCCTATTGTTGAGCCAACACCCTAACCTTTAGTTTGTTAGTCCGGTTGTGTCAATTGTAAAAATAATTTTCCGTTCAAATAAATTGTTAAATCGCACTCGTTCGTATTGGATCGCATCTTTGCTATGCTTCCCAGATGGACTATATTAGTATATTTAGTATACTATAATTAATTAGATAGCCTAAGAAAAGGGATAATGTAAACGATTCGGATGGGATTTCTGGATGTGATTGGATTTATTTTTAACTCAAATTATTGGTTTTTTGCTATTTTAACACTAAAACACATTAATCAACTTTTATTCCTATCAATTAAAAATTTAGTTTAAAATTTACTAATTTATCCTGCGTCGCTTGGCGTCACCCACAAAAATGCAAGCGACAAAATCTCTTTTATCACTTTCTATCACATAAAATGTGACTAAGAGAATACACATAGTCGTGCAAGTGACATATGTCACTTAAAGTGACTAAGAAAATTCAAAATTGTTAAAGTGAGACATATTTTTGGATGACACGTCTAAGAGAATAACGAGGAGTGTTGTTGTCGCTCCTCTCTTTCAGGTTTGCTGACTTTTTTTATTTCCTTTCGAAATTGTTCAGAGTAGGCAGATAAATAATAATAAAAAAAGGTATCTAGTTAAATTTTTGGTTAATGGACATAAATAAAGAAAGGAATAGTGCGGAAGCTCTCTCGAAAGTGGATACGATCTCTGGTGTACACAGATAACGAAAGCTCACCCAAAGGCTGGTACATTTTCTATACTCATGCGACAACGCATATTTTGATCATTTTTCATCCACATGTCATATCTGTCTGTCTATGTAACTGTATTGTCTGTGGAGTGATGTTTATTAATAAATGAAATAATTGAAAATAGAAAAAGAAGAAAGGGGATAGCTCCAGCCATTTTTGAACAGAGAATCTGCACAAAAGAGTGAACAAGAAGCAGCGCACCAACCAAAAGGACTCGATAACTTCCAAGTGTTGTATTTCGTTCGCATTAGGTATAGGTGTGACATACTTACATACAAAGCGCATCACGATAGAGTGATATCATATGAAACTCAGCACCAATTACTTGTCAGTGTACACGCGACTTGCGTGGAGTGTGGGAATCCACATTTTCTTGCGGGTTCACGTAACTCGAATTAAGAATGCAAGGTTCATGTAAGTCGGCGACACAGTTTTGGTCCCCACTCATCATTATTACCCCTCACTCTGGAGTATCTCAAGGTTCGGTATTGGCTCCCATTTTATTTAATATTTTCATGTCCGACATACTAGTAACCAGTAACACACTTTCCTAGCTTTGTTCGCTGATGACACAGCCCTGTTCTCATCCAATGTCTTAACACGCTATCTTCTCTTCAAAATGCACTTGATGCGTCATTGAAAGCTACAATTGAACTCGACCAGCATCGAGTGGTCTGAAAGTTGTAAGTATTTAGAAGTTACTTTCGATAAAAAACTCACATATATCGACTAGGGTTCAGAAAGCAAACCTAATCATTAAAATCCTACATCCCTTTATCAATCGTAAAGCAAAACATAGTATTGACAGCAAACTACTCATTTTCAAAACGATTTTTCAACCAGTCTTGACGTACGGTGCACCGGTGAGGGCCGATTGTGCCAAATCTCACATTAAAAAACTACAAACATGTCAAAACAAGGCGTTAAATCTGCCCTGGCATTCCTCCACTTTAAGGCTCCATGAAAAAGCAATTTCACAGAATTGTTTAAGCAAATGCTCTCATTCTGAAAGTTTGCTTATTCGTAACATCTTAAATTAAGGCAAAAACAATCATATATTAAAGTTATAATATTATACACAAATATATCGTTCTTGCATGATGCATAGTTGGGCCTAGGTGCAATTTAGTTATAAGAGTTATTAGTTGTAAGAGTCATAATAGGGGTTTTCATTTGTAGTGTTTTTTCCCTTAACTTTTCCCATTAATGTACTAAATGTTTCTTATTGTTTTTTTTTTTTTTTGCGAGGGTAGGTGAAAATCTTCAAAAGACACTATGGGGACCTTTCCCACATAGCGAAAGGGATGTTTACTCAGTAAAAACACCTCCCTTCAAATAGAATATATTTCCACTACAACTAAGTCTTACACTTATCCAGCAGTTTTACTTTCTTGGTTTAGGCGCATTTGGCAATAAATTCTCCATTGAGAGTTCTTGCTATCACCGCAGCTAAGCGCGGGTTGAATTCACCGTGCTTAATAACAAAATTCGTAATTTCATCATGGACTGATGGAATTCCAAGATCTCTGTGGATGTCGCTGTTTCGTATATACCAGGGTGCGTTGACGATGGTCCTTAGCACTTTATTTTGAAATGTTTGTAGTATGCTTCTATTACTTTCTTTGGTACAACCCCATAGTTGTATACCATACGTCCAGACGGGTTTTAGCTTGCTTGTATATAAGCAATTTGTTGTCAATACTTAGCTTGGAATATTTTCCAATAAGCCAGTACATGTCTTTGTCATTCCGAGGTATTTCGCTTCATTACCGAAGGGTATTTGCACATTATTTATAAAAACGGGCAAGTTATTCACGTTCTTATACGTAAAATTTATATAAACGGATTTAGCTTCGTTAAGCTCAATTCGCTGAGTGTTCGTCCATTCTTGTATCTGGTTGATTCTTCGACCGTTTTGGCAGTTACTAAAATAGCGGTGTCGTCAGCAAATGTGTCTAGCACGGCGCCTACGTCCTGCGGTACATCGCTGCTATAAAGTAAGTAAAGGACCAAGGACACTTCCTTGTGGTATTCCAGCTTGTATAGGCTTAAATAGGGAGTATTCTTTCCCATTTTACACACGGAAGATTCTATCAGTTCGATAAAATTGTGTAAAATCTTTCTTATTGTATGTACTTTGAACTATCTTAATTGTAAAGAACTTTTGTTCTGTACCTCCAAAATAATAAATACATGTCAGATGTAACTAAAACTGTGCAAATCGAACTAAAGGGTGATTTTTTAGCTACTATCTCTTTGGCAACACTGGTTTAAACAGCTGACGCACGTTTCGTGTTTTGTTTCACTGTCAAACATCTTCAGTTTGGTCTATAATTTAACCATGAATGGTCTTACAAACGAACAACGCTTGCAAATTATTGAATTTTATTATCAAAATGCGTCCTCTGTTAAGAAAGTTCATCGCGCGAAAGATTGTGTTCAGCGACGAAGCTCATTTTTGGCTCAATGGGTACGTAAATCAGCAGAACTGTCGATTTTGGAGTGAATATCAGTCAGAAGCATTGCAAGAGCTACCAATGCATCCAGAAAAAGCCACAGTTTGGTGCGGTTTATGGGCTGGTGGCATAATTGGACCGTACTTCTTCAAAGATGATGCGAATCGTAACGTAACTGTGAATGGTGAGCGCTACCGTGAGATGATATCCAACTTTTTTGTTTGCCCAAAATGCAAGAGCTTGACTTGCATGACATGTGGTTTCAACAAGACGATGTCACATGCCGCACAGTACGCGCAACAATGGGCTTATTGAGAGGCGAGTTCGGTGAACATTTTATTTCACGACGGGTCAACGACGGACGGCGATTTAACGCCTTTAGACGATTTTTTTTTGTGGAGCTATGTTAAAGCTCATGTCTATACAGACAAGCCCGCTTCAATTGACGCACTGGAAGACAACATTGAAGCATTTATTCTTGAGATACCGGCCGAAATGTTGGAGAGAGTATGCCAAAATTGGACTAAGCGGATGGACCATTTGAGGCGCAGTCAAGGTCAACATTTGCATGAAATAAACTTCAAACATTAAATTAAATGGACCGTACTATCGAATCAAATAAAGATTTCATGCATTTTTTCTGAATTTTATGTTTTTTTTTTTTTTTTTTGAAAAACTTTCCTATAGCTTTTAAAAATAAATTGAACTTTGAACTTGTTTTGGTCCCCACACTCGATCATTTACCGTACAAAATGTGTGTCGTGCTTCAGAGTAAACGCCTAATAAATTTAAGCCATCAAAATATTTCATTAGTTTCTTCATTTCAAATATTACTTATTCTAACAGCACCCAAAGCATATTTCAAGAGAATACCGGCCCATTCAACGCCACTATTCGGCTCTGGAGAAGATGAAACCATGGTTTTTGTGTGTCCGCAATCGAGCTACGGACTTAGTCTGCAGTTGTCAGAATAGCCATTGCAACGTCAGTTACGTGTTACGTATAAAATTGAATCGATTCAGCGGAGCGTGTAGCTCTTGAACTTTTAAATGTGCTTCCAAAACACCACGAAGGCTGGCCTAAGGCTATGCCTATGCACCAAATTTGTTTAGCTTTCTATGTCAGCAGGTAATGAGAATTGATACGCTTTGCCAAATAAGTAGGAACAATAAGAATTCCCTTCTTTTAGTGAGATCTGTCAATCTCTGACACTCCCATAGAATGGACAATAATTTTCACTTTTATGTTAACTTTCTGTTCACCTTGAGTGAAATATTTATTTGCTGAGCATCACTGTCTACCAAGTAACACGATTTAACTGAACTAATGCAACTAATTTGTAGCTTTTCCTTTTGCTGTTCCATGTAGTAGGGAAATCCATCACAACGCTAGGAACGCAAATGTGTCATTTTCATGGCCAAATCATTTCTTTTATGCAGGCAGTTTTATATATCTCATCTTGCTCTGGGGAACTTGTCAGATTCATGCATTCATTACGATCTTTGTATCCACCCTAATGAACGCCTCTCTCAAAATTCCTTGCCGCCGCTGCAGATGATAGCATCTCACGTATTTTTTGTTCATTTCATCAGAAAATCGCACCCGCAAGTATGGGTGAAAAAAAAAAACAGTTTTATTGTAAGAAAACCAACTAATTTGCCTTTTTAACGCGTGCACAAATACGTACGAGTGTGTAAGTAGACCCAAAAACATCAGTCAAACAAGCAACTTCAGAAATATCCTATCGCATCCAGTCAGCACCCCGCACAAGCACCAAAAATAACCATATTCTCGACGAAGTCTCGTTCCATTTAAAATGCCCACCTACCACTTCGGCCCCAGCAATTATCATCATCAGCATCCTGCCGCGGCTGGTCCTGGTGATAGGGAAGGCGGCAGCCAGAGACTCCCTTTAGGGTCCTTCTGCAATGCCAAGGGGACCTGGACCGAGAATATAAATTAGCCCAGTGCATTTTATACTTGAATTTTCCAAGTCGTTAGGCACGATCCTGTTTTTCAGACCTTAATGACTTCTCCTCAGAAAGCTGCAGTATAATTATACACGTATCTACTGGATCCATAGCATGCAATTATTATTATATATACTGTACGAAGCTCGTACATCGCAGTGCCTCTTTCGCACACTCTGCTTCTCTTCAGTGCTGCTATTTCTGGGGTTTGTTGGTGGGGCGGTTGTTTGTATGCAAACCATTCAATGCGGTAAATATCAGTGGCGGAGAACGAGGGCGCAGCCAGCGGCATGCACCTGTCATCGAGGCGGAGGCAACAGCAGCAACAGCATACAATTTATACGAACTGAAGGAGGGAACGGTATGGATTTTGTGTGAAGTCCTGTTGGGGCATTCCTCTTCAATGGGGGACGCCATAATTATCTAGAGAACCGAATTGCAGACTTAATCTTGGCTTTGTGCATTGGTCAAGAGAATTTCAATTCGTGTCAAGGCAGAAAAAGCGGCCTTTGGTTGGGTCTTGTTCGACGGTCAGTGCTGGATGGAATTTTGAATTGCAGACACTCCGGTTGCCTGGCTGGGTGAGGATTCAATTTAAGGTCTAAGTTTAGAATTGTATAATATCGTTATATCTTAATTAAACACATCTCGCCTGAACCCAGCCACTTCCGCAGCTCAGAGAGTTGACCAGAAGTGACGATGAATTTCAATCATTTGATATTAATCAGTTTTCAAAGACAATACAGGGTTTGTGTCGACATATTCCCACAAAGAGTGCGATTGGTCTCAGTTGTCGGAGTTGTTTGTAGCATCACCAAGTTCGATATCCGAAGTACATGACTGCTTGGAAGTTGTAGCTGCCCATTGCGTCGCTCGCGGACCGACAGACGCCAATATTTTTGGGTCCGTTCTTGGGTAACTTGGTGTTTCCACGTTTACTGCCAGACATCCGATGAAATAGCGTATGCACTACACCACAATTTCTTGGTAAGCGCATTGATGTGAGACCGCCATTTAAGATTGTGAACCACTGTAACGCCGAGGTACTTGTACGTTGAGTAGCTGAGACTGTTATCAAGGCTCTGGTGGTTTTCTACTGCATGCAAGCACTGTGTTTCGTAGATTTTAAGTTTTATTGGATGGCGGACGAATATGCATAGCCTTGGTCTTTTTAGCGTTCAAAATCAGATCATGATCACGACACCACGATGGTACAGAGTTTAATTCCAGTTGCATTAATCTTTCTTCTACCCTCACATCTCTATGACTGACTATAATTGCTATGTCGTCTGCGTATCCGTAGGCTTTGCTATGTTTAAAGACATCACAGAGACCACTCGCACTAATTTTGATCCTTGTGTATGATCAGCTATACTCACTTGCTTCTTCTGTTAAGTAGTCTTCAAATCACTTCAGCATAGACCCTCTCACACCTATCTCTTCCAATTGTCTGAGAATAATTGCATGGCCTAGCGCGTCGAGGGCTTTTTTGGAGACACACAATCGAGTTTTGATTTTTTTACAGACTGGAGTTCAAGACATTCGAAAAATCTCCAAGGAGTCGCTTAACACTTTTTTCTTTGTGATAGAAGGCTGCATTTTTCCAGATAGGTATAAACCCTTCTACACACCACATCTTCGGGAATTTTGTCCGTCGCTGGAGGAATAGAAATTGGCCTGGAGTTCTGTATTTCGTTCTTAACCCATGACATTTTTGACAGACGCATTCATACAGCAGAACTTGTACACGATTTTATGAACGTTCATCCGCCTATAGTTGGACAAGGATTTCCTTTCTTGTGGCTCAGGACAGCGGTGATGCTCGAATCACCGGGTACACTTTCCCCGAACATATCTTACAGACGCGCTGGTTCATATGCCCAACGCGATCATCCCCAGTTGGTTCAAATATTTCAGCGGAAACTTCGTCCGTACTAGCAGGCGAGTTGGCGTTAACGCGGATTTGGGTCCTCTCACGGTTCAAGTGTCGACAGAAGGTGAGGGCATCGCCTACTTAAAATTCTCGGAACGGATTCCGAATCTACTTCGAGTTTTTTATTTTCAACCCAACGGCCTTCTGGTCGAAATTTGTGGCTAATTTGTGGATAATTGCCTCAACCTCTGATAAAACTTCCTCCACGCTGCTGTTCACCTTGTGGCAGTGCTATACGTCACAGGCTCTTGACTATACGTCACAGGCGCCCCTCTTTCTCCTCTCCTCACGGTCCTATGCTGTGGGTTGAGACCAGTCCTTGCTCACCGCCAAGGATACCAAAATGTCTTTAAATATATAAAAAATTGGTCCTGAAGCGGAGAGCTCGACGCGTGTGAAGTCACCAAATTCTAGATCCACTATAGATCGATTCAACCGCGGATCTGACCAACTCTCGAAAGGCATTGGACCTTTGTTTCCATCTAGAGCTTCGGATGGAAAGTTGTGCTCGAGCTCCCGCAGCCTTCGATGCTGGCTGGCACCAAGTGCGTGTGTCCATTAGGCACCAAAGTTTAGCTGACATCTTAAAAAGAAGGCATAAGCAGGTTTGGGGAGCTTTGCAGCGGCACTCATTAATTAGTCGCATAACTTCGGACCTCAGAGCGGCTGCAATTGTCATAACCCCCCAGACGGGACTAAGGGCACCATCCACTATAGTTTTGGTTGGATAACTCTAAAGGTGCACACAAAGGATGGGGAGAAAGCCGTTAAGGCGGGGCAACTCTTCCCCACTCAGTCTTGTAGAGACAAGGAATCCTCACTCAATCCAGAGCCTCGCGATCGGCAGGTCGATTATATCGGCTTGTCCGATCTCGAACATGGCAGTACACCAACAAATAGTCAGGAGTCGTCCTTCGAACTCTCGGACGGGCAACTGTGGTAGAGAAGGTGTCCGTTATGGAAGTTACCGAGCGGAAAGTCATGCCTCGGGTGATCCACATTAACCTTCACCAGTCTACTCAGCTGCTCTTATACTCTTCCTGCAATAAAGAGGATAGAGTGTGGAGTTTAATACTTGCGAGGAGCACTCTAAATTGTATATCTTCTTTGTTATTACAGCGATCAAGACTTAGAAACCGTCTGCTTGGAAGAAGGCACACAACGCCCATGGCTGACTTGGGCGCACATGGCATATGACCATGTGGGAGTCCCGCCGTCAGAAGTACAGGGAAGAGCAGAGATATCAAAGACCAGACTCAGCCTGGAGTGTGATGACAACGCAGGCCATTCAATCAGACATGGTGGAGAACGGACTTAGATGGTCTCCTAAAGTTGCTTTTCAACAAAGCCAAGAGTACCCGCAAGAATGCCGACCGGGACTCGTTGATGAGAGCTCTTAACACCTTCGAAACCGAGCCGAAGAAGGCCAAGAGACTTGGAGACTTTTTTTGCCGGAAGATCGAGGAAGCCTGAGGGTACTGACATCAGCCAACAAAATCCTCCGCCTACTAAAAAATCAGACGGGACCTGGACTGCCTCCAGCACTGAAGTCCTGGCATTGCTTATAGACACTCACTTTCCAGGAAACAGCGACAGGGCATTTCTTACTAACATTGAGAGTCCTATAATTCTCTCATGCAGCTCAGTTACGGTGTTAAAATAATTTGCAAGGACAGAGGATGACAGTGCCGCTAGGATTTTGAATATTACAAAACGTCGCGTCGGTCGTTGGTCACTGTCGATGATATCCCAAACGTCACTGCTCCGTCCAATAATTTGCAATGAAAATAAGAGGAAGCCGTGCCAGCCAGAGTCCACGCACCCTCAACATTGTCCGTTGGATCAGAATCAAAACAAAACCAAACACGATGCACACACTCCGCACGTTATTCCCTGCTTTCCACCAACCATTTGCACAATCCGTCAAAACCCTGATCGCATAAGTATTCGCTTGTATTTGTCAATGAAATGTAATTCATATCACAGATTTCCTAAGGATAAGAGGCCACTTTCCCGTGTTTGTCTTCGGTTGAAATCAAAGCATTTTTGCAGGGACGCGTCTCTGCGCTTGTGAACAGCTTGTGGGGCTGCCAAGTTTAAGCAATTCCGTTAAATGGCAAGTGTATCCTTAAATGTGTACATACAAGCATAAGAGCAGATGAATTAGAACATAAACACAGATGGCAAGGCTGTGGTTTCGTATGTGGATTTCGTGGAGGAGCTGTGTAGACACAGGGCTTTACAGATTTTTCTTGTTTGTGTACCCACTTCCGCTTGAGTTAATGACTTGGCTTGAGCTAATGAGTCAGATGTTATTGTTCTCAAACATGATTAATTAAGCCTTAAGGCTGAAAGTCATGAACGGAATCTGTGAGTGGGCTGTCCGCACTCGTGGTGGAGGCATCTAACCACAAGCGAGTTTTAAAGTCTTTCAAATGCTTCCAGACCGATGTATCTTTACTTACGGAAGCCGCAACATTTTTTACGCAAGCAGAGAAATTATGATTCTATTACATTTAGAATTCCCCGGATGAGTGTTGTCATGTGAGCTGTATCCCACGCGCGATTTACGTGGTCGTCGTTGCGCTGGGGTTTCTGTTTTCCGGTGTCGGAAGGAAGTCTTTTCACAGCATGAATGGGACTTAGTCTAGTCTCTGGTCTCGGGATTCCTCATATTCTCCGACTTATAAGAAAGTTAGACACCATGTCAGAGCAACAGATGATTCTATACAAGGGCGTGCACATTTTGTTGCTCAAGATGTTAACCATCCTGTTCGCACTGAGCTCCGGCTCAGGCAAATAAGCAACCTCCTTAAGTTGTTCTGGTCCCTTGAGTTTCATTTTATCGAGCGTCGACTGTGTGTATGTGAATCGCACACATATCCCATTACGTCTGATTTTGCCCGCCAACATAAGTCGCGATAAAAAGTCCATCGACCAACGAAACACAAGAACCCTGACCGTTCCATTTAGTTTATTGTGTCCTTCAGCTACGGCAAATCTCGGCTGAAACTTAAAACAACGCTACAATACCATCTGTGCAATGCGCATTTCTCCCCAGGTGGTTAACGACTCTGGCGGTAGTTCTAAGTGGATCCTGTTTCCTTCACTTTCAGTGTTTCCCAGTTTTTTTTTCTTTTTCTTCTTCTTCTTATCCAGCAATACGCTTAAGGGGACTTTCAACAGCCCTGTTGATTCCGGACTGGCAGCAAAAATAAATGCTTCCGACCAAATAACGAACAAAAAAAACTAACTAAGATGAAGAAAATAATAAAATGGGCTAGAGGGAAAACTCGTGTTGGAAAACATTTAAGATGGGGAAAGGCAAAAACAAAATGAAAAGTGCATGCTGAGTCTTTTTTGTACATTTGTTTTCACTCTGGCTCACCTGGTCGTGAGGCGAAATCCACCACTTTCATGGGAAACGTTATATCAGCGTTGATGGGAATTAAAAAGAAATTACTCTGAAGCGAAACAAGAATGTTTGAGCACACTTTCAAGTGGAAACGATAGAGCATGCCGTGGAGACGATGAATATGGCATACCAAGAGGCAATACCTCGTCGTTCATATTTAACGAATTCGGTCAAGTTTTGCACACATTTTTATTCAATGCCTAGTTGACACATCGACACACAAGTTTAATTGGTAGATGTTTATGTCCGGATTATAGGGGCCGTGACATTGTGCCAAACGACAGTATGCCAAAATGGAACCATGACGCTTTTGAAAGTGTCGAGTGTTAACATTTGGCTCAAAAGTGGCCCTTTGACCAAACTAGCGACATTATGCCAAATGACAATATTCGGCCTGATGACGCTTTCAATGACCAATGTCACCGCACCGGATTGTATCTGGAGTACCTAGGTAGGTGGGTAGGTGAGCGGGTTGACGTTGTGGGTGCGCACTGCACTGAGGTCCTGTTGGACCCGGGTTGACGCGGTGGGCCCCCGCTGCACTGAGGTCCTGTTGGACCCGGGTTGACGCGGTGGGTCCCTGCTGCGCTGAGGTCCTGTTGGACCCGGGTTGACGCGGTGGGTCCGCGCTGCACTGAGGTCCTATTGGACACGTGTTGACGCGGTGGGTCCCCGCTGCACTGAGGTCCTGTTGGACCCGGGTTGACGCGGTGGGTCCCCGCTGCACTGAGGTCCTGTTGGACCCGGGTTGACGCTGTGGGTCCGCGCTGCACTGAGGTCCTATTGGACACGGGTTGACGCGGTGGGTCCCCGCTGCACTGAGGTCCTGTTGGACCCGGGTTGACGCGGTGGGTCCGCGCTGCACTGAGGTCCTATTGGACACGGGTTGACGCGGTGGGTCCCCGCTGCACTGAGGTCCTGTTGGACCCGGGTTGACGCGGTAGGTCCCCGCTGCACTGAGGTTCTGTTGGACCCGGGTTGACGCGGTGGGTCCCCGCTGCACTGAGGTCCTATTGGACACGGGTCCAATAGAGGTCCTGATGGACCCATTGTGATACCCATAAGGGTGTAATAACCTCCTTGACATCCTTCTCGTTCTTGCTGAAGATGTTGGTTAATCTCGTTGTTGTTGTTTTTTTTTTTTTTTACAGCAGACGTTGTTATGTTATTCATCCAGAGATTTACATACCTAAAAATCGACGTTAGTGGAATCCCTGTTATATCATGAAGATTCTGGAAGAAGTAGTCTCCCAGTGTTCTTTGACTCACGAAGTAGAGACTGGGGAATGACAAAGGTAATGAGTGGTGTCCTCGATTTCTTCTACGTCCCCACAGCCTCTGCATATTGTATCATGGGTGAATCCCATTTTTTGTTCCTGATGATGATTTGTCCAGTTAGCGCCCCGACAACCATCCGCAGCAGCTCCTTGTTGAATTGGAGAAGTTTCTCAGTGTTTGCACTATTGTACGTGGGCCATTATAGTCGCGTGGTCTCACAAGTGGGTAAAGGGTCCCACTTTCTATTAGCTAGCTCCATGATTGTGTCGTCCACTTTCTTCTTGACGTTAGCCAGAGCGGGATCAATGCATGAGATTGACTAGGATGGATCCATTTCGGCCCCTTTACTGGCAAGGTCATCTGCTACCTCGTTGCCGGTTATGTCTTTGTGACCTGGGACCCAACAAAGAGTGATCGAATGCTGTGTGCCAAGAACCTTGTGTTCTTTGCGACAGCTTGCTACTAGCTTGAACTTTCTATAGTCGAAATTTCTTTAATGGCCCCTTGACTGTCAGTTAGAATGGTAATATCAGCCGGTGGTATTTCCAACAATGATATCATTTTGGGCGATTCTTTGACCGCAAGGACATCAGCTTGAAGAACAGCGCTGAGTGCAGCCTCATGGAGCCATTCATGTTTCACAATTCGGACAAAATGCTCGCGCCTGTTTCTTTGTCCATCCGTGTAGACATGGATGGATGTCGAGTTGTAGATGGGTTCACTGGAGTTCCACTCCTCCCGAAATGGTGCAACGAAGTCAAGGGCCGGAAAGAGGCAGTCACTCGCCGATTGTTCTTGGCTTCGTCTATCTAGAATGCTCGCACGACCATTGGAGCTTGTGTGCCAGCACTTGCATATAGAGGTCCAGTGGCAGGAGATCCAGGAGAATTTCGAGGCCCGCAGTAGGGGTAGTGGAGATCGCTCCTGTCGCACCTAGACATGTTGCGTCTCTGTTTCTTGTTAGCAGCTTTAAGTTGGTATCTTCGAGACAAGCTTGCTACCGGACTACACTGCCATATGCCAAGATTGGCCTGACGAGAGCTGTGAACATCCACAGCATAATTTTCGGGTTAGTATCCCATTTTTTGCCGTACATCCTGTTATGCAGGTATAAGGCACAGGCCGCCTTGGAGCCCGTGGCGGTCTCCTCTACGACGAAAACGTACGTACTCCCAAGCAAGTGTTTCAGATTATCCTAAAAATTAATTAAAAAAAAGTCGTTCAAAGTAAACTATATAATTCAAGCTTGCGAGTAAATCGAGTACGAGATTTCATATGTTACGAAAACCGACACTCTTTGGGAATGAGTACCTGGTGTGCCACTCACATATGCTTCGCGTTCATATGAAAGCAATAACAAGATGGCAAGATGGCAAGATGGCAGAGTGCACTTCCACAAAACTGAAGGAGGCAATCAAAATGAGCACATCAGACGGAAATAATATAGGATCTGCACTCATCTCAACAGCAGTGCCGCTTGAAATAGCTATCGATGAAATCAGCATGATTGGAGCAGAAATTCTATCGCAAGTTAAGTCAAGATTAAAGCAAATCACTGGACATTTTGAATCGAAATTCCGAGGATTGGATATCATCTTGATTGGGGACTTACGACAGTCCGTTCCACTCCAAATTATTATTCGATACAATTCGAAGCAGCGAATAGCTGGTCTTATTTTATGACGCACTCTCAAGTTGTATGAATTGCATCAAATGATGCCACAAGCCAATAAACAACCACATATTAGATGCTGATGAAATACGTCTGATGGAAACACGAGTCTTCACAATGGGACAAGCAGAGAGATTATGTCCAAATGGCATACGTCTGTATCTAACAAATGATTCTGTGAACAAGTACAATCAGGCGGAGTTGAGCTGCACAGATGAGAAAATTGATTCAATCGCCAAAGACCGTTATGTTTGATGTCAAAGTACACTAAGAATTACATAAGATGCCAGTTGGCGACACTGACGGGTTACCGTATGAAATAACTTTTGTTATAAATAAACCATTCATCATAACAGCGAACATTGACGCATTGAATGGGTTACCTGATGGGGTAGTAGAAAGATTAATACGGATTGAACAGAGGGAGAAGTAACTCGCGTTTGGCTGGACATCTCTCAGTCATCGAAAACTCGTGAGAAAATACGAAGAAAATCTGCTGCAAGATAAGGATGCAGCATTTTATCATCGACGAATAACAACAACATCAATGGGCCCTCTGGAAAAGGAGTCACAGAGTCTCAGCTTAAACCGATTAGTGACAATAGGCAGACTCCTGCTATATTTCATCAGTGCTTGGAGAGGGTTGTCTATGTGTTCTTTAAACTGTCAAAGTCCTAGAGCTCACCGAGCAGAAGTAACGACAAAATGGTTCCAGTTTTGAAACAGTTTTTACACGATTGCACGTACTTCAGTTATCACAAACCAATAATTTAATTTGTAGAAAAAGGTGAAATGGAAATAATAATCGAATTGTTTTAAAAACAAATTCAAAATAAGCCATGTTCAACCCCTAGTCAGCCCATGTCAATTGTCTCTTCAAAACCACCCTGGTGGTGACCCAAAGTCACCGTATTAGTGCTTATTTCCCGAAAACCCAAACATTAATATTACAGTCGAACTTCCCTATAGTGAACTTCTATATAATGAAGTTCCCCGTATAATGAAAAAATTTCAAACCCACAGCTTTCTGGTTCTGTTTTACGGTTAAGTGTATTTTTCTCTCCGTATAATGAATTTCTATACAGTGAGTTTTTCTCTACAGTGAGTTTTTCTCTACAGTGAATAAATTTTCGAGTTGGAAATTTTATTTTCATACGTTTTGTGTCTCCTTATAAAGAATTTTTTTCATACTACTTTCTCATGTCCGAATGTTTTAACATCTGCACAAATGTCGACCGTAACGGTAATTTTATCCGTTAGTTTTTTGTTTGTTCGATGTCTCCTTGTCTGTTTCATTCATTTTGAATGCACACAAATATCTTGAACTTCGACGGTGAGTGGTTATAGTAAAAATGTCGCAGCGAAATAGTATTTCTCTTGAAAAAAAGGTGTTGATAATTCATAAAGTTGAGGAGGGAGTAACAAGAAAGAAAGATATTGCCAAGGAGTCTGGAATTCTTCCCAGTTCATTGTCAAACATTCTAAAAAACAAGTCAGTGATTCTAAAAAGTGCAGAAGACGGACAATTAAGTGCTAAACGCAAGAGCCTTCGAACATGTCTTTTTGAGGATATTGATGAAGCAATGCTGGTGTGGATAACGGCTGCACGTGGAAGGAATCTTCCTGTATCTGGAACAATAATAAAGGAAAAAGCCAAAGAGTTTGCGGATGCCCTGGGACACAAAGAATTTGAACCGAGTACTGGTTGGATGGATAAGTTCAAAAAACGGCACGGAATTGTTCAGAAAACCTTATGTGGAGAAAGTGCTGACGCCAACTTACAAGATCGGAATGTTTGGGTGCTGAACGTTTTGCCGAAACTGATGCAATAATATAAACAAGAGGAATGTATTGCTGTTTGTTGATAATTGTACTGCGCACCCCAGGTATGTAAGGGATAAATTGAAAAGTATTGCGCTAGTCTATTTTCCTCCAAACACGACTTCATTACTTCAACCAATGGACCAAGGCATTATCCACAACATAAAACAACGTTACAGAAAGCAAATTATAGCGAACATATTAACACAAATGGATGAAGGCAATCCTGTTGTCATAGATTTGCTGCAAGCCATTCGAAATTTAAGCACAGTATGGAACGTCTACTTAAAACCGGAAACAATTGCAAACTGTTTTAGAAAGGCAGGCTTTTTTAAGGATGACAATCAAAAACGATCTTTGGAATGGAATGAAGAGGACTTTGTACCATTATCCCATTTGGCAGCTTTGCAGTCTTCATTTAAAGAAGTAGCAAATATCGATGCATCATTTGAAGACTACGTTAATATAGATACTGATGTGCAGACCAGAGAAAACCCATCCGATGAAGACATTCTTAGTAGTTCTTTTGGAAAATCGTGGAGTTCAGGATTCCCAAGGGTTTTCTTGCAAAATAAATGTTTGACAAAAGTCACATTAACATTACATTGCATTTGATTTGACCAGTGAAGAAGATTTGGTAGGGGCGGTGTTACCTACAATAGGTCGAGTTTCTTCATCTCTTAATGAACTTCGAACCTTGTTCGAAAGCAATATACCGGATAATGTGTTTAAGTCTTTAAATATATTAGAAAACTTTGTTGAGGAAGAAAAATGGAAAGGTATAATCCAAACTAAAATGCCTCATTATTTTAAATAGAACTATATATGTATAAAATTTCTGTATAGTGAAATTTCTATATAGTGAAGTTTTTTTTGGTCCCGTGCGAATTCATTATAAGGAAGTTCGACTGTATTTAATGTTTGTTATTAATTATTTATCTACCTCGGAATAGGAGCAGTCGCACATAATTTGTCAGAACCATATCAGGCACAAGCATCTTTATATTTGTCATGACGAAGTTGCAATTTTGCAATGGAGTGCAAATTTGTCCTTCTATCGTCTTTGGAAATGTTGCCTGGAACACTGCACGGCAATCAAACGTGTCTTCTTTTTTTAGAGCCCGCGTAAACAAGCAGTCCTGTAAAAGGTAATATTTCAATGACATCAGTGAGGTTATATTTCTGTCATTCCTGAATTTGACAATAAGACTCACGACCATGCGTTGGGTCCACTGTGCCTATGCTACGGAGTGTGAAAGCTACTGCCGTCCTACAAACCAGACAGATTCATGTGTGAAACTTAGGAGGCTTTTGGATTCAACACTGCTTAAGTGCTTCGTGAGAAGTTCTTTTCTAGAAAATGCCGCATTCGCAGAGCAAATTTAGGACAGATTCCGTTTCTTCCTCATCTCTACAGGGTCTCCAAAAGTCGTTGTGCGATGTGTTCAGTCGCATTGGACCTATATGACACAGTGGCCGGTGGGGGCTTCTATCAGTCTGCGTACTTCCTTGTGGCAGAAGCCAATTAATGATGTCGATCTCTTCTTGGTCAGCGTCAACCATAGAACCCATGCTGTTACTGCAATGTATAGTCCATGGATTCGTCTTCTAGATTTTTCTTTATGGAACTGAGCAGCGTGCACGTTACAAGCTTTTCTCCACCTTTTTATTACTTTAGGCTCCAGTATGTCCCACCAGAAGGTCCACGAATTCGACAAGGATTCTCGTTGACGCAACCAGCTTAGATGTCAGAACGTCTGATGATGTGGAATTTATTGCCGATTTACTATCCGAAAACGGTGATCGATTTGCCGGTAAAGTTTTAGTCTCTCAGCTCGAGTTCCGCCTCTTGTATTGCAGCCACTTCGGCTGTAGTCGTCCATTAGGGATTTCGTGAAGCGGTCACAGAAGCCCCTGTCCCTGTACCAGCGCTGTCGGTGTATAGGGTGGCTTCCCCCTCCGCTATTGCAACCTGTTCCTTCCATTTTTCACGGTCCGGAAACATTTGGCAGAAATCTTCAATAACTCCTTGTGATCTGATTACACCTGGTGCAAACTTAATTAACTTAAATCAACTTAAAACAAATTAACTTACAATAAAGTTCCTCCTTGGAAACCACGGAAATTAGAGCAGCTATAGCAATCACCATCTGGGCTATATCGGCTACCACATCACCACATCACCCCATCCCATAAGGACCGCCATTGACACACGAACTTGAACAATACGATGTAAGCACCAATTGTATGACAGTAAAATTAAACAAAGTACATCAGTTGGGCCTCTATTGTTGAGCCAACACCCTAACCCTCAGTTTGTTAGTCTAGTTTTAATCTCAACCTTAAAAATAATTTTCCGTTCAAATAAATTTTTTAATCGCGGTTTAGTGCAGAGCTCGTTCGTATCGCGCCTTTGCTACAATTCCCAGATGGACTATATTTAATGATAGCCCAAGAAAAAGGACAGTTCAATCGTTTCGGTTTCTTAAAAAAATGGATTTCTGGATGTGATTGAAATTATCCTCTATTAAAGCGACCAAGCACTCACATTGCTGGTTTGTTGTTATTTTAACACCAAACGTGAACATATTAATCAACTTTCAGTCCTATCAACAACAAAATCTGGGTTAAAACTTACAAATTTATCCTCCGTCGTTTGGCGCCACCCACAAAAATGCAAGCGACAAAAGCTCTCTCATTCTGTCTCACTTTCTCATGAAATGCGGCTAAGGGAATACACTCGATAGTCGCGCGAGTGACAAAAGTCACTTTAGCCTAAGAGAATACAAATTTCTCAAAGTGCCAAATATTCTTGGGTGCCACGACTAAGAGAATTAGGGGGAAGAAATGCATTGTACTTTACAATACAGTACATTTATTTTTCCTTCTAATGTACGAAGCAAGTATTGTGTTGTCACGTACGCCTTTAAAACGAGCTGAAACCAATTTCCAAAAATAAGCCTTTAATTTACAATAATAAAAAAATATAACTTTTTTTTTTAATTTTTAAATTTTAAGGGCCGATGTTGAATGTGAACCACACCTAAACGTCAAGTTTTTTTCTGCACTTCATTTGACATTTCTCAATTTCAGACTAACTCAATTTGAACCATGGAAAGCTACACAATCGAGCAACGCGTTAAAGTTATTCAGGCTCATTATGAAAATGGGCGTTCAAGTCAAAATGCATATCGTACACTTCGTGATTTTTTCGGTCAATTTAATCGTCCAAATGTGTGTAAAATAGGAGAAATCGTGCAAAAATTTGAGCAAATCGGGTCTGTAAGAGATGTGAAAGCACAAGTGCATGCTCGTACAGCTCGTACTGCAGAAAATATTGCTGCTGTTCGCGATAGTGTGGCTGAAGAGCCGTCCACCTCAACTCGTCGTCGTGCCCAACAATTGCACCTCTCGCGCTCGTCGTTGATGAACATTATGCATAAAGACTTGCATTTGCACGCTTACAAGGTGCAATTGACTCAAGAACTAAAGCCTCTTGACCATTTCAAGCGTCGTCAATCGTCAGAATGGTGGCAAGAAATGGCAACAGTGGATGATCAATTTTCTAAGAAAATCATCGTCAGTGATGAGGCACATTTTCCCCTCAGTGGATTCGTAAATAAGCAGAATTGCCGCATTTGGGCGAATGATGATCCAAGAGTGACTGTTTGGTGCGGTTTATGGGCTGGCGGCACATCGGGCCGATTTTTTCCAAAATGAGGCCGGTCAGGCAGTTACTGTGAATGGTGTTCGCTATCGAATTGGAAGATATGAATGTGGATGATATGTGGTTTCAACAGGACGGTGCCACTTGCCACACAGCTAACGAAACAATGGCTCTTTTGCGCGACAAATTCAATGGCCGTGTTATCTCACGTGGTGGCGATGTCAATTGGCAGCCAAGATCATGTGATTTGACACGTTATTTGAAAGAAAAGATGTACGTCGATAAGCCAGCAGCAATTCAAGAGCTAAAGGATGAGATAATTCGGCACATTAACGGCATAGAACCTCAATTATGCTTCAGCGTCATCGAAAATTTTGACCATCGGACGCCGAGGTAGCGGCGGCCATTTCGATATTTTGATCCATACATAATTGAACCATACCAATATTATCATAATAAAAAGAAATGACAATAATTTCCTAAATAATGTGTGTGCTACAATATTTTCGCTCGCACCGATGCAACGGGTATGACCCGTGGCGAATTAATGACTTACAACTAGACTTATAACTGAGAAAGGAATGTCGGCTCAACAATAGGGGCACGACGTATTTCACTTGACATTTTTAACATAGCGTAATTTTACAATAATTTTAACACGCTTAATCTTATGATTGAATAACAGAATGATTTCCGTTTGCAATTTTCGTTAAAAAAGGGGTAATACTTTCAGAGGGGACTAGGCCCTGTAATGCCCTTTGCTGCTTTTTATGTAGGGTGATTTTTTAAAAGCTATAGGAATGTTTTTCAAAAAAAACACATAAAATTCAGAAAAATGCATTAAATCTTCATTTGAATCGATAGTACGGTCCATATAATTTAATGTTTGAAGATTATTTCATGCAAATGTTGACCTTGACTGCGCATCAAATGGTTCATTCGCTTAGTCCAATTTTGGCATACTCTTTCCAACATTTCGGCCGGTATCTCACGAATAAATGCTTCAATGTTGTCTTCCAATGCGTCAATTGAAGCGGGTTTGTCTGTATAGACATGAGCTTTAACATAGCCCCACAAAAAATAGTCTAAAGGCGTTAACGGCCAATGGACCGGTCCCGAACGTGAAATAAAATGTCCACCGAACTCGCCTCTCAATAAGCCCATTGTTGCGCGTGCTGTGTGGCATGTGGCACCGTCTTGTTGAAACCACGTGTCATGCAAGTCAAGCCCTTGCATTTTGGGCAAAAAAAAAGTTGGTTATCATCTCACTGTAGCGCTCACCATTCACTGTTACGTTACGATTCGCATCATCTTTGAAGAAGTACGGTCCAATGATGCCACCAGCCCATAAACCGCACCAAACTGTGACTTTTTCTGGATGCATTGGTAGCTCTTGCAATGCTTCTGGCTGATATTCACTCCAAAATCGACAGTTCTGCTTATTTATGTACCCATTGAGCCAAAAATGAGCTTCGTCGCTGAACACATGTGATGTCGCGATGAACTTTCTTAACAGAGCACGCATTTTGATAATAAAATTCAATAATTTGCAAGCGTTGTTCGTTTGTAAGACAATTCATGGTTAAATTATAGACCAAACTGAAGATATTTGACCGTGAAACAAAACAAAAAGATAATAGCTTAAAAATCACCCTTTAGAACTGCGTGGAGTTGGCATTGAATAGGTCATCAAATCCGGGGTGTGTAATATCGATGACTGCGCTCGAGTGGAATTCGTTGCAGTTCTTGTATGTCTTGATTGGGATAAATGCTAATAGTTCTTAACAGCTTCTTGGCGAGCTGCAAGATGTAATTGTCTGTCGGCAATATCTTGGCTTCTTCATAAATTCGTCTGGTCGGTATGAATTTCAGTGTCGAATGGTCTCTGTGGACACCAGTGCACATTCTTAAAACCTTCCGTTCGAACAGGCGGATTCTCCCCATTGCTCGGGCACAGATCGGGCACATATTGGTCTGATAAGTTGCTTATAGAAAAGCACCTTAGTCTTCTGGCCCAGACCGGTTCTTCTCCGGTGCAGTGGATGTACCAAATGTAGGGCAAAAGCTGCCCGTTGGAGGAAAGAATCCACGTGGTTCTTGAATCCGAGCTTCTCATTGAACAAAATTCCCAGATATTTTGTGTTCTGCGTTGGAGTAATCGGTGTGTTGTCCGGAAGAGTTATTATAAGACTGTTGCATCTTCTGACCAACGTCCCGCCACTCCTTCCTCTGACGTCTGCTGCTGGTGTTCTGAAGCACATAAGTAGTGTATTATCGCTGATGATTTTCAATCCCCATTTGAGGTTGTATTCCCGTCGTTGGATGATGTTCTGGTCGAGTCTCCTTGTGGCTATCTCCGGTGTGCGGGAGGTAGCGTACGTAATGGAGCCATCGCCATACAAGAGTGTATTGCTTCCACTTGCGTTGGTTGGCTGGTCTGCGGTATAAAGATTAAATAGGGCTGGTTCAGTCCTCGATCCTTCTGGTACTCCCGCGTTGATGAAAGAAGATTCTATTAGTGAGGCAGTTGTGTATGAGTCTTACCAGATACGTAGGAAATCCAAAGCTGATTAGCATGCAGATGAGTCCTTTGATCCAAACAGTATCGAAGGCCTTATCGATATCCAACAGACATGCCACTGTCGTTGCCTTTTTATTAAGGCCTCGGGTGACATCACTGTGCAGCCTAAACAGTGGGTGGATTGTACTATTCCTGGGCCTGATTCCGTACTGGAACGATGGCAATATAACGCCATGATCCTTCTGAGCATTATTGACTCCATGACCTTACTTATACAGGAAATCAAGGCAATAGGTCTACAACCATCCACTCGATAACGGTTCAGCTTCTTTGGGACCGGGACCACTTTAGCTATCTTCCCAGTATTTGCGAAATGACCACGAATTTTGGTGGCCTCCTCTTTTTATAGGATATTTCCATGCACATTTCCATCGTGTCATATGAGCTGTATGTGTATTGGGTTCGGCGGAAAGGTCTTTTGTTTGTTTTGGAGTATGTTTGTCCAGTAGGATGTTGTGTGTTCTTCCCAGGGAAACCAGTGTGATAACTTGTGTAAGAACATTCTATAAACAAATTTTTAGTCTATATCGTACTGGCATGTTTTGACGAAACACGTCGTCCACGGAGACCATGTAATTGCTCGTCAACTGCAATCCACTCATGTGGACGGTAATAATTTGTCAATAAGTTAGACCATATATGAAGTAATTTATCGGAAGATCGGTTCTGTGTTCTACTTACATCATCAAACCGAATAACTCGGTTCATATATTCAAACTTTTTCTGCGATATGACTGAACACCATATAAGTACATCTGAACGACTTCCTTCATTCCGCAGTCTGCCAATTTGTTGCTAAAATGGTTGTGGTTGCCACACAATCCGTCTTTGAAAACGAGCTATAGATTCTCATTTTCTGCACCTGATCCATTTGCTTCATTTGATTCACTCGTTTCTTCTTCAATTCCAGAATCACTGCCGTCTGAATGCAAGTCGTGGTAATCACCCACGTTTTCTTTAGGCACAGATTCGTCGTCACTGTCTCCACAAATACCACTTTAATTACCATCTCATTCATTTATTCACGCGTCCACCTCTTTCTAGTCGCTGACAATGATCAAAGAGTACTGCTGTCTAGAAAAAGTTTCTCAAAACTTCGCTGTTAAAGTCGGCATAAAACTGAAGGTCTCATCCACTCGTGGGCGATTTAAAAATGTATTTGAGCTCAATTCTTTTTACAATTACAACTAGACTTACAAACTAAAGGTAAGGGTGTTGGCCCAACAATAGGGGCCCAACTGATGTACTTTGTTTAATTTAATTTTTATTATTATTGTCGGTTTATTGGTTTTTTTTTATGTCCGCCAATGGCTGGTGCTTACATGGGGTTGTTTAAGTTCGTGTGTCCATGGTGGTCCTTTTGGAATGGGGTGATTTAGTTAGGTAGACTTAGGTAGAATCCATGCAGCTCGTTGTTCGACGTCGTTGGTAAGTTCTGCTCGTAGAGTGTGTCCTCTTTCGCAGGTTCCTGATTTCCTCGTTAGAATGGTTGTTGATGCTTAGTAGCTGCTTTCTTAACAGTGTCACCCTTTACTGCTGCATGGGGATGATGCGTGCTTGGTCGTAAAGCCTATTGTTGCTATGGTGCCTTTGGCGGTCCCTGTTGAAGGTGAGTCCGGTACATATTCGCAGTATTTTTTTTTTCGAAAATTGCGAGCTTCGTCATGCTGGTCGGCCGTATAAGCTGCTTGTATAGCAGCAGTTTTCTCCTCTGGCTTAATCCATTTTGCTTGCGCATAAAGGATGCGATGGAAACCCAGGTTGGCCTTCTTAAGGGTCAGTTTCGCATGACCGTTGGACTTCAAACTTTCCGTGAAGTTAACGCCGAGATAGCTGACCTTTTCGATTGTTAATATTTCTGTACCGTAAGGTAGCACTACCCTTATGCTTCGACATTTGGCTGCTGATCTGCATCCACCTCTGGAGGGTCTCCTTAAGCACATCAGTACCGATTTCCCATCATTGATACGAATACCCCATTTGGTATAATAGTCAAATTTGGTCGCTGTTCGAATTTCGACCTTTTGCGCGGCTGTTGTGACGTCGAGTTGGTATAAGTCAGCGAGTCATCTATAAATAGATAGCATTTTACTGTTTCAGTTGGATGTGGTTGATCTGCCGTATAGATGTTGAAAAGCCACGGTCCCAGATTTGATCCTTGTGCAACTACCGCCTTGAAGCTCCGTTCTGTTGACTTGCTGCCTCTCTCTTCTGCAATGCAGAAAGCTATAAATTATTCTGATGAGGTTGGATTGGAATCCCATCTGGTTCCGCTTGTCCCTCAATCCAGACCTTATCAAAAGCCTTTTCTACGTCCAGGAAGCAGTCGACGGTAACCTCGTTATTGTTCAGTGCAGCCACAACACTGAACTGGAACTTCATTAGAGGATTTGGCGTTGAATGTTTTTTCCCGAAATCCGTACTGAATATCCGGAATGATGTTTAGGTCGGTGGAGCATCGCTTTTGTTTTCACACTACCAGGTTCTTCAGGGTCATGCTTATATTGCTCGAGAGCAATATAGGCCCGCATCCTGAAACACTGGCAACGTTCCCCATTTTTAGTATTGCGACAATTTTTTGCTATGTTCCACTGGCTAGAAAAGTAGCAATTGTTGATGCAATTGTTCATGATGATTGTGAGAAGTATCATCACCGTTTGTGGAATTCACTTTAGGACGAAATTCGAAATATTGTCAGCCCCGACTGCTTTCCTCGTTGGGCTGAGTTGAAGGAGCCTGTTCTCCAGCTGTATGTTGTTGTGCGTTAGTACCGCGTTCCGAAACATAATGTTTGTGCAGTTTAACTCACTGAGAACAGCTTGCTAGTCTCTGCCTCGTGTGTTCAGGTCCCGGTGCTGTATCCGCTGGAGTATTTTCCTCAGCCTTTGCCTGTGGTGATAAAGGTTTTGGATACGTACGGGGAAGTGACTATACCTGTCTCTGCTTGACCACTTTTTCTTGGACTGTCATTGAAAAATAATCCACCACATACGTGCACCAACATATCCGTGTTCTGAACCAAAGGCATCCAAGAATTATACAAATTATCAAATACAACCACCAACTAGTTGAGTTCGTTTGTGTTTAAAATTTGATTGGTTTTTTGTTACCTCACTTGAGCTCAAGAATACAGATTTTGATGTGAGGTGACAGAAAAATGAGAGGCGAGAGAATAGGGGCGACTATCTTCGGCGAATGATAACAGTACGAGTTATGTTAGGGTGGTACGAAGCTCATGATTACTAGGCAAGGAAAAATAGCCAAAGCATATTTACACAGAGATGATTTACCCGTAGTTTTTGACATAATATTTCAGTAATTTGCTTCTTGTGCGATGGATAATATGAATCGAAAAAGCCAAGAGATCGTTCGGCCATAAGAAATTATTTACTTCTATCTTGGAACCACAAAGTCAACAAAAAAAATATCGCAACAAAAAAGAGGTCGTTACAATTATATAATAAGGCGCTATGTATGTAAGTGTGTAAGTATGTCAACCCAATACCAAGGGTGAACGAAAAATAAAGACTTTGAAAGACAGGGGGTCTTTTGGTGCGTTGCTCAAGCTTTTTGCTTTTCAAATCTGGTTGATGCTAGTTTTTTATAGGCAACACCATTTTTTTTTTTTTGTATGAATAAATATTTCAAATTCTGTTTTAAGAAGTATATTCTATGCGCAATGAATATAATGAAATTCGTCGAAGGAACAAAATATAGAGTAGAACCTGTCAAATTGGACCACTCTTGGGAGTCAAGAATTGTGGTCCGATCAGCAGTTCGTCCGATTATGGAGGTCCCTTTTAAATGGGTCGGCCCATTCACAAAGGCTTTTTCAGCGAATTTATTGATGCCAATTGCTATTAGCAACAAATTAAAAAAGCAACAGTGTGTTTATAAAATTTATATTTACATACCAGATTTTAAAGGCATGTTTGAATATTTTGTATTATGCCCCAAACAACATAACCCTTTGTGTTGAATATTAAAATCTGAAAACTGATAGCTGAATGCCAATATCTAATGGCATACCTACTATTCGCACATTGAAACGTTCTTTCACATTAAAACGTCATTTCAGATTGAAGCGCGGAAAACAAAAAAAGGAAGAAAGACTGCGATAAGTCATACATGAATAGAAATTTAATTTAAAATTTTTTATTTAATATTTTAATAATTTAATTTAAATTAAGTTACACACATGCAAGCACATTACACGTCTCTTTCTACACGTGGTCCAATTAGTCGGGTAAATCCATTAGCAACGCGTAGCATATAAGTGGTCCGTGGTCCGATTAGCAGGTTTCCCGATTATAGAGGGAAAATCGCAGGGAAGGCAAATAGTGCGGACCGATACAGAGGTGGTCCGATTACAGAGTGTCCCGATTATAGAGGGAAAATTGAAGGGAAAATAGCAGGGAAAGCAAAAAGTGCAGACCGATAGAGGTGGTCCGATTACAGAGTGCTATGATTCGCAAATTTCACTGCGGCGCATAATATTCTGCCTGTCAGGCGACGGGCTTTTGTACTAGTTTTAAAATTAATATGACTTTGTCAGCAAGTGTCTGAAAATTCTGATTGTAGCATCTTCTCAGAAACCTTTCGGAATATGGAGGGATCAGTATGAGAATATCACATTTAACAGAAAATGTTGCTTTACTTTTTAGAACAAGGGGTCAAGTCCACCGCAAGACTTGGCCACCATCGCTGAGCATTGAAAATATTTCAAAAACGTATGCATCCAGCATCCACAGTAGCCGTGCACTTTCCACACAGTTGTCGTTGCTCAATGTCGGTTTTAATTTCTACATCACATAACTACATTCTTGATCATCATGGCCATAGTTTGATGACCAAAAACAGACTATTTATGAAACCTCTAGGAGAATCCTCTCATTTCGCTGCACAAAGACTCCTCTCTCCAGCTGACAGCTGAACAAAATGGAAATTATATTCCCAACTCATATCCGAGCCTGCATTCAACAGTGGACAGTCCGAAAACCGTCGACATCTGCAAGAATGGACACAGACAAATCCGCAGAACAAAGAGAAACAAAATAAGAGTATTTCCCAAATCCACAGCGCGACAGACGAAAACATTGACATTTCTTTTGTCCGCGTGCGATGGGCTGGTTCCTCAATCGGCCTGTGCCCTTTAAGTATTTTTCAAAAGTTAATTTTAGGAGTAACTAAGGCCCGACCGACAGGGCATTCCATTCATTTTGCACCGACCTGTCATACCCATAAATCCATTATTCATGGGAAACTTTTTTCTCCATCCTTCTCCGCCTTGTATCTGGCGCTTTGTGTTCTCCGCTTGACATCAATAAATTTCCCATTTCAAGTGCAAAACGAATACAGACAAGGCATTACCTCGTCAGTGATGGGTGGCGGGTGGAAGTTGAATCGCCCTTCCCCTAATTCGGTGCTTATCCATCTATCTATCTAACCACCAATTCGTGTTCTGGAGCGGTACCATACTGTGCCGGTGTGTCGGGTGGCCACCCGCAATGTAGTCCTGTGTGCTGGTGCTCATGTCAAACCGGAAGATCCTTCCTGTACAAGCGCCGCCGTTGGGTAGATTGGTGATAAACTCTCTCTCTCTCTCTTTTTCAGGCGGTGTAGTAACAGCATTTCGCATACCGCAGCGGTCGCAAGGAAGTGGATTTTTAAAATTAAAAATCTTTATTAAAAAATAAATTCAGTTCAGTTCTTATCCTTTTTGCCGATATTGTTGTTGCGTTTTTTCCCGGGCACCGCAGAAAGCAATTTGTAGCCGCCGATCCTGAGTGGCTGGCCCTGGTGTGAGCAGGAAATGAATGAACAGTTTGCCTCGGTTCTTGCGGCCGCACGAGGCGGTCAGATAAACTCGTTTCGCTTGGTCTTCTTTGTGAATGTCGTTTGGTTCGGGAAGGAATAATCGGAAGACTCGTTTGAAAACAAAATCGAAGATAATTTTATAAAATCGGTGAGAATTCATTGCATTGTTACCTCATGGCTTGTTTGTGGTTTTGGACACTTGTTCAATCCGCCTGATTCAAAGGGTGTACAATGTGAAGAGTCTCTTCTTTTTTGGGTTGCGCAGTGGTTGCACGTTGGCCCTGGCTCCTTATGCAGACATTCATGGAATCTTTTTAATGAGCTTAAGTTTAAAGGTCCACGATCAGTTAAAGTATTTACACATTTTTCTAAAGCGTTTTCATTGCTTTCGGTACTGAAAACAACCACGCCAACGGTTCTTTCAACCGTCAAAGCAATTTCAATTTCTCGAAAATTCACTTAATTTGTTGTTTTGAAATCAGCAACTAAATTAAAGTTATTGGGTCTATGAATTCGTGCGGCTTGCTAAGAGATGGCGTAACTTGTATTATTCCATGGGAACATGCGTTGGAAAGCTACTGTCATTGTACGCGTTTCAGTGTCATTCTTTTGAAGCGTAAACAACAATCTTTTTTTTGTACTCAAATATGTCGAACTATGTGCCTGAAAAAGTGTTTTTGCGGGGAGTTCTTCTTCATTACATTAATATGAGGAAAACTGCTGCCGAAAGTCATCGTATTTTGGTGGAAGTTTATGGTGAAGATGCACTAGCTGAGCGAACGTGTCAAAAGTGGCGATTTTAGCTTGGAAGACGATGAACGTCCTGGGCAGCCAAAAAATTTTAAAGGTGAAGAACTGGAAGCGTTACTCTATGAAGATTGAGCTCGTAAAAGCAGCTGGATATATTCAAAAGCAAGGAAATTGGGTTCCACATGAACTCAAGCCGAGAGACGTCGAAAGCCGGGTTTGCATGTCCGAAGTGCTGCTGGAACGCCACAAAAGGAAGTCGGATTGTTGCTGGTGATGAAAAATGGATCCATTACGACAACCCCAAGCGCAAAAAGTCATATGTGAAACCCAAAGACGAATATCCATGGCGTGAAGGTAATGCTCTGTATTTGGTGGGATCAGAAGGGTGTGCTGTATTATGAGCTGCTAAAACCGGGTGAAACCATCAATGGAAAACGCTACCGAACACAATTAATCCGTTTGAAGAGAGTAGGCATATGCGACCAGACACGAGCGAATAATTTTCCATCATGACAACGCTCGGCCCCACGTTGCTATTCCGGTTAAGTACTATTTGGAGAACCGTGGATGGGAAGTTTTACCCCACCTACCTTATAGCCCAGACCTTGCCCCTTCTGACTACCATTTGTTCCGGTCGATGCAGAACGCCCGAAAAAAGAATTAAGTTATAGACCCAATAGTTAAAGGCCGCGTGCATCTGATGATTTAATTTTCCGTGTTCAAATGGTCATGCAGCATTCGAAGGACGGTATCATTTCTAATTGTTACAAACTCACGAAACCTGGACCCAGAGATATTGTCGTGCATTTTGTCAACAATTACTTCGGTTGCGTCGAACGATCTGGGCTCTCAGTATATTTTGGAACTAGCCGTGCAGCATTTCATGCGAGGAAGTACCTCATCTCACTGCAATATTTGTTTTAGTCAGTCTGCAGTGGTTTTGCCAAGTCTCAAAAACCGAAATTCTGTCGATGACTGAATTAAGAACAGTCCTTTACAGATCTAATTGATTTTTCCTACAGATGTCCAGAAGGAAAAAGGTAGGCCTTTTATTCGTGTTTATCTTAGAGTTACCATAATAAATATGAGTAATATTACAAACGTTGAAATTGTTAAGATTGCCATTCTCCAGTAAGTACGTTTCGCGTCACAATAAGACGGATGTTTTAAGGTCTGCCCGTCTTCGAAATGCACGACCTGCACATAAATATGGCAACCACAAGCTCAGGTAATTCTTTCCCAGGGAATTTTCTCCGTTCAATGATAACAGGTGGAACACGAGAGTTTTCTGGCGGTGGACCATGAGTTCTGCTTTGTTTTTTAGTAAATGACGAAGTTGGAACCGTGGCTCAAAGTGACCGTGCACAGAGAAGAGCTGTACCACGGCATGTCTAGTTTTGACAATACTGCCAAACTCATTAGGTTGGATGAAAAGGGATCCAGACATGGCTACGCGCTGTTATGTGACTTCATTAATATCGTCCTTGAGAAGAAACCTTGATTGGAAAACTCACTGTTCAACACAAGAGGCAACCTCTACAGGACTATGAATTCTGCCTTTTTTCTTAGTAAATGAAGAAGTGACCGTGAACAGAGACGAGCTGTACCAGGTCGCTAACGAACTCACCGAGACGTTCAATGCCATGGTTTTAGACAAGGCGACGTGACGTTATGTGACTTCTTCAATATCATCCTTGAGAAGATCGTCGATAACTCACTGGCCAACACAAGAGACACGCTCTTCCCAAAGTCTTTACTATTGCTGGCCCGTACGACATTGACATGATAGGTCGAATACATCGAGCCGTCAATGAAGCGTTTGCTGGCAATGAATCGGCGGCGACTAAAATGGGTTTGGAAGGACTCACAACATCGACGACTCTGCCAGAACGTCACCATCTACCCTGGCTCCGCAGTAAATTCTACGACCAACATCAGTAAAGAGATAAAACGCCGATTAACTCTTGCCAACCACTGTTTTTCTAGGCTCTCTCGAAAGCGTCTCTACGGCGCAGAGGCATGGACTATATACAAGAACGTCACCATAGCAGCTGTAAGTTCGAGGTTGTGAAGGACATCATCTAGGTTAGCTCCCAAGTAAAGAGTACGAACAACATCCATCTCTCGAAGGACCAAGCTAACATTAAATAAGACCTTGATCATCCCTGTCCTGCTCTATGGCGCGGCAGTTTCGACACTCTCAGAAGCAGATGATGAAGCCCTTGGTCTTTTCGAGGGAAAAGTTCTGCGTCCAATCTGCGTTGCTGTCTGAGTTGAGTGTTTTTGGAGAAGACTCAACCATGAACTGCCAAGCATTTACGTCTCCAACGCCTAAGGCGTACAGAGCGTATGAACATCACGACTACACCCCGAAGAGTCTCCGAAGCAGTGGGACAACGCAATAGAGGACGCCCACGGTACCGATGACGCACACAAGTGGAGAAGGACCTCAACCAACTTGGCGTGCGAAGTTGGAGGCAGCTGGCTAACAGTCGTGCCAGCTGGAGAGGCATGTTGGTTGAGGCTCAGGTCCACCCCGGACTGTAGCGCCACTAGAAGAAGAAGAAGGCGGTTATGAACAAATTCCGAAGTTTCAGAAGTTTTGATTGTCATTGCTCTCTCTTCTGAACATTTTCAGTGGCTCAAGAGTGATGGCGCCGATAAAAGATGTATGAAATGGAACCAGTTATCCCCAGTGTAGGACTTCTTGCCCTTGTTGTCTTGCACTTTTATTAAATTTCTGTTTCGATGCGTACATCGTCTGGAAGCGAAGAGCAGGAAAACAAAGGTGATTGGGATGCGACTGCGTCTGCAGAACAGGCAATGACATGCCTGCTAGATCTATGTTTGCGTTACATCATGACAGGAGGGGCTTGTTGAAAAATGGTTATAGTGTCTTTAACTCTGAAACTACTTAGTCGAAGTAAGGTTGCCACTAGTTGATAGTCTACTATTTTGTAACTACCCGCAAAGGGACCGTTCATTGACGTACCTGTTCATATCGCCAAGACTCATCGCTCTGCTAGTGGAGAGGAACCTTGTTACTTCTAGCGGTATTCCCATTTCTTGTTCACTCACTCGTTCGATGTACCACCTGGAAGACAATTGCAGTTCTAGCTTGGAACTTGGCATGAACGAGGACGAGGAAGAAACCATTGAACACCTGCTTTGCAGCTGCAGTCCTCTCTCATCCCGTAGACTCAGACTTCTGGTGGACCACTTCTTTGGCAATCTGGCTGCACTGAGCAACATTAGAATCAGCCTTCTTCTGCGCTAATTGGTGTGCCCTCAGACCTGCGTGGTAACACAACGCACAACGCTTTCAGCAGTCGTACACAGCAGTCAGCCAGGAATTCTTACCACTGCCCACCAATACTGCATTCCTTCGCTCTCAATCCCAAGAAGGCAACAAGGAAAGGCAATCGATTCAACTGTAAAACTGAGTCTCGAACTGTCGCACCTTACCCGAATCACGTCGCGTCGGCGAAAATCTGCCGATTGAGAATTATTCGTTTTCCAAATACTTCAAAAACTTGCTGAATGCGTAAACTTGATCCTCTAGGTCGTCTCCTCCGCCTCCACCAACGAACGGAGCCAGAAAAGAAGAACGCTTGCATAGGAAAAGCAAATATTTTTACGACCCAAATACTTTTATGAGCTCCTCAATATGAGATTATCCAAGGGAAATAAAAAGGATATGCTTATGAATGACAAATTCAAATCCAATTTCGATTATAAAATTGAATATTTTACCATCGGAGATCCCTCCTTTTGGCTCCCACCCATTCAAACGAAACCCAGCATTGGCCCACACGGTCCACAGTCCATACATACCTCTGCACTCTGGCCTCCGGAGACTAGCTCTACATGCCACTCATGCTGATATGTGTGTGCATTAAATTTTATACGTTTCACTGTGGAAATCATGTCAATCATATTCAAATGGATGAAGGAAGCATAATTATTTATCCCATCCGTCCGTAATACCCCAGTCAGGCAGGGCATTCTCAATTTCGAATATGAATTGAATGGGGGAGACAGAGTCGCTTCTCATGCATTAAGGACGAACAATGCTAACTTGATGAAACATCAAAATAATCTTTCAAAAGTTGAACCCAAAAATATTTCATACACAACACTCTTCTTCGGAGAACACAAATTTGCTGCTGCTGCTGACAAAGGAATCCAGTCATTGAGTGGGAGTCCGTCCTCTGAGTGGACGGACGAGACGTCGACGGCGAGAGAATGATGTTCACACTCTCACAAAGTACTCTACGGCCATCGTTTGATCCTTGTTACGATAGGACTTTAAAATCAATTTGTAAGGATTATTTAAATGGATGTATGCTGGGTATTGTGTGTATCTCAGTTCGGTATAATCCTAAGTGATGCTTCGAAATTGCGTCGAATTGTGCTCGGGCTAAATGGACGCAATAAGGACCGAATAGGCCTTTTTCCCGCCTTTCCTCCGAGCCAGAGGGATACGTTGGGACCTTCTTATATTATTGCCAGTTCAGTTTTGGATTTCCACTCACACACACGCGCGTCTCTATATGCATAATTAAGAGAAAAATTAAAATTGTAATCTTCTAAAGAATTGGAGCAGAGAACATCTATGGCTTTGCGGGTGGCTCCTCGATGGGCGGCTGGCTAGGGACGGAGAAGGGACTTAATTATTGAAGATGCTTTACTGACCTCATGACGGTCGTTCTATTGTTGAATTATTTAACGAAGAACAGGGATCACAATTTCGAAGTGATGAAGAATGTAGGGAATGGTCTTCGAACAGAGGAAGGTTCGTCGGATATCTGCTGCAGAAGGGTTCAAATAGGCATGTGCTTCCAAGCGGAAGAGAGGCTTTCGTACTTCAATTCACAATCCTTACTGGGTGTAGTGAGTGGGTTTTTTGAGAGGTGGTGGCTTTTCTATCTACATCATCCGAGTATTTCATGGAATCCTTGGACGGGAGTATGTTTGTACCCATGTTTACCAAATCAAATGAGTCACCTTTATATTCAAGCATCGCCACACAAGCACAGAGTGATCTAGATTCGTCTGGGCTCGGTAGCTTCTTTAAGATCGTAAGCACCACCCTTGGAATTGAAGTACAGTCGAGCAGTTGGTTGGCTTTTTCGTCGTTTCGCCGTTTGTGTAAAGAGACGAGCTGCAATTAGGATAAAGACACAATCAGTTTTAATTAACAAGACTTCTTTATCGCGCTTGAGTCCACTTGGCCCCAGGCCTCAACTAACAAGTCTACCCAACTAGCGCGATCTGGCTATCTGTCTCCAGTTTCACACGCCAAGTTGCTTGAGCAATTCCCCTTCTTCGACTGTGTGTGCCACAAGTCGAAGATGATTCGCACGCCAAGTTGCTAGAGCAATTCCCCTTCTTCGACTTGTGGCATACACAGTCGAAGAAGGGGAATTGCTCAAACAACTTGGCGTGCGAAACTGGCGGACGCGGGCGTCCTATTTTGAGTCGTCCCACCAATTCAGAGTTGAAAACTCTTCGGCCAGGGGCGAGTCGAATCTTTCATTCACCCGACAAAAAAGGATACCTCTTTGACTCCAGCCACTACTGATGGTTAACTTCCCCTAAGATCGCCAAAAGGGATCTTCCTTGTGGTTTCGTGTAGTCGCCTGAGGCCCCCTTCTTATTAATGTCGCTTCGGACCAGAGAAGTCCAATGCACGACTAGATATTCCAGAATTGGAACCAGATATTCAAACACACACGCCCGTCGTGGTAAAGGAAATTTAAGCATGAATCGAAATGTCGAAAACTGCGCACGGCAACGTGTAGTTATGATACTGCCGGCCAAACTCATTAGGTCGTGGAGGATAACGACGTGGAATTATCAGTACTTCATCAAGGTCACTGCACAAGTCACCACTGCATTCAACATCCAAAGAAGTTCTAGATATACGTGTGTGTCCGAACACACGCGGATGACCATGGTGTGAGCAGAGGAAAGGTACTGAGCTTCTCGCATAACTGCAGCAATCGTCTTCCTTTTCCATGACGGTGACATAAAGTCATCTGCTCAGTTTTGAATTTCGATTGATTGTGATTCCGAGTTCACCGGTCTCTGAAGTTGCTCTCCACACGAGGACACAGTGGAATCGGTAATTATTCCGGTGAGTGGAACACCTCCTAAAACTCCTACGTCACCAGCGAGTAGATAAATCCTAGGGAAATGAACAACATAAGCGCCCCCTCATCTCACATATTGCTCCTAGGCCCAACCGCTCGTCGAGATTCCGGTTCCCACAAGTCTGCCAGAAAAAGCAATCAACGAACAAAAGAACGTACCACCAGATCCTCATCGGGCCCATTGATTTTTAATTACCTGCGGCGCATAATGACGTCGTTGTTGACAGAACTTGATGTTCAGCCAACAGGACGTCTTCCCAGTCCCGCGGGTAATCGGCATCACATTCTCCCGGCCCGGTATCGTGCATGCCGTCGCTGTACACACGGTGCCTTGTGCGCCTGCAAATGACACAGCAGAAAGGAACACGGAGTCGGCTGTTTGTTTATTAGTTTCGTGCGCGGATTCCCAGACCCCGCCGAACCGGTGGTGGAGGGCGCCAGTATATGCTCGGTTCGTGATGTCCTTTTTTTGCTCGTTTTTCTGTTTAGATTCTCATTATTGGAAACAATGAAACAACCACCGGTCGAGATGTGAGGGCGGAAGGTCAAACGGCAGTACGAATGCGAGAGCTGTGCGGGCTGCTGGATTATCCACTTCCAGGTAGGTTGTATGCGAAGACAACAGCGATTGCCAGTGAGGCTAAACGTGATAGCCTTTGTTTCCTGGACCTAAAAATACACAACTTCTCTTCTTTTGTATTGTCAAATGCCGCTTTCATGTACGTTTGCTTTCGTCCTTTTGTTATTGCTTTTCATGTTGCTCTCCTTTCTAATTGTTTACTGCACAAGGATTTCAATTTACTCCGGGACAATAGGGAAACAATAATCCTCGAAATTAAGTCTGGATCCTTTCTGAATTGCTTAATTAGGTTTTGCTGAACCGTAAACAAGAATCGAGCTTGCGGAATGGGGACGTCCTTTCTGCTGTAAAGTCCACGAATCCTTCTCTGCTATTTTTGCAGTATTTTTAAAGTCACCACTTTTCAAAATCTTAAACAGAGTTATGCTGGCTTAAGTGTGTGACTCAATTTCAATTTGAATATTTATGGTGTGCTGTTGCTGGCGGTAGTGTGTGGCACTGGGTGGTAGTAGCTTGCCTTGGGTGCACCACCAAGGACTCGATGGGATTTCGGTGTCGCTTTCCAGTTTCCGTTCTAAATTGTAGAAGAACTCTAGATGTGTGTGATTGTCACATGTTCCTTTTCTGGCGAAATAGTTTTGAGTGAATCGTTCTGCGTTTCGTTTTGCTTTTGTGGAATTTTTAGTCAGAGCTGACCATATGAGTCTTCGACGATGAATGACTGTAATGTACGCACAGTGGTACTGACGGGAGTTGTAAGCCTTACGTTGCGATTTGTCGCTACCCGTGTAACCGGTAAATTGAGATAAATTGCCGAAAAAGAATCAAGGACTCAGGCTTTCCTTCTCTTGATAGCTTTTTAGAGTACAAAGTACAAAACAAGGAGGGTTTCAATCAGTTTGATGTCGAAAAATACGTACGATCTCGGACAATATAGTAACAGGTAGTAACTAAACTATTTTCTGTGGTACTGTTAGATTTAAATTTTAGCCAATAGAAATATTAATCTTTTCAAAGGCTGCTTTCTTAAGAGTTTTCTCTTTTATGTGTCAAAACCTGGGTCCGGGTCACCACGGGATCGCTGGAAATGAGATCGCCGTTGAACTTACTAGGCAAGGATCAGAGGAAATATTCTCAGGACCTGAACTTGTGCTGGAGATCTACTTACGTCCTTGTTTAGAGCTTCCATCGATGGTTGGACCTTTGGAGAACTCAACCTGAGGTGGCTTAACTCTCCAAGATGCAGACATACCAAGCGCATGCTCTCAAACGTCTGTAAGAAATCCGCGGCATTCTTGTTATTCCTTGGCAGAAAAGACTGCAGAAGACTTACAGGCGTACAAACGGGACACTACAAGTTTGCCAAACATCTAAGTGTGCTTGGCCTAAGCGACAAAACCCTCTGCGACGGTTGTGGAGAAAACCTGTGAGACCGGGGATCGCTCCACTGAACCGAAGAAGATCCTCGTGAGTGCGAGCGACATCCGGTTCGTATTGGAGTCCCCTGTCCACTATTCGGCGTACAATATGGAAGATTACACACCTAGCAGAAGCACGTAAAGAAATTACTGATAGGCATAGCCGAGTATTCTTCAGCAGTAAAGTGCGGTAGGTTCTGCATTCAACGAAGTTACACCTTCATTATTTTCCCAGTGGAGGACTGTGATTGGAGGCTTATCTTCGTAAAAACGCCGGTAAGAGGCACGTAGGCAGCGAGGACCACGCAACACAGCAAGGCAGAGACACCACAGCTAGAAACATGCTGCACAGCAACTCCACGCAAGAAAAATGGGGTAGAGGCGTAGCCTGAGTAGTTTTCATGACGCGACCTAGCCAAATGTAGCGTACTAACAATCTGTATTAAGTCTTATAAGTGCGGGGGAGGCCAATAGGCGAAGCGTAGTAGCATTAGCGCTGGTGGCTGAAGCGAGGGATATCCTAAAGATTGGCCTTACCGAACTACATGGATTCGATCGATACCTGTCGGGGCAGGTCAGGTTATCATTTTTTCAACACGGCATCTGTTGATTAAAATTTTCCCTGAAGTACGGATCAATTCGAGTTTCAGGCAGTCCATAAGTTTAATATTGTATTAGTCAATAAGAATTTTTTTAAGTAAGCTTTTGTAAGTGTTCAATGATCGTTTTCGTTGCGACTACTGCGGGTGGATTGCGATCTTCAGGGCAACCGCGTGACGCCCATTATTTTCCAATTTAGCCACGGGCATTCTCCACAGTTGTCCGGGCACCCTCCCGTTTAGTATCGCGGGGTGACCGGAATCGCCGGTAACATAGTCTACATACGATGACATAAACAGCACAAGGGCAATCATTTCATCCATTACACCGTGAGGCAATTTCGAACATTCGTCATCACTCAATTTACTGAAGAACCTCAAATGGCCGTTCCCACCGAGTTTGAAGCGGTTTCGTTCTCGATTTTTAAGTCGTTCCCTGTCAATTTACAAGTGCCCGTCACTCGCTCTCAGTTTTTAAATGGCGATCAGCTGTCTCTTGGCAGGAAAGAACTAAAAAGAACACCAAAATGACCTGAAATTCACGCTGTAGGCTTGTTCGGTTCGACAACCTCTCATGAACGGATGAATTCAGAGGGGCTGCAACTAAGCTATTCAAAACCCGCGAGGTTTCCAGAACCCGAAAAGGCATGGCGAAACCTGGTAGGTTAGTTAATGAAATCACTGTACCAACGCCTCAATTACATAAAAACATTTGCTGGCGAACATGAATAGTGCTTAGCGATGTAATTACTCGAGCGAGGACTTAGCGCATAAATTCGCATTAAGCATGCGGTTGCTGTTTATTGTCTGTTAAAAGCTTAGAATTTAATCAGCCGCACCAGTTGGTTTTGCGCTTAATTTCCTGTCACGGAAATTACACGATTTTAAATCCGCACTCTGTTGTTTGTGGCACTGTGTTGCTTTACGATCTGAACAGGATGTTTTGTTCATGGACGAACAACTTTACGAGTCGGTCCGCTTAATTATCGTTTAACAAAATAATTTGAAAGCACACTTGTTAGCTTTCGTATTCTGACGTAATGTTTTGTCATTTGCCCTCGCCTTACACACTCTTGTCAGGCTTTTTGGAATACTGAATGATGCACTGCAACGTGAGTGGTCAAGAGATATCTATCTCGAACGACGGAGGTTGTATCGTTGGTGTTTCAGCGAGGATTCTTGGCTTCCAATAGGGGTATCTGTTTTTTTCAGTTCGAAAGGCACTGTTATACTGTATGTTCTTCGTCTATAGTTTGTCATTTGATGATGTGAAGAGTTTAACAATCGCCGTAACATAACGTCTTTAAATTCTGAAAAAGTACCGATTGAGGTGCTACTTAACCTGAGGCGGTGCTACCCCGGCGGCACAACCTCCATCCTGGACGACCAGTTCCTTTTCTTGCAGCCCTTAGGGCAAGTGGTCTGTTAGACTTTGGTGATGCTTTCTTTCGTGTATTAATCGAATCAGACACGCCGAAATGCACACCACGACATCGAAATTTTGACCTTAAGAATTTGTTAGTGTTGGGTTAGGCTTTTTTTTCTTGTACATCTTCCAGCTCCTTCAGAAGCCCACTCAGACCTACCTATGACTTCTACACATTATTACCGACGAAATCCCCGAAACTGATTGAGGTTGGGAAGAACGCCAGCCGCTCAATGGAGATTGGCAGTAGGTTGTCGATGGTAATTTAGGGCGCCACAGAGTTGCCTATCTGCTCACCACGCTTCTTACCTCTAGAACTGCGACTAGCGGGGAATCTAATCCTTTCGCAAAACTTGCACCCGATCCAAAAAGAAGTAGTGTAAGCACAACACCAAGACAACAAGAAAAAGGAACAAAACAAAGGACGCACAATTGACTTCAGTGTTTACAATTTATTTGATAAATCTTAAACCTACCTTACGCAATACAATAAAAAATCATTCATTTTCGTTTTTCAATTGAATGCCCCCACGTATCGGAGAGGTCACCTGTCCCCTTCCTGGCCTCGATCTCTGCTCGTCCCCTTCTACAGGATCTCTTTGCTCCTCGACTTTTCTTTGTCTTTTGCTTCGATTCTCGAAGTTATGTTTTTTTGACGTCAAACACTAATTGCTTCCGATTTCGAATGCCTATTTAAATCTCCAGCTTACATCTTCCTTCTTCTTTCGCACTTGGGTCACTATTTGAATTCGCTCTTTTTCCACCCTTTCAAGCTACACACGCTTATTCTTTGTTCTTCTAATTCGGTATTACCGCGGAAATTAACTTTATAAATTTGTTTACTTTACAAATCCCGACTTCCCTTCGAAAAAAACTCCCGTGCGTGTTATTTAAATTCCACGGCCAGCCTACTGAGGAACGCTCGTGTCCGTCCCGATCTTCCTAGTCCCGATCTTCCTAGTTCCGCACCCAAACCCAAACTGATTCCTCTCAAACCAAGCTCCAATCTCCGACAACCCAAGCCTCCCACGCCATCCCGATCAGATGTTCACTCTCTCGTTCTCCTTGCGGGACGAACGTCTATTGGATCGATCACCCGATCAAGGAGACCACTATCCTTCCATTACGCCACACTAGGACCACCTCGAGTCCTTGAAAAGGTGAAAACCAAAGGAAGACCCACGGGTTCGCACCAGAAGAAAAAAACAACAGAAAAAGAAAGTCTGGAAGTCACACACGCCCTGTGGCGGTATTAAACCTGCCAACCCTACAGCCATGCACCCTACACTCAGCGCTACTGAGATGATGTAACACTTTCAGGATTCTAGCGACGTCACCATCGCCCACCTCCCATGACGAAGCTGTGGCATATTTCTAAATGAAAACCTTTCAACAGTAGGAACCCATAATAACATGTTTGGGGATTTTTTTTCGTGTATTAATCGAATCAGCTACATCCGATCGCATCTTCCGACATCAAAATGTTCATCTAATAAATCGCATCGATTAGCTTTTGCGACTTCATCTCATAACTGCTACACCTGAGTTGCGTTTTGGTCAATTGTTAGCGGGCTCTACCTACGATTGTCAAATGCCAGTCATTC
Source organism: Eristalis tenax (assembly GCA_905231855.2). Lineage (NCBI taxonomy): Eukaryota > Metazoa > Arthropoda > Insecta > Diptera > Syrphidae > Eristalis > Eristalis tenax. Next base: position 59,107,926 of record HG993124.1, on the reverse strand, counting down.
AGATCGAAATGACGGCGGGACAAAGTTAGCCTGGAGCATGAAAAACCCTGCGTATCCATTGTTTCTTGTTCTCCCATTCGCATTTTCAAAGTTTCTACATTAGTGCATTTATTTCTTGCTTTCTATGGCTCTTCATGCTGCGCCACCGGCTACATCCGACAAAAGAGTCATCGTGATGACCGGAGATCTGATTGAACAACGGCCCTTGTCTCACATCAAGCTCTTAATGAGAAGATCCGCATTAATGGCCAAATGGTCACTTTGAACTTGCCCCTAATCCCTTGAAGGTTTGATGTCACTCACATTCACGACCAGGCGAGCCCGCCACCGGCGCGCCGTTAGCTCGGCCATTTATCCTTGGCGGCTACCCTTTCGAGTCGTAGGGCCGAATTAATTCCGTTTTCCCCTTTTTAGATAAAAAAAAGGGACGCATTGAGCCAGTTTTGCCGCTATTCCCTTAACTGACAACACAAATTACACATTCATCCTGCAGCCGTACACTTCGGGCATAAGCAAAGGGATACGTAAGTGCGGCTAAAGAGGTCAGCCTCTGGCCCTCCCTGGGTGACCTTTGTTTGTTCAATTCACTCGTTGCGCTCCCAAATGTTGTGTTTCGCCTTTTTTTGTTTTAAATGTCTTTCACATCTTTTATTATTTTTTTTTTGTTAATTTAATTTAATTATCCGACTAATTGGCACTTAGCGCTAGGCAGGTGCTTGCTTTGGAGGAGCACATCAACAAGGACGTCGACGTCGTCGAAATGATGATGGCTATGGCAATGCTGATGGCTTAATGGGCGCGTGAAATTTGTTTAATTTATAAGTGTACTCATCATTAATTTGGCGCGAAGGCAACAAGTGTAGTAATTTAATTAAATTGAAAAAATGAGATTGCTTTCAGGTCCTTATTAACGAAAACGGGAAACAAAATATAAGAAAGTGGATGGGGGGGAAAATGAGAAATTCATTTGAGCGAGTGACTGTTGCCGGTGGGGATGGGGCGTGGGAATAACCACTCTCTCGAGCCACACTCCAGCCGGGGGAGCGCGCAGTTGCCTGGGGTGTGCTATATTTCACGTTAAGCTCTCTTTTCTGCAAGGGTGTGGCCGGATGGCCGGATGGCTGGATGGATGATGTCCACCAAGGATTTTGAATCCCACTTTGGGTAAAAATAATTTATTATCCGCTGAAATCCGATAAAGCTTGACCCTGAACATGCAGATTCTGCCACGGTTTAGGGCAATGATTTCACAAGATTTATGTGATTTCAGTTTGTAACTGTTGTTGTGTTGGACGTTGTTTCGACCGACAGGACAGGCATTCAGACTCGCAGGAGTTGACACGACTCTGACCTTTTGGTGAAATGTTTAGGATGAGACCGTGAGCGTGGCCTCTGGTCTGTGTGAGAAAAGTTTGAGAAATCGGAATGAGTAATGCTTAAAAAGTTCGGAAACAAGGAAATGTTCTTCATCACGTGTCACAGCGAAATGCCTGCGGACGTGAAGAGGACCTCTGAAGAAAAATTGATATTGACAAGAGTTTGCAACATCGTCAGGTTCACATGTTGAAAATCACACCAAGAGGTGGAGGGGTGGCATTGAAACACACAGAAGAAATTCGTTGGATTGGCGATTCTTGAAAAGGAAGCAAGTACCTACATGTTCAATAGTAGAGACAGGTCTGGAGGACATTGTGAGCTTAGTTAAGTCGGTGGGTAGCCACGATGGGGCCACGTCTCACTGGTCCTGTGCACCCGATGCACACCTCAGTCCTTCCCGTGCGTTAAGCAGTGTTTTATGCAGCCATCCAAAACCTGCAGATATATGTTAAATTGATCTCTGTTATATCTTAGAGGCTCTGGAGCATGAATTCTCCCAGTGTTCTTGGTCTCACTAGACAGAGACTGGGGCATTGACACAGGCAGTGAGCAGTGTCTTCAATCTCCTCTTCGTCCTCGGATATGTCCCATTTTTGTGTTCGTGGTATTTCAGGTAATTATGGTCAGTTATCACTCCGGTCTTCCTCACAATGACTTCTGCAGAAGCTGCAGTCACGAGACTGAGGAAGAAACCATTGAACACCTACTCTCACTCTCTTTCCGCAGATTCAAACATCTGGAGGCCTACAACGTCGATAATCTGGCTGATCTGGGCAGCATTCGTGTCCTTTGCTTCATTAATAGCACTGATTGGTTTGCGGAATAGGTATTCACAGATCCGCGTGGTAGCACAGTGTCCCTATTGCGGCCTAAGTGGGGCTGCTACCTTTTTCACGCAGCAGTCAGCCACCCAAACTTAACCTCTGAGATATGTTTCTTGCCAGCTGCACGATAGAACAGCGTGGTAATATTGACTCACAAAATTCCTAACTCCGGAGGGTGCAAACTTTTAACTTTTTTGTCCCGATTTGAAGACATCATCACAGACCTGGAACTGCCCGGGAACATAAACAAATCTTCCATTTTCTTTTGGACTTAAGGAGAAAAACAGCTACTGGAGAGGTGTCATAACTTTTGTTAGTCAAACCACAATAAAACACATCACACAGTATTGCATTATTCTTTTTTGTTCAGCACAAGCCCTCAGAAACCAATTCTATTTCAAACCATGTCCAAATAGCTTTCCAGGAAAACGAGCAACGCAAAAATGTTTCATGCCGTTTTTAAAGAGATTTAGTTTGATCTGCGAGAAACTCACAACTTTGCACCGTCACTGTGGCCAACTGGTTTAACGGATTGACTGTTGTTTGGTGTGGTTTTGTTTCGTTTTTCTGATAGCTACGATATTTTATTTAAGGTGTGCACAACTGTTTTCCTCGAGTTGTAAAAAAAATTGGGGTCCATGCCATGTTTTTGGGGTAAATACACACATTCAATGCACGTTATTATTTGATCACATTTCACGCAGACATTGCACCTGAGAGCAATCAGGCAACGTTGAGGTCGAGAGGGTCAAGTCACTCGTTTTGGTGACTGACTGCAATTGAAGAGGTTCTACGGAATTTCGGGCTCCTCTTTAAGTAGATTCTAAAAGACAGCGTACATCAATAAAGCAGAGACTTTTAGAAGCATATTCGAGACGACAAACGGAGCCCGTACCCAGAAAAGCCGCACTAAAAGAGTCCATGCCTGTATCGAGGAAGCAGACATATATCTCGTGCCCTATTTCAAACATTTGTTTTCAAAAGAAATGATTATTTAAGTTAACACCGCAAATGTTCACTCTCAAAAATTTTAACATAAACAAACAACAGCGTCAAATAACTCCTCATCCGTTCACAGCACGCGCAATCGCTGACACAACGTCCGGACCACAGGACACCGCTGCATTCCAACACGGCTTGCGCAGGAATCTGATGACACCTGTGCGAACCATTGTACGCCTCTACAATGCAAAATAGTATTTAAGGTAAAGGGTGATTTTCTGGGAAAGTTTAAAAAAAAAAAAAACAACAACAACACATAAAATTCAGAAAAATGCATGAAATCATTATTTGAATCGATAGTATGGTCCATATAATTTAATGTTTGAAGATTATTTTATGCAAACGTTGACCTTGACTGCGCCCCAAATGGTCCATCCGCTTAGTCCAATTTTGGCATACTCTTTTCAACATTTCGGCCGGTATCTCAATGTTGTCTGCCAATGCGTCAATTGAAGCGGGCTTGTCTGTAGAGACATGAGCCTTAACATAGCCCCACAAAAAATAGTCTTAAGGCGTTAACGGCCAATGGACCGGTCCCGAACGTGAAATAAAATGTCCACCGAACTCGCCTCTCAATAAGTGGATTGTTGCGCGTGCTGTGTAGCATGTGGCACCGTCTTGTTGAAACCACGTGTCATGCAAGTCAAGCTCTTGCATTTTGGGCAAAAAAAAGTTGGATATCATCTCACGGTAGCGCTCACCATTCAAAGTTACGTTACGATTCGCATCATCTTTGAAGAAGTACGGTCCAATGATGCCACCAGCCCATGAACCGCACCAAACTGTGACTTTTTCTGGATGCATTGGTAGCTCTTGCAATGCTTCTGGCTGATATTTAATCCAAAATCGACAATTCTGCTTATTTACGTACCCATTGAGCCACAAATGAGCTTCGTCTTACAGTGACCATAAAATGGAAGAAGCGCGCGATGAACTTTCTTAACAGAGGACGCATTTTGATAATAAAATTCAATAATTTGCAAGCGTTGTTCGTTTGTAAGACGATTCATGGTTAAATTATAGACCAAATGTTTGACAGTGAAACAAAACACGAAACGTGCGTCACCAGTGTTGCCAAAAAGATAATAGCTAAAAAATCGCCCTTTAGTTTAGGCATTTTTCTGTTTAAGTTTAAGTCTGATGGACGTGTAAGGGGAAGCTCTCCCCTACACAATTAGAAAGACAATTTTTTTTTAATACGAAAGTAGAGAATAATTTGATTTATATAAGAGCCGTTCGTGGCGACCGTGGCGTGGTAGGTATGTGCGTCGACCCCTAAGCAAGTGCGTCGATTCCCTCGATTATTTTCACGGTTCCACCTCTTTCAAGGCACTGACAATGCTCAAGGAGTAATAACTGTGTAGAAAGAGCTTTTCAAACTTGGCCTTTCGGAGTTGGCATAAAGCTGTAGGTCCCTTCCACTCATGAGGGAACAATAGCTCACGCACAACACGAGTGGTTGCTGAGAAGCTAGGCCCTGGCCCTCTACGCGCTATAGCGCTACCCAAATTATTATTATCCTTCGTGTTTAAAATTGTTAGCACTTCTTTGACCCGTCAAAACACACGCTCATACCCTTTGATTCTAAACATAGCCTTGTGACAGCCGTCACAACATTTCCAGTCACTAATCCATCGAATTTTGCCGTACTTTCCTTCAACCATCGCCCAGGTTATCCCAAGTAAATTGTGTGTCTTCATATTTCTCTCGCCATTCCAAGAAAACGATGATAAACCTTTATAACAAATAAATTCCACATCACGCGTACATACCGTCATTCCAAGAACCACGCACATCGATGAACCCCGCATAAACCCCGACCAAAAAAAAAACGTACCGCATAGTCTCAAGTGCGTGTATATTCAATGAAACCAATTCCACGCAACCCCTGTCTGAATCCTTTGCCCAACTCAAAGCCATAATTGCTGATATATGATACGGACCATGAAAGAAATCCCATATACGCTTGTCTCCTGGAGGTGTCCAAATCCTTGCATTTAGCCAATTGACTCGGGGGATACAACCCCCATACATTGTAACTGGTTTTATACTTTATGTCGCTTTTTCGAGATTACCCAGGACCTGGACGCCCTTCACAACGCCGGCCGCACACCCATCAACAAACACACCACACCAGCCAGCCGCTCTGGTTCAGGCTCAATGGACACAGGGAGTTCTTATCACGGATCGTCCCATTAAGGGCACAGTAGCGCAACCATGATATGTGGTATCGTCCGTTTTTCTACTGCCTGCCTTCAGTTATTCTCGACTATTCAATGGATGGCACACAACGTGCGGCCACCTCCAGTCCGCTGATCTGAACATCGGCTATGGCAAGATGTGGCTGAATGACGGTATCCTTGAAAAATTGCAGGCTAAGGACCCACTTTGAATATGATTATCTTGAATATCAAATGAGTTTATGTTGCTAGTGGAACAGGGCTGGCTTCACAGCATATGGAGTCGTAGACTTCTCGGAATGTCCTCTCCCGGGTGGGTGCGGGGCCGTGAACAAGGTGATGTGATATTCGAATGTCGGAATCGGTTGGGTTTCTCATATGAACATATTTCTATTTGGTTTACGTCGGCGTCAGGCTGGATTACGATATCGAATCTTCAAATATTGAAGTTCTTCATGGGTAAGCGATTTTCTGATAAATTTCATACGAATCGAACGGAAGATGAATGATGGGCGTCCGAAAATGCCTACTTCATCAAATTTAAGGCATTCAAGGAGATACGATGCACCCATGTGAACGCCAACTCATCTCTCATTATTGCAGTTTAAGCTTGAAATTAAGGACATTTGACGAACTTCATCAGACAGCGTTTTTCATAGTAGACTTTTCTTCCCGTGTTTGTGAATACAGGCGACCGCGGAATCTCTCAGGCTTCAGGGCGAGGAGACCCCAATAGACCACATTTTCATACTGCGGCAGCTCATAGCAACGCTCCGAAAAATGCAAACTAACTAACCACCTATTTTTCGTTTTTAAGGCAGAGTACATAAAGACATAGTTTTGGCATGGTTGTGCAGGATGGTGATGGGAATACTCGCTGCTTCATTAAGGTAGACAACGAACTCACAGAGAGTTTAGTCTAGGCATTGCGTTGTTATGTTACATCTTCGACATCGCTCTGGATAAGACGTGCGGTGTGCCGAGGGACCGGTGGACTGGGGAATTGACAGAACACAGTCAGGCATCAATGAGGCGTAAATCAGTGGAGTAGGAGTGTGCAATATATGCTGTCTTCAAGAAATGGCATACAACATCGACTTTTTGGACTTGCCAACCTACTTCCAACGCTGTAAGGATGTCATGTCGAATATATAATCAAACAATTTAATGTTGATATGCGGTCGGAGAATTAAAGTGCGTTGGCATCTCAACTGACATCGCACTTTATATAAAAAAGCTGCGCGATTGATGCTGCGATCGCTCATACTGACTCAAGAAGCATATGTCTTGGTGATGTGCAGCCTCTGCTATCAGCAAAAGTAAATAAAATTGTGTTCCACGGAGTAGACATTACATAATCGGCAGTGTTTCCCGTCGGATCATTGTCAGCGGAGGAGCAGGAATGTCGGGATGAAGATTATTGGTCCTATCGAAATAAAGCCTCGAACAAGTAAGACGCACAAAAGTTAAGTGTACGGAATAGTTAAGTAGGTTTACGTCTCCATCCTCAAGTAATTTTTTTTTTTTTAGCGATTTTTCCATTTGCGCTCTTTATTATACGTTGATACAGTGTTATGAGCTAATGAGGGATCGCGAGCATAATTGAAAGAAAAACACCTGATTTCAGGAGGACATCAGCAAAAAAGGTTACCAATCGCCGAAAATGTAGCATTTTAAAAAAAAATTAGAAAAGTCATTTTACCTTATGGATATTTTATAAATGTACTGTTCAAACTCGATCTAGGCAACTAATAGAACTTAAGGCAGTTGCAGTAATCGTGGTTGTTGCACTTAACGGTAACAGAACCCTAGCCAATCTGATGCCATCATTGCAACATCAACCAGCCGCTAACCATAAACCATATTTTCTCTTGCCAATAAGTTACTGCCATATGTGATACGATTTTTAATCTAAATTGAATTTACCTTTTAACACATATAACTGAGGGTAGCGATCTCTACAAAATTATCTCAACTCTTAACCTCAATATACCTCAACTGGCAGCTCGCGCTATCTTTAATTGTTTGTTTTGTAATTTACTTACGAGTCTATAAAGATGTAATAATAATAATAATAATAATAATAATAGTAATAATAATAATAATAGTAATAATAATAATAATAATACTAATAATACTAATAATAATAATAATAGTAATAATAATAATAATAATAATAATAATAACAATAAAAATAATAATAATACTAACCATATACAAAAGTTAACGTAATACAGCAATTTCTTACTGTTTGTACTATACATACTATAATGGAATAAAAATACAAAATAATTTAGTTTACTTTACAACTTTATTTTCACTGGCACACGTCTTATTCCTCTGACTGTTTACAAACGAATGAATGTTCTCTCTTATTCCTATCCGGTAGTTCCTTTACATTTTCGCTGTTGTTATTTTTCTGAGAAAAGCGTTTGAATCCAGAGCATATTACGATTGATATTTGAAATATGAACAGTTGAATTTCAGGGCCTACTACAATACATACCTACATTTGTGAATATTTTTAAACTTGGATCAGTGCCTTGGAAAACTTAAGAATTCGCTAAAGTTAACAACCCTAAAAACAAAGCACTTAACTTTTTCGAGTCTCTACTGTAGTACAAAAAAAAATGTTATATAGTATAAACTCGTTTTACGCAACTATTAGAAATTACGGCGGTTACTACATGTTTTTTTCTTAAAGAAGTTAGATATTTTAGACAGAGGTTCTTGCGATTCAATATTTTTCAAAACAGCCCTCTCTTTTGTTTTTGAAGAGTTAAAGTGTCTTCTATTGGAATGTTGTTCTCTTCGGTCTATTGTTAATATACAGCCGTGTTCAAAATAATAGTAGCGCACTTTTAATTTGCATACCCCAAGCAATTCCATGCAAATTTTTTATATTCTCCCTTCATATCCCGAGCAAGCAAATTTTGTTACATTTTCCCTGAATGCGGCCTAACGTATAACGGTAATTTACAAAACAAATACTGATCATATTTTCCACTGCATGTCGGTTGTGGTATAAGTCAGTCGTTACAGGTTTGGCGAAGTGCTTATACAGCAGTAGTGTTCTAATTAACTGACCTAAAATTTGATAAAAAATTAAATTTAAAGGTAGAAACATAAAAGTAAGAACAAATAAATATTTTTAATTTAGATTATAGTAAAAATCTTGAACTTTTAATTAAACAGTGGGCCGCAATAGGCATTGCACAGAGCAGGAGAGAAATTTAATTTTAAAATTAAGAGCAGATGGAAAAACGTATAAAGAAATTCAAGAAATCATAGGATGCACAGCCCCAATGATTGCTACCGCAATAAAGCACCATCCCAAGCCCGAATTTCGTGGACGAAAAAAAAACACATCAGCATTGGAGGTCAGGCGAATTGTAAGATATAGCAAGACGCACCCCTCTGCACCTTCACATGTCATCCAAAAGGAGTTGGGGCTAAGTATTAGCGCTGTCACAGTCCGAAGGCGGCTGTTAAATGAAGGGCTATACGCTCGGAGTCCCCGCAAGGTACCATCACTCTCTAAAAAGCGCATAGCAGCTTCACACACCTGGTCTGTGGAAAAATGGCGCAATATATTATGGACTGGTGAGAGCAAAATTGTTCTTTTTGGGGCATGTGGGTCCCGTCAATATGTTCGCCGTCCTCCAAACTCAAGCGAACGATGGCACCTGTGTCGATGAAACCGGAAAGCTTTCCATCCTTGGTATGTGTATCAACACAACACTTAGTTGCAACAATCACATATTTGAGATCGCCAAAAATGCTGCGAAATGTTTAGGTTTCCTTAATTGATGAAAGGAAAACTTCACCCCTTCTGATTTGGCTTTTATTTATAAGGCGTATACGCCCTAAACTTGAGTACAACGCTCATATCTGGTCTGGTGGCCCCAAAACACCCTGCACCTACTAGATAGAATCCAAAACCGAGCGATAAAACTTAGAGGAGACTACGATATTGCAGAGTCACTTGACTCACTCGAACATCGACATACCGTCTCGTCTCTATCCGTATTTTATCGCAATACCCGTCTCGACAGGAATGCTCATCAGTTTACCCTTAAGCCTACTTTCGGACGCACAGTTAAATTTAGAGCCACGTTCATCAGCCGCACCCAGCCCAGCCCAATATTGCCCCCAGAATAAAATCCGCAGATATTTTTAAAACCAATGTGCACAGGTACCTCCTCTCCCTTTCTCCCTCTAAAGTTTCGGCCCGTGCTGTGTCTTGAACCCGGACACTTAAGGGTACTAACAATCCCTTGTGCGTGCGCAAATTATGAAAAAAAAAAAAACACGGAATATCGCGCTCAATACGCTTTAAAGACCGTAAAACACGGCGGTTCAAAAATAATGGTTTGGGGCTGTTTTTCCTACCAAGGTCTTGGGCCTATCCATCTTATTTCTGGGATCATGGAGCAGATTGGATATGTTGATATTCTTGCAAGGGTAATGTTGCCTTACGCAGGATATGAAATGCCTCTAATCTGGCTCTTTCAGCAAGGCAATGACCCGAAACATACCAGCAAAAAAGCCAAGCAATGGTTTCGGGTCAATGGGTGTGGCCCGCATAGTCACCAGACCTTAACCCCATAGACAACTTGTGGTGTGACTTAAAGAAAGCAGTGGCGAACGCAAAGCCAACCAATAATAGAGAACTTTGGCAAGCAGTGCAAAGCGTGTGGCTGAATATTACAACCAAGAGATGCAAGGATTTGGTGGACTTCATGCTACGAGTACGTCGGTACAAATCCGTCCTAGAGAATAAGGGGTTTACAACCACATATTAAGGTAATCTTTTGCTTAAGACCCATTTTTTTGTTTGATGTCTCATCATTTTTTTTTTTTTTTAGTTTCAATCAACACTTCTATTATTTTGAACAGGCAAATTCTGTTTGTAGTTTTTTGTTGCTTTTTATTTTTACTTTCCAAGCTATAGATGTTGGCAATTAAGAATGAATTATTTTGTTAAAAATACAACTTTTATATCTATAATTAAGAATACAAACTTTGTATGTCATGAAATTCAAAAAATAAGTTGTTGTCCTTCGACAAAGCTTAAATAACGAATATACCTAGGCGAACTACTATTATTTTGAACACAATTGTATGTTGAAGGGTCGAACGGCAACTTCTGTTTTGACTTTTGATAAAGTGGGCAGCTTCACCTTCACTTTCAATTTCTGCAAGATCCTCACAATGTGCGGAGGACTCAACGCGTTCGTGAAGTGATATCTTAAATCGAGTTGCAAATATTGGGAACAATTTCATCAAGCACATTGGAAACGGATGAAATCAATTCTCTTCTCTTTCCCTTAAGATATTTGTAGACAGTGTAGATAATGGAAGGTCGTCCTCCTCATCCCAATTACTTGGTAGTCATTCAAATAATCCCCATATTTCTTGATAGTATAAGGGTCTACTTTCATGCATTTGCTAGTAAACAAGTTGCATCCCTTAAGTTGAACGCTTTTATTTTTGTTTCCAAATCAATGCCCTCGCTGGCAACTAAGTGCGCCAAAAAACAGTTTTTTGTAGTGGAGCTTTGTAATGTTAATATCATTTTGATCCATAGGCTGAAGAATTGCAGTGCAATTTGCTGGAAACATCATAAAAGTCATCAGTCCATCATCGCTTTGCAGTTAATTTTCTTTAGGATGACACGGGGCATTGTCCAAAAACAGCAGTGCCTTCTTCTCTAGTCCCTTTGATTCGGGAAAATTTCCTACCTGTAAAGAAAAACTCGTTCCTCAACTCAACTCATTTTCGTGCATCGGGAACAGACACGTTGTGGAACCATTGTTGGAATAAAAGGAATGTCACCCATGCATTTTTATTTGCTTCATAAGTAACAGGCTTGTTCTCAAAATGTTTAAATGCTCTTGGATTGGCTGCTTTACCAATGAAAAACAGGTGCACCCGATGCATTTGTGCACGCAAGGAATGTTACTCGCTTGCTTACTTTTGCTGACGATTCATTAAAAGTGTTTTGCTTGGCAACATCCACATTCGTCCGTATTGTAGATTTGATCAGCGGTTAATTTAAGTTCATTTATTTTTTCTTGAAATTGCATTACGAACGGTTCAACAAGTCTACATTTATTGGACAACTTTTCGCCACAAATTGTTAACACTCGAATACCATGTCGTTTTTTTAAATTTCGCACTCCATCCGTTGCTAGCGTTAAATGATTGTGGTTTTTCCCTTATTTCGTTGTCCAATTCAATTGCCTTTGAGCGGAATATGTTTAGCTCTTTGCTTTTGAAACCATCCATATAACGCATTTTCCATCTGTGGATATTCAGACATCTTGAGTGTAACGCGTTTTCCTGATCCAGATTCAGCTCTCGCCACAAATTGTCTAAGACTGCTTCCCTTTGCCTTTATCCGGCTTATTGTTGACTTGTATCCTTATCAACTTCGGATAAAATTTCACTTTTTTTTTAATAGATAATTTAGTAATATTTCTTGTAGCACACATTGTGAGCGAATTTCGAGTAGGTACTAATGAAAGTGGAACCCATCTAAGGAAACACACTTTGATGTGTAAATATATTTACAAAAAATTCTGTCTAGACCCACACGAAACTAAGTTCCTGTAAAATAACGACAGACGTAACCAACCAAAAAGGAATTCAGATGAACAAGTTGCACTGATCGAGGTAACCTTTTTGAAAAGTTACAGAGTCAATACGTGCTACGACTTTAGTGCTCGAAAATCGAGGAGTTGTGCGAGTCGAGGGTTACGTTAACCGAGTTCGTACTGTATATATATTTAACTTGAGATTACTTCTTTAATATGATTGGTAGCAGAAATGAAGTATGCTAGAGATACCCAACTACACGGCTGATTGATCCCTAGTCCATCGACGAATTTGACGGAAAATCATGAAAATATTGACGGTTATTCATGAATTTTTGACAGTTATTCACGAAACAACGTAAATGCCGCTCTCTGAGTGGTCAATTTGGCTTTAGAAAAAATATAAAATATTGTTGCCAAAAATTTTAAGGGGGAAGAGAGGTAGATCTCCATCATACTTCATTTCTGATTGATAGTTGGTCATGATACTATGTTCCAAATTTCATTGAGATCGGCCCACGGTGTCAAAAGTTACAGATTTATTTCCAACTCTCCCGTAGAATGGGACCAAAGTGCGGCGCGCCGTTGTGCCTTTTTGGCAAGGCGCGCGGGGTTGGACTGAAGAGAAGAAACTTAAATTCTCTATTAAGTCGATTCCCAGTAAATTAATGTGAGGTTGTTCTGTCACAAAACACCTAGCTGCATGTGACTGATGAAGAAATTCCACTTTACAATAAAACCATTGCGTTTTTCTTGAGCATCGCTAACAACACGTTTTTCAGCTCGTAATTTAGGTTGGTTACTGTGATTGACAGAATATAGTTCGTACAATTGTTTCGCTGTGTCGAATGCAGTGTCTTAAGGAATCCCCACTGACTTTTGTGACCAGGTGTGTTTAACAAAGCAAGGCAATAGCTCGATAACTCTTCATTTGTACACGGTTAGACTTCGTCGGAACCGAGACCTTTGAAGACTTTGCGTTGCCAGAGTGAACGATGTTTACTTCTTCAATTTTAACCCTCCTTGTGCCGAGTTACGTAACGATGTGCTGGTAACCCTGATCACCGATTGCACAAGGGCACTTCCATTCCACTCGTTTGCATGTTTCACTATCGACTCCATTTTTGCACGTGTTGGCGGTCTTTCTTAATTCTCTCTCGATCTATTTGTTTACGCCTTTGTCAACCAGTGTATTGCTTGTGATCACGTGATAATGGCGTCCGTTCACAGTTCCCTCTCCCCTTTTTGTTTACGCCTTTGTCAGCCATTGTGTTGCTTGTGATCACGTGATAATGGCGTCCGTTCACAGTTCTCTCTCCCTCTATTTGTTTACGCCTTTGTCAACCATTGTATTTATGCGTAGGTATCGTGGATCGACCAATGTGAGTCCAGTGTTCAGTTCTGTTCAGACTGCAGTCGCGACGAGTACACGCCATATTAAGTATACACTTTTTCCAAAAAATAAAATTCAAGTTTTTTAAATTAAGAAATCCTAATTCTCCCATGTGATGATAATAAGATGCTGCTGTTGAGATCAGGAATCGCAGACACCTGTGTTTCCACTTCATTACGAACTCTGGTAAATGAATTGGAGGCTGTTTCTTGATATTACGTGTCATTACTTTACAAGGTCTCTACAGTCTTTTTCCTGGTTTGTCTGATTGTCCGTAGTGTTTTCTGGTGTCTTCGGAATGGATGTTCGTCGTAAAAGTTATTCGACGTCTGCTCTGGGTATGAGTATCTCTGTATCGATCGCTCCCAGTGTCATATGTCCGCTGAAACATCCTCGAAGCGCATGCCGGGCAGTTGTTGAATAGCGTTTATAGCGTGCGTGGATTTTGTTGTAGCTTGAAGGTTTCCGTATTTGCCCTTGCTGGTGAGTGGATGGGTCTGTCTTTCTTCAGAAAGAAGGCAGTGGTGCAGCCAGAGAGTGGATAATGATAATTTCGGTACTATTTTAGCCCAGCGTTTTGTTTTTTAAGTTCATGGAATGTATTATTTTTGTCCTGTTTAGCCTAATTTTACGTATGAGTTGTCTCTGGAATGGAAAATTGTAATTGTCTGAACAATTTTTTCGAAAAGGATTTTGCCCTCCCTTTTCCATTCATACATTTTGTACGGGAGTTGTGCTAGTTGCATATATGTCAACGCCAGACTACTTGCATTTGCCAGCAACACACGACAATTATGAGCATTTCTTAAGTCTATCACCCAACAGGTGACTAGGCATTAAATTTACTTTTGTAAAGGGTGGTTACATTTTAAGGGCCGATGTTGATTTTGAATAAAACACAAATTATTTATGAAATTATCGCCATTTCTTTTTATTACGATAATATTGGTATGGTTCAACTATGTATGGAACAAAATATCGGCTAAATGCGCCTCCATCCGATACTCCAAATTTTCGATGACGCTGAAGCATAATTGAGGTTCTATGCCGTTAATGTGCCGAATTATCTCATCCTTTAGCTCTTGAATTGTCGCTGCCTTATCGGCGTACATCTTTTCTTTCAAATAACCCCAAAGAAAAAAATCCAACGGTGTCAAATCACATGATCTTGGCGGCCAATTGACATCGCCACCACGTGAGATAACCCGGCCATTGAATTTGTCGCACAAAAGAGCCATTGTTTCGTTAGCTGTGTGGCAAGTGGCACCGTCCTGTTGAAACCACATATCGTCCACATTCATATCTTCCAATTCGGGTCATAAAAAGTTCGTTATCATTTCACGATAGCAAACACCATTCACAGTAACTGCCTGACCGGCCTCATTTTGAAAAAAAATCGGCCCGATGATGCCGCCAGCCCATAAACCGCACCAACTGTCACTCTTTGTGGGTCACTCTTGGATCATCATTCGCCCAAATGCGGCAATTCTGCTTATTGACGAATCCACTGAGGTGAAAATGTGCCTCATCACTGAAGATGATTTTCTTCGAAAATTGATCATCCACTGTTGCCATTTCTTGCCACAATTCTGACCATTGACTTTAGTTCTTGAGTCAATTGCACCTTGTAAGCGTGTAAATGCAAGTCTTTATGCATTTTTTTTTTTTTTTTTTTAATTCATTTTTATTTTTTACTTCATAAAATACTTAAATACTAGACAAAAATGCTTAAAACTAGTTTAACGAACAATGCTAGATGTAACTTACTGGCCCTCGGCGGGCGCTCTAAGCTAAACTTAAACTTATGCTATGTCTTTCGACCTAAACTTACAACGGATATATTTAAACGAAACATGAATATTGAATCAAACATTTTAAATTAAGAAAATTGGGAAAAAAAAAAACTTAATTACAGAACTGTTTTCTTAAAACTTATATGCTAACTTACATACTACCTTAAAATAACTTAGGCTACCTTATGCTAAACTTACATACATATATACATGTATGTATGATTATATACACACATATATATATCTATGTACTTAATATATATACATGGGTATACACAGAGGTACAAACAGGTGTACACATGTGTATACCAATCTTTTTTTTTTTTTTGTTTTAAATTGTTTTTTTTTTTTTTTTTTTTTTTATTTTTTTTTTTTTTTTTTTTTTTTTTTTTTTTCTATTTTCTATTTACAACTTACATCTACCTTAACACTAACACTACCCTAATGTGTGTAAGTCGGTCATAGGATGCTGCGGATAGACATACATATAGACAGCATACATCTAATCCACTGCAAGACAGAGACCGAATACTCCCTCATTCTGGGATACGGACTACCCTATTTACCCCGGGTCTAAAGGGTTCGACGATGGAGTTCCCTCTCTCCCCAGCCACCAAAACTTTCGATGTTGCATAGAAACATCCCGTACATCCCGTCTCGAAACCGACGTGCTGAACCGGAGGAGACCCTCCTCAGCTCGTTGTGCGACGGAACGGTCGTGGTTGAGTCGCCCATCCACAGTTGATCTGGCGATATGGTAGATGAGCGGTACCGCATTTATATTTTGTATCAGCCCGTTTTTGTCTAGGTGCAGAAAAGCTTCTGGGGGGACGAAGCCGTTGTGGCGTACCCTTTCGTGGTATTGTGAATTGGGGTAGTAAGCCCCTGAGATCAAGTTATTGACGGAGTTCATCGCTCTGGCAGTATGTCCTCGAATCAACTTCACTAGGAAATTGTCCACTCGTATCAGGTTCGCCCTGTTGTATAAGATCTCATTGGAGTAGAATTTTCTGTACTGGGACTCTGGAGTTCTATAAAGGCGAAGGCAAGCCCTAAGACAAGCCCTCTCAAACAACCGAATCTTTTCCATCAAGCTTGCACTCACGTTGAACCACACGGGACAGCCGTAGGTGAGCATTGGCCGGATGAGGGCCATGTAGCAGATAACCTTCACCCTCGCATCGAGTTGGCTGTTGTAAAACAGTCTCTTTGTAAGGGCAAAAGCGCCTCGGGCCCTGGCCAGAGCAGCATCTACATGTTTGTTAAAATATAGATACTGGTCTAGCCAGATCCCCAGGTATCTGACTACAGTCCTTTGCGCCAGTGGTTGCCCGTGTCGTCCAACAATAGAGAACCTTCGCCAATTCTTTTTCGTATCCGCCGAGGCCTTATACAACGGCGTCCTGAACAATATGGTTTCCGATTTCTGAAAGTTGATTTTCAACTTCCAGTCATCGCAATCTCTCATGAATGAATCGAAGTCACCCTGCACGAGAGTAGTGATGTCCTCGATCTTTTTGCCTGATCTGAACACGATCAAGTCGTCGGCGTACGCAATTACGTGAGGGAGAGAACTTATCAGATCGCTCAAGTAAATGTTGAACAGGATCGGCGAATTAACGGCACCCTGTTGGAGACCATTTTTGACATCAAAAATACCTGTGGAGGTCACGTTGCCATTCTTGACGACGAACCGTCTACCGGTAAGCATGTTACACAGTAGGTACAGCAGTGGTTTACTAATGCTCAGCCGATTGAGCTTGTAAAAAAGACCTTCTAACCATACGGTGTCAAAGGCCTTCTCCAGATCAATCAGGCAGGCACCCGTACATTGTTTCTGGCTCTTGTTCCATTGGATATCCGACACCAGTTTCGACGCGGCATGAATAGTGTCATGACCCGCTTTGAAACCGAATTGGTTATCCGGAATTATATTTATGTCCTTAGTCCAGTTAATCAGAGCTGTATTAATCACTTTCTCGAATATCTTGCTGATGTTCGGCAGGAGACTGATTGACCGGAGGTTGCACGGATTCGAAGAGTCTTTTCCTCGTTTGGATATGGGTTGTACAATCGCAGTTTTCCAATGCTCCGGATAATGTGCATTATTTAGAGCATTGTTAAAGAGGATCGTGTACATGTTAACCACTTCCAGGGGGAGATGTCTTAACACAATGTTCGAGATCCCGTCGACTCCCACTGACTTCTTCTTCTTTATTGATTCGAAGACAGCTTTCAGATCTGTCTTCGAAATGAACGGGGGATGAACCCCTTCGTCGGCGATGACATTATCTGCCATGTTAACATCATTGAACACGACAAAGCCAGTGTTCTCAGATCGCCATTGTTGCAGATCTTCACGAAGAAGCGTGTTGTTAACCAGTACGCGGTTCTCCAGGTCGTGGTTCGGTCGAACACTCTCGTTCACCTTGTACACTTCCTGAAAGACCGTGCCAAGTACTTCCACTTTTTCTTGCGGATCTTCGACCACAAAGAAGTTGTCGTCAAGTACAGCGTTATCTGGATCAATACCTGCTGTAGTCAGTATTTGTTCGTTGTCCGTTGTTCTAGGGAGCTTAAGACACGGAAGATCGCTTTGCTTGTTGCTTCTAAAGAATTTGTTTATCTGCGGGAACATGCTCGGGTTGTTGGATCTTACAGCCCGGACCTTGTCGTTCCAATACGAATTAACAGAAAGTCTGTAATTCAGAGCAATTAATGTTTGTATATTCTTAATGAGCGATTTCAGTGTCCTAACTTCTAAAAACATCGTTATCATTTCACGATAGCGAACACCATTCACAGTAACTGCCTGACCGGCCTCAATTTGGAAAAAATCGGCCCGATGTGCCGCCAGCCCATAAACCGCACCAAACAGTCACTCTTGGATCATCATTCGCCCAAATGCGGCAATTCTGCTTATTTACGAATCCACTGAGGGGAAAATGTGCCTCATCACTGACGATGATTTTCTTAGAAAATTGATCATCCACTGTTGCCATTTCTTGCCACCATTCTGACCATTGACGACGCTTGAAATGGTCAAGAGGCTTTAGTTCTTGAGTCAATTGCACTTGTAAGCGTGTAAATGCAAGTCTTTATGCATAATGTTCATCAACGACGAACGCGAGAGGTGCAATTGTTGGGCACGACGACGAGTTGAGGTGGACGGCTCTTCAGCCACACTATCGCGAACAGCAGCAATATTTTCTGCAGTGCGAGCTGTACGAGCATGCACTGGTGTTTTCACATCTCCTACAGATCCGGTTTGCTCAAATTTTTGCGGGATTTTTCCGATTGTACGCACATTTGGACGATTAAATTGACCGAAAAAATCACGAAGGGCACGATATGCATTTTGACTTGAACACCCATTTTCATAATAAGCCTGAATAACTTTAACGCGTTGCTCGATTGTGTAGCTTTCCATGGTTCAAATTGAGTTAGTCTGAAATTGAGAAATGTCAAATGAAATGCAGAAAAAAACTTGACGTGTTGATTCACATTCAACATCGGCCCTTAAAATCTATTTGTAAGAATTGCACTTGCTTCATTTATTGTGAGATCGCTGACGTTGCGTGAATTAGTGTTAAGTGTCGGAAAATAAATTCACCCGCGAAAATATAATTTGTGTTTCTTTTTCAATCGCTCCGGTTCAGAAAAAGTCAGTTGCTCTGAATGTGTTGATCAAGGAGACGAGGGATCAAACTGGCTGAAGTGTGTTTGGTGTGATATACACCACATCAAAAAATTGCACATACACCGCATGCGATTGAGTGCAGTTTTGAATATTTTATAAGTTGGAGCCCATAGGTCACACCTGTCTTGTGTTTGGTAATTTTTTTCCGATTATCACTATCACGTAGAAGATATAAAACAAACCATAGGACACTTTTGCACGGAAGAAATATTTTTACTTCATTTAAATGAATCCCTACCCACATCAAAGAAATGCACATACAACAAGAAATTTCACATTCATGGCATAGTCTGGTATGGTAATTGCAACTTATCAGCACAAGACAGTACAATTTTGTTGGGCGCTTTAATCCTTCAACTCAGTTCGTAGCAGTCCTTCGATCAAATCAGATCAGCGATTCTTAGTTCCAATTGACATACAAAATTTATCGTAAAGCTTAAAGGTGAAGGAAAAAGTTACGCTGAAGTATGAGAGATTGTGAATAGACCGCGTGCAACAATCCAGAGCGAGGACAAAACCTTACATATCCAAGGCCAATGTAGCTAAGCGTTTAGCGTACGCAAATGAATGTGTTAATAAATCTGATGACTTTTGGGAAAAAGTTATATTTGTAGACGAAAGCAAATTTAACGCCTTTGGGTCTGACGGTAGTCGATTTGTGTTTCGCAAGGCTAATACAGCTTTGGAAATACAAAATTTGAAACCAACTCTCAAGCATGGCGGGGGATCTATTATGGTGTGGGATGCTATGGGAGCTAATGGCGTGGGGAAACTGGTCTTTGTATAAACAACCGTGGACAAAATGTTTACACACAAGTACTTAAAGATAACTCGAGAGCTAGTGCAGATAAAATATCTTATCTTTGGTGCAGGACAACGACCCGAAGGAATGGCTGCTGTATAATGTAAAATCAGTGTTACCCCAGCCACCACAATCCCCGGACTTAAATCCCATCGAGCGTCTCTGTAACATTTTGAAGAAGAAACTACGAGAACATCAGATCACAAGCAAAAGACGTTTAAAAGAGCTAATTTTGGAGGAGTGGGATAAAATATCGCCCGAAGTCACCAGAAAGCTTGTGTCTTCGATGAAATGTCGGCTAAGAGATGTCATCAATATATATTTCCCCTTTCTCTGCAAAATACCCATTTATTGCCGACTTGAGTTCTTCATCATCCGAAAATCTTTTTCCACGAAGACATTTTTTTCAAATCCGGAAACAGGAAATAATCACTAGGGGCAAGGTCTGGACTATAGGGTGTGTGTTGGATTTCTTCGAAACCACAATCTCGCGCAGCAGCCTTGGAAACTCGCGCCGTGTGAACAGGAGCGTTGTCATGAAGAAGCAACACACCCGCTGCGAGCTTACCCCGTCTTTTCTTTTTAATTTCCTCCCGCAAATTATGCAAAGTGGGAGCGTAGGATGTGGCGTTGATGGTTTCACCTTTTTTTTGTACTCAATGAGCAATATTCCCTTTGAGTCCCAAAAAACTGTGGCCATGAGCTTCCCGGCAGACGGAGTGACTTTGAACTTCTTCGGGGGGTCTGTTCCTTTTTTATGCCACTGCATGGACTCTTGTTTGCTTTCAGGGTCATAGTTTCGTCGCCAGTAACAAAAGCTCTCTACAGCATGCGATTCTCACTTTTTTCTGAGGTGCTGTGAGCATTCGTGGCACCCACCATGCACTGACCTTTGAAAGGTTAAGATGGTCATGAAGAATGGTGTAAATGGTATCAATTGAAAGCTTGGTGATCTTTTCCATCATTTCACCCCAAGAACAAGTTTTTCGACTTCTTTGATGCTTTCTCCCGTACTCGCAGTAGCCGGGGCGCCGGAGCGGGGGCCGTCTTCAATGCTCTCTCTGCCTCTCTTGAACTCACTCACTTTTGCACAGTTGATAATGAAGGTGCGGAACCCTGGTAAGCAGCCACCATCTCTTCATGAATAGTTTTTTGACTTTTTCCTTGCTTAGTGAGAAATCTAATTACAGCGCGATGCTCAATTTTCACCATCATCGTCTCAGTTGCCATTATGATTCTGTTTAACTAGAGATCAAACGGGAATTAATAATCACATTTATATGAAATTTAAATATTACTTACTTGATAAATAAGTCAATTTATATTTACAACCACAGCTTCACCCCGGTACCGAGAATATACGCCCCTTGTATATAAATATAATAAAAGTTCATTGTTCAAACTTTACTTGGAAGAATTCTTGAATAAAGTAAACTGAGTGTAGGTCTCTGTTGCTTAAATTTCTAACTTCACTGAAATCATTATTTTTTTAATCGAAAATTTTACTTGATTTAAATAAATTTACAAATGGAGTGTCTGTGGAGTGCTCATCAATTTCAATTCAATTTCAACTTCCTTAAAAATGTCATTTCTTATATTCGTGTCAGAAGGGCCTCAACCAAGTGTTCTTTAACGATCCATGTGTAGACGTTGGTGCGATGTGTAAACATATCAGGTGCATGGTCTGGTCGATGATTATTCATATATTCCCTTTACACCAGAAAATGCATAGAGTGGAGACGAATCCAAAACAGCATATATGCAGAGCATATATATAAAGTGTGCATGTCCAATTGACTCAAATCCCATTTATTCTTTGATTTTGTTTTTAGAGGACAGAACGAACCATAAAAGAATCATCTGAGTTTGAGTGTAATCATTTTGTCTTCGCCAACAAATACACAACAAATGTCCAACCCAGGGATGAAAAGAGTCGGTAGAATTGGACTGTTTTCACCACAATCGCATATGACTTTGTTCACAAGTACACTTCCATCAAATTCAGTACAATTTACAATGACATTATGTGGTTTCACAAACGAATCACGTACCAAGAAAAATATTTGTTTAAATAAATATTTAATCAAAAGTAGCTGAGTAGTAGTTTCGCTGTATGTGCCATATTGTCAGTTGAATGATATAAAAGGCAAATGATCGTGTTTCATAGTGTTCTTTTAAATTCACAAGAGAGTAATAGTGGCCGCACAATAAGTCAGTTTAAATTAAAATTAAAATTTGAGCAATCTAACAGAAAAGGCAAAGCGAATAGAAGTGGCTTTGAGTTTCTTTGTTGTGGAACACAAGCTGGCATATTTAGTTTCAGATCATGATCATGATAAAAAGCAATATAAATGATTCGGAAACAGTGAAAAAGAGTGTTATCAATCGTCCAAAAGCGCAAAAACTCCAGAGAACTGCGCCAGAGAATACAAGGATTAGTTCGAAGAAAACATTTAACTAATACTATTCTCTGGTTGAAAGAAAATATTTAACAAAAATATTTGTTTTGTTGTTTCTATTCAGTAAAAAAATATTTAGTAAAATTTCGGCACAATTTCATTTCGGTTTTCGATACTTTTTCAAGTCTCATTTTCATCCCTGGACCAACACCAACCACCGAATCTACTGAGATCGGATAAAGCGCGATGACTCTTAATTCTAATTCTTACACGCGCACCACATTGTAGCCACCCCGTCCTCTATTCGAATCTTGTAAGATATATCTGCATTCGCTTAAAGAATCTTTGGCCCAGCGAAGCTAAGCGCCGCTTCTGAAGAGCTGGGCAGTGGCAAAGCAGATGTTAGATCGTCTCGGCCTCTTCCTCGCCGCATCGGCAGAAATCACTGGATTCCGCATTCCATTTGCGGAGCAGTGTCTTGTCAAATGTGGTGTGTGAAAAGTGTCCAACGCCAGAAGCGTTTTTGTTCTGCCGTTATTCAGCTCTGGCGACGTTGATGTTGTCGTGTCACAGTCATCTTTTGCGAGAGTTCGCTACTTTTAGTATAACATCGCTTAAGATCCGGTACAATGCGCTGATCAGTGGTTGCAGTGATGTGTCCACTTCTCTGGCCAATTCGTCCACTATACCGTTCCCCACTGTGGCCCGGGACCCAGCAGAATTTGACTTTGTCCCCACTGATCGTCCTTCGTGAGTCGCGGCATTTCATAACAACCCTTGATCTCATAGTAAAGAATACTTTTGTCTTCAGGATGGAATACCTCTAACACATGTAGATGCTGCTCTGGCCAGGGCCCGAGGCGCTTTTGCCCTTACAAAGAGTCTGTTTTACAACAACCAACTCGATGCGAGGGTGAAGGTAATCTGCTACATGGCCCTCATCCGGCCAATGCTTACCTATGGCTGTCCCTTGTGGTTCAACGTGAGTGCAAGCTTGATGGAAAAGATTCGGTTGTTCGGGAGGGCTTGTCTAAGGGTTTGCCTTCGCCTTTATAGAACTCCAGAGTCCCAGTACAGGAAATTCTATTCCAATGAGATCTTATACAACAGGG
The DNA here is from genome assembly GCA_905231855.2 of Eristalis tenax. NCBI lineage: Eukaryota > Metazoa > Arthropoda > Insecta > Diptera > Syrphidae > Eristalis > Eristalis tenax. The sequence continues at coordinate 59,084,745 of HG993124.1, read as the reverse complement.
CAAACCTGATAAGAGTGGACAATTTCCTAGTGAAGTTGATTCGAGGTCATACTGCCAGAGCGATGAACTCGCTCAATAACTTGATCTCGGGGGCTTACTACCCCAGTTCATTATAACACGAGAGGGTGCGTCACAATGGCTTCGTCCCCCCAGAAGCATTTCTCTATCTAGACAAGCACAGTCTGATACAAAATGTCAATGCGGTGTCGCTCATCTACTACATCGCCAGATCAACGGTGGACGGGCGACTCAACCACGACCATTCCGTCGCAACAACAGGCCGTCGCACAACGCTTCGAAACCTTTCGACCCCGGTTAGAAAGGGTAGTTCAGACTCCCGGATTGGGAACTGTCGGTCCTCTGTCTGGCAGTGGATTCGATATGCATAATATCAGCTGCAACCTATGGCCGACGCACTTAGCTTAGAGTAGAATAAGGTGTAAGTACAAAAAATAGAATGTGTATATGCATATATAAGTAGATTAGCTTAAGTTAGTTTGTAAGTTTTATTTTAACCTATAATGTAAAAAAAAGTACTGTTATTATTTTTTACTTAACATTATTTTATTCTGGTAAACTGTGTTACATGTACTCCAACCATGTTAGGTTGGGTCGAAAGACATATAATAAGATTAAGTTTAGAGTGCCCGACGAGGGTCAGTAGGTTAGAATTAACAACGTTCGTTCAACTAGTTTAAGCATTTTTGTCTAGTATGTAAGCTGTTACGAATAAAACAATAAAAATGGATTAAAAAAAAAAAACATTGTAGGAAAGTAAGCAATAACACGCTCTGTGTTCGTACTCAACAACATGTGGTCAAGTTGAGGGAACGGCAACGATCCTACGGGGGAATGAGATTGGTTAAAATGGAGTGTAAATGTATTACCGCTCTGGGTGCGTCCGCTTGAAGTTGAGAACAAAGAGCGTAATATTTTTCCGTACTCACTGATGTAGTTTTTCCTCACGATCACAGATGGCGCGTCAGCTACTTTTTTCAAGCGATTCCTATTTACTTTCATATACAAAGTTTGCAGTAATTTTGAGTGTAATTATTGTTGTGGTTTGGGTTTATTGTAGATTTTAACATTGTTAGCTACTATTGGGTATATAACATAATTCGTGCGGTTTGCTAAGAGATGGTGTAACTTGTATTATTCCATTGGAACATGCTTTGGAAAGCTGCTGTCATTATACGTTATTTCAGTATATGTCATTCATTTGAAGCGTAAATAACAATAATTTTTTTGTTCACTCCAATATGTCGAACTTTGTGCCTGAAATAGTGTTTTTGTTGGGAGTTCTTCTTCATTACTTTAATATGAAGAAGACTGCTGTCGAAAGTCATCGTATTTTGGTGGAAGTTTATGGTGAACATGCGCTTGCTGAGCGAACGTGCCAAAAGTGGTTTGCACGATTTAAAAGTGGTGATTTTGGCTTGGAGGACGATGAACGTCCTGGACAGCCAAAAAAGTTTGAAGATGAAGAACTGGAAGCATTACTCTATGAAGATTGTTGCCAAACATAAAGAGAGCTCGCAGAATCTTTAGGCGTCACTCAAGCAATCTCAAAGGCAAAGGAATTGGGTTCCACATGAACTCAATCCGAGAGACGTCGAAAGGCGGTTTTGCATGTCCGAAATGCCGCTGTAACGCCACAAAAAGAAGTAATTTTTGCATCCTATTGTTACGGGTGATGAAAAATGGATCCATGAGGACAACCCCAAGCGCAAAAGGTCATATGTGAAACCCAAAGCCGAACATCCATGGCGCGAAGGTAATGCTCTGTATTTGGTGGGACCAGAAGGGTGTGCTGTATTATGAGCTGGTAAAACCGGGTGAAACCATCAATGGACAACCAGACCAAACACCAGGCAATAATTTTCCATCATGACAACGCTCGGCCCCACTTTGCTATTCCGGATAAGAACTATTTAGAAAACAGTGGATGGGAAGTATTACCCCACCCGATTTATATCCCAGACCTTGCCCCTTCCGATTACCATTTCTTCCGGTCGATGCAGAACGCCCTCACTGAAATACGGTTCACATCAGAGCAGAATATCAGAAATTGGCTTAATTCATTCTTGGCTGCCTAGACGGAGCCAAGAGAAGATGGGAATAGTCATAGCTGCAAATGGATAAAGCTTTGTACATGCTTTTCTTAAATAAACGTTCAAATTTTGAAAAAAAAAAAACCGTAAGAATTAAGTGATAGACCCAATATTGTTTATTGCCAACAAACAGAAATGGAATTAATTAGGTACCTTCTACTTATGCTTTGATGTCGGCTTGGTGCTTAAACGAATTGCTTCCATCTTGTGTATTTTTAAATATTTTTATTTTTTGTTATCAAAATTATGGTTTATTAAATATATGGTTTATTCCCCTTAATTAAACCTTAAGATTTTGTCATTGAACACTTTTTTTTTGATTTATTGGACCCACCCCTAGAACTTTTGAATCCGACTTATAAATTCCCCATTATTTTTGTAGTTTCTCAGAACCAGTAAGTTAATTTGAAAGTTCTATTACTTATCTATTTATAATTTGCTCGGCAAATTCAATGACATTTTTTAAACTTTTTTTTTCTTAAAATACCTTAGAAAATGGACAAGCGCAAATAGAAAAAAACGTTAGGTGGCCGACCACGAGTGCTCTTTTCCTCAAGCTTTTAAGCAAATATGTGAATTTCTTCTCAGTTGCACTATCAGCCCATTGGCAATCCTCATAGCCCCTAATATGCTCGAAAATCCTCCGTGTCCTAACTCATTCATATCAATAAACATCGGCAAGAATGTGTATTTTAATTCCCACCGCATTTCCACTCCATAAATTCCCAAACACAGACGTGAGCATTATCCGCAAAGTCAAATGTCAAGGGTTCAGTGCTGTCATTAGCACCATCAAATTGATCCCCAGTGGGAACATAACCCCAGCACCTCTGCACGATGACATCTTTAAAGGGAGCCAAGCAATTCTCCACTTGAGTGTAAGCTCGCATCCTGTTGCCGCCAATCGATGAATCGATACACTCCCAAATCCACAGTGGCGTTTCGCCAAAAACAACGACGACCTAGCTGGCAAATTGAATTATTTGCGCTTTGATTTAAACACTCAGTCATTACCATCCAGCATCGTTGTCGCCCGCGTCCTTGTTGATTCCCGCACTCTTCCGTTCAGCCTTGTTGCTTCACTTTCCACATCAGCCTCATCATCGGCATCATATCATTATGCCGTGGCAATCATTCTGCGCCGTAGTCGACTCCCCCATGTTCGCTCGCGTCACACCCAGCCCAATGCTCTCCGTAATTTCCTGTTTTTATTTTAAAATTTTGCCATCCCCCGTGGGGTTGGAAGACAAAAAAAAAAAAAAATACACAACATCAATCGATCCAGTCGGGTGACATCGCTTTAGCCACATTTAACACAACGGAAATATTTCAGAACTCCGGCACGCCGCGGCGACGTGCACTCTCACGTACCGCGTGAAGCCGAGGAACAGCGTCCGGGGCATTCCCATAGTGACGGCATCATCACCAGCCCTCCAACGTGACGGATTCGGGGGCGGAGAACGTTTCGCTGGCAGATCAAAAGGCCGCCAACGTCAGCGGAGAACAAAGGGAAACTGTTTCCATTGTGCAAGGCTCTGCCGAAGTCGTTACGAGCGACATCAAACCCATTCGGGAGCCACGTAACGAATGGCGGAAGGAAAGGTAGCTGGTACACGGAAAGTCTCTCATCAGTGGCGAGCTTAAGGGCGGAATATCTCCCCCTTTTTTCAAACTCACTCTCTTTCTCTCGCTATGCGTCTCCGGCGTGGCAAGCGTCCTCCACGTTTGGACGGTCTAAGCCGACACAAGGTTCGTTTTAAAATCAATTTCCAACTGTGCGCGAAAACAGGAAATAATTCATCCTTTAGTGGTTGTTGGAGCTTCGCCCTTTTTCACGCAGAAATTGCCGAGAACCCCTTCGTGAATTCTTCTTCGTTGCGGTTGTCTTTCCGCGCTAAGTAGGAGACTTCTGGCGGAAAAACTTAAAGAGGAAACTACGACGGGCCTTGCGATAAGTAGAGTATGATTGCGGATAAAAAAATGAAAAAAAAAAAGAGAAAAACACTTCGAATACCACAATACACTGTATGCACTCAGTGTCTCTGGAGTGCTCCTTTGGCTGAGAGAAGATTTCTGCTGGGAGCGGTCTAAGTTATTTCCAATCGGATTACGACAATGAAAAAAGTCAATAACAAGATAATCGCAATATAAATGAAAACACAAATACAAGAGAAGGCAAAAAAAAAGAAAAAAAAGACTTAAACAGAAAACAGAAAACATAAAGAGGAAGCCAAGGACTGCGACAAAGCGGAAAGTGGAAGTGGAAAGCGAGGCAGGAAGTGTAGACTCCAAACAGATAAGTTTCCCGGTTCGCATTTGAATTTTAAATTGAATAGCGACGCGGCGCTCTCTGTCTGTGCGAGAAGGTGTCCTTAAAGTTGCCACTTGCCCTGGGAAAAGAAAGATGCGATACATTATCGAGATCATAAATTAGGAGAGGACTCCACTATAAATCATTATTTCAACTGACAAGAGTTATTCTTTATTTCTTTCCCGTGTTTTGTTGTTTTCCCGTTCGTGTCGGTCGGTGTGGTGCGATGGCATGGGATAATCCGAGAGGATAACTATTTATATTCTAAGCACAGACGCAGGAACTATCCACTTTGAGGGCGGTTGTGTGCTCTGTGAGTGTTAGGGGATATTCTTATTCTGCAGATGCTGAAGGATTAGCCGGAATGTCTTCCGGAAGCAACAAATAAAAGCACCCAGGTGAAGAGTTGGAGTGGACTGGGGTGTTTTTATGTTCCACGTCAGTCTTATCTTCCGCTTGGCCGCCATTTCGGTTTGAGTGACATTTGTCGGTTGGCGTTTGACAGTTACAGTAAGGCGTTGATAGCAATTTGTCGTGAAGCAGCTGGCGTTGTAACAGTCGAGTCGAGTTTGAGTGATTTTGTTTTTTCGCTGTTATGCTGCTGTGCGAAGGAATAAACTTGTGCAGCCATTGCTAGAAAATGTTGGGGATTGTCAAATACTGTAGTGTGACGATGACACTTCCAGTCACTCACAGAAGCCATTGATCGAATCATAGTTGTGAGAACAGGGAACACAAAAGGCCAAAGGGTTCAAATAAAGCCGAACGTGACAGCACAGTGGGTATGATTTCCTTCTAATCATGCAGCCACCGTGCCCACCTACCTTCCTACTCCATAACCTGTCTGCAGTCATTGGCTAGTCCCAATTTAATTGCTTCAGATGATTATAGCCAGTTAGGTTAGGTTAGGTTTTAAGTGGCCATTGAATGCACTTAGGCTAAAGTAGGCCCGTTGTACCGCCACGTGGGTCAAAAAAAGAAGTGAATAGAATTGGCGTAGTGACTAGGACAGCCTACCAGTTTTTTCTTAGGTCACTTAGATTATCACAGAAGTTGTTGTGGTTGCGAGAATGCGGGCAAATGTTTTGAGGGAGCAAACAAATTAAGTGTTGCGCTACAATCCTGTCCAAAATCCCATTCATTTTTAGTGATCTTCAGCGAGCTTCAGCTGGTTGAGGTCAACTTAATTTTGCCAAAAATGTGTTCAGATTTCAGGAATGTGTTGTTTCATTCAACAGCACGCAAGTGCTTCTTCACTCTGTACCGGTGAAGCCCACATACCCTCTAACTCATGGCAACCCTTCAGCCCTCAAGCTCAGCACCAAAAAAGACTGAGCAGCAATACGGTAAAATGGTATACAGACGGATCAAGAACTAATGAAGGAACAGGGGCAGGAGAACTTGGACCTCAACGCACCAGCATCTTTCAAGCAGAAGCCTATGCCATAGACAGAGGCGCTCAAATCAAACTTGAAAGGAACTATACCAACTGCGACATGGCAATAATGTCGGACAGTCGTGCCGCTATCCTGGCACTAGGTTCCTATATCATCAAAAGTAAGCTCATTTAGAGAAGCTTAAGGAGCAAAGCAGCAGTAACAGAGTGAAGCTCTGCTATGGCCAGGTACATATAGGGATAGAAGGCAATGAAATGGCCGACAACCTCGCTAGGAAAGGGGCATCGGAACCTCTTATAGCCCCGAACCATTCTGCGCTATGAGAGATCCCGTCCTCATTAAAGAGTTCAGATAACTATAAAGAAGGAACCGGACAGAACCGTCAACTCTACGAGCTGTACCAGAATGTGGATGTAGTTCGGAAGGCAAAACTCCGTTGACTGCACTAGCTCGGCCACATCGAGCGAATGGACACCAACGCTCCAGATGAGAATGTCCTCGAATCGGAGCCTCCTGGTTCGAGAAGGAAAGGAAGACCGAATCTCCGGTATAAAAATCAAGTAATCGCGGGTGGAAGACAGCTTGGTCTCGATGACTGGAAGCGGCGTGCTCAGGACCGTCAACGATGGAAGGCAGCAATTGCTCAGGAAAGGGTCGTCAGCCTGATAAGATTACTAACACCAAATAGCCCAAGCAACGACCTTAATCGTTCGAGTCAAACTCCCAGTGGCGCAAAGACATGGAGTTTGTGAAAAGCGGGCGAGGCTGCGAGTCTGAGAAGAAAATATTCGGTCCTGTTCAGCGACTTCGACTTACCCAGAAGAGTGAAGACCCAACAATTTCCAGGGCTTCGTCAGTGAATGGAGACCAAAGCTTGGGCCCAGAAAGTCTTCGAATCCAGCCTCGAGGTACAACGCAGTATAGTAAGACAGCAAGTGGAAAGGAACCTCAACCAACAACACGCACGAAACTAGAGGCAGCTTACTAAAGATCGAGCTGGCTGGAGACGCTTGTTGGTTGAGGCCCAGGTAGACACCGGACTGTAGCACCACCTTAAGTAAGTAAGTAAGTGCCGTTGTCCAGCCTTCGTACAGTTAAATCGAAGGGAACTACACACAAAAAGGAGAATAATTCACTTCCATGTCCATGGACCAATGCTTCGTATTTAGTGTCAATTGTTATTGAACGTCTTCGAGGATTACCAAAGTTTGACAGACGTTATTCAAACCAAAACCGATTTCAAGCAAATTCCACCTTTGTTTTATCTAATCCAACCTCAAACAGTGAAATTGGTGGATTACCCTCTGAATACGGTTTTGAAAGAGCAGCGTGCCAAGCCGACTTGTTGCTGTCTGGCTGGTTACTAATCCATCATGGAATGAAACGACTTTTAAAGATGAACAATTGATCACACAACCTTTAGCGCATTACAGCCACCAAGTGGGGTCCTTCTTAATTTCATTTCCAAAGCTCCTCCACTGTTGCTGTCACGAATATCCCACGTCCAGCTGCCAGTATAAATTGTGTTAGATTATTTTCCGCAGTAAACTGTTAAGATGACCCGTCTTTAAATCTTCACAAATTCCACATTACGATCATCTCTAGCGTCGTCTGCTCCGTATTTCTTCAAGGTTGGTGCGCCACATTGCACAACCGAAACAGGCTGGGTGTCCATTTTTCCCTCTCCCCCTTGAATCCCAAAATCCGAAAATATGGAAGAAACGACGCTACCAAAAATACCAATCTCTCACTCAGCGCCAATTCACACGGAAGTTCCGCAACCACACGGCATGGCCACGCTCGCCCGTGGGCCTACTACCCGCCTTGACAACCATCTGTGGTATGCTACGAATCAATGGGATAAAGAACCGATTAACCGACCCACCAAGGGACACCACCTATGTATCTACGGTACACACCCCCGTCCAAGTAAAAAGCATTTTCATGTCGACTTGACACGTTCACCCTCGCCGCCCACCGACGACGTCGCCAGCATGTTGTATATACTCGCATGTACTTCCGCCGTCAACTTCAATCATTCAACTGTCACATTAAAAGAAATCCGTATTCCGTTGGCACAGTTCCGTTGTGAGTCCAATTAATGGGGCGGCATAAGTGCTCCGGCAATGTGAGCCGAAACAAGAAAAAACACACCCACGCACGCACACATACACTGCTACGCTGCCAGTCACCTCTTTTAATTGAGTCGCGCAATATTTCCGCAAACTTTATTCGTCAGTCGTACCGGTACCATGGGTGCTGGGTGCTGGGAGCTGGGTGGTGGCATGGGCGGCGTGGGCGACTGTCGAGGATAATAAGATTCACTGCTGGGTCCACTCAAGCCATCCAGCATTCAGCCCTGCGGCAGACTTTGTTTCCTGTGCTGGGGGCAAAGATAACAAATAATACGCGCATATGCGATCACGAAGCGTGCTTCATGAGACTTTTAATTAATTAAAACGAACGAGACCGGTCGCGCTGCTGTATGGCCACGATGCGAAGAATGCAGCCTTACATTTTCATGACATTAATGCCGGCTTCGGGGTTCATTGCGTTCGCCAACGCGGCTGTTGCACGGCCTTTATCTTACTCATCTCGTTCACGGAATCGCTTTCATGAATGAAGACTTCGAAAATACAAAACTGGCGGCGGACGTTGGTATGCGCAATTTGCCGCCCCTTAAGTGCTGGTAATGTGATGACGGCGATAATGGCAGTGCCACAGCGGTAACCCTCGGTTAATCGGATGCCATAACAATATGACGGGAATGGCTTGGGCCGCGGCGCCGCGCTCCCCTTTCAACCCCACTACCGTAGGCAGACGTGTACATCTGTTCCATGCGGGCATGTTACATGCGTTGAATACGACTTGAAGGGCAATGACACATGGTTCCCCGTGGCGCTCGGTAAATTACTTCGGGAAGCTAATGTTACGTTCGGTGCTCCTTGTGCCTTTTGACATACTCTACCGGGAGCGTGGAATTGATAATGCCGTGATCTTCAACCATCTGTCGGTTGTATGAAGGATGCTGTAAGCTTTCGGTCATTGGCTGGAACTCGTGGGAAGGAGTTGGGGATGGCGTTTTCTCGAATGGTTTGCTCTTGCTTCCGTGATCATTGCAGCGTAGTTTTGGTAGAGATTAGGTCCATTAGTAAAGCACTGTCGCACCATATTCGCGGTTTATTGCCGGTTACGTACTTGTCACCTGCGTGATCCGTACTAAGAGCCTTGAGCTCCTCGTGGCGTGGCAGCATGCGACTGGCTTTAACTCGAAGTTCCTTCATGACCTTATCGATGCGAGAGGCTTTGCTCGCATCAGATGCGAGAGATGTCAGAACTTCCACTCTCACTGGCATAGCCAGGGAGTCTGATAAAGCAGTGCGCGTTTAATATGGTCGCGTCAGTGTGTGATGTCCTCCTTAATTGTATAAACATACTGCTTCTTAGGCATGCGAATCATGGAGGGTCCGAGCAATACCAATAGATTCCTCGATTACGGTCCTGGGCAAGCTGATTCCAGTCATAAAAACCAAGCCGGTCCATGGTCCTTAAACCGGAGGTCCGATCTTCCTTCCCTTCTCGAACCAGGACTCTTGGCTTAGAGGACTCTCTTTGCTGGAACATTGTTGTCCATGCACTCGATGTGACCACGTCAGTGCAGTCGTCGCCGGGCTACATCCACATCCTGATACAGATGGCAGAGTTCACGGTTGTGTCTACTACTCCACTCGGCTCCCCTCACAGGACCAATAATCAGCTCGGCAGTTTTGCTTATTGTCCATCTTCGGCTTCATATAGCAGGACTGGCTATCTGGGTTTTGTTGAGCGTTGATTTTGGTCCTTCGAGTCAGGAGTTTTGAGCCCACTTGTTTTAACAAACCGAAGAAATCACAGTTGCCAAGTGTGATTCTAAGTCTGATCTCCACTGTGGCGCAATTTGCGGAGTTCACGTTTGCCCAGAGGTAAACTAACTCCACTCACTACCCCAAACTTGTAGCTGTTGATTGTGAGGGTTTGCCATAGGTAGGTGATGTTGGGCGGAACGTTTCTTGCCCGATAGCATATATTTCGTCTTAGCCTCAGTGACCTTAGATTGGCTTGTTATTTGTCTTCTCCACTGTTCATCGATGTCATCTCCGTATCGCAACAGTTGGAGATAGATTTGTAGAAGCACCACCTTCTTCTTCCGTGCTTAAAGCTGCCGTCGCACTGAACCTATTTCCCATTCGCTGCATGTATCGAACGGTTCCGGAGTCCTTGAACCGAAATGGACGGTACATGGTGCGAAACAAACTTGATATATTTTCCCGGGATCTCGAATTTAGCCATCGCAGCTATGAATGCTGTCAAGATGAAAATGTGGTGCTGGCCTTCTCCAGGATTTACCCCAGTGAACGTTTGATCTATAGTCGCAGCCGCGACCATACGTGTTGATGAGTGCGGTGCAAAATAGTTTAGACGTTCCCACACTACGCTGGAACTTTAGCGTTTGCATATAGAGTCGATATTCCATCGTCATTACAGAGCCGTCGTGACGACTGAGCCGTCGGCCACGTGCACAGTGTTCCCGCAGAGGAAAAAAAAAGTGACTTATTTTTCTCGGCCAAACTAGTGAGACTACCAGAGTGCTATTGCCGAGGTTCAACAGTACAATGACCGTCAAACTCCTTCTTCAAGTCGAAGGGCATGCTTTCGTGTTCCCAAATTCTGCAGATTCTTAGATACACTTGAGCTTAGGGGGTTACGAGGGAGACTTCTTCTCATCACTTCGTCTAGTCGGGTACTCCTCTTTCGCTTCTTTCGTTTGCTGTTGCAACTCGGATCTCTCAATTCGACAGTTCGTAGATTGCTGTGTGGATTCCTTTGTGACGGAGCCTCGTGCTATCAACGTTCTGTCTCTGAGTCAGTGAGTCGGAAGTTTTTGTCTTTTACTAAGTCCAGTTCCAATCACTCCCCCATAGATGAACACAGTTTTGACATCTTACTCCGGACAGATGCCGTAGGCACCGTCCAAGAGGTCTTAGAAGTCCCTTTTGACAGAGCCGTCAGCCACTTCGCCCAGTCAATGGAAAAAGTGACTTGTTTTCTCTGCCAAACGGTATATATAACTCTACAAATACGAGAACCTAGAAATCTAACAAATTTTGTTGACTTTTGATGATCCGTTTGACTGTACCGTTAGCGCAAAGTTGGGACTGTGTTGTTTATGAAAATGAATGTTTTTTACGCAAGTTTCATGCTGCATATTTCCTAAAATTAGGTACTTTGGAACCTAAGGTTATTTTCGTTTTAAAGGGCATACATTCGGCCTTCAAACTGCATCAGCAGTTTTTTCATACAGCTTGCCAATATTATATTCCAGGCTTTTACGTAAAGCCACCATTCGCGGGGTCATTTCAATGTTTGATGGGCTGTAGCAAAAATGCCCCAGGAGGCTCCAAACCTTTTCTGAAACCTAAAGGCATTCTCTATCGATGGTGCAAAAACTAATGTGTCCCCTTTTGCACTTTGAGAGAACGAGGCGTGTAAGTACGGCAACCTCTTGAATTTTATTGCAATACTAAACGCCCAATCAGAGGAAAGTTTTCTCTGTGAATGGCCGGCACTAGCCAAGCAGAGATATATCGCGTTCGGCGTTTATTCTCGGAGAGATCGCTTACCAAAGTACATCGAACATAATCAATTTGCTAAACTCCATAAGCTGGATTTAGCTAACCCAACAACCTAGGCCTACGAGGTGTGGTATCAAAACGGCGCAACTGCGCTACTTGTACCCGGTTTGAGTCAAATCGGGTAGCCACCTAAACAAACCACCCAACGCGTACGATACACGGCGGTATAACTAACAATGTTTTTCACACCAGTTAGCTATTCAGATTTCCTCTCCGTTTCCTAGATCTGTGCATACTTGACTGTGACTAGACTAGAACATATATTATAATTGTGCTTCGATTGTTTAATAAAACTCACGGGATGAATCACAGTGACTTCAATATCTGGTGACAAGCATAGCTATTCCACCACATCGGTCTGATGTTCAGCTTTAAGGGAATCTGTTAATTTTGGAATTTTGCAGCACTTTTGGCAGCACCGCTGGCAAATGTGAATTTCGCCATTCGCCTCTCACAGCTCTAATCGCTTTCACATTTCACTTTGCCCCTCAGCGTTGACTCAAAACATCAAAGAAAAAGGTCAGTATCCATTTGCCGTCTAGCTTCGTTACCATCAGGTAATCACTTTAGCAAATTAACACTTCTCGCAGGTCGTTTGAAAGCGTCGGTTTACTTTAGCATTCGTCAATGGGCACCATCAGCAATCAAGTGCGCCTCCTCCGTGATGGAATCGACGCGACGAACACTTATCCTTTCTGAAGTTGTTTCACAGTAAGAATTGTGTGAATGAAGCGTAGTGCCCTTTTGAAAGGAGTGAGGAAATCCAATGAGGCTGTGTAGGAGCAATAATAATGTGAAATTGTTTTGTTTATAAAATTGTGTCTCATGTGGATTCACTTCAACGGCGTCACTGACTTTCATTGATCTAGCTGTGTCCATGATCCGTTTAAGAATAATTATAGGATTCGCGCATTTTCAAAAAATAGATAGATAGGTCTTTTATTTCGCATGATATAGATGACATAGGTATTGTGACCGCACATTTTACAGTTTAGAGATATGACATTATAACAAAATTGTGTTTATTCAATATAATTATTATAAAATTTTTTAAAGTTTATTTAAAAAAAACATTTCAAAGTATTGCCCATCTGAAGCTACTTTTTCCCATCTTTCTGGTATTTTGTGGATCCCATCCCAAAAGAACTGCTCCGGCTTGGCAGCCAAGAATGAAACAAGCCAATTTTCGATATTCTGCTCTGATGTGAACCGTATTTCAGTGAGGGCGTTCTGCATCGACCGGAAGAAACGGTAGTCGGAAGGGGCAAGGTCTGGGCTATAAGGCGGGTGGGGTAAGACTTCCCATCCACAGTTTTCCAAATAGTTCTTAATCGGAATAGCAACGTGGGGCCGAGCGTTGTCATGATGGAAAATTATTGCCTCGTGCCTGGTCGCATATTCGGGGCGTTTTTCGGCTACTGCTCTCTTCAAACCGATTAATTGTGTTCGGTAGCGTTGTCCATTGATGGTTTCACCCGGTCTGAGCAGCTCATAATACAGCACACCCTTCTGATCCCACCAAATACAGAGCATTAACTTCGCGCTATGGATGTTCGGCTTTGGGTTTCACATATGACCTTTTGCGCTTGGGGTTGTCCTCATGGATCCATTTTTCATCACCAGTAACAAACCGATGCAAAAATGACTTCTTTTTGTGGCGTTACAGCGGCATTTCGGACATGCAAAACCGCCTTTCGACGTCTCTCGGATTGAGTTCATGTGGAACCCAATTCCTTTGCTTTTGACATTGCTTGAGTGACGCCCAAAGATTCTGCGAGCTCTCTTTATGTTTGGCAACAATCTTCATAGAGTAATGCTTCCAGTTCTTCATCTTCAAACTTTTTTGGCTGTCCAGGACGTTCATCGTCCTCCAAGCCAAAATCACCACTTTTAAATCGTGCAAACCACTTTTGGCACGTTCGCTCACCCAGCGCATGTTCACCATAAACTTCCACCAAAATACGATGACTTTCGACAGCAGCTTTCTTCATATTACAGTAATGACACTTTTTCAGACACAAAGTTCGACATATTTGAGTGAAAAAGAATGATTGCTGTTTACGCTTCAAATGAACGACATAGACTGAAATGACGTACAATGACAGAAGCTTTCCAACGCTTATTCCACTGGAATAATACAAGTTACGCCATCTCTTAACACATACATTGGGTCTTACGTTATAGACCCAATTTAAAAATAGAAATTCCATTAAGAAAATCGATTAAGTTATAAGTGTTAAAAGATAATAAATATATATTTTACTTTACTGCAAATAGCCGCAGAATGTTTACATAGACTAAAGAGTCGCTGTTTTTCTTTGACATGCGTGCATATAGGCACATAACCCATTTAAATCTGTTTAGTCATACAAATATTTATACTTTTCATAATCACCCTGATTCCCTACAAACTATGTCGTCTGTCGTTTTACACGAATGTCGTTTTTTCATCAGCATTCCATAACTAAAAGTGGCAGCTCTACTGATTCTACCAGAAATGAAGTATGATAGATATGCCCAAATTCTAGCTCTCTTGCCCCTTAATGTTTATGACAACCATTTTTTTATTTTGTTTTCTAAAGCCAAATTGACCAATAAGAGAACTGCATTTACGTTATTTCGTGAATAACTGTCAAAAAGCCTCTGAAATTCGTCGATGGACTAGGGGTCAATCAGCTGTGAAGTTGGGCATCTCTATCCTACTTCATTTTTGGATTCTCCTATCAAAAAGTGTCAATTTAATTTCACAACAGAGTCGATGTAGTTTGACCGTTAAGCCATTTTTAATTGATTAAGCTAAGTGATAAGTTTAAACAAGTTGAGATGCACCGACGCTCATCTGAAGATGAAGGAATCGAAAGCAAGAGGAAAAAAGTTAACAATTATATGAAAAATTATGAGACAGCAAACTTTTACCTAATTCAAGGTATAAGTGTAGAACGCTTTATTTGTTCGACATCCTCTTGATTTGTTTATATCTCATAAGGTGTATGTGTTATTTTCATCTATCGAAGGAAGCCTTTCAACGTGTGAATTTGAAAAGTCAGTACGCGCAACAGCAGATGGTGCACATAATGATCCTTACTGATGAAGTGAACACTTGAGCCGTATCTGATAGATCAACAATGTAGTTCCTAAAGTATTTTATTTGTTTTTTGTTTAATTCCTTTTTATTTCTGTATTCATAATAAACTTACATACGAGACAAAAATTCTTAACCCGAGATTAAGTTATTGAGCGAGTTCATCGCTCTGGCAGTATGACCTCGAATCAACTTCAGCAGGAAATTGTCCACTCTTATCAGGTTTGCCCTGTTGTATAAGATCTCTTTGGAATAGAATTGTCTGTACTGAGACTCTGGAGTTCGATGAAGGCGAATGCAAGCCCTAAGACAAGCCCTCCCGAACAACCGAATCTTTTCCATCAAGCTTGGACTCACGTTGAACCACACGGGACAGCCATAGGTGAGCATTGGCCGGATGAAGCCCATGTAGCAGATTACCCTCACCCTCGCATCGATTTGGCTGTTGTAAAACAGTCTCTTTGTAAGGGCGAAAGTACCTCGGTCCCAGGCCAGAGCAGCATCTACTTGTTTGTTAAAATATAGATACTGATCTAGCCAGATCCCCGGGTATATGACTACAGTCCTTTGCGCCAGTGTTTGCCCGTGCCGTCCAACAATTTAGAACTTTCGCCAATTCTTTTTCGTATCCGCCGAGGCCTTATACAATGGCGTCCTGAACAGTATGGTTTCGGACTTCTGGAAGTTGATATTCAACTTCCAGTCATCCCAATCTCTCATGATTGGGTGATGGTCTCGATCATTGTGCCGTATCTGTACACGATCAAGTCGTCGGCGTACGCAATTACGTTAGGAAGAGAACTTATCAGATCGCTCAAGTAAATGTTGAACAGGATCGGCGAATTAACGGCACCCTGTTGGAGACAATTTTTTACATCAAAAATACCTGTGGAGGTCACGTTGCCATCGTCTGCCGGTAAGCATGTTACACAGTAGGTACAGCAGGGGTTTGCTAATGCCCAGCCGATTGAGCTTGTAAAAACGACCTCCTTACCATACGGTGTCAAAGGCCTTCTCCAGGTCAATCAAGATTTTTTCACAGGTTCATGAACATGATGTGAAAAAATCTAGTGCGGGCACAAAAATCCATGTCCAAACCTGCATCGTGTAGGAGAATCTCGATTTTACGATATGGCATGTGCGTGGTTAATGTCCATTGGCAATACTGTCAATAAATTTAGTTCATTCTTTTAAATATACGTCTAAGAGGTTAAATTAAAAATCACGCCCTCTTGGCTATCATAGTGTAACGATGGGATGTGTTCATTGATGAACTTCGTCGCTTCGACGAAACATAAGTAAAAAATGTATGTAAAGCCATCAACAATTTTGGTGAAATTTACTGACTTCTTTGCGTCAACTGAAATCAGAACCCTCTTCCCGTTCCACATTCTATTCATCAAAGCTTATCGCCACACATGGCCGTCGTTGTTTCTGAAAGTACTCAGAGAGATCTGCAAAACTGCGTTTTCAGATTTTTCCCGGCCAATGTATCCAGTCCTGTTGTTACCAGAATGTTCGAAATACCCGATGTCTCATGGTATTTATGAGAGACAAATGGCTTGGGGCGCTTTTTGCTTTGAAACATAGCAATCCAGAAGTGAATGTCTCAGTCGAAAAATGTCTTCTTGAAGGCAAACACATTGTACCACTTCAACTTGTCCCATGCCCACACTTCTCATCGCCGAAGCATCTGGTATCAAAGCATAAGCCACCCAGCAACAAGCAAATACTTTAAGGATCGAAGGCATCAAACAGCCAGCTTTAGGCTGTTTGAGGTAGTTACCCCGAAATACCTTACCCATGTACGGACAATTTCCGGAAACTGCGTCAGCTCACCATTGCCTGTTTGGCTGGGAGCATTTGGATAAGTATTTTCTCCAAGATAAAAGGAAAGAAAAATAAGAAATGCCACTCCCACTATCGCCCCGTGAAACGTGTCAAATGTTCACAACCTTAAAACTTTAAATTGATCTGCTGAGTCGTCGTCCCAGCAGGTCGCCGTCTGTGCTCACCAGAAACCAGCCATCGTCCCTTATCGACTCGACACTCTGGAATGGCATCCATTACAACTTTGCCACTTGAAAATGATAAAAAGAGAACCCATTACACCTCAAGACGTTGACGCTGTTCAACTTCTGGCTGCTGCCGTTTGTTTTTTGTGCCAGTTTTCTCCTCCCTGCCAAGGCGAATAGGTCAAAGCACTGAAGTTCATCTTCCATGACATTCCATTACTGAAAGAATGCACAGCAGTTCAGGGGGTGCGTCATCGTTCGGTTATCTATCGCGCACTTCAATCGTTTTTCACCATCTACCGGGATATGTAAATACGAGTACATTCATGAGGATGCCGAAACGCCATCACTGCTGCCATCCCACAGTGCCACTGTGCACACTGTGAAATTCTAGATAGCACTCATTTGTTGCTGCACGTGATGGGGCTGAGGGCGAGTGAGGGTGAGTGAGTGTGAGTGAGAGTGAGTGAGGGACCGCAGGACAGAGGAAACATTCATAAATCATCTGCAAATGAAACTAAACACACAGTTGTAAGCTGCGTCCGCTCCCTCGGCTCCACCGACACCCGCAATTCGTCAGTTATTCGCCATTCGGTATTCGGCATCCGGCATCCGGGTCCCCACGGCCCGCTGTGGCGTTGCGTGCTTAGATACATAAATTTCGGTCATTTGTGAGATTTGTTTTATGAACCATTCGACACGCGTTTTGTGGTACTTTTGCAAATGGCCGGGAATATTACATTTGGAATTCACACAATACGAAGTGATAATTTTTTACGGTCCATAAAAGGTGGCGCTGACAGGCGGCGCTGCGGGACGAGTTCGTAGTGGGCGAACGATGGGGACAGCGTCGCTGGTGCCAGTGGCGGTGGCGGTGACGACGCAGTTGCCGCGACATCGGTCTAGAGCAGGGCGGTATCCGTCCACGTCCGCGATTGGTAGCCGATGGCTGCGCCTACAGCGAAGAGATTAAAACCAATTCTGATTGACGACAGAGACGCCGATGATTTCGATGATGATGATGGCAGTAACCATCGAAGCACAATGGGTTGTAGACAAAGTCGGCGGCGGCACGAGGGCCGGCGACAAATCGATGGATGTGTTTATTATAGCGCGTAATTATTTCGTCATTATCCGCTGGCCAGGAGCCGAAGCTTAACGTGGCCAAGGGGTGTTAATTGATTTATGCACACTTACGTCCGCGTCACTTGATAGACAATCGCAGATGTTGGATTTATGTCCGACAGGATGTTTACATTTCGTCGTGTTGACAGTGTGCGGACCCTGATTTCGACGGTTATTCCGATAATTTATGCATTCTCATGCACACTCATGTGTTGGTGGTATTTGAGGCAAGTATCGACACCGAATCGATTAGTAGTAATCACTTCGCAATTACTTTGCGGATACTCCAAGCTTGAATGGGAATGCATTTGGGATTAGAAGAGCACATGATGCCTGTACAAGGCACTCTGTGGTCGAGGAGGCTAAGCTGTGACTGATTGCCTTGTAAAATATGTATTTACCTAAGAAAGTAGGAATATGCGAATGAAATTTTCCTAATTTACTTCCGGCATGCAGCACTATTGGTGACAGTCAATCTATTCTGGTGACAAACAGTCAAGGGATACCTGGCTTTCTACATCTTGTATTTCGATGATGAACACGGGAGGTTTTGAATCTCTTCGTCGAGTCCGTGACGACTGGATCGCGCAGTTGGTTAAGTGTCTGCCCCCCGTTGGTGGGGTTCGCGGTTCGAATCCCAGTGAAAGCAATGTCAATACCCTTTTATAACTTGGTCCAGTTACCATTTGCCGTTGGGATCAAATTAACAACACTATCACTGGAGTGGGCGATCTGTGGAAGTAGTCTGACTGGGGGTATCATAATGGACCAACATGGTCTAAGGGAATTCACTAGCAGCCCCATTCCCTACCCTACCCACACCCTTGGTCAAGTCCGTCTAACTGAAACGATTTCTTTGCATTAAGCAGTTTTCCATGCGATCAGAACTTTCTTTATTCGATTGCTCGAGAAGCAAAAAGAATTCTTCGTCCAATTCAACTGTGCTTGACAAAAAGAATACCTCACTTGCTAACTTATTCTACTTGCTTAGGTATTTCACCTGGCATACATTATCTGTTTATCTTGCATTTGTGATCGTCGCGATGATTCTTGGAAATCCGAAATAGTGACCGGACGTCGAGTAGACGCTGTGTCATCACAATGTGCATTACATTCTTTTTTGGTTACATTATGCGTTTTGCCGTGGGATCGCAACGCTCGACTGTAACGAATGCAGTCCAGTTTGATTGAGTGATTGGGTTGCTTAGCACCTTCATTTTACGCAATAAGCACCACATTTCATTGTTCACCCTCGAGAGGATTATTGGATGGTACCACGTGAATGTTTGAATTTATGTTCGTTCCTAAGCCGACTTTAACTCATCTCAGAGAATCCAGTGGAATCTCTGGACGACATAATCCCAAAGTCAGCGAACAAAAAATGTTGTTCAACTCTTTAACAAACACCTTGCGACAAATGGTAGTTGAAGTGCCTACGGTTTACCATCGCTTGAAGTATCAGGTTTGCCAATGACAACGTATGCAGAGGCTGTCGGGAAGGTGAAGAACGGGAGAATGCTCCCTGCCACAGCCCTGGGATATATCACTCTTGGAAATAGAGCATTGTGGTGTATCCCATGACTTCCAAGGGATAGGCGATAATCCAGCACTGGATTCAAGGATAGGTCGGGACCCTAGAATAGGGATGGCGGCGGATGCGTCCTTCCTAAGGACGAATGGCGGAGGTCACAGCCTGCGCCTTCGCTCGGGGTATAAACAAATGCACCTGAAAAAAATAAACATCAACGAACAAATTGAGAATTCCATCATAGCCAATAACGTTCTACAAAACTTCAAATTCGGTTTTTAACAAACAATTTTGAAGAAAAGGAGTCGACGGGTCTGGTACCCTTAGACATTGCAAAAGCCTTTGATACGGTTTGGCACGATACCTTGTGTCACAAGCTTCTTAAGCTTAATCTTCCTAAGTCGCTTATCAAAATTATTCAGCGCTTCTAGAAAATACGTCCTCAACATCCTCAACAAATCCTTCACCCACTACCCACACTGACTTCTGGCGTACCTCAAGGATCCGTAATTGGACCCACCTTATTCAACTTATATGTCCCCGATTTACCATGTCGCGGGGAAAATATTCGCACAGCCATGCTTGCTAATGACACTGCATTTTTTATGTAGCTTCCTGAAACTCGCTCTCGTTCAGCCATTAGTTTATTTCAGTAAATGGGAAATAAAAGTAAATTGGTTCAAAACGCAAGCTGTGTGGTGTTCAAGATGTAAGAAACTGTGTTACCTCCCCATGCACTCTTTCTACAACCAACCAAATCTTGGCTCAGTGTCGAAAATATGCTCCTGTATGGTGCACACAAAACAAAATCACAAAGATGTCAAAATAAAATAAGATAAGAGAAGATAGAAAATAAAGATAAAGATAGAGCAGCTCGTTGCCGACTTAATATGCGGTACCTTTAAGCCAAAACGAATTACTTGACACACCATTCTCCAGTGTTGAAGTTCATTCTGTCCTGAGTAATCTAAGTGATCATAAATCGTCAGGTCCTGATGGGATTCCTATAGAACTATTTAAATACGCTACAGATGAACTCAAGGATAAATTGACATCACCATTTAATGAAATATTGAACGCAGGAATTATACCACCACGACTTAAAGAAACAATAATATTCCCCATACATAAAAACGGAAATATAACTGACCCGGCCAATTACCGAGGAATATCTCTGCTCAACACATCTCAAAAAGTGTTCGCCAAACTTTTAAGCAACCGAATAGCTCGATGGATTGAAAGTCAAAAACTTTTCCGTGAAAATCAAGACGGTTTTCCTTCAGAATATTCAACCGTAGACAATATTTTTGTGTCGCAGAACATTGCGGGCTCGTTCCTAGAACAAAAAAAGAAATTATTCGCTTTTTTCGTGGATTTCAAGGCAGCTTTTGATACGGTCTACAAACTTTAGACCATCGGAATGAATTTCAAATTGGGAAGAGTTCTTGAAAATATGTATGAGGGTAACCGCGCAGCAGTTTGGTGTGGGTCAGATGTTTCAGAGTGGTTTGAGACCAATATGGGAGTAAGACAAGGATCCCCTTTAAGCCCTCAACTGTTTTCCTTGTATATCAATGACCTAACGGATTTTCTATCAGGCGGAATTGAGTTTGCTGGGGTGACAATAAAAGCGCTTCTGTTTGCTGATGATGTGATTTTATTAGCGAGTTCAGCCGAGATGCTGCAACTGATGATAAACCGTCTCTATATGTATTGTCAAAGGTGGAACTTGACGGTTAACCTATTAAAATCAAAAGTGATGATTTTCAAACAGGGAGGTGGTAGACTGTGTCGAAATGAAAATTGGCACTACAACGGGGAACCAATTGAAGTGGTGAAAAAGTACAAATACCTTGGAATGACAATCACTAATAATCTTAACATGGATTTTCACTTGAAGGACAGACTTATTAAGGCGAAACGTGCAATATGTGTTACCTGGCAAAGGTGTTTCTCACATAATCTGGTTGATCATAGCGTTAAATAGGAAACTGGAAGAGCTTGCAGGTTACTGTGGGATGCAATTCCATTTCACGACGACTAACCCCAGGTTATTAGAAGTTATGCTCTACGAACTTATCTCCAAAGTAGACGAACAATATAGAAAAGATTGTATTAATATGGCTACATCCTCCGTACATCGATGAGCATACAGTTGCCTCAACCATAATGTATGTGAACGAAATTATTTCAATAACAGTAACAGTCAAGAACTCATATCTACCATTTTCAAGATGAGAGGAGAACTCGTTAATTTAAATATATCCCATCGTCCCGATTTGCCGATCTACTGCAGTCTTTGCAACCTATCACAGAGAGAAGACATTGTGCATTTTATTGGTAGATGTCCAGTCCTTAAGGAATTGCGTAGATTTTATCTAGGCAGTGATATTAAATCGGTATCTGAGGTCAGAGACCTTTTAAATTGCGATTGTTATATAAAACTACTTTTAAACTATTACAAAAAGTCAATCAAATATAGAAAAAATATTATAAACGAAGAGTTTTAAGATTCATAAGCGAAAGCTACATATGCATATACATGTATATTAACTAGTTATATGTACCTTATAATTATTCGATTACAAACTTATTTCTTTTTGATTATTATATTAATGTCAATCAGGCAGACGGCAGAAGCCATGCTCGTACGATTTATGTAAGAAAAACAAAACCACAACTTGTAATGATGAATAGGTACAATAAATCTCTCTCTATCTATCTATCTATCTAAAGATAAAGATAGAAAATAAGATAAGATGATGGCATTATTCAGGCCTTGAACTTCATAACAATGTCAACGTTAGGACACTCGAATTTCTTATTGAAAAAATGGGTCACAACTTTGTTTTTAATTGCTCTACTTCTGACAATGTTCTTGTTTCGCAACTAGCTGTGCCCTAAATAAAAAACTGATGCCTATAGAGAGGTAACTAAACTCGAGATGAATTAACTGAAGAAAGGAATTCATCTTGATTCGAAATAACTCTTTAATCGACATGTGAGGCAAACGCTGAACAAAATAAATATAAGTACAAAACTTGTATATGCCCTTATCAACAGAAAGTCACTGTTATCAATTGAAAACAAAATGATATTGCACATGTTCATATTTCAAGTCACAATTCTAAAGGTTTGGGGTAATTGCGCACAGCGCTATATAGCAAAGTTACAGAGAGCACAACAAAAACTCTTAAAAATGATGCTAAACCTCCCATGGTATTTCTCTACGAAGGTTTTACATCAAAGGGCTCATGTTGAATTGATATCTGAAAGAATAAGTACCCTGATGGCAAAATTTAAAGTCCGATGCAGACAGTCTGACAACACTTTAGTAAAAGATCTATTTTCCTAGTCGTAGCTTTTGCAATATCCCTAAGCAATTTCAATTTATATATTTTTATATTGCTAGTTAAAAAACCCATCCCGGGATTCCAGAAAAAAAAATCGCGACCGCGGAGGCAACGCCTCCCCCCAACTGTTTGACTTGCGCTAATTAAATAAAACAACGATTCAATGCGAATTCGATGCGAATTTATTCCCCGTTCATTACAATGTCTAAAATCAGCCTGAATTCTAAAACTATGTTGATTCCCATAGGAAGCCGCTGCTCCAACCATCCAGAATGCAGGCTCATCAGTTTTATGCCGACGCGTGTATCCGGTGCGATGCAATTTGATGTTCGGTGGTCGTACGAATAGCGCGACGCAGCTTGATCTTCAGTAAACGTGTGAATAGGTTTGCACCTGAATAAACTTAGTCAGCAATTCTCATACAGACTGCTACCCTATATCGGGTTCAGGGCCAAATGCGCGGTGTTAACTTGCTTATTTACTAATTTATATTTATTTATTTATTAGTTTATTTATTATTATTTATTATTAATTTATCTATTTTTTTTCTTCATTAATTAATTTATTAATTTAACTATATTATATAACATTTATTTATATTTTGTTTTGTGTTTTACTTAAGTGAGCTATTTTTTCAATGTTTCGTTTGTTTTTCCTCAAATTGTAATTATAAATATAACTCATTTGTTTTTCATAATCACCAAAATTAAACTATTTCAGTAGAAATATGCGATTAGGCATCATTTCTCTATATAAGACAATGTGCGGTAACTCAGACCATGTAGTCTTAAAAAAGAATCTGAATAAAATACACGAATAAGGGTTTTCTTGTAGTTTTCTTGTTTTTTTGATGCGTTGTATTTTCATTGAAATCTGTAGTTTTTTTTCATTATATTAGTAATTGGATTACCTACTAAAATAAAATCGAATTGAATTGAATTGAAACGTACGATTAATGCCCCAACTACGACACCAAGAGCGTTCTAAGAGATTTTTTCGCCAAGCTGTTGAAGGAAGACATCTCTGGTAGAGCCAAACCACAGCCTGCATGACACTACGAACACAGAGGGACTGAGGCTGGTGAACTTTGTTGCGGGGCGGAACCTCTCTGTGCCTAGCACATGTATCACACACATCAATACCCATAGAGTAACCTGGCGACCCCCTGATCAATCAACCATCAACCAGATTGATCACTTTGCGATCGACGTCAGACACTCTTCCAGTGTTCTTGATGTCCGAATGGTTCTCCGTGCCAAAATCGACTCGGACCTTGTTGCAGCCAAGGTAAAAATTTGGATATCAAGAGAGCAGCGTTGTCGATGAAAGACACCACGGTTTGAAGTCGGAAAGTTACAAAGTTACAATCGTAAGGGACTGTCCTTACTTCGCCGCCTGCGCAAACAATCGAAATAGATTGGAGGCTTTGCCAAGAAGTCATCAAAGACTGCTGTGCTCGGGCTTACGACATCACCTAGGAAAACCCCATGATTTGACCAGTGCAGGCATCGAATGCGAGGACCATTCATGAGCTCCACGAACAGAGACGAAGGGAATAGAAGGAATGAAGTAAACCCGACGAAAATTTCATATCAAATTAGCATTTGCTATGACATTCAATAAGTTACAATGGCAAACATTTGAAAGGATCGGACTTGCCTTTCATTTTATTCATGACATAATTCATCATTATGTAATCGTATAAATTAAATGCAAACTTCAAGAAAGGAAAATAAGCGGAGGGTAAAGCTGCGAATCAGACATTTCTCCAGCTCCCCTATGTAATCAAACAAAGGCTTGTGGCTGATGCGCTTACTAGGCCTCTAAGCTGCATCAATATTAAGCTCTACGCCATTAGATGCAATCTCAACAAAAAATATTTCAATATGACAACTTTACTTTGCAATGTCCAGCATTCGTTGCGCAAGTGACTTGGAAATTAAAATTATACAGGTTCTCACTTATAGCGGGTTAGTCTTCGCACATTGATAATTCGTCTAGAAATCAACTTTTAGCGGAGGCGGCTTTCAAGGCCATCATCAGAAACACAGATGAAATAAAGGTAACAAATTGTATTGATACTGATGAGTCGCTTGTTAATACACCACGAGAGCATCCTCCCCCAACAAAAAAAGCGGTTGGTTTCAAGGAGGTGGATGCCTCTGGACATCACTGAGAAACAAGAAAAACAATTTATTCCATTTTCTAGAGACTCTAGAGAAGTCTTTTAAGTTTTGCGCTCCGAAACACATCACAACTTCATAGTCACAATAGCAGAAGTTAAATGATTTCTTAGTATATTATTGCTTTCAGGTTATAATACAGTAACTAGATGCCGCATTTATTGGCAGCAAAGCATCGACTGCAATTTTCAGGAAGTAGCATCTGCTATGTCTGGAAATAGATTCGAAGAGTTACTGCGATACTTTCACGGTGCCGACAACAATAATTTAGCCCCAAGTGACAAAGTTCGACCTTTTTGGGATCTTCTCAACAAACGATGGTTGCAATAATACCCCGGAGATAAGAGCCTCAGTATTGATGAGTCTACACTTTGGTAAGCATAGCACTGAGCAACGTATACATGGAAAACCGATGCGGTTTGGTTACAAGAACTGGTCAATTTGTACTCTTCTTAGCTATCTGATCCATGGGAAGCTTTGTCAATTGGCAAGCACCGGAAATACGCATTCGAAGTTACATTCTTAACTAAAGTTACAGTTATTACCATCTAGAAGTTACAGCTTTTAAATGGACACTTTCTATACATATTTGCCACTCCTTGATGAAATAAAGAAATTACGTCACGATGCATCAGGTACAATACGGGCTAACAGGGTAGAAGGTGCAAATTTGAAGGACTTGAAGGAGATGAGGAAACCCAGAAGGAGATCCTTCAACCAATGCACAGACACCCTTTCCGACATCACTTCGTGCCGGTACAATGACAGCAACATGTGACTCTTGCGTCTACCCAGTGCGGTCTAGAACCGGTTGGAAAAGTTTAGAGGTTTTTCGATAGTCAGTTAGTGAACACCTTATTGGAAGCACCACGGTACGTCACTGGGTTGATGTAGATTAGGGCAAACCGACCCCTGAGTTAAACTCAAGATTGATTGTTCTAAGACCACTGAAATAGTTCTCAAATTTCTTCCATCCTCCTGCTGGGGATAGAACATCTTTGGGTAAGTGTCCGAAAAATATTTCGATTACAGTTTCTAAGCATTCCTGCTCCCTGATTACTGCCAGCGATTCGAAGAACTCGAGTCGTGAATCAAGAAATTTCCTCACCACGGGGGTCGAACCTCGAACCAGAACACAGTGTAGTGGTCGACGCACCTGTCCACTACGCCACAGCGACCCATTTGCCCAGAAATTCCAAATTTCTTGGTCAAAGAAGGCGCTCACCCCACATTGTCTAGACTCTACAGCGCCACAGCATCGGATCGTCGGACAATTGAATAAAACATCGAGATAAGTCACAGAAATTAGGCTTAGTAATCACATCGGATGAAGGGCATTTATTGGCATTTCAGATTCAGTTGGGTTTCAGAATCAAGGGGACCCTTCTGCGTCCCCCCTCGTTCGTCATTAAAACTGAAACATTCGGCCATAATCCAGCCCTTTGTCTCCCGCCCAGACTGAGACAAGAATCCACTTGAAACATACGGGTTGACAAACTCATTAGATCGAGTATAAAACCAGTCGGTAATCTCCCAAAAACTCAACTACTCACAGCCAACACCATCGATGCCTATCGCTGAGGGATCTCCAGCTCCACACCAAATCCACATAAATTTGATGGAGAATTCTGATGGGGATTTGTATAGAGTCATTGTACTTATTTTGAAAATCAAAAATCCAACTTACAACAGACGACGGACACAATGAGGATAACAGAATGTACTAGTGAAAGGATATTGATAACCGTAAAACCAGTTTTATAGCAGAAATGGGGTAATATTTCTTTTGGTTCACAGGAGTGCAGGAATAGCCATTAGGTTGCCATGAGCATTCCTCTATATTTTGTTCGTTCTTCTTGGTTTTTTGCGGGGAATCGGGTGAGCCGCTTTTGAGGCGGCGGGCAGGGGAAACGTCCCGTTTGGTAAATGAACCACATTCAAGGACATTGGCTGCCAAGGGACTGAGAGTATGCGGTGAGAAGTGAGGTTTGATGGAATTGGTTTTACGGTAAATAGGTTTACCTTTCGGCACATTCAGATACGTTTGGTTGTGTAAAAGAATAGCAAGGGATACGCGTCCGTACTGTTGGAAATTAATGACCGAATTTTAAGATCAGCAACCCAACACGGCCCGATCTGGGGGTGAGTTGAAGTTAAAGTTAAAATAAATTTCAGTATAAGCCGTCGAGTCGGGTGTGGTGTGGCAGTGGCGGCAGCAAATGCGGCGTTCCCAAGTGGGTCCCTCGGGGGTGTTTTGTGTTCAGTAATAAAAATGTATCCCCGGCATATTGGGTTAATGAAAGTCTATTAAGGACGAGAATGTCGGTAATGTCTCGCTTAGGGGATGAATGGTGGCGTGATGAAGAGGATGTGGTTTGTGCATGGCGTGTAGTGTGGAAATGAGCCTAATGCGTGTGCCGTTCCGATGGGTGTGAGCTGTGCCATCGTTGAAGATGAATGTGAAAGGGATTCCTCCACGAAGGATGCTCGAACTGTGTTGAAGTCATACCAATGGAAACGAATTTAAGAGCAAAGTTAATTTTTTTAAAAACGTTTCAAAGGAACAGTTCATTGTGACGCGTTTGCAAAGTCACCCTGGTACAAAATGCAATACTTAAGGTTTCTCGCAAATACGTGCCACGTTTTAAGGAAACCAATTTCTAAAGGATGACGGTTATCGTCCATTGTCTAAGGTCTGAGAGTGCGGTTGTTTTAACATTTTGTCTAAAAACAGGTACAAAATGAAGAGGCAGTTCGATGGGTCTCTCGTGTGATTAAAGTGGCCTGGGAACGTGGTGAGACACCTGGTGACTGGCGAACTGGGGTGATTGTCTCACTTTTCAAAAAGGAGGCAAAAGAGATTGATCCGGCTACAAGCACATATCTGGAGGCACATATCTGGCGGGGAAAGTCTAAGCTAAGGTGTTGGAAGAGCGTTCTAGAGCTATGGTCGAGCCCAGGATAGGGGATGAACAGTGCGGCTTTCGTCCCGTTAGAAGTACAACCGACCAGCTTTTCATTCTCAGAATGGTACTAAGAAAGGTACAGACGAACAGCATTTACTCTGTTCCTAAAAGCTAACCAACCCGACATTGTCTTAGTAAGTGAAACCCGTCTGATGAGCAAAAGTAATATCTCTTTTAAGGTTGAAGTTGAACAGTCATTCGAAACTGACCCTTAAGAAGACCAACCTAGGCTTCCATCGCATCTATCCCTTGATGCGCAAGCAATATGGACTAAGCCAGAGGACAAAACTGCTGCTCTAGGAGCAGCTTATATGGCCGATCTTAACGGACGGCTTCCCAATATGGCACACAGTCTCTAAGACCAGCATGACGAAGCTCGCAATTTTCGAAAGAGAAATACTGCGAATATGTACCGGACTCACCTTCGACAGGGACCGTCAAAGGCACGCATCATCCCCCTGCAACAGTACACGGTGACACTGTTCAGAAAGCATCACTACAACAAACTTCAGACTAACCCGGGACGAGGTGGTTGGACCAAGAAGAAAAACTTATAACTTCTGATGAGGTAGAGTGGAGGAGCGAATGTCCTGGACATCCATCGTCATTTAGTCATTGTCAACTTAACTTTCACTGGGATTCGAACTGGGACCCCTCTAATAAAGGACAGGCACTTAACCAACCAAGCTCCATCCAATAGGGAGTATGCACCAAATCATCAACCCAGTATGGATGGATGCAGCCATACCCGACGACTGAACTATAAGCTCAATATACCCATATACCCCATCTTCAAGAGAGGCGATCCCATGTATTGCCTGCCCTACCAAGGCAAAGCTCTGCGGAATGTCACATACAAGATCTCATCCAACGTACTGTGTGAACGTCTGACACCTTTCTGGCTTCCGGGATGGCAGATCGACAATTAACCACACTGAGGCAAATCCTGAAAAAGAACAACGAGTTTCAAGTCGATACTCATCGCCTATTTATCGACTTCAGAGTCGCATACGACAGCAGCCATGGTCTTGAGCCCTAAAAGACGATCGCCAACCTTAACGTGTCAGGCTGGATGTGCAATTTGTGCAATTTCGGAATAAGACATCAAACTATTCGAAACATGCGCCGGATTTTGGCGAGAGATGCGCTGTCGTGTTACTTCGTCAACATTGTACTGGAACAGAGAGTGCGCAAGGCAGGTGTTAATCCGTCCCGTTGCTGGGCTACGCAGACGACATTGACATCATAGATCGGATCCAGCGAGCCCTGTTCGGCCGTCGGCCATCGAAGAAGAGGCGAAACGAGTTGGTCTTGAAGTAAATGAGGACACAATCAAATATCTGTTGTCAACAAGCAAAGAATTATCGGTCCACCGCCTAAGGCAGGAAGTCACTGAGGGAGACGAAAGGGGGGAACAGCCCTAGGGTTAGTAATGTAGGGGCAACAATCCAACCAGTTAAGATCTGGTGCACAAAGTGTATGTCAGCGACTTAACGACGTTTTTCTAGAGTTTGTAGGCTAATCAATTTAAGCCGGTCTTCATAGGGAGGTAGTTGAAAGCTGTCGGCCCATGGGAGATCGCGTAAAGCAAAACGGATGAACCTGCGCTGCACAGCTTCGATTCTAAGGCAGTGAGTTGATTGAAAGGGTGACCAGACTTGGCTGGCAGGTAGGGATTTTGTGACGTACGGGTTAGAGAATTCCTTATACCAGCGGTTTATGAAACCAAGAGAACAGTTGGCTTTGAGTATAAAGTGATAAATGTGAAAGCAGACATTAAGCTCCCTGTCACAAATGATGCCCAAATCGTGAATTTTGGAGACTACGGGAATAGATTCATTGAGAAAGAAATAGGTTCTATAGGAAGGCGGTAGGCATTTGTTGACATTTAGTTCTAAGTAGTTTTTGTCACAGCACAACTATAACGTGTTTAGGTCACTTTGAAAACAGGAAGAGTCATTGAGGGTAGTTATGGTATTAGAAGGAAATGAGTCCACGCGAATACCTGACCTTGCAGATCATCCCGCCTACACCCTGGACCTGTTTCTCACCTCTCATCCTGACAAATATTCTATTGACATTCTGTCACCTCTAGGCTAGTCTAACCATAGTGTCGCATCAGCTAATTTATCGTTATCGCCACAAACACTTAGAGAATAAATTCCTAAAAGAACGAGAAAGCCGATTGGAGCGGTCTGAACAACTTCTTTAGGAAATTTCACTGGTCACTATGCATCCTCGATAGTGACGTCGATGCCGCTGCTGATATGATCACAAACATTCTTCTGCTGGGCATGAGATCCTTCATTCCTCACAGAGTGAGGTGTATCAAGCCCACAGCAAACGCATGGTATGACTCGAGCTGCAAAGACGCTATCAGGCTGAGAGAGTTGAATTTCGGGATATACAAAGCCAACCCTACTGAGGAAAACCGGAATAAGCTTAAACGGGCCAGAAATGACCGTAATGCAATTATAAGACGTGTGAAATTCTCGTATGAGCAAAAGTTGAGGCAAAAAGTGCTAAAATGTCCCAAGGGTAGAAAAAGCCTTTGGTCATTTGTAAAAACGTAAAGAATTCCGCTTCGTCTCCAATTTCCACGCTCATTTACAATGACATCCCAGCTGTCAGCTCTTTAGCCAAAGCGTATCTGCTTGCGGCGCATTTTGCAACCAGCTCAACACTGCCAGGTTTTAATATGTCCCCACCTGTACTTGAGAGCGTTGATCTCACCATGGGACAAATCCCTCT
Organism: Eristalis tenax; assembly: GCA_905231855.2. Taxonomy (NCBI): domain Eukaryota; kingdom Metazoa; phylum Arthropoda; class Insecta; order Diptera; family Syrphidae; genus Eristalis; species Eristalis tenax. The sequence goes on along the minus strand of HG993124.1, from coordinate 59,054,251 downwards.
ATGCGCTGGCAAAACCACTGCGTAAGCTTTTTCATTTATTTTCTTTTTCATTAGCACACTCTTTAGGTCTCTTTCCGAGCAGATGGAAAACAGCATTCGTCCAGCCCGTCCCCAAAAAGGGCGAGTCTTCGTCACCCACCTCGTACCGACCCATAGCACTTACGTCCCTTCTTTCTAAGGCCGTGAAACGCTGATAAAACGTCAGCTTATGAAATATCTCGAATCGCGGAAGCTTCTTGATGACCGGCAGTATGGTTTCCGCAGCAACAGGTCCACTAGTAGTCTGATAGCTTATCTCACCGAAGAGTGGAACCAATCTTTGCACAGTGCAGGAGAAAGCAAGATCGGTGCGCTTGATATTTCTAAGGCATTTGACAGAGTTTGGCATCAAGCTCTCCTGTCGAAAATGCGTGCCTATGGTGTCGATGAATCTCTTCTTCAATGGATTAAATATTACCTTTCGAACCCTTCAAGGGTTCAAGCCTGATATCCACCAAATAAATGCTGGTGCTCTCCAAGGCTCTGTTGTGTCTCCGTCACTCTTTCCCAGTTTTATAAATGATCTCTTGTCTGCTACTTCTAATCCAATCCATTCCTTCGACGATGACAGCTCCGTCATCTTTTCATATTAGTTTCAAGACTCACGACCCCGCCCTTCGGCCGTAAAATTGGAACGGCAGCTTATGTTAAGCACACTGAATTCCGATCTTGATAGCATAATTAACTGGGGAAAGAACAATCGAGTGAATTTCAATGCTTCAAAAACTCAATGCTGCCTGCTGTCACTTAAGCAGACCCTTGTTAGTCAGCCATTATTCATGAATGGCACCTGTGTCATCAACACAACACCTAGTTGGAACCATCACATATTTGAGGTCGCAAAAAATGCTGCGAAATGTTTAGGTTTCCTATTCCCAAGAAAGAATTCACAAAATCTTTAATTTATAAGGCGTACGCCCCAAACTTGAGTACAACGCTCATATCTGGTCTGGTGCCCCCAAAACCACCCTGCACCTACTAGATTGAATAAGAATTAGTCTGCAATAGTGCAGAGTCATTAGACTCGCTCGAACATCGACGTACCGGCTCGTCTTTATCCGCATTTTATCGCTATTTTAACAAACGATGCTCAAGTGAGCTTGCCAACTGCATTCCTCCTCTCCATGAATTCACCCCCAATACCCGTCTCGCCAGGAATGCTCATCAGTTTACCCTACTTTCCGACGCACAGTTAAATTAAGAGAATATGGGATGCTCTTCCCAGCCTAATATTTCCCCCAGAATATAGTCCGCAGATATTAAAAACCAATGTGCGTGGGTACCTCCTCTCCCTTTCTCCCTCTACAACTTCGGCCCGTGCTGTGTCTTGAACCCGGACACTAAAGGGTATGAACAATATATTGTGCGCGTGCAAATTATAAAAAAAAAAATTATCTTTATGTCGTCCGCGTAAATAGACAGATCAGACTATTTCATGTGACCAACATCATTTATTGTGATCACAAAGATCAACGGACCAAGAGGACTGCCTTGAGGAACTCCTGAAGTGGCGTTAATGGGGTCAGTGACAGAAGACCTAAAGAAGACTCCATATTGGCGATTCTCAAGGTACGACCTCAGCCAAAGGATGAAAGATGGTGGACACCCGAGGGCATTGAGTTCGAGGTAAATACTAAGTTTGCAGACTTTATCAAATGCCTTGCTGAAGTCGGTGGTAATAGCATCCACCTTCTTGTATACCTCTAATGTATTCAGGGTCTTAGAGGCGAACTCGGTAAGGTTGGCCCTAGTGGACCCTTTAGGAATCCCTGCTGATGTGGGAAAAATATAGATCTGCAGTGAGTCATGTACAATGCTTTCGTAAAGCTAGGGGATGGAGGAGAGATTAGCTATTGGTCGGTAGTTAGATATGGCGCTTTTGCTCCCCTCTTTATGGATAGGAAAAATGAAGGAGTCCTTCCATGTATTTGGAAAATTAGCTTGGGAGAGCGAGAGTCGAAAGTAAGTAGTGGAAGAGAGTGAGAGATATGGCAGGCATACCATCGTGACTTTGGGAGAAGTCATTCTTGAGTTGATTAATGTTTTCGTTATCGTACTACTCGTGGTCTGTAGGCTGTTGTCTAGGTATCTGGTCAGGGTTAGATCCTTAAAAATGGTCACTAAACGATTGGCTAAAAAAATGTTTGCAAAAAGGTTGGCGATCAAGGGTCAGCAGAGGATGTATGAACAAAATTTTAAAGTGGAAGGGAAACCATCGGATTTTCTTTTCTCGTTAATAAATTGGTAACAGCGCCTAGGATCACTAATTAGACTGGATTGCGTTCTGGTGAAGTAATCAAGTTAGAGTGACTCGCAGAGGGTGGAGAAGCGGAAGTAGGCCTGTTGGTAGAGAGTGAAATCCGAACCCGATCTAGTTCTTATGTGACTTTTCCAAGTTTTGTTTTTGATATTGCGAAGAGAATGGAGTTCTTTATTGTACCAAGGAGGGGAAGATGAGCAGTTTTTTTCGTGTCAGATAAGGGACAGATTGAAGACAGCCAAAGTCTGAAAATGATAACTTTTGAGGGTACTTTTGAGAGAAAAAATCTCGCAACCGCTCCCACTTAGGTTTGGCGAAAAAACTCGATTCAAAGCTCGAACAAACGAAATCAATATTCAACAAATCTCATATTTTGTCAGTCCTCCTATACAGAGACGAATGTTGGACGATGAGCAAAACAGCAGAGCTGATTCTTGGTGGCTACGACAGAAAAATTCTACGTCGGATGTATACCTGGTCCCGTCTGCGAAGAAGGTGGAGGATGGAGGAGAAGACACCATTGCGAACTTTACGAACTGTACCAGGATATAGGTGATGCCCGGAAGCCACATCGAGTACAGTGACAGCAATGCTCCAGCTAAGTGGGTCTTCGAATCCGAGCCTCCTGGCTTGATAAGGCATTTAAGGCCGAACCTCCCAAACACAGTTTAGCTTCGATGACTGCAGACACAGGGCATCTCTGCATTTTTTAGCACTGCAGGTTAATGTACTTATCACAAGGTTGTGTGTCCTCTGCTCACTTGAAGATGAAAAATAACCAATGAGAGGTAAGAGCCGCTAATAAATTTAATGTGATCAATCCCAGGGCTCTCCCATCACGACTATCCGCTGTCGAGTCCAACGATTAATTTCAACACTAACCAGCCCTTCCAATATGTTATTACTCATCACTAGACCAGGTACATAATTACGAAGCAGTCGCCCGTGGGAGTCTCATTGGAGGACAAATTGCATCGCTCTCAATCCGCCTAAACAGAGCCAACTGCATGCCCACGCCATTGCCAAACTCAGTCGCTGCACAACTCAACTCCACTGTTGACACCAGCAGCGTATAATGAGAGTGGAAAATGTTGTCACAAATATGCGCTGCAGTCCTTCACAGTGCAGCTTATCTAGAGCCGGTCCATCATCTGATTTTCAACCGAAAAATCAATTCTCATTTCTATGCAAATTCTGTTTCAAAGGGAGACTGGCCGGTCTCTTGGGATTGGCTGATGGTGTGCCTAGCAGTTGCAAACGCATCTAGATGCAAATCTGCATCCCTTAACGGCTCAATGAATCAAGCCGGTCCCGCCTGATTCGCACAATGTATCGTGCCAGTTGGACGGACCGACCGTTCCACACAAACACACACAAACTGCCATGCTCTCGCCTTGCTCGCTTCGGACGTATTCAATTGACCGAAACCATTTTCAAACGGAATTTCTAATGGCTTGACGAAAACATCTAACATCAAACATCTCCATTGTCCTTCTGGATAATGCCGGCCCAGAAGTGGATGCGATGCGAGTAGGTACGCCTGTGGAATGCTCTCTAGAGCAGTCCTTAAATTCGAATGCGAACGGGGCCTAATGGATTCGCATAAAATATTCAAATTCGAAAATCAAAATGCTAAATACCGAAGCAGAGCCCACCTTCCATCCGCAAGTGGATTGGGCGCTGATGCTGATGGGTGCGATGGGGCAATGATACCGCATCCAGATCATCCACCAGTACGTTCCATTGAATTAAATTTTTCCCTTTGTCCCGACAAACGGGCTCGACTACGATGTTGATGTCGATAGTATTCACGCCCGCAGTGGAGAAATGACACAGAGGACTGCCGCCATACACACCACCGCACACAGCCAGCCGTACGCACAAACATTGACACTGCGCTGCCAGAGGCAGCCCAGCCGAGTCCTGTCCCATTCTAATCGCAAAATTTGTGGCCATCGATTCAATCCTACGGCAGCAAATTACCCAAACGCACTTGTGTTCCAATGATTTATGTAATACTCTCAACCCATTGGCAGGGGTTCGATGGGCTGGTCAATTGCCGTTACTGCTGGCAGCGGCGGCGGCTGCCACGGCGACTTCAATGATGATGCCGATGATGATGGCCCTGAACTCGCCAAATGTCCACGCGTTCTCAATCGGACTCAAATTTCGTTTCGGGGAAGCGGTCGACTGGTCGACTAGTCGGCTGGCAGGTTGGTGTTTGATTTGATTAGCAGGCCCACCCCATGACCCGGTGCAAAATTGTATCCCCCGTGTGCGAAGTGAAATTTGGTGAATAAATATTTTTGAGAGCTTCGGGACGAATCTGGCCGCAGAGGCTGCCAGGGGAGCAGTCGACAAACGGTTGCAAGTCCGATTGCGATTTGCGCGGCTCAGTGAAACGGCCGGTGCGGCAAAAGAACGGAAATTTTGACATTTGTGCCGTGAATCGGCATGAATTGAGCAGTGATTGGTTGTGGGCGAGCTGGCTTAGGTGCAAGGGTTGACATGGCGACAAAAGTTGCTCTGGCTGCCAATCCCTCAGTGACAGCCGATTTTTAGTGGTCCCTGTTCATCGACAGGATGATAAGTGCGAGGGAGGAGATTAGGATTTATGTTTGCCATGGTTGTTGTGGCTGTTGGCGGGATTAGTGTGACCATACACCATTCGGTCGGTACTGGCAAGTGCTTTGCTTGAAAGGTCTATGCAAATGCAAATGCATTAGCGTTCAATGGGCAGAGCACTTTGCGTAGAGATTAGATCCAAGGCAGCTCTGCCGTGGAATATTGCTGAAAACCTAAACACTAGAAGCATTTTAGCGTTTGATTTGTTATCACTCAAAGGCAGTGATTGTAGTAAGACTAATTTACTAGCTCAAAATCTAAGATATATTGTGTGCGTCAAATGACCCCCGCCGCATTTCTAGTGTTAAGCGGAATTAAAGTGAAGGGTAAGCATTAGTGGATAAGGAATAGTGTGGACTGGAGGATAGTGGTTAAGCCAAGTCTGCAGCTCATAATACAGCACACCCTTCTGATCCCATCAAATACAGGGCATTACCTTCGCGCCAAGGATATTCAGCTTTGCCGTTGATTTGGCTGGTTGGCCAAGCCAAAAACACCACTTTTGGCACGTTGGCTCAGCTAGCGCATGTTCATCACAAGCTTCCACCAAAATACGATGACTTTCGGCAGCAGTTTTCTTCGTATTATAGTAATGAAGGAGAACTGCCAGCAAAAACAATTTTTCAGACACATTTAACATTTAACATTGCTTTTATTGTATCATAAAATCTACAATACATACTATTTTAAAATTTTGAATTACAGAGATATGGTAAAAGTGCCTTACTCTGTAATATAAATACAATTGTTTAAAATATCACATCACATAATTTTTCAAATTTTGAACGAAAATTTTATTATTACATTAAAACGAGAAAAAAAGAAGAGAAAGTAATACATATAAGATTGGAGGGAAGTAGTGGCGAAACTCAGTCATGAAACAATGGTTCCATTATTAAATGGTATTGAAGCGATTTGTGTAGCTATTGCAATAAATAGTAAATAAATAAATAAATAAAAAATAAATAAATAAATAAATGCAATAAATATACACAAATTATAAAGCCAAATTAGAGATGTAGAAATTGTCAGAAGATGAAAACACGAAATATTGTATCTTAAGAGAGTTTTTTCAATCCTTTGTGCTACCATTTCAATGTTTGCCATTTCATGTAATTCTTTTACTGGGAAAAACCATGGAAAATCCAGAATCATTTTAAGCAGTTTATTTTGAGCTATCTTGAGCTTGCGTAAGTGACTCTTTGCACATTTACCCCAGAAAGGAGAACCATAAAATAAAATAGCTTTGAAAATGAGTAGTTTGTTAGCAACATTGAGTTTAGAACGTCTACATGTAAATGGATACAGTATTCGTGTAGTTGTGTTAACCTTCTTAATTGTTTCTTGCACATGAAGATTGAATGTTAAGCGCTTGTCTAAATAAATGCCAAGATATTTTACATTCGGTTTTCATTGAACCGCAATTCCATTGACAATAAGTTTGTTGCTAGGAAGTAAGCAAGCTTTACAAGTAAAAGAGATAGCTTGTGTCTTAGAAGCATTAATTTTGATTTTCCACTTAATACAATGTGTTTCGAATGCATTTAAGGCAGATTGTAGATTAGTTTCAACGTTCAAACCGATCACATCTGATGAATAAATGCAAGTATCGTCAGCGAAGAGGGTGATACTACAGTTTGTCAAGTTAGGGAAATCGGATGTATAAATGTTATATAAAACTGGACTAAGGACGGACCCTTGTGGAACTCCTGCATTAATCAGTTTATTTACAGAAGAATATCCATTTATGGAAACATTATAGCTTCGGTGAGACAAAAGTGACTGGACGAAGATTAACACTAACTAATTTATGAATCAATCCCTCATGTCATACAGTATCGAAAGCCCTTTCAACATCTAAAATAACCATGCCAGTACTTTTTCCAATCGTGAAATTATTTTTGATATCACCTGTGATACGATGCACTTGGTGTGTAGTACTGGTCTAAATCCGAATTGCTCAGAGTTTACAATAGAGTTACTCTCAAGGAAAGACACAACTCTATTCTTTATGATCTTTTCAAGGCACTTACTAAGAGAACTGAGCAGACTGATTGGCTAGATTAGGCTCCTTGCCAGGCTTCAAGATTGGAATCACCTTGGCCGTTTTCCAATGGTTTCGAAAATGTCCCAAAGTAAGACAACAATTAAATTGTTCAGTCAACTTAGTGAGAGCAAAATGTGACACATTTTTCAGACACACATTTCTAATACCATTTCTTAACAGATTTCTTAACTTTTAAGCTGTCTATAAAATGCTTTAGTTTATGAATAGATTGCTCGACAGGAGATTTAATGTCCATGGGTGGGATAATGTTGTTAGTTATCGAATGACATATAGAAAAATGGTTAGCAAGTGCATTGTATCACAGAGTTATCTACCTTCAGTAGAGGAATGTAGGTATGTTTTTTCTTTATTACCTTCACCAAATTCCAAAACTAATTGTACGGTCTTTGACATATTCAGTAGGATACACGTGTAAGCCGGAATGGGGCGCAAGCGCGTTGAAATTTTACAGAACGCCGTATCGAAAGGCCGATCACAAAATTCTAGGTAGAGCTATGCTCTTCTCGGTCGGGCTTTTGAATGAAGATGACCAACTTCTACCTCTCTCACTCTTTAACATTTTTGATAACCATTTTTTATACTGTTTTTCAAAGCCAAATTGACCAATCAGAGAACGGCAACAATTCATGGATAACTGTCAAGAAGCCTCTCAAATTCGTCGATTGACTAGGGGTCAATCAGCTGTGAAGTTGAACATCTCTATCGTACTTCATTTCTGACAATTTTTTAAATTTTTTGATTTTTAATATTAGTTTGAATTTTTGCCAATTGTGCAAATAATTAATCATTTAATCAAATCTAGTAATTTTTTCATACAATGATTTTATGTTTTTTCTTGGAAGCTGTATTTGAGAACATTTGAGGACGCTAAACGACGAGGGACTCGCTCTGACACAATTATCTCGTAAGCTCGATAAAACGCGTTGTAACGCCTATCAAAGGCCGATCGACTTCGCCAAGGGTCGGGTCTTGTCACCTGTTCTTTTCATTGTATGGACTGGATGTTGCGGCGTAGCCGAGGTCTTTTTGCAAATGACAGTGATCCTCACATCTTCCCAGACGGAACTCCAGCGCGCGCTCGATAGGCTTGTGGCCGTATGTGCTGGAATCATGGTTAAAGTGGACAAATCGGAGGTTATGGTCATTTCCAGAAAGCCTGTTCAATGCACTCTACATGGTGGAGTCCCATTGAAGCAAGTGGAGAGTAGATCTGTGGTAGATCTGTGATCAGGAAAGCCGAGCTTGGTGTCAAAGCCAGGTTAGCGGTTTTCAGTTCAGTAATTGTTCCAACTTTCTTTTATGGACGTGAAATTAGGGTAATGACCGAAAGACTAAATCGCGAATACAAGCTGCTGAGGTAAGACTTCTCCGTGCTGCTGTGAGAATTACTCGCCGGGATAGGGTGAGAAACACGGCAGTGCCCGAGGAACTCAAGCCTAGGCAGCTGCTTATTCGAACGGAAAGGGCTATGATTCGTTGGTTTGGGGCGTGGTATGCGGGCGTGGTATGCGATTCCATCAGGTAGGCGACTGCTTGGCAGATCCAGGATGTGGTGGTTGGACCAAGTCAAAAAAACTCGCCCGGGTACGCTTGGACATGCCTCCTGATGAGTTAGAGTTAATAGCGGAGGATCAAGTTGTCTGGAGATCTCCCGTTTACCCCATTTATAGGACCATACGGTTTAGAAGATGACGATGATGATTATTTTTCCACTTTTGGAGATTAATCACATGCCTTCCACGATTGTTTTCTTAATCTGGTTCTAGTTGTCCATTTCCTCAACTTTATCTGTCAAATGCGTGCTCAAGTTGTTTCGTTAGTGATCGTTTCATTTGGCGATCGTATGACCACATCGTCATCTGGAACTATGACATCATGGGGTGGATAAACTCTCGGCCTGCCATATACATGATTGGTGCCGTTTATGACTTGTTCGAGTTATCCTCTAACAGAGGGTGCCACGTTTGTAGCCGTGTTTATACACACACGACAACAATGTACGGTAAGCCATCTGTGTATATTGTGGAGAGGAGGAATGTTTGGGACGTCTCGTTATTTTCGAACCCATTTGAAGCCCTACATAACAACGGCATGACACAGCGGGGTCGGTGATTTAGGTGGACCGGGAAAAAGGGTACTTGTTATTTTTTTTAAACATCAAACTATGTGAGTTGATGTCAATCTTCTTCTATCGCGACGAAAGTAACCTATAGCTCAAGTCTAGGGTTGTTGACGTATTATAGTCGACGTATTATACACACTCTTACGTGTATAAAAGTATGCATTATATAAGTTAATACAGCAAATATTCAAACTCAAGAGTTTGAGGATGAACAAACAACTTCCTCAAATAACACCTCATCCGTTCCCAGCACATGCAATCGCTGACACAACGTCTGGACAACATGACACCGGTGCATTCTATCACGTCCAGCGTTGTAATCCGAAGGGAAACGTTGCACGCCCCGACGATGCAAGGTAGGTTTAAATGTAACGTACAATTTTTTTCTGTGGTAGTTTAAATTTTAACGTGTAAGGGGAAGCTCTGCCCTACAGAGCATTGAGTACAAATTATTTTTTAAAGTAACAACATTTAGAATAGTTTAACTTATACAAATTAAACACTAAAAAACTTTTTTATTTTTTATTTATATCGGCATAGTAACCCCTTACACGCTAACTTAAGACTTAACTACAATTCTATTACATCTTCCTTAAATACGAGGGGCGTTCAATATATTCTCGGTATCGACATGAAGGAAAATGCGAATTTAATTTAAATTGTTTTTATTTTTCAATATAATCTCCCCTAACATCAATGCATTTGTTACATCTTGAGATAAGCTTTTTTAAGCCCTCAAAAAATAAATTTCCTCTTTCTCTGCAAAATACCCATTTTTTGCCGACTTGAGTTCTTCATCATCCGAACATCTTTTTCCACGAAGACAATTTTTCAAATCCGGAAACAGGAAATAATCACTAGGGGCAAGGTCTGGACTATAGGGTGGGTGTTGGATTTCTTCGAAACCACAATCTCGCGCAGCAGCCTTGGAAACTCGCGCCGTGTGAACAGAAGCGTTGTCATGAAGAAGCAACACACCCGCTGCGAGTTTACCCCGTCTTTTCTTTTTAATTTCCTCCCGCAAATTATGCAAAAGTGGGAGCGTAGGATGTGGCGTTGATGGTTTCACCTTTTTTTTCTACTCAATAAGCAAGATTCCCTTTGAGTCCCAAAAAACTGTGGCCATGAGCTTCCCGGCAGACGGAGTGACTTTGAACTTCTTCGGGGGGTCAGTTCCTTTTTTATGCCACTGCATGGACTCTTGTTTGCTTTCAAGGTCGTAGTGGTGGACCCAAGTTTCGTCACCAGTAACAATTCGATCCATAACACCGTCCGCGTTCTCACAACATATCTCCAAAAGCTCTCTACAGCCTGCGATTCTCATTTTCTTCTGAGGCGTTGTGAGCATTCGCACCTTGCACTGACCTTTGAAAGGTTAAGATGGTCATGAAGAATGGTGTGAATGGTACCAATTGAAAGCTTGGTGATCTCTGCCATCATTTTCACCTTTATTCGGGCATCCTCAAGAACAAGTTTTTCGACTTCTTTGATGTTTTCTCCCGTACAAGCAGTAGCCGGGGCGCCGGAGCGGGGGTCGTCTTCAATGCAAATGCATGCCCTGGAGTGATGGATTGTTCCCACAGGTGCGCTCGGGTTTCCGGTTGCCGTACCTCATGGTATGTGGCTGGCTGTAACACTATGTCTCCTGTTCGCCAGTCGCTAGGTCAGCTTCTTGTCGCCTGTGGGAACGTTGCTGGTGATTTGATGCCATCGTGGAGCACATGTGAGGGAGAGAAATATTTCGCGACTAAACTTACATCTGAAAAATATTGCTGGTGTATGAAAGTATATAAATGTGTAAAAACGTGTAAGTAACAAAGTAACAAAGTGTAACACTCTCATACACTATTATGGACGTTTATACACTTTTATACACTTTTTGACACTTTTATACACTTTTAAACACTTTATTACACTATTTTACGGTAAATGTGTGAAAGTCCAAAAATGTGATATTTATGCATCCCTGCTCAAGTTAGACTATAGGCTAACACAATACCAACTGTCACCGAGCTTGATTGAGATTGAGCATGGTTTCACCACCAAACATTGGCATTTACATTTTTGGTACGGTGTGCAGTACACTCATACACGTACCTACCTACAGAATGAACACGCGTAGTCGTCACTTGATCATGGATTTTGGCAATGGTCTCCACTCATCTTGCATACGATATAATGCAAATAATGCATGATTTATGTTGTAACTCTTCTCTAAGTTAGCGTTCACAGGTAATTTACACTTGGCCGCATAAGTCTGCGTGCAACGTAACAAATGGGGGACAGCTAATTCGAACGCATCTATCTCAGCTAATTTGTCTATCTAAGCCAAACTTCGTTTTATTTTGATATCTTGAACCTGAACCTTTTAACAAATCGAGACAAAAGAAAAAGAAACGATGTCCCTTAATGCAAGACTAACTGCCCACCAACTAAAACTTGGAGTAGAGGACAGGTTCTCAAAAACCACCTCTGTTGAGAAGATAAGGAGAATCTTAAAAGAAGTTGGGTATCATATGCAAGCTACCCGTAAGCCGTACATTTCAGATGTTCATAAATAGAAGAGAATGGTTTCACCACCACCATGGTTTCTGCCTCGAAGACTACAGCTACTACAGCCCTTCGACGGCCTGTGCCCCTCAGCAACCCCCCGTGTTGTGCGTGCTATTGTTCTGGTCGTACCGGTGGGGGTCAACACTTAAATCCACAACTCCACGGCACAACGATTGGCCCCAGTGGTCCTACGTTTAGTCTTTGTGTCAAGTTTGAAAAGCAGTATTAGTCGTTGCCGCCTCGTGATTACGGATCTTCAGTAAGGGGATATCTTTAAGCCGCCTGCGTACACATTACTGCGTCCTTGTTTACCGCTCGGCCCGTTTTAGTAATATCCATTTCACCCACTCTGCCCATCCAATTACGGCAATCCCCTGCCGCGACTATTGTAACGAATCGAGCATATTAAGCTCCTCACACTTCCATACGCATTTACTCACACATTTTAAAGCACCCACACTCTGCTTGTGCATGAGCATAAGGCCGAAACTCCACCTGAAGCCACATGCCATCTTAATAGGATTTCTGAATTATTAGTGCTGTGCACTTCAATGACGATGGATCAATAATACAACTACTTAACTCATAAACGTGCCTCCAGAGGAAATTCTGGCCCTAAGCAGCTGTCGCCACAGACCAGTACTTCACACTTGAGTAAATCGTCAAAGACCAAGGCGATTTGCACTTTAATGCATTCAACGGGCTGAGTTGTTTACTAAGCCAATCCTGTGCACTGTACTGAATGTGAGGAACAACGGGGCTTGATGCTCACTTTGATGGCAGCCAGCAATGCACAAGCAGTTGCGAAACCAATTTGCCACGACCAGGGTCCAATAAAAATATAATAATATGGGTGGCGCTATAGCCCATGAAGGGCCAGGGTCTGGCTTCTCAGCAACCACTCGTGTTGTAATCTCCCACGAGTGGAAGAGGCCTACAGTTCTATGCTGAATCCGAATGAGCAAGTTTTAGAAGCTTTGTTTTTTTTTAGAAAGAGGGTCGTTGAAATTATTTTTTTATTTATTTTGTCGCATCGGGAATTGAACCCAAGCAGCGAGGTTCAATTGCGTAAGAGTCGACGCACATATCCAAAACGCCACGGCCACCACAAGGTTTAAGGACTGGCAAATCGCGATCAGGTTATTCTCCAAAGGCCGTCTGTGTGCAGTAAGCTCATTTCAGTCCTTCCAATCACCAAGGGTGGGTGTAATCACACGAGTTCTACTTCAAAAAGGGAGAGGGAAACTATTAACGCATCTGTCATTGATGTTAAGAATGGCCTGCTCCATACCAAACCAGTGGAGACGGGCAACGGATAGTGTTCATTCTGAAAATTGGGAAAAAAGAAACAAGCTCACTAAAGACCGATTAGCCTAACATTCATTCTCCTCAAAACGATGGAAAAATCCGTGAATAACTTCATAAGAGAGGAAGTGCTGCTGGCATACCCTCTTCACTACTGTCAGCATGTAAAGGGTGATTGATGAAAGTTTTTCAAAAAAAAAAAACACATAAAATTCAGAAAAATGCATGAAATCTTTATTTGAATCGACAGTACGGTCCATATAATTTAATGTTTGAAGATTATTTCATGCAAAAGTTGACCTTGACTGCGCCTCAAATGGTCCATCCGCTTAGTCCAATTTTGGCATACTCTTTCCAACATTTCGGCCGGTATCTCACGAATAAATGGTTCAATGTTGTCCTCTAATGCGTCAATTGAAGCGGGCTTGTCTGTATAGACATGAGCTTTAACATAGCCCCACAAAAATTAGTCTAAAGGCGTTAAATCGTACGATTTAGGCGCCCAATTGACCGCTCCCGAACGTGAAATCAAATGTTCACCGAACTCGCCTCTCAATAAGTCCATTGTTGCGCGTGTTGTGTGGCATGTGACACCGTCTTGTTGAAACCACATGTCATGCAAGTCAATCTCTTGCATTTTGGGCAAAAAAAAGTTGGATATCATCTCACGGTAGCGCTCACCATTCACAGTTACGTTACGATTCGCATCATCTTTGAAGAAGTACGGTCCAATGATGCCACCAGCCCATAAACCGCACCAAACTGTGACTTTTTCTGGACGCATTGGTAGCTCTTGCAATGCTTCTGGCTGATATTCACTCCGAAATCGACAATTCTATCCATTGAGCCAGAAATGAGCTTCGTCTTCAACTGACCATAAAATGGAAGAAGCGCGCGATAAACTTTCTTAACAGAGCACGCATTTTGATAACAAAATTCAATAATTTGCAAGCCTTGTTCGTTCGTTTAAATTATAGACCAAAGTGAAGACGTTTGACAGTGAAACCAAACACGAAACGTGCGTCAGCTGTTTAAACCAGTGTTGCCAAAAAGATAATAGCTAAAAAATCACCCTTTATATATAGGGCGGAAAGGTCCATAGAAACTGCACTCTATCAGCTGCCGGACACTATCGAGAGAGCCCTTGAAGCAAAGAAGTGAAATTTTGTTTCTGCTTTTTGGTATACACAACAGCTATGTTTGCGTGCATAGATGGTCAAAGGATGGACATAAAATGCGCGTAACGTAGGAACATTAGGTCGTACCGACTTCTAAATGGTCACATTCAACATCTAGAGCCTTTGTGTGTCAGACACATCAACTTTCTGATTTATAGATAAGAGCGCGCGAACACCAAACAACTTATGTGCGCTACGAGTTTCAACAACCGACGAGGGTTAAATGAAATGATTGATAAAATATTTGGTGGCCGCATGAACGTCAAAGACTCCTCACACAGGTTGCTCTGTCAACACGGTTTACTTTCATCAGCCACGACTCCACCTCTGCCGAGGCGCTGACAATGCTCAGGGAGTACAATAATAATATGGGTGGCTCTAGAGCCCGTAGAGGGCCAGGGCCTAGATTCGCAGTGACCACTCGTGCGTTTCATTGTTCTCTCACGAGTTGAAGGGACCTACACTTTAATTCAGAGTCCAAACGTCCAATTTTGGAAGATTTTTTTGTCAGTGACTCGAAAGAGGTTTGTGAACATGATTTCTGTCGTACCGAGAACGGAACCTGTGCTGCGTAGGCTCAAGTGTGTAAGGGTTAATGCACCAACCGACGAAATGCACCAACTAGACAAAGATTGGTGGAAAATGATGACACCATTGGATAGCGATAGTAGCCTAAGCGGCTAGTCCAGAAATGTCGCTTCGCGGCCAACAACGGCTGAATTGTACAGGTAGCCAACCCGGCTTATTTTCCGTCCCGAAGCTTACAGTTGCCTGCTGTGCTCCACGGCAGGCACCACAAAGTACTGTGAAGCATTAAAAAGTAAAAGATGTGCGACTTTATGCAAAGATCAGGGTGTCTTAGAACAGCACCTACGGTACTGGAAGCTATCTTTTTCCTTCATTGATTCCTCTCGCAGAAGTGCAGCCCCATCGGCTCTGAGGCTCAGAGAGGCGGGATTCTGTCAGGAAAAACCATTCGGTAACCAGCGTTACCCCCAGACCTTCCACCAGGTCTTCCAGAGCAAGAACAACTGGTAGCAGAAGAAGGTGAATTCTCCTGCACACTGATGGCTCAAAATCGAGGCGCAGACCTACTCGAAAAATTTCTTTCACTAGGAGACGGCGGTTTCCAAGCCATACACGAAGCAGCACTGACGCTGAATGAACCAAACCAGCCGACTTCTAACTTTTCCGACAGCCAAGCAGCAATAGAAGCCAGCGGTTATGTTGACGTCGAAGTTCTCAAGAGAAGTGGGTTCCATTACACCACTTAGCTCCTTAAGAAAAAAGCTGGTGGGCGAAGACCTGCATGCACCCAGAGCGCTTTGACTCATGTTCCATGTGGCCGATGCGGAGTGATCCACAAGGGGAGAGAGTCAATAGCACAGATCAGCTTTAGGCGCAATAAGTGCGAACGCTTGTAGCTCTTAGCGGGCACAGCGCTATAGGCACCCCCGCATCGTGACGGAATACCACACAATTTCTGCAGAAATGAAAAAGAAACAGAATTTATCCAACATCTGCTTTGCGATTGCCCAATTCGTACCAAGGAAACAAACAGTGTCTGGAGAAGACCGTCTTTGCAGAGCTGCAGGACTTGCGTGGTGCAGAACTGAAACACCCCCAAGTGCATCCGTAGCAAAAGAAGGTCTTATGGTAGCAAATACAACGTCCATCCAGGGCACAATATACGCAACATGGTGGCCTAATTGAGCCACGTCGCAGTAGCACCCATTCCACCTGCCTACCATGATGGAATGCAAATTCGACCTTCAAAACACCCTAACTGGCAACGCACATTCCTTTATTTGAAGCTATTGCCAACCAGTTTGGAGCCCCTCCGACTTTTGAAGACCCAACGAACAACAATTCCGAGTCCGGTTAACCTTTGAAATCTGCTTCAATCTTTGAATTGGTCGTAAAAACATGCCCACGACCCAATCGAACCCCATGCAACCAAATCCAGGGAGACATTTAAATTTTAGATCCCTAGTCCTTCTTTCTCAATATTTACGACTTCATAAGCAAAACAGGATATTACCTATTCCTCGGAGGATTTCATTGCCCAGCCGTCACCAAGAGCCTCATCATTTCGTCGTGAATGGCCGCTGTTGGCCTCCGCGACGAAGGAAAAACTTGCTCACCCTGCCATCGCTTGAATGTATCCCAACATCAACGCGTGTGGTATGTAACAGTAACTAGCCGATCAGGGACCGCCACAATCCATTTGGCAAGCCAGTGTTGGCGAAGCACTTTCGCCGGGACTTCCTCGCAAAATCCACTTGATGGTAATGACAAACTTTCATGCTTCCCGCCAGTAGTTATGAATTTATAGCCAGTTCCAGTGTCACTACTTCATCCGGGTGTATGCGCTGACGGCGCGGCTGGGACAAAATAAACGAAAAAGGAAACCTGAATTTAAGGGACAGCGCAACGACCTTAAAGCTCCGGACAGCACAGAGAACTTTCGGGACAGTGGAACCATTTTTTGTTGTGTCTGTCACATCCTCGCAGCCAGCGGATAACGGATGGAGGACGACACCATCCCCTGGGCCGCACGCGCGTTGATGGACTGGAGAGCGCTGGAGTGATATCGAGGGTACCAATGGCTCTGTGCATTATCCTCTGACCACGCTGTTTATACAAAAGTTTGTTCGGGAGTTAGGTTAGTTTGAGGTTCTGTATTTCGTTGTTTTTTTTTTTTTTTTTGATTTTCTCTCTGCTGCATGCTCCGCTCAACTTGGGAGCCCCGGCGCGGCATATTGCTGGATAAATGCTATTATCCTATTTCGAGGACTTTTCGAGCCTTGGGTTTTGGTGGTTAGGTTTTTTGTTTGCTGTTTTTACGTCGTCGTCGTCGGCACGGTCCTTGACGATCCTTGTTTTTCTATTCCCTCTAACTGGGGCTGGGTGGGGCCGGCCGGGGACACAAAGGATAAACATTCTCTCGCTGCCACCCCGGGGATATGGTTTATATCCTGTTTGGGGCTCTCCAGAGTGGCATGGATGCGGACGAGGCCTGGTGGATGAGTTTTAAGAGCTTTACACATATTCGATTGGGATGTGCTGTCATTTTGCCGATGAAATGGTGCGTGTGTAAGTGTGTCCTTCGGTGCTTTGGTGCTGGGGTGTAAAATCCAAACGAAATCGGTGGGGCGGTGTTTTATGGCCGAGATTTTATTTTCTAATACGTGAACACACACACACACACGTCCGCTAATGGATCTTTTATGCGGCTACATGCGGATATAACTTAGTTTTACGCCATGGGTCTATTAGTTTCATTTTTGGGATCGGCTTGAGGGTACCGTAAACAGACTTCGATATAAATTGCATGCGGGTGCTTTATGAGTCCTCTGGGAAGGACGTGCGGGTAGTAAAGTTTTGATTTCAGGCGACAGCTTCTAGATGTTTTGCCTAATCGTTTGAAGCATTTAAATTTGTTGATCTTCAGTGGAAGATTGTTGATGCGGACGTGATTGTTCCGAATTACGGACCGATTTGCATTGGAATTTATTCGTTGGGATTTGCAATTAGTCCCGCTTGTGGTCCGCTGATACGCGAAGGATATCCTCTTAGGACAAATTTTCCCGTGGCATAAAAGAAGAAGTCCACAGATTCATAAGTCACAAAGCGGAACCCTTAGACTTGTGCCCATTCCATCACTCTGACAACAGATGTTTCTATCGATTACGGAAGAGTCTCAATTATGTGAACCCGCGATTAGGTAGGCGAACATCTACGGTCGCAGCACTTTTGTCCGGCTAAGGGAGTTGTCCGTGTCCATGGGATAGAAGTCGCACACTAAACAAACTACCACATTTCCACGGAACAAAATCGCGGGATTTCAACAAATTTCATGAGTTTCGAAGCCACTCGGTTTCATTGACAACTATTTGGAAGCCCCTCGAGTTCATCCGTCCGGGAGAGGTTTTTTTTAATTGAACAAGCCTAAAGAGTGAACTTCAGTTTCTTTTTGGTCACTTTGGTGTTCAATTTCGCATTTTAACTCTTTCTATTTTCTGGTATTCTCACGCTAGTATTTCCTGTAAACAGACAGCCGTTTTGACGACCATTTAAAAAATGAGAGCTAATAGCACTTGTGTATTGAGAGCTTATGAATTGAAACTTGAGCGCTATTGGCTTTTGAAATCAGTATGAATTCATCATGAATTCATTCTGTCCTCCTAAGAGAATTACATTCAGCAGTCCAGTCCGGGTTAGGGAGTTTCCGGTTAAGGGAATATAAAATGCCTCGAACTTCAATTCGAGATCCACGGTCGTAGAAATTGTCCGCTCAAGGGGATTGTCCGCCTAAGGCAGTTGGCCCTAACAAAAGCTTTCACTGTATATGAATTGTTAAATGCATCCCCAGTAAAAACTCGTTAATTCGGAATAGTTGGGGGAAGGTCAGTATCTCGAACCTTTCAAATTATCGGTCCAAATATATATACAATCTATAACACTTGCCCCTGGTAACCAAACAAAATATCCGCGTCAACAAAGGCCACATAATTTTTGAAAATACTTCAAGTATCTTTCATGTGACAGATTTAACTTATATTCAAGATTTTATAGGCGAAACTAAGCATCAACTAGAACGAGAATATTACGAAACAGGCTCACTAAGATATAACAGACATAACAATAATTTTAATATCATACAAACTATTTTCGATCAACTCATGGTCTCACGCTCTAAACAAGGTATGCAAACAATGGGGACTATCTGGAAATGGACACCCTGCTGTCCCCAGACCCTGACTATGTACTTACTGTAGAAAATAAAATTAATGATCTTATTGCAAACAATAATAGACAATTTGTAACGAATTCCAAATTATTTGAAGCCATTAAATCGGTTGAACATGCAACTCAAGACGAATTTATTGCTGAAAAAAGGAAGCTGAACATTTTTGAATTACAAAATATAATTAACACCTTAACTTTAGCTAAATTTTAAGTACAGCCATTTTAAATATCAATAAATAAAATAATATTAATGAAATTGAAAAACTGAGCTGATTAAAACCTCCACCATAAGTGATATACTTGATATTTCGAATTTCAAAATTGTAGAAAAAGATGGAATCATTGTTATTTGTCTCGCCGTCTTCGCTGAGAAAGGGGCTATTCCCTTTAAAAAAAAATGCTGTTATTTGAAATGCGTAAAATAAGTTGAATTCCTTAGGCTTGAGAAATGGGCAAAAGGCTTAAGAGCAGAAAGGAAACATAGAATAAAATAAGTTCTTAAAATATTTTACTTTTATTCTAATTCTTTCCTATAAACATGGCTTGCATTACTCCTTCAATCACTCGTAATAAAATACCGCGAGATACTTA
Source organism: Eristalis tenax (assembly GCA_905231855.2). NCBI lineage: Eukaryota > Metazoa > Arthropoda > Insecta > Diptera > Syrphidae > Eristalis > Eristalis tenax. Next base: position 59,034,758 of record HG993124.1, on the reverse strand, counting down.
AACTTCTGTTGAGTGCATTGAACAGCACTCATGTCTATAGAAAATTAATAGTTAAAATTTTTAATGTTTAGGCCAAATTAGGCCCATTGTACTGCCACGTGGGTTTAAGACAAAAGAGGGGTTATCCCGGCGTCATATTTACGACAGCCTGTCAGAAGTCTAGAAGCGATTTGATTTGTGTTTCTCTCAAATCGCTTAGGTTATCGAAGAAGTTGGAGCCTAGAGTGGCTTTCCTAGTCGCGGCTAGTGCAGAGCAATTGCAGAGAAGGTGTTGTACATATTCCTCGTCTCGATAGCTTCTGCAGAAATCGTTGGAAAATACTCCTAGTCTTATCGCGTGTAGTCCTAAAATGCAGTGTCCGGTTTCATGCACACGCGGACTTGAACAACCCGATGTAAGCACCAGTCATTGTAGGACATACAAAATAAACAATAAGCCGACAATAATAATAAACATTAAATTGAGCAAAGTACATCAGCTGGGCCCCTATTGTTGAGCCAACACCCTAACCTTTAGTTTGTAAGCCGAGTTGTAATCTCAATTGTAAAAATAATTTTCCGTTCAAATAGATTTTTAAATCGCTTTAAATTAGCAGTGTCTGGTGATGGTTCTACTGCGGTACTGATTTTGGATATTTTTGACAAGATTTTAGGGTCAAGACCTGGCCAGAGTTGTTTGGTAATTTGCCAGATGTTGCTTGTATTCCATCTGACTTTTAGTTCGCTTTGATTATTTAGTTGTAACTTAAAGAAAGCTAAGGGAGTACCTATGTACACAAGGTTCAGTCCTCTGGCAGTGTGGTGGCGATTTCTGCGAGTTTGTCAGCTTCCCAGTTTCCCATATTGCCTGGTATCCAACACAGGCGAATACGGTTCTGTACAGATATCCCATCAAGAGACAGTTTATGATTATTTTTGAGTTTTTAGAGAACTATGTTAGAGATTTAATTGCTGCCTGGCCACCGTAACGATGCATATACCGCGGGCGGATATCATGTTTTACCTCAGCCAGGACAGGGCAGTTACCCCTAGTTGTTTCTGACTCAACGGAAACTAAAAGGCGTCACCATCCCTTCCATCCCGGCCTTGCTCTAGATAGGAATCTTCTGGCGCTCACACAGCTCAACTCACAGCTCCACTGCCCCTTGATTGTTGGCGCAGTCGATGGGGTCTCCTTTCTCGTCGGGCATGCTTTCTTGCGACCATATCTTGGAGAAAAGTTGGTGCATGTACCCAAAACCTCATCTCCGTGTGCAGCTTTATTCAACTTTTGTTTCCACATGGGTATCTTGACTTCTTCTAGGTCGGGGGGCGAAATTATCCTGTATCATCGTCCATTGTGTATAGTAGAACATTCAGTAACTACTAATTCAAATAAGAATTCCCAGAGAGTATTATACTTCGGGATCGGTCGATGGTAGTTGACGACCAGGTGATGAGCTCAGCGTCGTGCTTTTTACGGAGTTTTCAAGGTATTTGCTGTCCCTGAACAAGTTCAGCGTTATGTGATCTATTTTATGCGATTACCAGGACTCAACCTCAATCATTCATTCTGGAAAAACCACATTGAGGCCCCAACTGTGAGTGTCGATTGGCGACCAACAATCAACTTTTGTCGACAGTCGATTGATGCTGATATGATTGAATTTCGAGCAGCGATAGTTTCAAATAAAAAAACGAATAAAACAGCAAGTAAAATATGGCCAGAAATGTATGTGTACACCCGATTTGTTTGTACCGACGAAGCCCACATTTCTCCCTCCAACTCATGGGACCTCACGCGCCCTCTCTGTCTAATATTCCTGCGCTTCTCAGGTCTATGTGAACACGAATTAAGGGATTTAACATCCTCAACCGCCAAGGCGCTGTAAGTTTTCTGGGAGTGTAAGGGGATTCTCGGTAAGCCTTGGGGCCTATCACCAAAAAGATCCATCTGGATCTATACGGCTATGATAAGGCCCTCCTTTCCTACGCATCGGTCGTTTGGTGGAATAAGCTTACACGTAAATATGTCACCGCTGCTTTCACTGCGTTTCAAAGAACGGTCTGCCGCGGCTGCATAGGGGTCCCTGGTACGCCTGGATCTGCTCTTGATCCACTGCTGAATCTTCCCCCTTGATATTCACATCATGGGCTGCACTCTCAAGGCCATCTTCCGTCTTACAAGAAGTGGTCTTTGGTATGACACGCACTGGCGCTTCAAGGACCTTGCGCCACGCATTTCTTTTGACCCCAGTCTTATGGATGTTGACGCACGGACAACAGTATTTCATTTTCGGCGCAAATACAAAGTCGACTTTCCCCCTCACTCAGGACTGGCTCTGGCCAGAATCTGAGCCAGGAAACACACAGCGAAGGCTAAGAGGGAGGGGCGGAAACTTCCCTTTTCCGTTAATCTATATGACATCGAGACATTAGAGGACTGGGATTACATATGGGAGAGCATACGAATGAGCGATGGCATTCCCAAATGCGTTCGCTGCCAAAGGTTTGGGCACGCCGCGTCGAACTGCCAAATGCAGCCTCGATGCGTTAAGTGCAGTGAAAACCACAAGGCGGAGGACTGTCCTCTGGGGAAAGAGGGAACAACTGACAAAAGTCGGCTTAAGTGCGTTCTCTTCGGGAACGCGGGGCACACCGCCAACTATCGGGGTTGCCCTAAGTTTCAAGAGCTGAAAGAAAAAAAGGTTCTGCAGAAGCAGCCCCCAGTGAAAATTCCACTCGGGGCAGCCATACCCGTCACACCTCAATTGACTTTCGGCCAAATTGCGTCTGGTCAAAGGAGAACGAAAAAGCAGCATCTACCGAAGGTAGTGCCGCAAGTCTCAGTGACTAGAGCACACGAACCAGCGCCCGAATGGAAAGCGTCCATTGAAGGGCGTATGGCTCGGTTAGAGGCGCAGGTCGGCCAAATTCTGGCGCTCCTGCAGAACCCAACACGTCAAAAGTCCTAATGGATGCGCAGACAGAGAGTATTTTTAAGATCCTTGCAGTGAATGTAAATTCATTGATAGGGGTCCCACGAAAAAACGAGCTATATAGATTGTTGGACGATCAAAGCCCAGAGCTGATGCTGATTAGCGAAACCAAGCTAACTCAGAGAGGCATATTGGAGCACAGTAATTATAGTGTTATTAGAAGAGACCGGCCCAATTCCAGTGGTGGAGGCGGTGTTGCGATCTTCATTAAAAATAACGTAAAACACAAAGTAGTGTATAGTAGTGAAGTAAGAAGGTTTCAGGGGTTTGAGGCCTGCATCGTGTGCATTTCGCTCCGCAGTGGAAGGAGGTTGTATGCTTCGTCGGTCTACTCCTCCGGCAACCCTAGTTCGAGAACAACTATATCAGAGGTCGATTCACTCTTTCGATGTCTAAGGCTAGACTCGGAGTAGAACTATTTCATTTTGGCCGGGGATTTAAATGCCCGACATGGATCTTGGGGAAACTTAGTTTCCAATTACAGAGGGGACCAGCTTTATAACTGGTTTTTCTTGGTCCCTTTTCTGATCCAAACTTTGATTGCACAGAATTACCGACTTTCTGCTAACCTTTAATGGAACAGTAAGATTAGGGCTGTTCGATCCAACAATCAGAGCATGTTCCCACAGATAAATTAATTCTTTCGAAGTAACAAGCAAAGCGATCTTCCGTGTCTTAAGCTACCTAGAACGACGGACAACGAACAAACACCAACGACAGCAGGTATTGATCCAGATAACGCTGTACTTGACGATAACTTCTTTGTGGTCGAAGATCCGCAAGAAAAAGTGGAGGTACTTGGCGCGGTCTTTCAGGAAGTGTACAAGGTGAACGAGAGCGTTCACCCGAACCACGACCTGGAGAACCGCGTACTGGTTAACAACACGCTTCTTCGTGAAGATCTGCAACAATGGCGATCTGAGAACAATGGCTTTGTCGTGTTCAGTGATGATAACATGGCAGATAATGTCATCGCCGACGAAGGGGTTCTTCCCCCGTTCATATCGAAGACAGATCTTAAAGCGGTCTTCAAATCAATAAAAAAGAAGAAGTCAGTGGGAGTCGATGGGATCTCGAACATTGTGCTAAGAAGGGAAGATCCCCTGGAAGTGGTTAATATGTACATGGTCCTCTTTAACAATGCTCTGAATAATGCACATTATCCGGAGCATTGGAAAACTGTGATTGTGCAACCCATATCCAAACGAGGAAAAGACTCTTCGAATCCGTGCAACCTCCGGTCAATCAGTCTCCTGCCGAACATCAGCAAGGTATTCGAGAAGGTGATAAACAGAGCTCTGATCAACTGGACTAAGGACAAAGAGATAATTCCGGATAACCAACTCGGTTTCAAAGCGGGGCATGACACCATTCATGCCGCGTCGAAACTGGTGTCGGATATCTAATGGAACAAGAGCCAGAAACAGTGTACGCGTGCCTACTTGATTGACCTGGAGAAGGCCTTTGACACCGTTTGGTTAGAAGGTCTTTTTTACAAGCAACCACTGCTGTACCTACTGTGTAACATGCTTACCGGTAGACGATTAGTCGTCAAGAATGGCAACGTGACCTCCGCAGGTATTTTTGATGTAAAAAATGATCTCCAACAGGGTGCCGTTGATTCGCCGATCCTGTTCAACATTTACTTGAGCGATCTGATGAGTTCCCTTCCTCACGTAATTGCGTACACCGTCGACTTGATAGTGTACAGATCAGGCAAACAGATCGAGGACATCACTACTCTCGTGCAGGGCGACTTCGATTCATTCATGAGAGATTGCGATGACTGGAAGTTGAAAATCCACTTTCGGAAACCATATTGTTCAGGACGCCGTTGTATAAGGCCTCGGCGGATACGAAAGAAGAATTGGCGAAAGTTCTCAATTGTTGGACGACACGGGCAACCACAGGCGCAAAGGACTGTATTCCGATACCTGGGGATCTGGCTAGACCAGTCTCTATATTTTTAACAAACATGTAGATGCTGCTCTGGCCTGGGACCGAGGTACTTTCGCCCTTACAAAGAGACTGTTTTACAACAGCCAAATCGATGCGAGGGTGAAGGTAATCTGCTACATGGCCCTCATCCGGCCAATGCTCACCTATGGCTGTCCCGTGTGGTTCAACGTGAGTCCAAGTTGGATGGAAAAGATTCGGTTGTTCGGGAGGTCTTGTCTTCGGGCTTGCATTCGCCTTCATCGAACTCCAGAGTCTCAGTACAGACAATTCTATTCCAATGAGATCTTATACAACAGGGCAAACCTGATAAGAGTGGACAATTTCCTGCTGAAGTTGATTCGAGGTCATACTGCCAGAGCGATGAACTCGGTCAATAACTTGATCTCGGGTCCTTACTACCCCATTTTACAAGTCCACGAAAGGGTACGCCACAATGGCTTCGTCACCCCAGAAGCCTTTCTCCATCTAGACAAGCACAGTCTGATACAAAACGTAAATGCGGTGCCGCTCATCTACCACATCGCCAGATCAACGGTGGATGGGCGGCTCAACCACGACCGTTCCGTGGCACAACGAGCTGAGAAGGGGTCTCCTCCGGTTCAGCACGTCGGTCTCGAGACGGGATGTTCGGGATGTTGCCTTGCAACATCGAAATTGCTGGTGTCTGGAGGGAGAGAGACTCCCTCGTCGAACACTTTAGACCCGGGGTAGGAAAGGTACAAGTTTGGTATACACACTACACATAAGCCTTGTTCGTTTAACTAGTTGTAAGCATTTTTGTCTAGTATTTAGGTATTTCAAGGAGTAAAAAATAAAAATGAATTAAAAAAAAATCCCTAAAGTCGAAGTGTTAATAAAAAAAAGTCTGTGCCCTGTGGGGACAATTTTTCGGATTGTGAAAAATCCACCCCTGAAAAAACCTATACCAGAATAATCACTTGCAAGCACTTCCGCCACTCAATCATCCAACGCCCCCGCTGAACATCCATTCTGGCAAGGACCGGAGATGAGAGTAAGGACACCAAAGTCAAGCTTATGTTAATTGTTATTCACAGCGTACAAGTCGTTGTGATGAGTTGTGGCAAATGGAAATGAGATCAGAAGAAAAAACGAAATTTATCACCAGTTCAGGTCATTACCAGGCCAAGCGGATGTATCTCACAGATTTCCTCGCCCAGATAGTTGACAACATCGTTCGCAATAACTTCGGGTTTGAATAATTCGACCATAAAATTTCATTTTGACAAATTTTAGTTCTTGTGCCCTCCACGCACTCCCATTGTCTGAATAGGGGAATTCTGATGGACCGTTTTTTTTTTTTTTTTTTGTTATTAAAATCGTATCTTCATTACGTAAACAATGGCTATTTGAAAGCCTTATCGGTGAGACACATCAGGAAGACGAAACCGACCAATGTACGCAAGGCAAGCTCTAGTTATCCCCGACCAGCACAGACACAAGTACGCACGCTGGCAGACAACGTGAGACATGACAAGGCAGCCGCCTGGAGGAAAGGTTGCGCAGTCTAAAAAAACAAATTCTCAAGTCATAAAACTGAAGGCCAGAGACCGGGACGACAACACATTATCTCCAAAGCTCGGACACTAATGGGCCCGAGAGCGTCTTATTTATGCTTTAATAAATTTGACGACAATAAAAGTGAAATAGACCGCTCCTCTGGTCGCTCCTTATCTCTCGGGTGCGTGTGTCACAGCAGCCTTGATGGCGAACGAAGGGGAGGTGGCGATGGTGGTGGCAATAGTAAACCGTCCTCGAGTAGGCTTCGTCTGCTGCTGTTTCAGCTGCCGCCGCCACAGCCGCCGTCATCGTCGACCAAATGGAGTTTTCCGCCAGTGCTGCCGTTCGTGGCTGGTATCTGAGGAATTTATCTAGCCGCGTCTGTATTGCGTGTTTGTCTGTGTCCGGGGAAGTATTTGAATTAGGGACAAAGAGGACAGTTTGCGCGCTCTTATCAAACGTTTGCGTTCGGATATTCATCGTTCAAAATAAATCTGCCGCCATGACAAATGCCATAAGGACATTCAAGTTCTCCCCTACCGCGCGGCGATAAAAACTTCTCATATTTTGAGTGTGGACAATAAATTGCTTTTAACGCATTATCACCAAAAACAAGAACTTCCTTCCCATCGTCGGATGTGTCGGAAGTTTGCGCTGAGGGATGCGCAGGGATGGCGGGGACGAAAGTGTAGGCGAAGGAGAGAAAAAACTGGCCAAAGCCTTAGGCTTTTGAGTTTCGGTTTTGCCTTTGTCGGGACGGAGAAGCCAATAACATTCCACGGAGGGCAGGAGCCGGCATTGTATGGTCTCCGGAATTAATTGCTGCCGAGATAGCAAACTAATCGATTGCGGTTAATTGTGATGGAGGCAGACAGCGGTCGGCCTCTAGGCACAGATAAGGATTCCACAGATTGATTCCATTATGATTATTGGCTGGATGCTTGAAAAGTTTTCCATTGGAGAGCGTAATTGGTCTGTGATTCGGTTAATTGATGTCGTTTGCTAAGTGATTTCGGTTTTCTAAATGTGACTTGTGCGGGCTTGTGTGGCGGCGGGGTCGGAGGGAGGGGAGAGATGTTTTGGTTTGACGATTAAATTCAACAGCGTTTTGTGCTGTGTGACACACTTCGTTGACTTGTTAATCTTTTGTGTGTAAACTTTGTTCAGTCAGAGGTTTAGTGTGTGAATGTGAGATTTCCTCGAAGTCGCATGAGAGCGGAACATGCAGCAATTGCCATTATAGTTCTTATAGGGCTCGCTAGACACGTTTCTCCGGGACGTTAGCCACAGAACTACGTTTGAGTGGAATCAACCCTCCGAATAATAGAAACCTGACTAGCGAAGAGGTCGACAGGTACCGCGTACAAATGGACAACGCGATCAAACGATCGATGCACAGAACAATACCAAAATTAGTGCAAACCGCGGACTCTGATTTCTATCAGAATGGAGCTATAGGCGCACTTCAAGTGCATAAAAGGAGACTGCTGTCGAGACTTAAACGCTTGCACAGACGGTTTGCAGACCAGCCCCTTGAAGTCGAAGCTCAAAAATCTCCAACATTTAATGAAAATTAACTATAGACTAGCCATAAACTAGCACAGGGGCAGTAAAATCCGGGCTGTTTGATCCAACAACTCGGGTATGTTCACGACATTCAGGCCGTACGACTTTCAAGAACAACCGACAGCGAACAACTGCTGACGTCTATCGATATACGAGGGGCGTTCAATATATTCTCGGTATCGACATGAAGGAAAATGCGAATTCAATTTAAATGGTTTTTATTTTTCAATATAATCTCCCCTAACATCAATGCATTTGTTACATCTTGAGATAAGCTTTTTTAAGCCCTCAAAAAAATAAATTTCCTCCTTCTCTGCAAAATACCCATTTATTGCCGACTTGAGTTCTTCATCATCCGAAAATCTTTTTCCACGAAGACATTTTTTCAAATCCGGAAACAGGAAATAATCAATGGGGGAAAGGTCTGGACTATAATGTGGGTGTTGGATTTCTTCGAAACCACAATCTCGCGCAGCAGCCTTGGAAACTCGCGCCGTGTGAACAGGAGCGTTGTCATGAAGAAGCAACACACACGCTGGTTTCACCTTTTTTTTCTACTCAATAAGCAAGATTCCCTTTGAGTCCCAAAAAACTGTGGACATGAGTTTCCCGGCAGACGGAGTGACTTTGAACTTCTTCGGGGGGTCTGTTCCTTTTTTATGCCACTGCATGGACTCTTGTTTGCTTTCAAGGTCGTAGTGGTGGACCCATGTTTCGTCACCAGTAACAAGGGCCGTCTTCAATGCTCTCTCTGCCTCTCTTGAACTCACTCACTTTTGCACAGTTGATAAAGAAGGTGCGGAACCCTGGTAAGCAGCCACCATCTCTTCATGAACAGTTTCTTGACTTTTTCCTTGCTTAGTGAGAAATTTAATTACAGCGCGATGCTCAATTTTCACCATCATCGTCTCAGTTGCCATTATGATTCTGTTTAACTAGAGATAAAACGAAAAAAATAAGTCAATTTATATATACAACCACAGCTTCACCCCGATACCGAGAATATATTGAAAGCCCCCCGTAGATCCAGATAGAGCAGTGTTAGACGACGAGTTCTTCATGCTTGAAAAGCCCGAGGAGAAAGTGAACGCGATGGGACCTGTCTTTCAGAGAGTGTATACGGTCAACGAAGGTCGTTCTGGAAAACAGAGCCTTGTTGAATCACTTTCATCTCCGAAATGAGATCAGTCAATGCCGATCAGAGAATCCTGGTTTTACTAGATTCAATGACATAAACATGGCAAATAGTTCCGTCGCCAATGATGGAAGTCATATCCTCTTCCAAGTTGTTTTCAAGTCATTATAGAACAAGAAATCAGCTGGGATAGATGCTGTACCGAAAATTATGCTGAGCCATCTCCCCCCGGTTGCAATAGAAATGTTCATTACGCTGTGTAGCAATGCGCTAAATAGTGCACATTACCCGGCACATTGGAAGACAGCTATAGTGCAACCTATCCCAAAAGGGGACATAGATAGTAGTATCCCCACAAATCTCCGGTCGATAAGTTTCTTCTTCCTTGCATTAACAAGGCTTTTGAAAGACACAAAGTCACTCGAGCCCTGAAATGGTCGGTTGAGGGCAGAACTATAATTCCGGATAACCAATTTGGATTCCGGGAGGGGCATGATACCATACATGCCGCGTCGAAGCTGGTCTCCGACATACAATGGAATGCAAATAAGAATCAGCCTGTTTGATAGACTTGGAGAAGGCGTTCGACACCGTCTGGTTGGAGGGCCTCTTCTTCAAGTTGGTCAGTAAGTAAATCACTTCTATATATGATCTATGACATGACAACGGGTAGAAAGTTCGAGTGAAATGTTGCGGCGTGAAAAATGGTTTGCAACAAGGAGCTATTGGCTCTCCGATCTTATTCGCGGTATTCACTGCTTGTTCTAGGACGACTTCTTATGCGTTGTCCCAAAGGCTCGGAATCGAAGACTCTTCGGGCCGGAGCTGTGGTGTCAGTCCGCTCTACGTGACCTAGCCATCTTAAGCGTTGGATCCGAAGACGCTTAACTAGGTGCATGCCGCTGTACAGCCCTTACAGTTCGTGGTTGAATCTCCTTCACCAGACGCCATCAATACAAACAGGACCAAAGATCGCACGCAGAACTTTTCTCTCAAAAAGACCAAGAGCTTCTTCATCCGCTTTCAATAGCGTCCATGTCTCTGCGCCATAGAGCAGGACGGGGATGATTAGGGTGTTATATAAAGTCAACTTGGTGTTTCGAGAGATGGCTCTCTTACTCAATTGCCTCTTGAGCCCAAAGAAACAGCGATTGGCAAGAGTAATTCTGCGCTTGATCTCGGTACTGGTGTTATTGTCCCTGTTTACTGCAGAGCCAAGGTAGACGAAGTCCTTGACTACCTCAAAGTTTCTGCTGCCTATTATGACGCTCTGTCCGAGGCGTCGATGTTGTGCAGTGATGACAGCATGTACTTTGTTTTGCCCTGGCTAACTGCCAAACCCATTTTAGCCGCTTCCGCTTCAATGCTAGCAAAAGCCTCATTGACAGCTCGCTGTGTTCGTCCAATCACGTCAATGTCGTCCGCGTAGGCAAGCAGTTGAACGCACTTTTGGAAGATCGTGCCTCTGGTGTTGACATTTGAGTTTCGCACGATCTTCTCAAGTATGATGTTGAAGAAATCACATGACAGCGTGTCGCCTTGTCTAAAACCTTTTTTGACATTGAAGGTCTCGGTGAGTTCGTTACCGACTTTGATGGAGCAGCGAGAGTTCTCCATCGTCATCCTGCACAATCTGACGAGTTTGGCTGTAATGTCAAAACTAGACATGGCATTGTATAGCTCGTCTCTACGCACGCTGTCATATGCGGCCTTGAAATCGACGAATAGGTGGTGGGTGTCGATCTGCATCTCGTGGGTTTTTTCCAGGATCTGCCGCAGTGTGAAAATTTGGTCGATGGTGGACTTTCCCGGCCTGAAACCGCACTGATAAGGACCTATCAGGTTATTGACGAATGGTTTCAGGCGTTCACACAAGACGGCAGAGAGGATCTTGTACGCAATGTTAAGGAGACTGATCCCTCGATAGTTGGCGCAGTCAAAAGGGTCTCCTTTCTTGTGGACCGGACAGACGACTCTGAGATTCCACTCATCGGGTATGCTTTCCTCCGACCATATCTTACAGATGAGCTGGTGCATGCGCCCAACCAGATCATCTCCAGCTGCTTTAAACAGTTTCGCGGACAGCTCCAGTCCGCTCCAGCAGCTTTGTTCGACTTTAGTCTAGATATCGCTATCTTGACCTCGCCTAAGTCGGGGGGACGGAATTCTTGGTCATCCTCGTCCAAATTAAGTGGAATATTCTGCCTGACAGCGGAATTTGTGTCGCCATCGCCGTTTAGCAGTCTGCAGAAGTGATTTTTCCAAATTCTCAGCATCGACTGCGTTTCTACTACTAGTTGTCCATTTTCATCCCTGCAGGCTTCTGTCCGAGGTCTATACCCTCCGGATAACTGGTTCACCTTTTGGTAAAACTTTCGGACCTCCTTCCTGCCGTAACATCTCTCCATCACTTCGACCGCGCGCTTCTCGTGCTCTTTCTTTTTCCTTCTGAAAAGACGGTTCTCTTCCCTTCTCTTCTGCTCGTAGAGCTCACGAACAGCTCTCGTTGTTCGATGCAGAGTTGCCTTGTAGGCCTCCTGTTTGGCTGCATGTGCCTGCCTGCACTCGTCGTCAAACCATGGGTTCTTCTTTGGCGGTGTCGTAAAACCCAGCACATCAGTGGCAGCTTCTTTGATGGCTTCTTGACAACGTTTCCATTCCTGGTCTATTGTGGTTGTAGGCAGGGTCGAACTTTCGGAGAGTTTCAGGGAGACTCGGTCGGCAAAGTTCCTAACGATCGATTGCGATTGTAGCTTCCCAACGTCAAAACGAGGTGTCCTGTCTCGACTCCGTATTTCTCTCGATATCCTCATTCTTACCTTGGCTACAACAAGGAAATGATCCGAGTCAATATTGGCTCCTCGGAAAGTTCGGACATCGAGAATATTGGAGGAGTGTCTGACGTCAATCGCAATGTGATCAATCGGATAGGTTCCATGCCGCACTTATTTGTGTACACCGATGACCTTGTAGTGTACAGATCAGGTCCGAAGGTGGAAGTCATAAACATCTTATCGCAACGTGACTTCGACACAATTCAGCGATTTTGCGCCGACTGGAAGCTACTTTTTTACCTTTCAGCGAAACTCTTTTGTTCCGTACCCAGTTATACCGGGCTTCACGGGACACATGCCTAAACTGGTGTAAGTTCGGCATTGTTGACCCGCAGGGACGACCACTAACTGTGGAAAGTTAAGTTAGATATCTCGGCATATGGTTGGACCAGCACCTGTATTTTGAGAAAAGTATAAATATTGCTCTGACCAGACCTTCTCTGTGACAAGTGTAGGACTTAACTAAAAGAAAAAAATCTGTCGGTGCCATTTTTGCATACCATACTGTAGATCGGTGACCAGTTCTTATTCAGCCCTAAATCTTGTACATGAGTAAAGTACTCATGATGTGCTGTGCCATTCATGATCGTCTAATCTTCTCGCAACTATGGCAAACTGTTATATTCTTTGTTCAGTTCTCAGTATAAAAGTACGTACAAATTGTCAAGCGATCTCTTTTTGGAATAAACTGTCATACGAGCAAGACGAGAGTTTTATTTGGAGTTCTCCTACACAACAAGGTTGTTTCATAGCAGCCAACTTGACACCAGAGTGAAGGTAATCAACTACATGATCCTCATCCGGCCTATACGGGTTTATGGATTGTCGCCCTCCTCTGGAAATTGTCTGTATAATTAAAAAAGTCGAGGTAACATTATGTTTCCACATTTGATGTCATCTTTCATTTCGCCGATGTGCCCTCACTACAATCTCAGTCGGAAATGAAAAATGTTCTGAAGCTGTACAACACGTGTTCACATCTAACTAAAGGGTGGTTAAATTTGCCGATGTTGATTTTGAATAAAACACAAATTATTTAGGAAATTATTGTCATTTCTTTTTATTATGATAATTTAGTATGGTTCAATTATGGAACAAAATATCAGCCAAATGGCCACCGCGACCTCGGTGGCACACCTCCATCCGATGGTCCAAATTTCCCATGACGCTGAAGCATAATTCAGGTTCTATGCCGTAAATGTGCCGAATTATCTCATCCTTTAGCTTTTGAATTGTTGACGTACACCTTTTCTTTCAAATAACCCCAAAGACGGTGTCAAATCACATGATCTTGGCGGCCAATTGACATCGCCACCACGTGAGATAACACGGCCATTGAATTTGTCGCGCAAAGGAGCCACTTTTTCGTTAGCTGTGTGGCAAGTGGCACCGTCCTGTTGTGTGGTTTCAACAGGACGGTGCCACTTGCCATCGTCCACATAAAAAGTTCGTTATCATTTCACGATAGCGAACACCATTCACAGTAACTGCCTGACCGGCCTCATTTTGGAAAGAATACGGCCCGATGATGCCGCCAGCCCATAAACCGCACCAAACAGTCACTCTTTGTGGGTGCATTGGTTTTTCGACAATCACTCTTGGATTATTCGCCATTCGCCCAAATGCGGCAATTCTGCTTATTGACGAATCCACTGAGGTGAAAATGTGCCTCATCTCGAAAATTGATCACCCACTGTTGCCATTTCTTGCCACCATTCTGACCATTGACGACGCTTGAAATGGTCAAGAGGCTTTAGTTCTTGAGTAAATTGCACCTTGTTAGCGTGTAAATGCAAGTCTTTATGCATAATGTTCATCAACGACGAGCGTGAGAGGTGCAATTGTTGGGCACGACGACGGGTTGAGGTGGACGGCTCTTCAGCCACACTATCGCGAACAGCAGCAATATTTTCTGCAGTACGAGCTGTGCGAGCATGCACTGGTGTTTTCACATCTCCTACAGCCCCGGTTTGCTCAAATTTTTGCACGATTTTTCCGATTGTACGCACATTTGGACGATTAAATTGACCGAAAAAATCACGAAGGGCACGATATGCATTTTGACTTGAACGCCCATTTTCATAATGAGCCTGGATAACTTTAACGCGTTGCTCGATTGTGTATCTTCCCATGGTTCAAATTGAGTTAGTCTGAAATTGAGAAATGTCAAATGAAATGCAGAAAAAAACTTGACGTTTAGGTGTGGTTCACATTCAACATCGGCCCAAATTGAACCACCCTTTACAAGTGCATCAATCAAGCCGAGAAGTCAAAATGTCTGCCGCACTGCAAGTCTGCGGTTTGGTTGTTCACATAGACTGTCTGGCCCATCAACCACGGTTGTCAAACAAATCATCGCGACAAATTGTTGAGTGTGAACGCCGCTTAAGAAATATATCGAAATCCAGGCGGAATACAAATGTTATGAAACTCTGATTATTAAATTCACTTCATAATCCGTTACGAGTCCAACGATAATAAATAGAGATAAACCTTATTTTCAGTGAGTTCATATTATGATCCGACTCAATTTTTCGATTCACAGAGGAAGACAAAACAGAAACGAAAAAAAGGGATAAGTAAAGCGGGCTCCGTTCAAGGGACAGTGTGCGCTATCAATGGCAAGCAAAAAAAAAAACAAACATTATTTATGTAATTTTCAGAAAGGTCCGTCAGTTTGTTGTCAAATTTGTTAGAGGACTGTCAGTCGAGTGCCACATTTGTTGCGGAAGAAGGTTTATTTTAGTTTATTTCATTTTTTTAATAACCGGCCTTAAGCAATCCAAATGAAAGGTGATAATACTTTCACATCAACGTCCATCCATTTGCAAATTAAATAGCCTCACCGGAGGCAGGCGGAGTGCTACGTAGCCTAGCCAACTGGAAGAGGGAAAATGTCATGAGTAACTATTCTTGGAGTCTTCAAAGGATTTTTGGGGTAGAGTTGGGTATGTTAAAAACAAAGACAGCATATTTTTATTTTTTTTAAATGTATTTTCTTTACTGAACCAATTGTTTATAAATTTTTAGATAATGAAAGTACTTAACAAATCTTAAATTATAGAGTTGTATCTAACATGTGTTGCTTTACATTTCTCTAGATATTTTGTTGGATTACATCAACTTTTTGTTATACATTTTTGGATAAGTAAGAAATTGCAGGAAAGGGTTCACAAAAACCAGCTTGTTGTTTTTATTGTATACCTAACTTAGCTTCAAAATAACTTATACTAACTTAAAATAACTTAACCTATTTATACACAATTAAAAAGAATCCGGATTTTCGAGACTTAGCTCTCCCTCCTGGTATTGAGTGTTGTCGAACTTAAATGTGTTGCTGCCCGTTGCGGTTGCGGTTGTCTACAATTCTGCTCATCTCGAACAGGTTTCTGACGTGGCTTGTTGTGCCTAAGATGTCGCTTGGGTCAGGTCGTGTTGTAGCCAGCTCAGCTATTAAGCTAATCGGAATGTTCTCGAGGTTCTTGCAGAAGTTGCTGGTGAGTTGGAATATGCGTCTGTCGATTCGGTCTATCTCGGCACTGATGTAGAGGATGGATGACTTTACGTATTTGTAGGAATTTTGTTGGCGATGGATGTCGGTGATGGTCCTGAAGCATTTACGCTCGAAGAGTCGGAGTTTCTCCATTTGAGATGGTGTTAGGTGGAACCATACTGGACACGCGTATGTCAGTGATGGTCTTATGATCTGCTTGTACAGGATCTTCTTTATCTTGGTGGAAGAGTGTTGGGCATCCACATGACTTTCCTGCAGTAGCTGAGTTGAATCTTGGCCCTCTGGATGCGGTTGGTGATGTTCTTTCCGAAGGAGAAATTTCTAGTGAAAGTAACTCCTAGGTACTTCATCTCCTTGCCTGGTTGTACCGATTCGTTGCTGATCATTATGCGAACTCTTGTGTGGTGCTTCAGGGTGTTATTTGTGCATTGGTTGTTGGGGCCTTTGATTACCAGCACTTGGGTTTTCCTTTCGTTGGTTTCAGCATATATGACGGTGGGACATCATATCGCTTTGGAACAGCAACACGACAACACCGCCTTGACACGGAACAGCTGGTTTGCAAATCTATGGTGCACACCATTTTCTGCAAACGTAATCACTACGACCACTGTGTGCTGATGTGTGATCTGATGTGATCAATCTGAGATCTGCAGGTGTTCATAGAGGAACCCCACAAGTTGGTCACTTCGTTTGGAAACTAACATACAAGAAAGGACTAGGATCGGGAAGGCCTTTTCTGCCAGATATTGTTGAAAGAAAGGTTGTAAATGGGGACTACAACCCTGCATTGCTGGATATTCACCTCGGACTTTCAGTCTGGTGGACTGGACACACACTCAGCCATGTGCAACAACTAGCTTACATTTGTATCATATCAGCAGAGCGTTGACTTCCATCCGCTGCTCTTTTCATATTTTCTTATCCAACATATCTGGTAGACAAACACAGGCTTAAGACTCAAGACATTGCGAGTCATGATCGCACACATCGGCTACTCGACTACACTCAACGAATTCAAATTCCTTCCCAACACGACCGATCGGCTGGTACCACAAGCAATGTATATTCCAGCATCCTTTCCAGACTCGATTTGAAGACTGATAATTAGACACTGGACGAATCTCTGCGAATCTTGGCAGGCGGAGCGAAGAATGATGAGGGATGGGTGTAGATGTCCACACCGAGGATCTCAACATTGCTATATCCTTGCAACTACCCCCCTAATGGAGCGACTATCCATAAGAAAACGACCAATGTTCCGACAATAAGTTCACAATCAAGGCTCTGGACAATGGACTTTTTGTGTTTACTGTATTCTCGAAATAACCCAATCTTTAGCCACCATCTGTGGCCTCTTAGATGGTCGCAAGATTGCCATTCATGAGGTGGACAAGATGGAGACGGTCACTTGAATCACCTCGTCGTACATCCCTAAACAGGATATGGAGTGAATGTACATAATCCGGGTAAGCATGCGAACATGTCAGACAGGACAAAAAAATGGAGTTCTCCAGCAGAGATTCCACATGTTGATATTTGAGTACCAAATGAAGTTTACTCGGCCCAACTTGGAACATCGTAGAATAGAACAACTTGGAATTGGAGGATGACGTCGGGAACCTACGTCGTGCTTTGGCCTCATTCTTCAAATTTTGAACTCAACCACATTTTCAGCAGATGCTGCATGGATCACGAGAATGGGTGGGGTAGAACACATTACCTCCTACGTAGAAACTCACATTTATGGGCCCTACTTTTTCAGCCTATTTCCGGACTAAAAGCCAGTCCGCGATATATCACAATCTGTCTGTCTAGCCACTTTAACCCTAAATCAACCCTCTTGAATTCCTACCTGCAACCAGTCCTGTTAAAGCTGAATCTTGGCGATGTACATAATCATTTCGAAACAAGTTTAATAGTTGGCCTAGAACGTGATATTTACATTTTCAAATTGTCTAGAGACTCTTGCAGTTTTTTCGAATCGCCCTCTGCATGCTGGTGGAACGGAATCTCAAAATTGTCTACTAACCAATTAAGCCACAAACAAAGTCCTTGTCTGAGCACATTCTGTCTCTTACCGATCACAAGGCACATTGAACCCAATTCGCTCTTGACCTCATTAAACTACTCTCAGAGAAAAATACCACACCACACCAGTACCCACCGTCAGGCCAATCGATCCGGCTTCGGGTGCCGTCACAAAATCGATTAATCTGTTCCCTGACTGCCGACATATTCTCAATACGAGTCCGAGCAAACATCTCGTACGAATTCGCATGTAAATCTGCTTCATTTCCAGCCATGCCCGTGTCCTCTTTGTTTCTGAACTTTCACGTCCCTTTCTCGGAGGAACACAACACCAAGCAACAAAATTCAATTCGACAAGCAACAAAAAATTCACAATTTAAAGTCAACTAACTTCATTTGCAAACGGAAAGTTCCAATGACGTCCTCGTACCAACTCCTGGATCGCCTTCCAGCTCCACCCACTCCGGTCCCGGTCTGCGAAACAATCTCTTGGGCTACGTTTGAATCGAATCTATGCCCCGAATGCGGGATGATGGCGACTGCCCCACCGCCGCGCCGCCGCCTGGTTGTTATTTGCCTTGCGATATATTTTCGTCCTTTTGAGAAAACTTTTATTTTGCTTGTTTCCTTCGAAATTAATTTCAACTTGGAACGGGAACCGTTTCTTTCTCGTGGACTTCGTGTTCGGTTTATGTTCTGGTTCCGGCGTACACCTAGGCACCGCTATCGTCTTCGGCATTGGCTTTCCGTTGCCGTTCCCGTCTGCAAACTCAAAAAGTTGGCATTAGTGCTTAGCGTACAGGGGGGATGTGCTTCAGAGGGCGTACTCGCACGGGGGTGGAGGCAGAGACAAAACTCAAAACAAACGAGCAGACTCATGAGTATCCATGTGAATTCCCAACTCGCCATCTCCGTCCTCGGTCGTGGAAGCAAGTGCTTCGTAAGCAAAGTAAACATTTCAAATTTTTGATTGATTATCCCCGGAGGCCCCCGGGGATCCCGGTCTCTCTGTCAACCGGAGAGTCATAGTTTCGTGGGACAGAGTCAGTTCCTCGGTGTGGAATGTGTGAGTTATTTAGGCGCAAGGAATGGGGCCGGGCGGATGGCAATAGTTCCATCCTTTTTGGCAAGGAGTCGAGGAGCGTAATAAAAGTCAGCGGCATAACGCAGGCGGTGACTTATATCCCACCCGGAATCTGTTCCTGGCAAGGGGAAATATTTCGCCGATTACCGTGATGTATGAGGGAGTGAAGAAGACTTGGGATGTGGAGCGGCAGTGTGGGATTTATGGGCATAGATCCATCAAGGCTTGGATTTCGCAGACTGGACACGATGTCAAGATAAATATCGGCCAGATCGATGGTGCAGCATCGTCGGTGGGCAGATGTTTGTTGATTGGTGCCACCATTTTCGGGCCAAGGTATGGGATTGATGTGTCGACGATGTGTGTCTGGCTGGGCGATAATGACTCAACGGTGGGAAGGTGAGAGGCGTCCTCTGTCGTCGGCGCTGGAGAGCGATTTGATTGATGCGAAAATAAATGACAAAAGTATCTTGTCTGAGCTCGATTTATAGGAAGTCGCTGCGAAATATGTTATAACTGCGAAAATATATTCAGGAGACAGAACTCATTTGTGGAAAATTGCCACGACATGGGGAGAAAACCACAGTTTGTCCATTTTGCTGATGACTTGCCGGTGATTTGGGAAATGAATTTGACAAGGAACTTCATGTATTATCCGCAAGTTAACAAGGGGTATAATTATCTGATGATGTTCGCAGGTGGGAGTGGGTGGTATGGAGGTGGAGAACTATCGATAGCACATTACAATCGTTTACAAGCCATAGTTTGCACTATCGAAAATTATCGATCGTTTTTTAATTATTGGTCGTGTTTTTTTGAGATACTGAAACAGCTCAGTAAGTGACTTAGGTTTTATTTTTTTTAAGGGGTTGGTGCGTGTGACTATGTTTAATGTCAAAACGCTACTATCGCCCCCCATTTCGCGCAAATATAGAAGGTAGAAGGGAAGGGTAGGGGGCAGAACAATGATTGGAGCCAAAAAATGTGCAGACGATTCTGAGAATATCACTCCAAATCGCCGTCTTCTCTTTGAAAGAAACGCTCTTACAAGTGCATACTTTAGAAAAACTCTTTATTAATTTCTCTTAGGAGAAGTCGACCGTCCCGTCCGAAGCTTGAAGTAAAACTTATCAAATATCTATTACTTCTCATTCAGACAAGCTGCAGTTCGCGGAAATTGTTTACTCAGGTTTAGGTTTTCAACTAAATTGATGACTTAAGGTCTGTCAGACAGTTTGTCTGAAGTGTCGAATGAACACGGTTTCCTTCAGACTTCGGATTTGTAGAGTGTGGGAACGTAACTCGTGTGATTACCTTTTAATGGTTTTTAATTTAAAAATACTACTCTCCATTTAGCGCACACAAGGGAGATATATGGGAAGGGTAGGGGACCGTGCCGATGATTCTGATTATCACTCCAAATCGCCGTCAACTTCTGTTTGACGTCCTATGTGAAAAAATGCATAATTTTAAAATAAAAAAAAAACATGTTTTGATTTCCATTCCATTTATTTCAAATACTTTCCAAAAGCTGAATTACTTATTTTGGTTGTTTTTTTATTTTTGCTTATTTCATTTCTTGTCCTGTGTCAAATGATCGATACTACCCAGGATTGACAGACAACACGATTGCGCCTTTATTTTTCCAGTTTTTTTTATGTGACGTAGGCCGAGACTGCGTGATTTGACAGCTGACTGGATTTGATATTTATTTATATCAAATTAAAGTTTTCAGTTTTTTGTTAAATAAATTAAGTTTTTGAAATACATTCGTGCTCTAAAAAAATGCTGTTCCTTCCTATAACCCTCATTTTCAGCATGAGCTCAGTCATGTCATTTAAATTGGATCTTGGACATCCAAAGCTTAACCGTATCCATGATTTCGATTTCTGGAATCTGGATATGACGCTCTGATGTTCATAATATCGAACCAGTCATTGGTCTGAAAAGTAGTAAAAAATTTAGTGTATTAACTTTACAAGCAAATATTCTTAATAAATATTACAGTTGTAAATAATTTGGAGCATTCTTTCCAATTGTGATCACATAGGTGGCCTAAAGTTACAGCCCTTGTTGGAGCCTGTGCAATAGTGTGGGAGAACAATTTTGTTGCCATCTCAACCTTTTGCCTTTCGGCTTCAATAACATTAAGAGAGCCTGGAGTAATTTTATGTCTTATTGAGAGTTCTCCCGAAGATCAGGAAAGGAGCGATAAAATGATTTCCTTCCCTACTTTTTTTTTAAATTTATTAAAATCCCATGATCAGCATGAGTTGTTTCTCATGAGTTTTATTAAATGGGGAACATCAGAAAACACAAACTCCTAGACTGTAAGACGATTGTTAAATGAATTGCAATTCAGATATTCATTAGTGCTTGCCAAGGTTTCTCCATGGTTACTTCTAGATTCTTGTATAGTCCTCTGTTTCCTCCTCCGAGATCACTGACAATATCACCAACATTATACTCAGATTCTTTGACTTTGTCATGAATCTGGTGTAAAATGTTCGCTCTCATTTGACAATCATAGTCATAGCTGCTTCCATTCGGCACTAAGTCCTACAAGATTTAATAAAAAAATGAAGTTGACTGTGGAATCGTTCCCATCTTCAACTTGAATCCATTACTTTTGCAAAGTCATGTAATCAATTGTGATTAACTATTATGTGTAATAATCGAACAACGAACAACGAATATATTAACTTACCCATTTCAAACCGTTGGTTCCTTTCGGAGTCATCTGGAATAAAATGAGCAGAGCAGATCCGAGACGTATTTGAATTCAAATTGTCCTTCCTTCTGCAAAAGTGAATCCATTGCTTCCGCAAGATGTTGTCTTTTGGGAAGACATAAAACCGTTGATTCGGGTTTCCTTTGCTATTGTTTACATTGCACTTAAATGCTGCACACCTCATTTCGGAAAAACTTCTATTTAATGAATTTTTAATTTTGAATTTTTCGCGCCGAAATAACAACCCCTCTCATATAGAACTGAGTATCCGCTCGTCTCGGCCTACGTAACCAAAGAATTGACAGATAGGTGGCAAACATGGCCGATTTTCGTAAGGCCTAGTCTTGTGCACATCATTCTTGGATGTTACTAACTTTTTTTTTAACCTAACGTAACGCCTATTCTCGAGATTATTCAACACTCAACCTTGAGTTAAAGCTTCAGGTCGAATTATCTTGCAGTAGAAGTTTGAGTATATGTTGTTGTAACTTGGCGTTGAAACTTCCCTACTCAGCTATCTGAGTATCACAAAAAAACATGCCCACTATCGACAGTTCCCAATACTGATTTATGAAAGCAATAAATTGTCAACAATTTTCAAAAAACCGCAACATTTAAGGCTGAATCTAGACGGCGCGATGGTCTTTCAAAGGCGTTGCTACCCGTTGTATCGTTTTCTAGAATACTGTGTCAAAACGCTGTAGGCTCAGTTTTCCATATCGAAATGAACTCGCGCGTTTGTGTCCTCCTCAAATGTTGTGAAATACAATAAAATTGATAGAAAAGATGTAGTGCAGGTAATTGCACACAAACAACCGTCTCAGTTTGTCAAAAAATTCAAACTGATGTTGAAATAATTTTAAAAAAGAAGGCGTAAAGTGGGTGATGTTTAAAAAAATTATTTCACAAATATCAAAAAGCCCGACCTAGAAGAGATTAGCTCTACCTAGAATTTTGTGCTCGGGCTTCATCACGCGACCGCCCTATTCCGAGTACATTATTGGGGATATAAATATTATCGATGCCGGACAACTCAAAACCGAACTTTTAAATTCGACCCAGCTTACAGAAAACCTGAGCTATTTTGTGTGAAGACAACAGATAACGATTTATCCTTTATCTTAGGGAAGTAAAACAAGTGTAGACGCGTTAAGACACAACTGGGTCACCACCAAATCAACGACACATCAACCGATACACCGCGTGCACATATGCTTATGCTGGGTCAGTTACGCTCATGTCAGCTGTTATATCGACAATGCAACGTTAAGTGGGACATATTTGGGCATTTCATAATTATGTCTTTACAATTAAGTTATTTTGTAGTGTTAGAGTAAGCAAATTTATTGTGTAAAAGAAATGGAAGTGCAGTATTCATACCGATACTAACCCAACGTATTCAATTTGCAAGTGCTTGCTTCACCACTATCATAAGTTTATGTGCTTTGTCTTATAAAGGGTGATTTTTTAAAAGCTATAGGAAAGTTTTAATATACATATATAAAAATAAAATTCAGAAAAATGCATGAAATCTTTATTTGAATCGATAGTACGGTCCATTTAATGTTTGGAGATTATTTCATGCAAGCGTTGAACTTGACTGCGCCTCAAATGGTCCATCCGCTTAGTCCAATTTTGGCATACTCTTTCCAACATTTCGGCCGGTATCTCACGACGATCAATGTTGTCTTCCAATGTGTCAATTGAAGCGGGCTTGTCTGTAGAGACATGAGCCTTAACATAGCCCCACAAAAAATAGTCTAAAGGCGTTAAATCGCACGATCTAGGCGGCCAATTGACCGCTCCCGAACGAGAAATAAAATGTTCACCGAACTCGCCTCTCAATAAGTCCATTGTTGCGCGTGCTGTGTGGCATGTGGCACCGTCTTGTTGAAACCACATGCCATGCAAGTCAAGCTCTTGCATTTTGGGCAAAAAAAAGTTGGATATCATCTCACGGTAGCGCTCACCATTCACAGTTATGTGACGATTCGCATCATCTTTAAAGAAGTACGGTCCAATGATGCCACCAGCCCATAAACCGCAC
Source organism: Eristalis tenax (assembly GCA_905231855.2). NCBI lineage: Eukaryota > Metazoa > Arthropoda > Insecta > Diptera > Syrphidae > Eristalis > Eristalis tenax. Next base: position 59,011,361 of record HG993124.1, on the reverse strand, counting down.
CAAACTGTGACTTTTTCTGGATGCATTGGTAGCTCCTGCAATGCTTCTGGTTGATATTCACTCCAAAATCGACAATTCTGCTCATTTACGTACCCATTGAGCCAAAAATGAGCTTCGCCGATAAACACATGTGATGTCGCTAAAATTCAATAATTTGCAAGCGTTGTTCGTTTGTAAGACGATTCATGGTTAAATTATAGACCAAACTGAAGATGCTTGACAGTGAAACAAAACACGAAACGTGCGTCAGCTGTGTAAACCATTGTTGCCAAAAAGATAATAGCTAAAAAATCACTCTTTAGTAGGCAAACGGCCTGTATTCAAGAGATAAGAAATGATTTTGTCGGAATGTATTTAAAAAACTGATAGTGTGTAGACTTCCTTAGAGCAGCGGAGTTGTGTGTGAATAATCGTTAATTACTTGAGCGATGTTAACTCACAAAAAAATATGTATGGGGTGAGCAGCTGAGCGCAGGATGGATTCTGGAAGTTTATAGTCCGGAGAAGGTAATAAATAACACCTCGAGGTGACTATACGTTTTGAAAACTCAGCACAAAGTTACAATATGAAAAAAAGCCGATAATTCGAAGGCCTTCCAGCACATCAGTAATTACTACCGTTTGCTGAGGTCGTACAAGCTTTAAACTTACCAAAAAGATTCTCTAAATAACAGGCAATAAATTGAAAAATTTTAGGAAAAAATTAGAAGGATAGCGTTGCTACTTACTTCACACGGACACCATGAATTTGAGCCACATGATGCAACTAATTTTTTACATTTCTCTTTCTCAAAAATGTTTGCTGCTTGCGATGTCATACAGCGGTAAGTAGCGTTTCCATGTAATTTTTTGATGCGGAACGTTAATACCTGTCGTTTCAAACCATCATTTTTTTCATTCCGACGACATTGATTTTCGAATTAAGTTCGCAAAGTAACACACTGCACGCCTCTAGAAAAGTGCAGCCCGGGGCCTGTGTTCCCTCACTCTCCTCATCTAAGTGCCCATATAGGTCATGTGACCCAGTAACCTTAGGCGGTCGCCCAGTTCGTAGACGCCTAAATATGTTCATGTCACTGTACATTTCATCTTGCATATCCTCCACATGCCATCACCATCAAATGTCGCAAGTTGTGTGTGCTTTCTTGAGGACAGTGTACACTTCGTTTTCCACTTATTTACCGACGAACCAATTTTTTTCCGCTTCAGTGCGGACAAGCGCCTCATTAAGTGCTCGTTCTCGCAAGCTTATGCTTATGGTTTCAGCGTAGGTTGGGGTAGGGCTACTAGTGAATTCACCATTAACCCACGTTGGTCCATTGCGGTACCCACAGTCAGACTACTTCCACTGATTCACCACTCCAGTGACGTTGCCCTTAATTCGATCCCACCCGCAAATGACGGCTGGACAAGATTTGATTGTGTCGGCGTCTGAGTTGTATCCGATTTTCTCTAAACACGTCGTTGAAGAAATCTAATGAGCAGCCTTGTCTAAGATCTCGGTCCACTGACGTTAATGAAGCAATGAGAATCCTCCATCGTCATTCAGCACAATCAGAGGAGTTTGGTAGGGACTTGTGTTATATCACGTTTCTACGCACGTTGTCAGATGTAGTCTGGATCTGCCATAGTGCGAAGGTCTGAGTAAGGACTTTCCCTAGCCAAAATAAAACGGCGGAGAAGATTTTGTACGAGATTTTAAAGAGACTTGCCCGAAATAGGGGGCTGCCCGTTTTAGCTATCCTTTGAGACCCACATAATCTGCCGACCAACGTGAAAATTCCCTATACCATGAGATTCGTCAGCAAGAATGTGGGCTATTGCTTCTTGCTTATGACCGAATATTCGCATCGTGCTGCGAATTCCTGTTCATCACGACAGGGCTTCTGCAATCACCTTTGTTTGGTAAGAGAGTGCACTGAAGTTTCTTATGACCTCGGCCAACACCGCTTAAGCTCGTTAGAACGACCTTTTGCATAACTTGAACAGCTCCCAACCTCTCCTCGGTTATCATCTCATATAGCCGACATCCGAAGTACACTCCTCATTTAAGGACGGCAATTCTCCCGTATCACCCTCCCGTTTGAGGAGATGACCATGCCGGTCATCCTGACGGAAAATAGGAAGCATCGCCCCTGAGATAACATAAAAACGTCTTATCCCAGGCAAACTATCACCCGCCCTTCTTATCGTATAATCACTGTCTCATCCTCACATTCTCATCTTTCTTCTTACTGAGGGGGAATGGTCAAGCGCAAGTCCCCACTTCAAATGTCCGTCTTAAATCGCATTGCTAACTACTTGGAGGAGGTTCGTCCCCCACAAGGGCCATCCACCCGAATTCAGGTTCGGAATAAGGTACGGCAACGACGCGTACAAAAACAACTATTTTAATTGAATAATACATGACAGCGTCACGGAGCGGTCGAGCGAAGGTTCGTCCGCAATACAAATCCGGCCATAAGTCGTTTAGAGGACTCTCACAATTTGATTCAACTTGAGCCCATCAGACATCCCATCCCAATCGACAGAGCGCACAGACCTAATGATGTGACACAGGAGCAGGCGAGGGGACACTCCTCGGACCTCGGGCCGGCGCGCGTAGTCTCCACTTGAGGCTTATGTGAAATTAATAATCTCCTTGTCCTGGAGGATATACCAGCGGAAGTGTGCATACCACTGAGGAGATGGTCAACATGAGTGAGGGTGCGAATATACAATTTTCTCTCGGTGTACGTGCCCTCCTGGGTTAGTTAATGGCTAATGAAGATGGTCAGTCGCTTCTATTCCCCCCACCATAATCGTGACGGAAGCAGACTCAGCTTGGGGAAATGTTATATGGATTCGTTTATGTGTCCTGCAGAAGCGTTTAATAAAATTTATTAGAATCCAAGTAGAACCGGAATAGGCCCGACGAGCTCCCACTCCGGACTCGGAACGATTTGGTCGACATTCTGGCGTAGTTAAGCGCTATCATATTTTGACATCGCCATTTCGTTTGCAAATGGGATTTGCCCTCTGGGAAATAAAGTTGATTCTGATCACCGCCAGTAAATCGCTTTCTAGAAGGGGCGCCGCCGACGCCGCCCAGCCACCCAGCCACCCAGTCACCCAGCCACGCAGCCACCCGTCACGTCACCAAGCGGAGGGTAATTCTATGATTTCTTCTGACTTTGAGTGCTTGGCTGGCAGAGGTGGTCGGAAGGGACGCTCCGGACCGGGTTGTGTCTTTCGTCTGAGTGAAATTAATTTGTCGCCTCTTAATTACGATTGAAGGTCACTGTTAGCACTGGGCTGTTGGGTAAATGATTGGGTTGAGTGATCTTGGAATATTGCTGGGTTCCATTTCTGCGCAAGAAGACACCCTGGCGTGGGTGGATGTACATTTGATTAAGTGAAACTTTGACTTATTGAAGAACCAAGCTAGACACACGTACCATCCAGACCTAGAGGATTTGCGGAGATGAAAATTTCAAAGCTGAGTGCCTGGATGGTGCTGATGTTTTCCAATGAACGGTGAGCGGGGGATGGTATGCTTGTGGGGAGAAGTTTCCCTTTGCCGAGATAACTATCATCGCAATAAATTCAATGCTTTTAAGGGTAACTTCCATCGAAACGCTTCGATTTGCGTGAATTCTGTCTCCACGTCAATGGCAGACTATCAAACAGTTGAAACCCATGAACGTGTTATTGTTGTTGCACAACTGATTGGGCTGACTGGGGATCGAAGAGCTTTTTGGACCCGGTAGGCGGCACACGTGGAGTCCGAGAAAGTGGGCTCCTTCTTTGAGGGCTTCTCCGGAGAGATGCTGTCTGGCATGACATGGGATTTGAAACGTTATTCTCGCATTTGCAGTTAATCTCAATTATCCGGAATCAATCTGGGAGTAGCGCCATCGAAGTGGTTATGCATACATGACCATGGCTTGTGGATGGCAATGTTCGATATGAAGAGGTTAAGGGGCGTTAGACTGGTCCAATACAACGAGATGGTAGATCACCTAATCCTCCGGTGTTGTAATTTTGTGGTGGCTGTACCGAAAGCAGTGTGGGAGGGCGAAAAGTGCAACCGACGGGGCATACCAAAAAGCGCTTCAATGGAAAACAAGAGCAAGGGTACAGGTCTAGAAGAGAAAATGAATCTCCCAGCTCAAGGATTTTTTTTTTTCTGAGATTTTTTAACACTACACACTCAGACTCAAAAACCGGTCCATTGTACTGCCAGACAGCAATCTACTTTTGCTGTAGTTTCTGAAGGAAGACCAGCAGGCCAGGAGGCGCTTTTGTGATGAGGAGCCTACGTCATCAGCTCTCACCACTTCAGCACCGTAAACCTGCCACCTGATCCGAGCAAAGGCCGGACAGTGACAGAGAAAGTAATCTGCAGTGTCGACGTCTTCTCCAAAGGCGTCGCAGAGGGTTTCGTCGCTTGGGCCAAGCACACTTAGATGTTTGGCGAAGGTGTAGTGTCCCGTTTGTACGGCTGTCAGTCGTCTGCAGTCTTTTCTGCCAAGGGATAACGAGAATGCCGCTGATTTCTTACAGACGTTTGAGAGCATGGTCTGTCTGCATCCTGGAGGGACCTCTGACAGTGTTCTCGAGAGGCCCAACCATCGATGGAACCTCTAACCAAGGACGCCGGTAGACCTAGTACACGTCCTGCGAATGTCTGCTCTGATCCTTGTCTAGCAAGTTTGTCATCGATCTCATTTCCAGCGATCCCGTGGTGACCCAAGACCCAGACAAGTCTTAGTGAATTATGTCAGCCGATCAGAGAGGATTTGCATTCCTGAACTGTCCTGGAAGTGGTTAAAGGGTTGTGCAAGGTCGTAAGTACAGCTTGGCTGTCACTACAGACACAGACACTTTTCCCTTTCTACCCGTTCTTCACAACATAGTTCGTGGCTATTTGGATCGCATAGGTTTCCACTTGGAAAACCGACGCAAATTTACGTAATGAGGTATACAGTCTAATGTTGTCGCTCTCGACGAAGGCGCCAGCGCCAGATCCCTCACTTGTTTTGGAGCCACGCGTAAAGATTCGACTACATATCTTTCCTGGCTCAGATTCTGGCCAGAACCAGTCCTGAGTGAGGGGAAAGTCGACTTTGTATGTGCGCCGCAAATGAAATACTGTTGTCCGTGCTTCAACATCCATAAGACTGACATGGTCCTCGAAGCCCCAGTGCGTGTCATACCAAAGACCACTTCTTTTAAGACGGAAGATGGCCTTGAGAGTGCATCCCATGATGTGAATATCGAGGGGGAAGATTCAGCAGTGGATCAAGAGCAGATCCAGGCGTACCAGGGAAAGCCCCTATGCAGCCGCGACAGACCGTTCTTTGAAGCGCAGTGAAAGCAGCAGTGACATATTTACGTTTAAGCTTATTCCGCAAAACGACCGATGCATAGGAAAGAAGGGCCTCATCATAGCCGTATAGATCCAGATGGATCTTTTTGGTGATAGACCCAGGCTTACCGAGAATCCCCTTACACTCCCAGAAAACTTACAGCGCCTTGGCAAAACGCGCATATTACAAATTTGTATACGTATGACAGTTGAGGATGTCAAATTCCTTAATTCGTGTTCACATAGACCTGAGAAGCGCAGCAATATCAGACAGAGAGGGCGCGAGAGGTCCCATGAGTTGGAGGGAGAAAAGTGGGCTTCGTCAGAACAAACAAATCGGGTGTACACATACATTTCTAGCCATATTTTACTTGCTGTTTTATTCGTTTTTTTATTTGAAACTATCGTTGCTCGAAATTCAATCATATCAGCATCAATCGACTGTCGACAAAAGTCGATTGTTGGTCGCCAATCGACACAAACAATATCTGTACAGAACCGTATTCGCCTGTGTTGGATACCAGGCCATAGAGACATTATGGGAAACTGCCACCACACTGCCAGAGGACTGAACCTTCTGTACATAGGTACTCCCTTAGCTTTCTTTAAGTTACAACTAAATAATCAAAGCAAACTAAAAGTCACTGTCAGATGGAATACAGGCAAAATCTGGCAAATTACCAGACAACTCTGACCAGGTCTTGTCCCTAAAAGATCTGATAGTTTGATCTTGTCAAAAATATCCATAATCAGTACTGATTTAAAGCGATTTCAAAATCTTTTTGAACGGAAAATTATTTTTACAATTGAGATTACAACTCGACTTACAAACTAAAGGTTAGGGTGTTGGCTCAACAATAGGGGCCCAGCTGATGTACTTTGCTCAATTTAATGTTTATTATTATTGTCGGTTTATTGTTTATTTTTTATGTCCTACAATGGCTGGTGCTTACATCGGGTTGTTCAAGTCCGTGTGTGCATGAAACCGGACATTGCATGTTAGGACTACACGCGATAAGACTAGGAGTATTTTCCAACGATTTCTCCAGAGCAAGACGAGGAAAGTGTACAACACCTTCTCTGCAGTTATTCTGCACTCGCCGCCACTAGCAAAGCCACTCTAGGCTCCAACTTCTTTGATAACCTAAGCGATTTGAGAGAAACACAAATCAAATCGCTTCTAGAATTCGCTGATAAATCTGGCTGGCTGTCGTAAATATGACGCCGGCCTAAGCCCTCTGACAGTACAACGGGCCTACTTTGCCCCAAGCGCATCCAAGCCACTTACTACCTACCTACCTAAGAGGGTGAACTGAAGGCCTATTCCTGATATACCTGTCTTCGATCACGTCTAGAGTTGCAAGCCCTTTTGAACACACATCCACTAGGCACGAACCGACAGACAGTACGTAGATGTTAGAGTCATTGCGAGCATCAAGCAGAGGGTCAACTAGCATGCACCATAGCAGAATAGAGAGGACACCGCCTTGCGGGCAGCCCCTATTTATCCCGCCCTTACATATTGGCCACTTACATATAGTTCTATTCATAAGCATGGCTTTGATCCACAACACCAAAGATTCATCAGCACCGTGTTCTCGGGCCGAGTTACACAAGCCATCAAAAGTCTCATTGACAAACGCACCCTCTTTATCGATGAATATATCGATTAGGGAGAGAGGTTCGATACCTAAACCGTACCCAATTAGTTTTCCTGTAATTCCTCCTCTTCAGCAAGGTTATGGCTTTGCGTTCAATTCGGAATTCCATCTACCTATGGTCTGACGATGAAATTAAAGAGTCTAAGCACAAGCAAAAAATAAGCGCATTTTATAAAAAGGTCAGAAGTCTGGCCCCAGACTTTAGAAAAGGCACCCAGGCTTATCGAAATTGTGAGGGTAACCTAGTAAAGCAGCACTTCCAACAGCCACTTAACCGGCCTGACCAGGAGAGAAAGGGAATCAAGAAATCTCGGCTCCTGTCGATGAAGTAGTCCACCTAGCTTTGAAGAAGTCGGCACAGCCTTTAAAAGGCTGAGGAACAACAAAGCCGCAGGCTCCGATGGCTTACCATCAGAGCTCTTCAAGGCCAATGTTGTGGTAGGGAATCATATCATCTGCAGAATTTGACAAGACAATCAGCTCCATATGCCCCATCCGCAAAAAAGGCGATCTTACCTCATGCAACAGCAGTAGAGGTATATCCCTGCTCAGCGTCGCCTACTAGATCCTGTCCAGCGTACTATGTGAACGTAGGCAGCCGTTTCACTTGGCACATACAAACGCGGCTTTCGCCCCGACAAATCGGCAAATCTTGGAGAAGACCAGCGTATCAAAGCGATATGCACTACGTCTCACGCCGCGTAGGACAGCATTCATCGCAAGGAGCTATGCGATGGCCGAATTCAGGATCCTGGAAAACCGATCCGGTTGCGTTGCACATACGCGTAGACCGTGTAGTTCGGTTCGAAAGCGGATTTCGACAAGAGAGAGGCGGTGTCATGTGATTGCTTCAAACTGGTACTGGAGAAGATAGTGCGGCGGTCAGCTGTGAACACGGAAGGCACTATATTCTTCAAGTCAGTTACGGTACGCAGGTGACATCGACATCGTCACTCGTTCAGAACCGCAGCTTTCACATTTTCTACAAGTCAGTTGCGTTACGCAGGTGACATGAACATCGTCACTCGTTCAGAACGGCAGCTTTCACGCCGATTGAAGAAAAGGCGAAGCGAGCTAGTCTCAAGGTCTCAACGAAATATTATGCTGGGGAGCAAGAAACGATCCGCCGAAACATCACAATCGGCAGCTACAATTTTGAGGTAGTGCAGGAGGAGTTTGTCTACCTCGGGGCAACCGTGAACTCCACGAATGACAGCATAGTGGACGTCGAACCGCCCTTGGCAACGGAAGTCGAAACAACTCCCGCCTCGAAGGCCCAGGAACATGTTCTAAAAAAAAGCCGTGAGCCGAGAACTGGACGCCAAGCAAACCTGCAGAGCTGGCTCTTGGTGGCTTCAGGCCCAGGATCATGTTCTTAAATAAAGCCGAGAGCCGAGAGCTGGACGCTTAGCAAACCTGCAGAGGTGGTGGCTTCAGGCCCAAGATCATGTTCTTAAATAAAGCCGAGAGCCGAGAGCTGGACGCTTAGCAAACCTGCAGAGCTGACTCTTGGTGGCTTCAAAAGAAAAATTCTTCGTCGGCTATATGTTCCGTTTGCGAAGAAGGCGAATGGATGAGAAGACACAACAGCGAACTCTACGGCTGTGGATGTAGTCCGGAAAGCAAAAAACCATCGACTACACTGGCTCTCACACATCAAGCTAATGGACCCCAACGGTTTGAGAAGGAGAGGAAGGCTGATCAAGTTATCGCGGATGAATGGCAGCTTGGTCTTGATGATTGGAAGCAGAGTGACCAGGACTGACAGCCGTGGAAGGCGGCAATTGCTCAACCCCGGAAAAGTAGGTAAAGTATGTTATGTGGGAGGACTACCCCACATCATTTTTATTTTTCCCCATCACTCTCCTCTGGTCATGTCCGTTGAGCAGCTACAACTCGCTGGGGGTCAGGTACAAGATTACCCTCGTAATTTTGAGGCGTCTGGGGCGTTCCCTGATGTCGGTATCATCTTGAGACACTCAAACACAAGTAGTAATTACTTCCAAACACTCATGCAGAATGATGGAGCGTGTGCCTTCCAAACCAAGGGTCATACATTGGTAAGAGGTTCAGGGCAACCTACTTTCAGTGTCCAGTCCCGTGCCCATTCCTCTGAGGGATTTGCGCGAACATACATAATCGCATATTCGGTCGTACAAACAAATTTCAGGACACCCCGGTTGGTTTTCTTTTTCTCGGTCGTCAGTTACGATGCCATGACCGACACGTTTTGCTCGTAATTGATTTCGCGAATGGAAATTTTCTGGGTACTTACCTCAAATATTGCGCGTATATCCGAATGAGTGCCGCTTAAAGTCGTCCGCAAAGCTGCAATGGGGGTGTTATCAAAATCCATCCATAAGCCAGTGGAGGAGCCCAACCAGCCCAAGGTCGGTGTTCCTCGTCATCGTGTCATCCCGACATAAAATTGAATAAAAGTTTACGAGAAAATCCATAAAAAAACGAAAATAATGCTCCTCTAATGCATTTTCAATTGCAAAGCGCGTCCCTTCGACGTACAGTGACACCGAGTGAGAAGGAACCTTTCAAATCAATTTCATTTTAATCCTTCAAAGCTCTCAAACAGACGAAAAAAAAGGAAGGAGATGGAACAGAAAATAAAACGAAAATAATAGAAAGGACAATTTTCCAATTCCGCCGCACCACTTTGGCACACAGCGCCAGCCCACCCCCACACAAGGAGAGCGTGTGTCTCGCGGATGGCTGGCTGCACGTATGCGACTAGGACTCCTCTCTGCACTTGTGTATGGTCCCGTTGATTTCGCTAAATTTATCACCGACGATGCATGAAATATATTAAAGTGTCCCTTTACCAATGAAACCGGAGCCAGTAGTTGCTAGTTCGTTGCCTTGCCAATAATCGACGAAACTTCTCTGAGAGGGTGAGTGGAATGCATGCGGTCCTGTGCCCTATGTGTGCCCGCAGAAGTGAAGGACTATTTATGGAAATATCGAAGCGGAACTCACCATTCGTCATTCGATGACGAACACGAATCTGGAACACGTCAACATTTACGCTCAACGAGTCCGCATCCAAATCTCTCCATTAGGTCCTTTTCTGTGTTTTTTCCTCCTTTTGGCTTTGTTGTCGGACGAAAAATATTTTTCCATATGCACGCCCACCCCTCGTAGCCCGAAGCTTTGTTGCCGCCATCGTTCTCCAGTCAACGAGGGGTTACCTTAATACATATACATATACACGTATATAGACGTCCGCCACGTCACGCCACACCAGCGAACGTACAGATCCAGTCCGTATTCACCGTCGCTGGTGCCCAGATCCATTTAGCGCTGGATTCCGGAGGAAAAGTTTGCATAAAACTTCGCGCAGGATATTTATGGAGTGCGATGAATAAAATTCGTTCAATTGGAGACAAAAAAGTTAGTTGCACTTGTTCCGCACGTTTTATGCTGATCCATGGCGGGTGGGTGTTGGCATTTTCCTTTGTCCGTGCTCCGTGCTTCTTGTGGAGGCAACAACACCGCCGGCGGCGGATTGAAAGGTGGCGGCAAGCTTAAAATTACAACTGGGGAATTGCAAACAAGCAGTAAGTTGCGATGCACACCCTCTAATAGATGGGACACTCTATCTCTCATCCCACCCCCACTTCCAGTCACAGTCACCCCCGCCCGTGCTCCGTCTGTCGCTGAGTGGGTGTGGGCGGCTGGGTGGCTTTTGTCGATGCTTGTTCCTGCATAAATCACAGTTCACCGTTTGATTTGTGGAGATTGTCGTGATGAAATTTTCCACCCCATCCGCACACGACCATCCTCGGGCGGATGTCGGAAAAATATTGAAAAAAAAGCGGAAAATGTGACTCTCTCTCTCTCTCTCTATTCAGTCCTGGTGTACGATTCTGTGCATCGCGGATGGTAGGTGAGGGCACACACTCTTGTCCATTTGTGAAATTAAACTTTTCAGCTTCGTCTATGAATGCTTGTGTGTGCGAGAATGTGTGGACCGGGACCGGGTGTGTGCGTCCTTGTTTTGGGAGATTTCAGTTTTCAATGATGATGAAGAGAGGAGATAGGAAATTAATAAAGCGCTCCACTTGGTAAATTCAAATGGATTTTAATGTGGCGTCCAGTTACGATTGGCTGCGTCGGTAAAGTTTGTTTAGAATCGTCCAGAGGCACCCAGCCTCTGCCTGTCTGCTTGCATGCGTGTGTACATTTGCGAGGACATCACGATATCAGGTCAGTAAGGATTATTGAAATTTAAGCGAACTGCAGCTCGGACTAAGGCACATTTTGGAGGTTTTTCGGAAATATTTGCGAATGGATTCAGTGAACGGTAGCTGGAGAAAATTGCTGCTGATTAGCAATTAGAATCGGACGACAGAAATGTATATGTATTAATGAATTCATCCTTTGCTCTGGGGGCTCTTTGACTGTGGCTCACTCGTTCGCTCAGGCGATCGTTGGTTTTCTGACAATCGCTGATGGGCTGCAGTTTCATGCGGTTGCGGGTATGAATAATGATGCGGGTCTAGTCCAGTCGCTTCTGGTCGTCACGCAAGGAGGAACACTATCTAGGGCAGACTTCGGGCGTCTATTCGAGAAGCTCGTTTCGATTGTTGCCCTTAGGCAGAAATAATATCCTGCACCTATGGGATTACTGTGGACAGTGCACGGCGCGAATTGGTGGAGGAATAAAGTGAGAGGAGGTACCTCTGGGTACACTGGTGTTAACCGGTGTTCCGACAGATCTACAACGACATTGTTGCATTTTCGCATCCACCACATCTACTGAGCACACAATTTGTAATTCTTCCATTTTATGCCATTTGGTGTTTTGTTTTGAAACCCCTCTCAAAACCCAATTTCAAAGCAAATTTTGTGCAAAAAATTATCAAGAAGTTTTATTAGTAGCGACTGTGTTTCAAAATCTGAACACATGCGATTAAGGAGCTACTAGGGCACATACTCTGCACAAACGTGTCGTTGCAGGCCAATGCTGTGCACATGTCTGCGCCAACCGTCTGTGGCGTGTATTCATATCGCGCGAATTCAAATTTGTTTTGTATTTTGCTTGTCTGTCGCACAAACCTGCGGGAAAATTCATATGAATCCGTGAATAAAAACACGGATAGACAATTTTGGATCGAGTTTTTGGAAATTTATTATAGTTGCAGCACTCCCTGGTCCAAATTATTATTTTTTTTATTGTCAAAGCATTGCTTATAGAGCCACATGAAGTGTCTGTCCGACCCGCCGACCACAACGAAACGACACAAACTAATGTCTGTGCAGTTTGTCTGCACCGTGTGTGGCGAAAGGGTGTATGCACAGACTTAAGTTTTGCAGCGACGTGTCTGTGTCGTGTTTGGGCCCTATTAGGAAGCATTCTGCTTATGAAACCGTTTACGTGGAATGTGAAATTTCTTAGATATTGAGTATGTAAACGAGATCAACCAGACTTTTTTCCAAAACTTACACTCACGTTGTTCGGGGTCTACTACACTTGTAGGAGTTTTAATAAGATCGAGTCATATAAAGGGTGATTTTTTAGCTATTGTCTTCTTGGCAACACTGGTTTAAACAGCTGACGCACGTTTCGTGTTTTGTTTCACTGTCAAACATCTTCAGTTTGGTCGATAATTTAACCATGAATCGTCTTACAAACGAACAACGCTTGCAAATTATTGAATTTTATTATCAAAATGCGTGCTCTGTTAAGAAAGTTCATCGCGCGCTTCTTCCATTTTATGGTCAGTTTAGACGAAGCTCATTTTTGGCTCAATGGGTACGTAAATAAGCAGAATTGTCGATTTTGGATTAAATATCAGCCAGAAGCATTGCAAGAGCTACCAATGCATCCAGAAAAAGTCACAGTTTGGTGCGGTTTATGTGCTGGTGGCATAATTGGACCGTACTTCTTCAAAGATGATGCCAATCGTAACGCAACTGTGAATGGTGAGCGCTACCGTGAGATGATATCCAACTTTTTTTTGCCCAAAATGCAAGAGCTTGACTTGCATGGCATGTGGTTTCAACAAGACGGTGCCACATGCCACACAGCACGCGCAACAATGGACTTATTGAGAGGCGAGTTCGGTGCACATTTTATTTCACGTTCGGGAGCGGTCAATTGGCCGCCTAGATCGTGCGATTTAACGCCTTTAGACAATTGTTTGTGGGGCTATGTTAAAGCCCATGTCTAAACAGACAAGCCCGCTTCAATTGACATTGAAAGACAACATTGAAGCATTTATGCGTGAGATACCGGCCGAAATGAGTGAGAAAAGAGTATGCCAAAATTGGACTAAGCGGATGGACCATTCGAGGCGCAGTCAAGGTCAACATTTGCATGAAATAATCTTCAAACATTAAAATATATGGACCGTACAAATAAAGATTTCATGCATTTTTCTGAATTTGATGTGTTTTTTTTTTGAAAAACTTTCCTATAGCTTTTAAAAAATCACCCTTTACTTCCGGCAGCAATAGAACAAGAAAATACCAAAATTGACCAGTGACTGCAAGGGGTTCCCCGAGTGCGAACATTTAAAAACAAAAGCTTATTTGCGCAAAAAAAGGAGTCAAATGAAATTAAGGTCTTTTTTTATAATTGCGCGTGCACAAGGGTCCGGGTTCAAGACACAGCACGGGCCGAAGATGTAGAGGGAGAAAGGGAGAGGAGGTACCCACGCACATTTTAAATATCTGCGGATTGTATTCTGGGGGAAATATTGGGCTGGTAAGAGCATTCCATATTCGCGTCATGCGGCTAATGAACGAGTCTCTAAATTAAACTGTCCATCCGAAAGTAGGCTTTATGGTGAGCATTCTTGGCGAGACGGGTATTGCAGGTGAATTCATAGAGAGGAGGAATGCAGTTGGCAAGCTCACTTGAGCATGGTTTGTTAAAATAGCGATAAAATGCGGATAAAGACGAGACGTTACGTCGATGTTCGAGCGAGTCTAATGACTCTGCACTATTGTTGTCTCCTATAAGTTTTATGGCTCGCTTTTGGATTCTATCTAGTAGGTGCAGTGTGGTTTTGGGGGCACCAAGCCAGACATGAGCGTTGTACTCAAGTTTGGGGCGTATATACGCCTTATAAATCAGAAGGGGTATAGTATTTCTTGCATCGATTGAGGAAACCTAAGCATTTCGCAGCATTTTTGGCGACCTCAAATATGTGATCGTTCCAAATAAGGACATACCAAGGATGGAAAGCTTTCCGGTTCCATCGACACGGGTGCCATTCATGGATAATGGCTGATTAACAAGGGTTCGCTTGAGTGACAGCGGCCAGCATTGAGTTTTTGAAGCATTGAATTCCACTCGATTGTTCTTTCCCCAGTTAATCATGCTGTCAAGATCGGAATTCAATGTGCTTAGCATAAGCTGCCGTTCCAGTTCTACGGCCGAATGGCGGGGTCGTGTGTCTTGGAACGAGTATGAAAAGCTGAGGGTGCTGTCATCATCGAAGGAATAGATTGGATTCGAAGTAACAGACAAGAGATGATTTGTATGATAAAAATGAGAAAGAGTATCGGAGACAGAATAGAGCCTTGGGGAACACCAGCATTTATTTGGTGGACATAAGACTTGAACCCTTGAAAGGTAATTTCTAATCCATTGAAGAAGAGATTCATCGACACCATAGGCACGCATTTTCGACAGGAGAGCTTGATGCCAAACTCTGTCAAATGCCTTAGAAATATCAAGCGCAACGATCTTGCTTTCGCCTGCATTGTGCAAAGATTGGTTCCACTTTTCGGTGAGATAAGCTGTCAATTCACCAGTGAACCTGTTGCTGCGGAAACCATACTAATTCAAGATGTTTCATAAGCTGAGGATTTATCAGCGTCTCCATGACCTTAGAAAGAAGGGACGTAAGTGACGAAGATTCGCCCTTTTTAGGGGCGGGCTGGACAAATGCTGTTTTCCATCTGCTCGGAAAGAGACCTGAAGAGTAGGATAGAAGAAAAAGCTTACGCTGTGGTTTTGCCAGCGCAGAAGAATAGGAGGAATACCATCCGGGCCAGCGGCATTGGGTACATCAATGCAAGCACATTACACTTCTGTTTCTACGCATGGTGAATACATTAGCAACGCATAGCATATACGTGGTCTATGGTCCAATTAGTAGCTGCCCCGAAAATAGCGGGGAAAGCAAATAGTGCGGACCGATGCAGAGGTGGTGCGATTACCGAGTTTCCCGATTAGAAGGCCTTAATGCATAAATAAAGGCCAATGTTAATGAAAACGTTGAAGTCTTTAAAAATCTATTCAACTCACTATAAACTATTTCGTTCCCGTTGTAACTAAGCGTGCTAGGTCTAATTCATGCCCCTGGTGTAGAACGAAACTTACTGAGGGTGATCTGGATAAGTGTAGGCAAGTATAGCAAAAGTGAAGTGTAGTCCAAGCAACATGAATGTCTTGACGCTGATTCCAACGAGTCAGGTAAGATGGGAGACTCCAGTTTCAGCATATGGCCTTTCTTTTAAATAGTCACCTCCATCGTGTGAAGTACCGACTTTGATGAGCCGCTAACGTGGACCCTTTAACAGATCTACACGGAAGACGCTGTCAAATCCAGTTGAGTTCACAGATTTGAAGTCGTTCAACCACCATCGTGTGAAGTACCGTCTTTGCAGGTACTGTAGATAATAGCCACCCGGGAAGTGGTAAGAGCCGCAACGAAAGAAGATCTAAGCGCTGTCAAATCCAGTTGAAGTTGTTCATGCGCTAACGCCAGGGATTCCATGTGGAATTATATGAGGCTGCCTCTAAACTTCCTCGGCAGTGAGTCTCAAAAGAGAGGCCTTCCGCGCTCCACGAAGTTCATGAACCGTCGGCGACTGAGTGTGTCTGAGAAGGGTGCAACCTCCGCAGTCCCATACTTTGAGGGAGGGTATAAATTCAGATATTTTTGAAACCACTTTTATAGTTATTAGAGGGCTTTAATTTCACAGCCTCTAGCGAACCGTTGTTATCAGCTCTTCAGATCCTGGTATCACCGAGCCCAGGGGAGTAAAAGGCAATGTAAGCTTTTCGATACAGACCCTGTTGAGTGCATCCCAGAGCCTATCCTCTTTTACTGGGGAGCTGGGGAGTAAATGACAATGTAAACCGTTCGATACCGACTCTGTTGAGTGCATCCCAGAGCCTCTGTTACTGTTGAGCTGGGGAGTAAATGACAATGTAAGCCGTTCGATACCGACCCTGTTGAGTGCATCCCAGAGCCTATCCTCTGTTACTGGAGAGCTGGGGAGTAAATGGCAATGTAAGCCGTTCGATACCGACTCTGTTGAGTGCATCCCAGAGCCTGTCCTCTGTTACTGGGGAGCTGGGGAGTAAATGACAATGTAAGCCGTTCGATACCGACCCTGTTGAGTGCATCCCAGAGCCTATCCTCTGTTACTGGGGAGCTGGGGAGTAAATGGCAATGTAAGCCGTTCGATACCGACCCTGTTGAGTGCCGGCTTTCGGCTCCGTGTCATGACTTCAGACGGTAGCTCATGCAGTTTGGGTATATAGAGACGATTCTTCAAGAGTTCATCCGCATAAGCTGTCACAATTAAGAACCAGATTGCCTGTGAAGTGATTCCATTTCTAAGTATTCTTAGAACACAATCCACTAGCACAGTCACAACCTTTGGCGTCCCTTGTTATTGAGAGCCTCATAATAATGGATCACAGTCTCTGACAAAAAACCAGTCATCATTTTGAATAAAATTGATGTGCACAGAAGTCTCTGCCCTGTGAACTATCAACGCCATCACACATCACGACAAGCAACCCCAGAAGGGGATGACCTACTCCAACCCATAAAATATCAAGTCCACAGAGACAGCCGAAGAAAGCACTGCGTGACCAGCAGTAAATGTCTGAAAAATGTCTGCTAATGGATGAGATATCCGCCTTTAGGAGGTAATCAATTTTATTATGCTGATTTCTGAAACCCCCACCCGTCCGCCCCGTTCTAGGGCAGCACACGACAGAGCATTGCACCGTGCACACATTACCCGCAGACACATTGCATAAATTTCAATTCATTGCAGATTTTTACATACCTCCTCGGTGCTGTGGGACCAGGCGACTACGTCCGGACGGGTCTCGACTGCCCCCGACCCGCCCCACCATTCATGAAAGACGATGACCCAAAGGGCTCACTTATCAGCTTATGCGTGGTCCAGCGGAACGGAATGGATTCGCATTTGTCCTTGATTCATTCCTAATCGCCAGGAGCACTGGGCTATCTCGGCAGCTAGATGTTGCTCTGTACCCGCCAAGCACTTAGCGCTGGCTTTTCATCCAGCGACACTTGACACTTCGGCAAGGCGCGGCTGTGGCGGCGATGCCGGCACTGGCGGAAGAGCACACATGACTGCGATAGTTCGGTGCAGTGAAATGACACTGGGTGGCGCTCAGACCATAAATAATTTTTCACTCTGTCCCAACTAACCGCGCTATTCGGCTCGTTGCATCAGGGCGCATTCAATAGACCTCCACTTCGATCGGGCTCCATTCCCAACCCCCGTGCACAGTTCAGACCGACGGCGCAGGGACGTGATGTGTCGCTTGGAAACGAGCACGGATTGAGGGTGGAATTTCTGAGAGAAAAACTGCAATTTGCCAGAAATGTGCACTGAGAACTTTCACCATCTCTTCGATGATGGCTCTTTTGCTTTCGCTTTTTTCCCACCCCGCCGACGTTCACTCAGTGGGTGGCGGGGCGGCAGTGCGGCCGTGGTTGGGGTGATGTATGCACTGGATTTAGTGTATGCATAACCTCCCTGCGGTCAGTGGTGTGAACGGAGAAATGCTGCGAGTGCAATAAATCAACTCCTCGATTTGTGTAGCTTGTGCTTGTTCCTGGCAGCTATCGGTTACCGGTTTCGGTGTAATGGACTGTGCTGGGATGGATTTGCTGTTGGAAGTCATGTGGAGCTAAATGGCTTTGTGGTTTTGTTTGCTTTTTTTCCGTATTCTAATCCAGCATTAGATGGAGGAGATGCGGGACTGGACTCAGGGATGGTGGCAAAGCGCAAAGATCCATTCAAGGATGACTGCAGTTGTTTATGGTGTCCAGCGAGTGAACCCCCACTCATCGCATGGCGAGTTGGCATGTCGAAGTTTTCGGAATGAAATTCGATTCTCGAGACAGCACTTGATGAAAGTAATGGCGTTTCGAATGACGGTGTATTTGATCACACATGTCTGTGGTGTCGAGTGTAATAAATCAGGATTACAGCTAGGTTCGTTGTCCTTTGTTTGGGAAGGTCTTCGATGACGGGCGATGGTCTGACTTGTCGCACCGAGTGACGGATGCACTCAAAAGGTGGCCTTTCACACTCTCAGTGGGGGGTGTAGTCAAATATATTCGACATGTGACCACTGGCACTGAGTGGGGGTTACCAAGTTCAGCCACGTCGGATCACCCAGTTGGACGATGATCGGGTGAGAAATCAAATTGAGGTTTGATATATATGTATACACTGCTGTGCAAAATTATAAGCACACAGGGTTCCTTAGTCAGGGGCGGAGCCCTGGGGGGGGGGGGATTGGGGGCAGGCCCCGGGCAGCACTTTGCTAGGGGTGGCAATTTGGAGCGGTTACAATTATTTGTTTTAAACATTTTGTATTTCTTCTTTTTCGATCGCGATTTACACTTCGACGCGATAAATATGGATCCGAGGACAGTTAAAATCGTTAAAGGACATCTCTATGTGAATTTTTGGCTGAAGGCTTTCAGCTGCTCTCGGAACCGTCTGTACTCCTTATTGCTGGCTTCTTGAGCCTCTTCGGACAGCTGTCCTAGTGGTAATATACAAGCCTGGATCATTCCTCTGTTTGGGCCAAAAGTTTATGTACATATATGGGGTATATAACTTAATTTGGTTCTTTTTTTCAAAAGTTGAACGTTTATTTAAGCAAAGCATGTACAATAGTATTATCCAAAGTATTGCCCATCTGAAGCTATGACTTTTTCCCATCTTTCTGGCAATTTGTGGATCCCATCCCAAAAGAACTGCGCCGGCTTGGCAGCCAAGAATGAATCAAGCCAATTTTTGATGTTCTGCTCCGATGTCAACCATATTTCAGTGAAGGCGTTCTGCATCGACCGGAACAAATGGTAGTCAGGAGGGGCAAGGTCTGGGCTATAAGGCGGGTGGGGTAAAACTTCCCACCCACTGTTTTCCAAATAGTTCTTAACCGGAATAGCAACGTGGGGCCGAGCGTTTTCCGGGCGTTTTTCGGCTACTGCTCTGTTCAAAGCGATTAATTGTGTTCGGTAGCGTTGTCCACTGATGGTTTCATCCGGTTTTAGCAGCTCATAATACAGCACACCCTTCTGATTCCACCAAATACAGAGCGTTACGCCATGGATATTCGGCTTTGCCGTTGGCACGTTCGCTCAGCTAGTGCATGTTCACCATAAACTTCCATCAAAATACGATGACTTTCGGCAGCAGTTTTCTTCATATTAATGTAATGAAGACGAACTCACCGAAAAAACACATTTTCAGACACAAAGTTGGACATATTTGAGTGAAAATAATTTATTGTTGTTTACGCTTCAAATGAATGACATATACTGAAATGACGAACAATGACAGTAGCTTTCCAACGCATGTTCCAATGGAATAATACAAGTAATGCCGTCTCTTAGCAAACCGAACGAATTAACTTATAGACCCAATAGTTGAGGGATAAGTATAGTTTTCTGGAACAACTAATTTAACTTACGTGGCTCCTTACTGGACCGTCAGGCATTTTTGAAACCCACAGATGTCTTCATTCCTATCTAACAACTTAAAACATGAGTCAACACAACCGATGTGACCTCTAGTAGCAGCTCTGTGCACTAACTTCACAGTATTTACCAGACACTAGTGAATATTCCTCTTAAAGCTTAAATTCAAAAGTCTTCTAAAAAATGCAGTCCCTCATGCGAACGTTGAACCGTCAGATCTGCGTGCGCTCACACAAATATCGTCTTGTCTCAGCTCTGAATTCGTGACGCAACGGCAACAGTCTAATCACCTCTAAAATACACCTCGCCTAAGACAGTATAAACGTGCCTCAGTTGCGTCATTAAGGTTAATTGCAAACAATCTGCTTGCAGTGCCACCGGATCCCATCAGCTGGGGTATCTCATTACTTACGTAAACTTAATTAAAATTTAGACATTAGACATTAATTGATATTCTGTGGTGAGTACTCGCCTCTCTTTGCATGCAATGTTGCATGATAATACCTTGAAGTTGCGTATACAGTCCTCCTTCAGTCTGAAGGTGAGTGTTTCTTGAACGCAACACTCGACGTTTCAGGGTGCAGTTGGAGGGTGATGTTTCACAGAAATGATTGGATTACGCGCCTGAGGGCACTGATTCAAAGGAAGTTCTCTGTTACATCCTTCGCTATGCATAATATTGGCCAAGTGCAATCACACAGACGGAGCGAGTGGTCGATGGAGATTTATTATGCAATAGCTAACGCGCAAATTTTACACTGAATCGAAGTAATTTCACGAGAGGAATAGAGGACGGACATTACTCGACTTTGTTTGGAGTGCATCATTTTTTGGGGAAGCGGCTGTTCTGCTGGCGACGCAAGGACTCTCTTTGATACGTAAAATACCGCTACATCGTAGAGTGGGTAAGAATTTGAGTGGCGAGTGTAGAGCGAAGAAACTCCCATCGGGCGCATCTCCCGGTGGCGGATAGGGGGAGGTCTCAGTCTCAATCTGAGGACCGTTGGGTGTGAGCCTTGAAGTGTGGCCAGACCTGACTGCGGACCAAACTTTCACAGAAGAAAAGGCGTTAAGGTATACCCGCCAAGATCTGCATGGCCAGCTAGTAGTCAAGCAGGCCTGGACGTGAACGGTCCCCTCCGATGCACAGGCGAGGTCAGTTGTATAGTTTGTTTAATTCGAAAAAAGCAATTCAAAAATTGAAACTTAATCTATATGGTTTAGCCTGGAGGCCGTCTACCACATTGACATTAAAAAGAAAAAAATACTTTAAATACATATATAATAACTAGAAGCTGTTTGTACTATTACATAATGATCTAGCTAAATTAAGAACTTTCTTCAACTATGCAGTTCCTGTAGCGCAATGCGCAGACTGCGTCCTTGTAGAGTAGGTCCCAACCTCTGCTGCCATTCAAGATATTCATTGTTTCTTTCCAACTCAAGTGTCTGGCCATCGAAGAAATTACTGCGGCACTGCTTACTCGTGAGTATAGGGCATTTCGCGATGAAGTACAACACATCCTCACGCTCTTTGAGATTACACAGGTCGCATAAAATTGGAAACTCAGGGCGATGCGGTATGAAATTGAGCTTAACCCTAGAAAGATAATCCCATTTTGTATGACGTATGATACTTTGCCAGTGTAGTGAATGAAACCCATGACCTTTTTATAAAATATTAATGATTTGTTTATTAATTCAGATCATATTAAGACAAATAAATATAAATTTAAGCAATAAAAAAAAAAACTTAAATACAAATTAACAAAAAAAAAAAGAAGTCTTTTCATAAAGGAACATTCAAATTGACTTAATGTCTAAAAAGTTGCTCAATTAGCATTTTTTGCTTAAGAATAAGTCTACTAATAATTCTCAGTAATTTTGAATCGCATACGATTAAGTTAAATGCAAGAATGACACACGTCTTTTTTATGTTCGCCGCAAACCGCCTTTTTGCATACCACACATGATGTTTTTGAAATTCTGCGAATTTTTGGTAGACAATATGTACAATATCTCTTCTTTTTTGTAGTAGGCTCTCCTCTCATTTGCCTGAATTTGATGAAAAATAAATTTTAAGGACCCATGTTGATTTTAAATAAAACACAAATTATTAGGAAATTATTGTCATTTCTTTTTATTATGATAATATTGGTATGGTTCAATTATGTATGGAGCAAAATATCGGCCAAATGACCGCCACGACCTCGGCGGCACACCTCCATCCGATGGTCCAAATTTCCCATGACGCTGAAGCATAATTCAGGTTCTATGCCGTAAATGTGCCGAATTATCTCACCCTTTAGCTCTTGAATTGTTGACGTACACCTTTTCTTTCAAATAACCCCAAAGACGGTGTCAAATCACGTGATCTTGGCGGCCAATTTACATCGCCACCACTTGAGATAACACGGCCATTGAATTTGTCGCACAAAAGGGCCACTTTTTCGTTAGCTGTGTGGCAAGTGGCACCGTCCTGTTGAAGCCACATATCTTCCAATTCGGGCCATAAAAAGTTCGTTATCATATCACGATAGCTAACACCATTCACAGTAACTGCCTGACCGGCCTCTTTTTGGAAAAAATACGGCCCGATGATGCCGCCAGCCCATAAACCGCACCAAACAGTCACTCTTTGTGGGTCACTCTTGGATCATCATTCGCCCAAATGCGGTAATTCTGCTTATTGACGAATCCACTGAGGTGAAAATGTGCCCCATCACTGAAGATGATTTTCTTCGAAAATTGATCATCCACTGTTGCCATTTCTTGCCACCATTCTGACCATTGACGGAGCTTGAAATAGTCAAGTGGCTTTAGTTCTTGGGTCAATTGCACCTTGTTAGCGTGTAAATGCAAGTCTTTATGCATAATGTTCATCAACAACGAGCGAGAGGGTTGCAATTGTTGGGCGCGACGACGAGTTGAGGTGGACTGCTCTTCAGCCACACTATCGCGAACAGCAGCAATACTTTCTGCAGTACGAGATGTGCGAGCATGCACTGGTGTTTTCAAGTCTCCTACAGACCCGGTTTGCTCAAATTTGCACTATTTTTCCGATTGTACGCACATTTGGACGATTAAATTGACTGAAAAAATCTCGAAGTGCACGGTATGTATTTTGATTTGAACGCCCATTTTCATAATGAGCCTGGATAACTTTAACGCGTTGCTCGATTGTCTATCTTTCCATGGTTCAAATTGAGTTAGTCTGAAATTGAGAAATGTCACATGAAATGCAGAAAAAACTTGACGTTTAGGTGTGGTTCACATTCAACATCGGCCCACCACCCGTTACTTCCACTAGCATTGGGTAGCAACTCTGAAATATATTGGCGTAGTTTCCTCTTCAAAGTTGGCATCTAGCCTTTTTTCCACATGAAGTGAAGAGAGTTCTGTGCTTAGATTTTTCATGAAATTTTTGCGGCTGAGAGGTTTTTCATTTCTTGACTGGACATTGAGACAGTAAATGACATATGAGTTAACGAAAGCCATGGAAAAAAATGCCATAAAGTACTGTCATTGGGCAGCTGTTGGTTTTTCTGGAGCATGGCATATACTTCTTTTTCCATACGTTTGAGAGAAACTTTGTCCATTTCATTATTTCACCAACTATTTCATCTGTTATAGGAGATCGAAGACATTCTTGGAAGATCTGGTTATTCCTCTATTTGTTCGAACAATATTTATTGCAGGGATCTTACGGTGACTTTTAGCCTGATAGTTGCCCAGCAGTGCTTATTACGACCTCTTAGTTTCCGCTTAGGAGGAATAATAATGCGGGCATCTCTTAACTATGAAGCAGAAAGTTTGTGTGTCTGACCGACAAAGGCTCCGAAACTACACGTTAGATGCTGAATTTTTAAGACGGTACGACATACGGTTCGGAAGTTACGAGCACTTTTTAAATGGGAATAAAGTTCTCAAAATAAGGGTGGTTGCATCAATCCGGTATGAAACCATTTCAAGTTGCGTAGTCGTGGGTATCAACCATCCCCCAGTGTGTTGTAACTTCCATATATACACACACATTTTTCATATTTTGCTTTGGTGCAACCATTCATTTTTTTCTACGTCTCAATCGAACATATACGGACGACTGCCTGAGTCACCAAACGAAAAGGAAACAATAAACATTTTCGCACTTTTATTATTTTGTCATTTTTCATTTTTTTTTGTGTAATTTTGTTTTATTGTATTAAATGTAACTAACATGCTAGACACAAGAACTTAAAACTAACTTAACTAACTTAACAATTCATAAATTGTTCTTAATACTAACCTATGCGGGTACTCTAAGCAAATCTAATCTGAAATTATAAATGTGCCTTTCGGCTTAATCTAGGTTTTTTTTAGTCTTTCCTGACAAAAAAAACTTATAAAAAAAACTTGGGTAAACTAGGTTAAGTAGTTACCTACCTTATACTAACTTACCCTAAAAAACTTAGGACTATCTTAATTATGCCCGTAACAGTACGGACGCGTGCAATACGGGGTATATGTTATGTATATGCTTAACATATGTAATTTATACGCCGTGGTGCACCTTTTTTTGGGTTTTTGTTTTATATTTTTTTTTTTTTTATTGACTACCTTAAAACCTTCGTAAGCTGGCCACCATGATCAACTACCGGGTCGTTTAAAAAGGCCAGCGGTGGCGGAGACTGGTTTTGGTGTAACCACCAGTAAAATTGCCGATCATTGGCAGACTGCTTTCTATCTCGAGCGGCGATCGCTCGACTGAACCGAAGAAGATCCTCGTGGGTGCGAGCGACATCCGGTTCGTATTGGAGTCGCCTGTCCACTGTTCGGCGTACGACATGGAAGATTACAGGGCATCCGTCTGTATCCCGAATTAGGCCAATCGTGTCTAAATAGAGGAATGCTTCGGGAGGAAGCCGTTAAGGCGCACCCTTTCATGGTACATAATATTGGGGTAGTAAGCCCCGAAGATCAGACTGTTGGAGGAAGTCAAAGCTCGTGCAATGTGCCTTCTGATCAGCTTAATAATAAAATTATCTATCCTGTTCACGTTTGCCTCGTTGTACAGGACTTCGTTAGGATAGTACTTCTTGTACTCAGACTCGGGTGTACGATACAACCGGAGACATGTTCGAAGACACTGTCTCTCGAACAGCCTCATCTTTTCCATCTGGGAAGGACCACAATGGACGACCGAACGCCATGATTGGCCTGATAAGAGCCATGTAGCAGATTACATATATATGTCATACCCAAACTATCTATGCATGTACATATACACAGCTACACACAAACCGTTAAATTTTGCTGAAATTGTGAATATTGAACTTCTGAACGGATTAGCCGATTTAGATAAAATTTCAGAGCTAGACTAATTACATAATGTGTTACAAGATAGGCTTCAATTTGCACAACAAGTGAACATCGCGCACAGGTGCATAGATGGGATTTCCAAGAACTTTTTTTTTATGAATCGCTTGAAATCCCTCCACGTTGTGTGTAAATGGTTGAGAAAAACCGTAATTTCCGTCCGTTTTGCTGCAGCACACATTGATACTTCAACGTCAACGAATTGTACTCATTATGAATGGGGATGTGAATGAGAGATTGGGATAGGCATGAATGACAAAAGAAAATTCAAAATCTTCTGTGAGTTCTGGTTCGAGCAGTCTTATTATTGTTTTAAATTAAAAAGTGCGGAGTAAACATTTATTATACGGAATATTTTCACTACAGGTAAAATACCGGTTGAAGAAACAAACCCGGGCACGGGTACGAGATCTGGTCTGAAGATAAAGTTGAGTTACTTCCTGACGCTGATTTTTCTTCACCAGAGCGGCCCGGGACATTCTCAGCATCGTCAATAAATTCGTCTTCAGTTTCACTCTGCACGTGAGTCGGCCTCTAAGACGAAATCTTCACAATCACTTTCACATTCTGAAGATATGACTGTTTGCCATGACGATGAAATAAAATTAAGCACCAACAAATTATAAAACTGGTCTACAAATAATTTTTTTTTAAAACACCCCATCAAACCGATCGTCGCAGAGGTTGTGAGAGGCCACCTACAGCTAGCGCTAGTTGGCGAAAAATAGTCAAAAAGAACAGCCATAGCAGCGGTATGGTGTAGTATTGAAGTCAGACTATCGGAGATGGTCGTGGAGGTGTGGTAACCTCTGCACTGGGGTGACTGAGCTTCATTTACAAATCTGTTAGAAATTCTGTGGCCAGTTTTCTGGAGCAATGTGTTTAGTTTTTCTTTTAAGGAATCCTGCTGTTCACTTGGTGACCTTACACCAAGTATAAATGCCTTATCTCGGTATGTGAGCCAGAGATAATGGAGGAAGAGATGTGCCACTTCTACGTTGCTTGCCCTCACATTCATCTGACAGCGTTTTTTATGTGCATACGTGTGAGCTAAGCGAAGCTGATTACTCCCCCTAACACCATTGCGTTGCTCTATACTCCCAACAAGTGTGCGTGGAAATAAAGTAGTATGACTGACTTAAGAGCACAACCGTCAAAATCTGAGGTGGACGGGGGTCTTCCACTGGAAAGACGAATATCACTTCCGCCATTATCTCTGATGTGAGCTCTGCTGAGAGGGACTCTCACTTGCCAACATATTAGGGGGACCGACATTTTAAAAGAAAAAAAAATTTCAAAAAAAACATAGAACAAAAAAATAAACACAATGGACCATATAGGTCCTGGACCCTCGGATGTGGTTACTACATCCGAGGATGAACTATTAGAAACTGCGTCCCCATCGCTGCTGCTCACCAATCAACCCAAGCCAAGGTCACCAGCCAAAGAAACACAAGTCCGAGAGACCCATTCTGTAGGTTAGTATGTTGGTAAGGCCAAATCTATTCTAAGCAAGATTGCGAATGACGAAGCAGCTGGCACTTCTCATGAGAAAGGCCTCGAGGACAAGCTGTTACTGAAGAATACCAGAAGCATCTCAAAATCCTTAAAAAACAGCCTCAGCCCACAAACAAGAATCAAGCAGGTCCCAGGAAGAGACCGCCCGGCCAGCTAAGACAAGCAAGGTGGCCACTGCTTCAATATCCAAACACCCCATCAAACCGATCGTCACAGAGGTTGTGAGAGGCCACCTACAGCTAGCGCTAGTTGGCGAAAAATAGTCAAAAAGAACAGTCATAGCAGCGCTATGGTGTAGTATTGAAGTCAGACTATCGGAGATGGTCGTGGACCACAATCAAGGTGGACCTGCACCTGGCTTCGATCCCAACTTCTGATCTAAAGAGATGGGTCTAAGCTTGACCACTGTGTAGATTCAGTATTTCCAATTCTTAACGCCTCCCAGATCACTCGAGTATCTTCCAGCCTGAAGTACTAGCGATCAGAGAAGCGTGTAAGACTATCAGAACTTATGGTAGAACCGACAGCCAAGTGGCCATGAGGGCCATCTCCTTAGTAACCTCTTCCTCTGGATTGGTGCAACGGTGCAAGGAAGAACTCAAACAGGCCAGTAGCAGGTGCAATATGACTCTCGTCTGGGTCCCAGGCCACAGCAACAAAAAGGGACATGATATTGCCGATGAACTGGCCAAGCAAGGAGTTTCCGGGAACGCCTTTACTAAGCTGGTGGGTTCCCCAATCAACAACCTCAAATACGTCATCCACCAACACTTCCTGTACTTAACTAGTAGAAGGTGGACCAGGTCATCTATGAAAACCTGGCTCTCCTACACGAAAAATAGGAGTGTTGACCCCCTGAATAGAAGTAGCTCCGGCATAGCTAGAGTCGTGGCTGTAAGCACGGGGCACTGGCCCATAGGTGCTGCTAAACTCTGAATATCGTTCAATCCAGGCTGTCTTAGTTACCTCGACACTTTCTTAGAGGCAAGCCTGCCTCACTTTCTCTGTGGATGTTCGGGACATTGATAAATAGCGTTCAGCAAACTCTTCCTTAGCCACCTCCCGAGATCGCAAACAAATGTACATCAAATTCTTAAACTCCAAAGGCTGGATTTAGCTAACCCTAACAATCTAGGTCTACGAGGTGTGGTATCAAAATTGCGCGCCACTGCGCTACTTGTACCCGGTTTGAGCCAAATCGGGTAGCCACTAAAACCAAACCAACCAGCCAAGTGGCCTTACTTTTGGCTCATGGCTTATAAAATTGAGACCTCCAGTTAAGTCCATAAACTATGAATGTTTGGATGTTTTGTTTGAGTTCAACGGCGTCTACGTCAAGACGTGATTCATAGAAACTGCGTTCTTTACCTTGCTGGGTCTGGGCATTCGCAGGAAAGATGTTGGATAGGTTCTGCCTCTTCCTCATCTCTTCCACTGCTCGGCAAGGGTCGACGAATGATGAAGAAATCACAGCTTTTCTCTTACAGTCGGCCATAGAGCCCTTGCTGTTGGTCCAAGACCCATCCAAGTCACCGACTTCTAGTCCTAGCCAGTCTCCTTCGACTGTTCGTGGCCCTTGCTGTTGGTCCAAGACCCATACCAAGTCACCGACTTCTAGTCCTAGCCAGTCTCCTTCGACTGTCTCCATTTTCCTTATGGAGCTAAGCGGCGTGGGCGCATGGGGCGACTGTAGGGCATTTTTGACAGCAAAAAAAAAACTCCTCAAGTTGAATTTGGAGCCATGTCAAAGCTAGGCTTGCCTTATGAATAGCGAACCAGGGCTACGGCAAACGGCATATAGTGCGAGTGTTGGGTACTCTTTCTACGATGGTCACGATAGTACTTTAGAGATATTGTTCGCCTAAACTGAACAAACTTCTTATGGAAAATGAGTCCATAGCACGATTCAGGGGTCAAAGCTCCAGTCGTAGAATAAAACAATCCCCCCATTCCACCCCCTAAACACAGCAGTCGCTTGTGAGTGCTCGGATACAACGCTTCTCACTCTATTGACAGAAACAAATGAAAAAGAGAACAAAAAAGAAATCCAATACAAAGTGTCTTATCCCTCTAAATTAACCCTCATCCCTCCTCCCATTCAATCTGCCGCCTCAATTAAAATCAAAAGACCGTGAAATTGAGTTCGCACGCAATTCCCGCCAGGACATGCCCAACATGGGGCAAAAAACTGCACAAGAGCGTTCCCAAAACCAGACTCGATTAATTGCGAAGCAACAGAGATAACAACAACACGTAAAGCGTATCGTGTCATCCTGAACGGATTGGAAATTAGAATTCACCACTACTCGCCAAACACCCGCACACACTGTCAGTCCGCAGCCTTGACTTTTAATCGCCATCACCTGGATGAGAATCGAGTAATCCCCTTTTTAATGAAAATCGCCCCCCGCTACCCCACCAAAAAAAAAGGACGAGAGTGAGAAAATGAAAAAAATTACAAAAAAAACAAGGCACACACAAATACACAACTTTGAGTGGAGTCAGCCTTGGCGCCAAAAGGACGCTTTCATTTAGGCTGTCAAAAGAGCCTGCCAAAGTATCAGAAGCGGGTTGCAAACAATTACGGCTGTCACCTCCTTTCCGCTGAGCGTCAGCGAGTGTTGATTTATTCTTTTCTTTTTTGTCAGAGCCTTCAAATAAATAAAACAAAGTTCGACACACACTTGGGAGTTGAGATTTCAAATGAAATGGAAATAAATCCGCAATCGTACTGCTGGCGTTATGCCAACTGAGTTGCATCCTGTGACTCTTGGCACGCTCGCATCGGATCGTATATCTGTCTAAACTATTCGTAACTCTTTTCGGGGCAAACCTGAACCTTGCAAGCACCCGTACGTCTAATTCGATCCCAGTTAGGGCCAATTTTTCGATTTGCTTTGTTTTTGGGGTTCCGTTTAGTACTCTCGAAGGTCGTGCCGCATGTCCTTGTTGTCGCTGGGATATCAATTCCCTTTGTTGTGATCCCAATCGATTTAGAAAATCGACTGGAGTATGAATTATTCATTGCGCGTGTTGCAAGTGCGAGTGGGGATGGCACCCGTTCGGTTGCCGTCAACACCAATTTTCATCCGCACTGCCGTGGCTTTGTTGTGGCGAAGCTGGGTGCGTGCTTTTTCGCGCAATTGTGGCGACACGCTGAGAGGGTAATCACGTCCAACGTTCGTGGAATTTTGAATATGGATTGCATTCACCACATGGCCGGAGGTTTGATTCGATGAGTAATTGGTAAACAATTGAAAGCGAGTGAGATATGCCATGAAGTGGTGGTAGTGGTCCTGGTACTAGTGGCCTAATAGTAACAACTAAGCAGGGCTTATGTGTGTGTTTTTACACGACGACGATGTGACGTAACTGTCGTCGAAGGCAGGTGGGAACCTAATAGAACTAGAAAAGGCCAGATTCTGGAATGGTTTGCCTTAGGGTCTGTTGCTTTTTCAAATTGCTCAAGTCCATGTTTCGTGTGACGATGACCGCTTTCTAGTATTACCTGAGTTCCTTGACATAATGTTACCCAGTAATAGTGTGTTCCTGTGCCTTTTCCCTCTTCTTACGCTTCCCGGCGCCTACAGTCCGGAGTGGCCCTAGACTTCAACCAACAAACCTCTCGGGATAACATGACCACTTGCCAGTTCTCTTCTAAAACGTACATCAGAGGAGAAGGACCTCTACCAACTCTTCCACTGGTGCGGACCACCTTGAGCGTGCATTCACTGGCTTGCATTTCTACTCGCGTTCATGCACTCTATACAGCTTAGCCACTTTAAGCATTCAATCCGGAGACGGCTAGCTCTACTTCTTATGCTTCTCTGAAGGCCATCAACGCAAGCAGGTGGTAATGGTAACGGTAATGTTGTCTCGAACTAATCGAGTGCAAACAGAATTCGATGTTAACCATGGCTTCGAGTCATACAGGCGGGCAAGGTCTTGAGGTTTTGCTAGAAAGTGCATTACCACTTGAGCTATTCTAGCGTCCCATGAGAAGGAACAAGGTACAAACGCTTCCCTTTAAACATCGTTTGATTGCACTGTTCCAGCTAAACCGTTGATGTAGTGCTTCCTCTCT
Source organism: Eristalis tenax (assembly GCA_905231855.2). Classification (NCBI taxonomy): domain Eukaryota; kingdom Metazoa; phylum Arthropoda; class Insecta; order Diptera; family Syrphidae; genus Eristalis; species Eristalis tenax. Next base: position 58,980,656 of record HG993124.1, on the reverse strand, counting down.
GGAAGCCCACATATTCCATCCAATCAATCAAACGCCACAATGATCGGTCAATCACGTCAATATCGTCCACGTTAGCTAGCACTTTTATGGAAACTTGTAAGATCCTGATTTGGATGCTCTATAATGTCTTGGAAAATGGAAAACTGACACATGGCAGCATCGAGACTCAAAGCTCTTCATCTACAATAATAACACTGGTGGCGCGACAGGCCGATGTGGACCATGACCTAGCTTCTACAGCAATCAATCGTTTAGTGCGGCGTGCACCAAAGAAAGATTCCTACCCGGCACCGCCACGTAGAACACACAGAGCAGTTCGTGACACCTGCAGAAGAAGGAAGAACACGAGAATCTCGCGATGGGGGCGATTGAGAGGTGCTCTGACAGGAATACTGTCCGAAAGCTTGACACTTCTATCGACTGGGTTTAAAGTTCGGAGTCTACTGGGAAGAGAGTGGATAACTAGTAGTAGGGTCCTGCGAATTTGCAAGAATCGTTTCTGCAGACTGTTATACGGTGATGAGCAGACGCCCACACCGCTGTCAAACTGAACTCTATTGTAATAATTTCCCGACTGAACTGGCTCTCATTGGCCACCGTTCCGATATTTATGGTCCCAGAATTGGTTCTAGATCCCCTCTCGATATGACGGTGTCGACGATAGGTGGGCCAAGGTGGCTGACAGATTTGTAGACTGAAAGGTGGTTGGTGGTCTGATCATGCGAGAACCACAATATGTATGTACTTTGGGTGCCGCTCGAGTACAGAGGAGGGCGAGATTAAGTATACCGACGATCGAAGGCGACTAAGCTGATTCAGCGGAGTGCCAGAATGTACACCTAGGTAATGGTGGATCAACTCCGGTCGTAGTGTGAAGTCCTTAGCCGTATCCGATGCTAATTGGTTGAAAGCTATCAAGCTCAGGTGAAAGTGGTGAAAACAAACAAATGCGTAACACCCACCCACGGATCGCAGCTTCAGCAGATGCAACGGTGATGAGTCATCATCATCATGATGACCGGGTACGTAACGTTGGTAAGATGATGTCTAAAGATCATACATTATTGCATAATGTACCACATGAATTATTTCCATCATCATCATCATCTTTTGCTCCACTATATGGGTTCCGGGGGTAAACTATGAGAGATTTCGCACGAAAGATTTCCAGGCAACTCGATGCTCCGCCATAGATTCTTACTCGTCGGGAGTTATGGCCAAGCGTAACCCGGCGAGTTCTTGGCCTTTGTCCACCCACCTCGTCCTGGGTCTGCCAAGCGGTCGCGTACCTGATAGAATCGCATTCAACGCACGCCTCGGAAGTCCTGATGATGGGGAAATTCGTGTCACGTGACCAAACCAACAAAGCATAGTCCTTTCCGTTCAAAGAAGCAGCTCCTCAATGAGGAGTTCCTCGTGCACTGCCTTGTTTCTCACCCTATCCCGGCAAATAATTCCCACAGCAACAGGGAGAAATCTCATCTCAGCAGCTTGTACTAGCGATCTTATTCGTGCCTAGGTGAGAGTTGGAACAAATACTGAGTTGAAAACCGCTTTGACACCTAGCGCAGCCCTCCTGATTACATATCTCCCGATTACATCTCTTTCAAAATCGACCCAGCTTGACCAATCCTACAGGAAAGCTCAGCATTTCTCCTTCCATCACACTGAGGATGACCCCTTCATTGGGACACCACAAACCTGTAGAGTGCATTGAACAGGCGTTCTGGAGATACGATAACCTGCGATGTGTCCATATTGACCTTCATTCCAGCATCAGCACATACGGCCACAAACCTACCGAGTGCGCGCTGGAGTTCCGTCTGGGAAGATGTGAGGATAATTAAGTCATGTGCAAAAAGGTGGCGACTTACCCTCAACTTTCACGTCCAGTCTATATATACAACGAAAAGGTGTCAAGACGAGAGGTGGCAAGACGCACCCTTGGCGTCCAACGCCCGCGGTGAAAGGTGCTGATGATAGAAGAAACTTCCGTCCCCCCTACCTAGATATCGATATCGAGACTAAAGCTGAATAAGTTTGCTGTTGCAGACGGACTGTCTGCGGAATGCTTTAAGGCAGTTAGAGACAGTGTCCACAACCTAAAATCCGTTAGAAATATTAGTTTCTGCATTTCAAAAATCAGCTAGATATAGCTAGTCTGAGTCTTTGAATAATATGCTTTCTTAAACTTCATCTCATCCTCAAGCAAAATTACCTTTTCTACCTGGGATTTTTGTTCGTTTTCCATGACTTTCGGATAATATGTTTTCAAATCCTTTGGTTCGTTGTAATACTCCATAATCGATGGCAACTTTTCTTCACCATGTCCAATTTCAGTAGAGTTATGCATTGTATTTTGCAATACACGACATTTATTTTTCCTTCCAATGTAAGAAACAAGTGCTGCGTTGACGGTAAATGCAAATGTGGACTGGTATAAAGGTTTCTTTTTGCTTATAATATTTTTTCAGCAGCAATAGCCATTGTATAGATCTCTCCAAAGTGCCACACAAATATGATAACCAAGTAATTGCTAGTCAACTGTAACACATTCATGTGGATTGTAATAATCTGTCAACAAGTTAGATCACCTATCAAATAATTTATCTGAAGATCGTTGCTGTCTTCTACTTACAATATCGTGAAACCGTATATCTTGGTTCATGTATTCAAACGTTTTCTTCAATTTGATTAAACATATCTGTACGACCTCTTTCGTTCCGCAAGCTGCCAATTTGTTGTTGAAATAGTTGTGGTTGCCAAACAATACCGTCTTTCGAAACGGATTTTCTCTTCCAGCAGTTTTCGTTTGTTTCATTTGATTCACTCGTCCTCATTAATGTCAGAATCACTGCCGCATATAAGTCATCTGAAACACCAACATCTTCTTTGGGGACAAATTCGTCATCACTGTCTCCAGAAATATCGCTATGGTTACCATCACTTTCACTCAATAATGCTTCCGGTTTTTCAACGATCAGATATCCTAGTCTAGACTTTTTATTAATTATTATATATACACTATATATATTAAATATATATGAAAGATCGTTGTGGCGTAGTTGTTTGCTGATTCCTTTGCAGATGCTGCCAGGTTCGATCGCCGAATTTACCATTTTTCATAATTCACGGCTTCACCTCTTTCGAGTCACTGACAATGTTCAAAGAGTGCTGCTGTCTAGAAAAGGCTTCTCCAGCTTCGCTGTTCACATGAGATGAACAGATTATGAAATACTTACTCATGCAAAACAAAAGAAAAAAAGGCATATCATCAACCACGTTTTAATATAGAACTTGCAAAGAGCGTGAGCAACGCACCAACCAAAGGATCCGTTCACATTTGGTATTGGTGCGACATATTTAATCTGAATATTTTCGAATTGCACATAAATGTACATGAATATATAGAGCCATACAATGTGATACATTTGCTTGTATGTAACATACCTTGACGCACATGTTGTTATAGGCATTTCGCAGAAGCTGCCCATTGAGGTACGGTTTAGTGTAGCTCTTCCCATTCAGATCTTGGGCGTGAACGTAGGGTGTCAGCAAACCACTCTAGGTTCGAATCCGGCTTGGGTAGTCCCTGATTTTTTTCTTGTAGAAATCTTTCGTGGGGAACACGCAGGAAGATGTAAGCGGTAGTTGGAGGCTTAGTTAGGAACTGAGAAGAAATACTGGGATTTTCTTCAACAGATGTCCAGGTCCCGGGTGAGAGGAAAATAGGGATGCATTGGATGGGGCAGTCTTGGGAGAGGCAGATCACGGGTCGGACGTTTTGAGCGTGGTGGAAAAATTAAGAGCGTAAGGAAAAACGCGTTGACCAGTACTGGGACACGGGCGATTTGTGAACAAAGAAAAAAACGAAATTCCAATTTATACGAGAGGAAAAGAAAATATAAAGATCCGAATAAATAAATAATATTAACAATTAAACTTACTTGGTAAAAAAAAGAAAGAAAAAAAAACCGAATTACGGATCCCCGGGTGTTCAACAATTGCTGAAAATTAAAACCCAAGTTGGGCTCGAAATCCAAAACGCATTACACCTCATACCCGGCTATCGATTTTCGCGGGTGTCACCTGAGGCCGAGTTCCTGTTCGCACCTGAGAATTGAATAGTGCATCCACGTGGGGGATCTCCAGTCTGCCGTAACAGCGGAGCCAGCTGCCGTGTAGAGCTACGCATGGAGTCACTGACTGAACATTTTTATCACATATAAACATGTACCTTAAAATTCGAAACTTAACCAACCTTGTACATACATACACACACATTACTGGAAGATTATCCAGCGAATCACAGCATACCCTTGTATGATATATTGTTGTTACCCCTCCCCTCTGGAGCGTCGTTAAGGCTTTATTCTTTTTTTTATATACAATATTAAGCCGCAAGGTGAACCAGCATATATAGTGAGTTAGGTGAACTCGGTTTCGATCTAACGCGCTAAGGCGCTGAATTGTGAGGGTAGGAGGTCGGATCCGAACTTTTACGCCAAGGTTCAAACCCACTTCGTGAAGTCATTTTTATTTTATTTTCTTATTACGACTTGGAGTATTAAAATTGCGTTTATTTGTGTTGAATTAATGAATAGTGTTTACTTTCAACTCGTAAAAAAACATTTAATCGTACATGTGTCATAAAAGTATCAGGTGTATTTCGTACCCCTGAATTTAAAATAGTTGGTGAAGGTTATCGGTGCTCAGCGAACGCAGCGGCTACAACGGGTTGGATTGTCAAGGCAAAGTGATTGTGCGGGCTTTGTAGTATCTTCGGCGCTGTAAGGCTTTCGAGGCATAGGGCTTGGCGTCCATTAAATCTTTCACCCACAGACAAGTCGGTAACCCTTGAAAAAGACCTATCTTACTATCCCGATCCTTTTTTTTTTTTTGTTTTACTTTTTTTGGATAAGAGAAATTTCGTTTGACCGAACGATCCTTTTGGTTTCTTTCTAGTGCGAAGTAATGGGAGCGGAGCACGCTGACTTTAAGGAGATGGAGAGCAGTCACCGCCGAGCCGTCGAAGCAATCACATCTCGTGTTAGGGGCATATCGTGCATATCGAGCGAATGAGTAAAGTGCAACCTGAATTGAATCGGTTTGTCTTATTTTCTGTTCTTCACTTTACATTTGAGAAGTGGGATATTACAACCGTACAGTCTGCGTTCGCGAAAAAGTAAAAAAAAACTGCGCGGGGGGAGAAGAAAAAAAGTTTTTTACTAGCAGTTGGGAGTGGCCGAAGGGAAGCTTCACAGTGCGGATCGAGTTCCCTTACCTTTTGATACGGTGCATCTTTATCACCTCAAAGAGACCTAGAGATGGTGGCCAACTGCACGAAGTACGCGGTACTGCGAGCGGTAAAAACTGCTAACTCGATGGGAGCTCTCAACGTGTTGAACGAGGTATCGGGGTACTTTGGCGTGCCAAGACGTATCGTCACTGATCGTGGGACAACATCCACGTCGATGGCATTTGCACAGTATTGCGAGCACAATGCGTTGCAGGACATCAAGACCGCAGTGAGGACTCCCAGCGCAAATATTTCTAGGTGGAACGGTGCAACCGCACAATTCTGGCGGCCTTAAAGTGTGCACAATCAGCGGAGAAGGACTGGACGCGTCATCAGCAGACCAATCAGTGGGCGATAAACACCGCACGGAACTCCACTACAAAAGCGAGTCCACATGAGTTGCCTTTTGTGTATACGCCGAGGGACTTCGAAGGAAACAAGTTGCTGTTACAACTAGGTGAGTCTGAAGCATTTGAGCCAGAAGAGATGAAACGGAGAAGAACATCAGCCTTGCAGACCATCGAGAGGAGCCAGAGGGATCAGAAGCGAGGTGGATGACCTCGTATTGGTCGAGCATGAAGCAGCCGTAACGGGTGAGTCCCGTAAGTTGGAGCCGCTCTTTCGGGGGCCATACACTACAGGTCAGGTGCTGCCGAACGACCGGCACATAGTCGAAGACGTTCCAGGTATGCAGCGAAACCAGAGAAGATTCCACACCGTAATGAGCTCTGACAAGCTTAAACCATGGTGTGAACTACCGGATGAAGGGCTAGTGAGCGCGAAAGACAATGCGTCGACATCGGGCATCGAATTCGAAGAAAATCCCATGTGCCATCGCAAGATCGAATCTTATATATACGTCACTGAAAACAGATTTAACGTCGAGGTAGTGAAGGACTTCGCCTGCCTCGGCTCCTAGATAAATGGTACAAACAACACCAGCCCCGAGAACAAAGGCAGAGTAACTCTTGTCTTGGTGTTTGTGGCTCGACAGCTAGTCTTCCGATCCCTCTCCCGGAAGACTTAGTTGACTATGTACAAGACTTGATCATCCCCGTCCTGCTCTACGTCGCAGAGGACCATATCCAAAGTGGTTAAAGGGGCTCTTGTTCTTTTGGCAGAAAAGTTCTACGAACTTTGGCCCTATTTGCGTTGATGGCAATTGGAGAAGCAGTAGCCATGCGTCTGCGGATCCAACGCCAAATTTTGTTAGGCCATGTTGAGAGTATGAACAACTTAGCTCCAGCGCGAACTGCTTGAGTGAATCTGGAGACAGCTGGCGACAGACCGTGCCTGCTGGTGAAGCACCCTAAGAATAAGAAAAAAAAATTCCTGCAACAACTGTCCAAAATCGCTGTTGCACAATTTGTAATCGAGAACTGTCAAGCACCCACTGACAGATGTCATCCGAACCAAAATGGCTGTCAATTAAAAACGCATCATTCCGTTTCTCGTGTCAGTTCTTCATCGATTCATCGCCGTTCTCATCATCAGCACCATCAGCGCCAGCCAATGTTATCCGTGTACATTCGCCCCCTGTCACGGAGACCAAACATAATCTCAAGCAGTTTCCGGGTGTTTGCACTCAATACCTCTTGGCGTGCCTTAAGTTAATTTACACGAAACTCCGTCCTCATAAGAAATTAAGTACATTACATATTTGCACGTTGCCATTGACCCTTTCGAGTGGATTTCATGTCAAAATATCCTGCCGTTCACACAACCTTTTGTGCGCAACCACTCGATTGGTTGTGTATAGCAAATTGGTTTTGATATTTACTTTCGTCTGTCCTATAGATTGGCTCGCTTTCGCATCTACACCGTAGCCGGTCGAAGGATAATCATTTTAGTCAAGTGTCTAAGGACACTGGATGTTGGCAACAAATGCGGTGACTTTAGTTGCTCGGCCTAACCTTGGTGGTTGTCGTCCTTTCTTTCATTCTGAAGAAGGCATCAGAGTCTTCAGAGTCTTCACGAACTTCGCAGATCGATTCCTGTCATCAAGCCGTGCTGTGAATGCCCAAAGCTCATTGACATCCCAGTCACTCCATGAGGATAACGATCCCAATTACAGATTTAGCACCATCTGTCCGCAGTTGTCCTCAGAGCTCCATCAACGGCTTAGGCACACCCGTTTGGCAATCCTCTTCTGCCACAAATCACTACACGCGTAACTCATTTAAACTACAACTCGTCACGCACGCCCTCATCAACGAAAGTAGGAATTCCTCATCAACAGAAGACCAGCAGATTGAAATTCCCTCGTCAATCCTTTGCCTTTGATTACTTCAGCTTCATTAAAATGCCGCACACATCTCCGACACAATTAAACAATTTCTGTCACCCTTATCATCGCTCCTATCCCCCGAGACCGGGACACATCTGCTGCCTGACAGACCCCAGTCCTTAACGAAACCACTCTCCAACCAACAACCATCCTCCCCGCCCCCTCGGCCGGAATGGAGATGATGATGAAAAGCTTCTTAAGAAAAATCGTATTCCGACGACGTTCTATTTGCGATTAATTATCCTTAAATAAACACTTCCTTGGGGGAGCAAAAAAAGGGATGCCCCCTCAATCGATTCGCTCTAAGGAATTATGCAAGGACAAGCGTATTTATGGAGATTTATTCAGCGGCAGTCCTTTGGGGACTGGACACAGGGATAACCCAAATGGTGGTGCTGCTCCACACCTGCACTACAGGAAATCGACAACAGTTCAATTAGTGTAAAGGTTTCGGTCGTGTAATCGCTGAAAAATCATTCTAGCGATGACCGAGGACGCTCCATCCTTAATGGAATGGATGGAGAGCCCGACCCTCGCCGACTGACCGCAGCAGTGGGAACAAATTAAAATTTTCCACCTCAACGGTTTGTTCATTTTCACAGCGCACGAGCCCAGCAACACCGAAGACTACGGCGGCGGCATACTTCGTCGCTTTGATTTGACCCATTGAATTTTTCGTCGGCGGTGGGGGCTGACGGTGGGCGTAGAAGACGGGGTGAGGTTTATCTTAAGTCGGGTGGCCATGGGGCAGTGTCTCTACGAAAGTGAGTTCGCACTTCAAAAAGGATGACCCATAACAGCGCCCCATCCCCCAGGTCCACCCCCGACCACAATATCCGCCTACGACGACGATGGTTGGAAGGAGTGTTTATTCAAGCCCATGGAAGAGAACTCAAGAAAATGCCCTTAGTTCGTCCTTTATGCTGCGACGGTAGAAGGAACCTAAATAAACACACGCCATCCAGTGTGTGCGTGTGTGTCTGCTGGCGAGTGAATGCGTATGTGTTTGTGTTTGGCTTGTGTGTTTGAATACACGTTCTTAAGGTTATTACGTGCGTCCTTAGGGGCTCTGCTCCAAAGACGACACAGGATGTAACAATTCATTAATCTCTTCTTTTGACCAACAGAAGGGATATACAACACAGAACACGTATGTACAGCCAGCGCTCACATAATCTCCAAAAGCACACATATGGGATGGAAGCTGGAGACATATCATTTCGGTTCGCCCCGCACACCCATCTTTCACCCATTATCCACCCACCCACTTGGCATGTTTCGGGGAAGGATCTTCTTTGGACCGAAGTTGTAGGACAATATACTCCAATTATTGTTGTCCTTTCAAACGTGCACACACATACAGTCAGCGTGCTTCACATATCCTTGCTCGGCGAACTGTAGCCCGCCTGCAAATGCATGTGTTATGCTTGTGCCAAGTGGTGCTTTGTTTTGCCGCTTTCACAGGGCAACAACTGAACCCTTTCATCGCTGAAATGACTAAACAGGCCACAAAATTTCTCGCATCAACTTATGGTGCTCGGTTGGGGAGTAGCCGGGCGGGCGTATGGCACCCGTTTAGACGCCCCTTCCAAGATCCTGCGGTCAGCGTTGGGCTTACACTAGTCGCAGTGACGCTCCTAGTTTTAGGCGAAGAAAGAGCGAGAGAAGGAACAACAACAAAACAAAAATGAGGTTACATAGTGGTAATGATGGCTAGGCGGGGTCCTTTCCGTTCCAAGCTCCCACAAGACTCATCCGCAGAATCCCCGAGCTAGCTACGGTGTGTGGTGTTTGTTTGCGTTCCGTACTCCATTGTACCCGAGTCCTTTTTCTATTCAGATTTCGAGCATTCAAAAAGCGAATAATAAGGCAGTTTTGCCAGTAGTGCCCTGAGATATGGGTTTGCTGGTGCTGGTGGTGCTGCTGCGGCGGAATCGCTGGGGGTGATGCCGTCCTGAGAATTTAATATTAAAGACTGCCCAGAATTTCAAATGGGAATCGGCTCTGCGAAATGTGTGCACACATTTTCCTCTAATTTTTTTGTTTATGTTACCAGTCATTGTTATGAAAATCATCGCTGTGGTGGGGCAGCGGATATGGGCCGAAGGCGAGTGCTTGAGGGGGAGGCATTAGGCGGCTTCCGCTCTAATACAGTCCCACATTAGCCGGAGGCCTAATAATCTTGCGGCCCCAAGGAGGACTTCCTATATTAAAATCCTTTGTTCGTGGCATGGGTGACGGCACCTCGCTTAGGACCGAAAACAATTGATGATGATGTTCCAAATTGAATTATACATTTTTGGGACAAAGGACCCTCTGTGGGTGTCAATGGGAAACACTTTGGGTGACGCTGTGCAAAATAGTTTAGCTCCATGGGACTACATTGAGATTGAAGAAGAAGAATTCAACGAAGTTATGCGACGAAATATGCCGAGTGGCCAGCAGTCCAGCGCTTGGATGGAAGTTCCCCATCCTGTTGAGGTCACAACTTGATTGGCTTTATGTTATAAGAATGGTTCGCGCTCGCAAAGTTGCGGGAGAACTCAGTTTAAGCATCGCACAAGTTAATGAGGAATTTGTGGAAGCAGCGGGGGTGGTCTAAGGTTTAAATGTACGAATGAGATACCTGATTCAGTCGAATCATCCATATCGGGGACGCCTGCGGGAGACCCCGAACCTGGGAGACGATGGAATTTAAAAGCCTAGACAGGGAAGCTGCTGTCCCCTCTAAGCCGTTGCTGCATCGGCTATCCAGAGAGTGCCACGAGGAGGCTGTCGGTCACCTCGATCCGTGTATTTACAGGGATCGTTTTTGCGTCACCAGATTGAAGGCAATCAACAACATTGTCCTGAATGAACAGGTCCTGCCAAAGAACAATGGATACCGGTTTCACTGCGCCAGGATAAGCCTCCTAAGCAGCGGTAGTCAGGTCTTCTCTGGAATTCAACCATCGACCTTCCGGAACAACTCGGCGGAATGGATGATCCACTTCGCGAAAGGGCTCAGTGGTGCTGGCAGTAGGCGGTAACTTGCCTGGTACGCTGCCTTGAAAAAGCTTCGCGCCGGAGAAAGTGAGGAAAAAGGCAGAAGAGCGCAAGGCCAAGCGTAGATCGGAGCCTACCAACACCCACCCTTGTGCACTTAATAAAAACAAAGAGTCGGAGGTGGGACCCTCGAAGCAAGCTGCTACAACTGGCAGACTGCTGGCAGAAAGCTCACGGGGCCAGCGGTAGTCGAGAGGGTAGCAGTTCTCCCTTTGAATATTCAAGGCAGATGTTGTGTGTCGAAGACGTGAAGAGCTTAGACGACATGACGCCCTGGCAACCGAATCAGGCCTTGGATGGGAGCTCAAATTCCTTTGCAGCCATTTCGTGCATGGGATGCATCTGGTGGACTCCTAAGCCCTGGATGCACCGGAGTAGCTGAAAGTGGCTGCACCCATACTTGGTGATTGCAAGGGAGTGTGCCTGACCACAAATTGTGGGAGGGTAATATCACGAGCCTATTCCATTACCATTTACCTCCCGAAAAGGGCACAGGACCAGATTTGGACTCCTCGAGGCGCAAAAAAATACACAAAATTGTGGAAAGTGCTCTAAGGGCAAGATGAGTGAACATGGCGCCTTGAAATAGATCAACAGTCCTTCGACGCTAAAAGGCGTCCAGACAATTCCCTGAGTTGCAGGTTTGGCAGGGTTGCAGTGCCTGGACTCAAGACGAGACGAGATGAGTCGACCACTCCAACGACCCAACCACGGAGAAAACAGAGAGCGCAGACGAGAAATTGGATCATCTGCAAGCTGAAACGCTTGCTTCTCCTGTTGAGCAATCATCTGATGGAGGATGGATTAATGTCTCTCTCGGAGGACTCACTCTCTGAGGGAGAGTATGAAACGGCGGCAGTTGGGATGGAGATGGAGGAGAGCGGAAGCCAGCGATTGACGAGCAATAGCTTTATGCTCCTCCCTCCATACCCCACACTATAGCCGTAAGATCTCAGCTTATTCAGGAGCCATGCATCCTGAAAGGGTCACTCCCAGCACTGACATTCAGGAATGCAAAGCTAATTTGGATCACCATGGTAACCAGTCCAAGAACCTGGATTCGAATTAAGAATTATATTGTTTACAATGTGCTTCTTGCAAAGTATGCCACAAGGGACCTTGTGTCCACTTTGTTGACATTGGCCGCGATAGGAGGTGGGCAGTGACAATCTTTCTTGCATCGGCGCACTGTTCTGGAGACGTGCAGCATCCATGCAGCCACTGGTGGAGCACTGAGACAAGCTCCATCTGCCAAAGTTCGGATGTGATTCCAATGGCTATAGTACCATCTGGGAGAGGAACGACAGAGTACTTGCTATAATCTATTGTATGCTAGCCACTCGCCATTTTTGATGTCTAGAGTGTTCCCTCTAGCAATCAAGTATTACAGAGATGGCCAACTTTGTAGCTGATTGACCCCTAGCCTACCGACGAATTTGGGAGGCTTTTTGACAGTTATTCACGAAAGAACGTGAATGCCGTTCTGTGATTGGTCATCAACAATTTTAAGGGCAAACAGAGGTAGAAGTTGGCTTTGTTACAAGAGTTAGGCACGCGGTATTAGATCTCACCATAGGCAGGCACAAGCTGAGCAGGGTAGGGTAGCTGCTAGTGAGTTCACCAGCACACTTAGACTACGTTGGTCCACTGTGACGACCACAGTCAGACTACTGATCGACCACTCCAGTGATAGTGCCGTCAATTTGATCCCAACGACAAATGGTGACAGGACCAGATTTGGAAACCGAATAAAAGCGTCCTAATTTTACTTTCACTGGGATTCGAAACGGGGACCCCACTAACCAAGGACAGTCACTTAACCGACTGCACCATCAATCAGCTTAACCGAGAGTATTAAACCGTCAATATTTTGGCAGAAACTGTCTTCCCACTGATAAGTTAATCTTCTCGTATCTCACTAACCGTGCTCGAGCTGTGTTATGTAACTCAAAAGGTATGCGTCTCTTAGAGGTTTGTCAATTAACAAATTTATACTCCCAATAAATGTAAAATTAAGGCTTGCCAAAGCACTCACTGTATGTCTGTGAATTATTTTCTGACTGCGATAACTTCTCTCAGCAAAAATTGTTAAACGCAATTAACGCGACTGGAAGGTGTGTCTGTAAAATTGGAAGATTCGATCAAGTCTCGGACCCATGTCGCATTCTTCTTGAACGTGAATTGGAGGCATTTTTAAACGACAGGTCATGCATCCTACTCTTTAAAATTATTCATAGTAAACAGCCTGATTATGCGTATGAAAAATTAAACTTTCTGTCGATCGTTAGTCGCAATGTCACATTGTAACCTCCTGTTCTTACATATGTTAGGCATGCGCAGGCATTTTTTCATTCATGCTGTACACCTGCGGCATTATCTTCCCTCACAAGTACGGTCCAAGACGTAGTACAAACAATTCTTTTCGGCTTGTTTTTTTCACCTCTCCAATATGAACTGAAATAATTTCCTAAATTAATAATTTCCAAATTGCTCTCACATTTAATCATTTTTTACTCCGAACTTAAAATATGGAGCAATGCAATGCTTAGTTGATTAAAAATTAGTCCATGTCATCGATTAGCAGAACCGAGCAACCTAGGACGGCTGGTTCTTAACTATCTACTGAATCAGATAAAGGATCGAATAAGCGAATTAGGCAACACAATGTAAATGCGGACTCGGTATATTAATTGGATACGATCTGCTTGGAAGTGGCTGACTGGTTCCAGCGACGCCACAGACTGGGACACAGGCGCAGTCAGACATGGTGGAGAACAATCAATGAAAAAATATTTGAATTAGCACACGAGGTTAAGAGGAAAATGGACGAGATAATTGACCGTCAAAATAATGCCATACGCAACGATGAGACTGAAAGGTTAAAAGAAACTCAAATTAATAAGATTCTCATAAAGGGTGATTTTTTAAAAGCTATAGGAAAGTTTTTCAAAAAAAAAAAAAAGAACATAAAATTCAGAAAAATGCATGAAATCTTTATTTGAATCGATAGTACGGTCCATATAATTTAATGTTTGGAGATTATTTCATGCAAATGTTGAACTTGACTGCGCCTCGAATGGTCCATCCGCTTAGTCCAATTTTGGCATACTCTTTCCAACATTTCGGCCGGTATCTCACGAACAAATGCTTCAATGTTGTCCTCCAATGCGTCAATTGAAGCGGGCTTGTCTGTAGAGACATGAGCTTTAACAAAGCCCCACAAAAAATTGGCGGCCAATTGACCGGTCCCGAACGTGAAATAAAATGTTCACCGAACTCGCCTCTCAATAAGTCCATTGTTGCGCGTGCTGTGTGGCATGCGGCACCGTCTTGTTGAAACCACATGTCATGCAAGTCAAGCTCTTGCATTTTGGGCAAAAAAAAGTTGGATATCATCTCACGGTAGCGCTCACCATTCACAGTTGCGTTACGATTCGCATCATCTTTGAAGAAGTACGGTCCAATGATGCCACCAGCCCATAAACCGCACCAAACTGTGACTTTTTCTGGATGCATTGGTAGCTCTTGCAATGCTTCTGGCTGATATTCACTCCAAAATCGACAGTTCTGCTTATTTACGTACCCATTGAGCCAAAAATGAGCTTCGTCGCTGAACTGACCATGACATGGAAGAAGCGCGCGATGAACTTTCTTAACAGCGCACGCATTTTGAGGCGATTCATGGTTAAATTATAGACCAAACTGAAGATGCTTGACAGTGAAACAAAACACGAAACGTGCGTCAGCTGTTTAAACCAGTGTTGCCAAAAAGATAATAGCTAAAAAATCACCCTTTACTTAAAGAAGAGGTGAACGAAGTAATCAGAGCCTGCCAACTGGCTAAGACCGGGAGTATTTATAGTAATCTGCTGGACAGCGGAGAAATCGACACGAATCGAATATGGGCGGCCCTCCGTGTATGCTAATGGAACCTTACTCTTATATGCCATATCAATGCCAAAGGTGGGCACAAAAATGTTTCATCTGGTGACCGCCCGCGCCGCAGTTAAGGGTGGAAAGCAAATTGTGCTGATTTTGTGTGTAATTCCACCGTATGCGAAGAAGTCGTATTGGAAAAATTTCACGAGGACAGTTGTCTGCCCAGAGTCCTCAGGGGTGGCAATCCAACTTGATCTGGGGGAAAGCTGAACACCTTCAGGCACTTCCTGCTGTATTGACCAACGTAACCAGTAAAAGGGCTAGGCCAACGTTTTGAGACCATTAAATCCTTGAAAGAAACACAAATGTCCATGGAAAGTGTGCGACGAACGGTCCATGTCTGAACATTGAATCACAAATTACGATCTGAACAACACGGCATAGCAAGCGAAACTGTAAAAAAAATCCGGAAGACAGACCAAGGCCATCCCTCTGAATCGCTGATAGGAAGCAAATTGGAAGAGCTTCAGTCCACTTTCTAGCACTAGAACGTGTTGGGTAAGGTGAAGTTGCTACAGAAGACAGCCACACTTAGGCCACTCGGATCGATTTCCCCTATCAATCGAAACCAATTGGGGCTTATGACGAAGCGATTTAGCTGGATTAAGACTATTGAAGTAGACGGTTAGGAAGTCGGTGAGCGTCCTGACATCCAACCGGTGCCCGGTTATGACGTCGGTGAGCGTCCTGAGTGAAGATCCGCAAAGTCTAAGCAGATTGAGCGATATTTTGAGATTGAGTGATGGCCATACTTCCTCTCTTTTATGGCATGTGATAACTTCTCGCCATTTCACGATTGGTAGTATTGGTTGGGTGAATCTTGAGTAGATGGTAGGCTGCAGCGATTGGCATGGAAGGTGGAATAGTTGAGGGTGTACCACTCCTACTGAGCTCCTCGGCCTTGCAATTATCCGGTAGATCGCAATGCCCCGGCACCCACATGAGGTTTTATGTTAAAATGCTCAGCCATCTCGTTAAGAGACAGCCTGCAATTAAGGGACGTTTTCCAATTAAACATGACATTGTCCAGGGGCTTGATTGTGGCCTGACTGTCCGGACAGATGGTGATATCTCTTTTGGATATTACGTTGTTCTTAAGCCAGGACAGCACCTCCTTTATCGCAATGGTTTCTGCCTGGAATACGCTACAGTAGTCAAGGAGCTTTAGGGAGATAGCTCTGTTAAGGTCTTGAGAATAGACACCAGCACCTACACCCTCGTCTGTCTTCGACCCATCAGTGAGGATGCGCAGGTGATCAGAAGTTTCGGTCTGACAATTGAGAGTGATGCGCGGTTGTTGTTCCCATTTGCATCCTATGACCTTTTTACAGCTGAAAAGGGCAGAAGAAACCTCCTTGACCCTCTCCTGGATATTGGGTATCCAGCTTAGCTGCACTGCCGGCTAGTTGAAGACTGGTGCTCCATAGTTTGAGAGGGTCGAACTGAGGGATTTTCAAAGTGGTGTAGAGAGCAAAAAATTGCTATCACAAGAGTGTTCGAACTAAACTGTCTTCTAAGCAAGGGTCTCCTCGCATTGAGTTAATGTCGACGTCTCCCATAACCAGGGCGTCAGTCTCTTACAAGTCCCTTACAATGCTCTCACACTTTCCTGAATTCCCATCCGTTCAAGCTCACAACGAATGAAATCGGAAAACATCTGCAAATTGATTTAAGCGACAATGCCTCCTCTCGATGCACCTCAGCACAAGCAACTTATTCCACAAGAAGAGTAAAACGACGACACTACTTATTACATAACTACAAATATATTTGAAATCTCCAGGAAAGTTCCGCACAATACGTCTGCATGATATACAATAACTGAGAGCATTACTGGCTGCCCAGCAGACCAGACGAGACTGTGGTTGGCATGGCAAGGACAAACCCCATTCCAAAACCGAATAGTTCATGGTTTGACAGAACCTGTCGAGAACGTCGCCAAATAAGCATACTCATACGTATTCCACTCTTCACAGCACGCTCGTAAGGAATGTGTTTAGCAGTCGAACCAATCCACTCGAGTGGAAACTCTCCCAAACTTTCAGACATGCACAGAGACACGCCCCACCCCAGCCCACATTTTGTATTCGACACAAATCCGAACACAACAGAACCCTCAAAACCAGACAAAAAACTGTCCAAACTATTTCCGACCCTTTCATCGCGTGAACATTTTTACACGCCCTTCACGGCCCTTCAATGAACTCGAATTGGAAACCGACAGGCCCCACCGATGCCCGACGTTCACGCTTATTTACAACACAAAATGCTCGGACGGATTTTCAAAGTTCCAGTGAGCAAGGTTCATTCATGGCTTTCCCTGCCACCCACCAACAGCGCTGCATACGTCCACTCCCACCAGCAAACGCTTTGATTGCGCTGAAGGCCCATCACACCCAACTCTCACCTCGCAATCATTGCAACTCGGAAGTGGGCCAACACCCGCACGGATTCAGGCAATGTTAATTTGAATCCTTGTCGTTGGCAGAAAATATTAAAATGTGGTTACAAGCAACTTTCTTCCGCCCCGCTGTCATCGGCAGCCTCGTCCATCATTCTTTTTCCTCTTCTCGTTCTTCTGCCCCGTTTAGCTATCCGCAACCGGCACTCAGCCCTCAGCTGCCAACACCCAACAGCCAGCAGCCAGCAGCTAGCAAGCAACACACCAAAGCAATGCCAATCACGTAATTTTCCGAACCAAATAAGTAGTAAAACTAGCGGCTATGCGTTAGGATTTAATAATGAGATCTCCGCCCCCTTGACAGAGGGCAACACACTTGGAGCAGGCAACTGATTGTAACCACCCGTCCTGCCGCGCCGCGCACCAAGGACGTCTGCTACTTTTCATGGCGAGCGAGGTGAAGTGCAACCCCTGCCCCAGCCCGGCCCGGCCCACCACACCGCCCAGGCATCGGCATGACGAGCAACTTTAACACAAAAATGGATGTTATGATTTCGAACACGAGAGTGTGGTGTAGTTCACGTCCTGCTGTGGCCCGGCGAAAGGACGAAATTGCACGAGTTCTACGAGCAGGATGCAGTCGAGTGAATTGGCGTACAAATTGAATGGTAATTTTGAAAAATTTAATTTCCGTGAATTATTTTCCTCCATTTTTCTCCATTTCTTTCACTTTTCTTCCATTTTCTTGGGGTTTTTCGGTGAAACGATTTCGTGAAAATCTTTGTGCAGCAGTGTGCTCGGGCAAGTGCTGCTGCTCTCACATAACACATAACAGATTCGTTTAGCGACGGCGAGAGTGAATGCGAGACCTCGTGGAACGCAAGTCATGTGGAATATTCCCGATGGCAAAGATCGTCCAGTCATGTGTGCGCTACACGCCCTTCATGGTACAACGGAGCAGCGACCTAGCATTTCAAGACGTTCACATGTGAATGCCAAATGCTGGCAGCGACTTGAAGGTTCTCGTCTTGTACATGCACTTGTTTATTCAATTTGCTTAAAAGAAATCCCAAGTGTTGTGGCGGGAGGGTTCATTTCTTTTATTTCGCCATTCAGGGGGGGGGGGGGGGGGGGGGGGGGGGGAACAAAGCTTTTCAAGACGAAATGCAGTTCAGGAATGCACATTGAAGTCAGATTTATTTTGAGGGACTGGATGCAATGCGATTGACGCTCTTATAAGCGGTTTAGGACAAGTCTGGTAGATTCTAACTGCAGGCCACAATTATTCAAGCATTGGCAGTCTGGACCGAAGACGACTTTTATGTTTTTTGAGTTTTTCCAACTCCGATCCATGAAGGCCAAAACTAAACTGCCTTGTGCCTGCGATGACATGGTCTTTTAAGAATGGAGGCTCGAATTCGAAGACCTTCTTATCTGGATTCAATGTGCCCACACGTTCTACATGACCCAGCCACGTGCCTGCGATGACATGGTCTTCTTAAGCTTGGAGGCTCAAATTCGAAGACCTTCTTATCTGGATTCAATGTGCCCACACGCTCTACATGACCCAACCACGTGCCTGCGATGACATGGTCTTCTTAAGCTTGGAGGCTCAAATACGAAGACCTTCTTATCTGGATTCAATGTGCCCACACGCTCTACATGACCCAGCCACGTGCCTGCGATGACATGGTCTTCTTAAGCTTGGAGCCTCAAATTCGAAGACCTTCTTATCTGGATTCAATGTGCCCACACGTTCTACATGACCCAGCCACGTGCCTGCGATGACATGGTCTTCTTAAGAAGTGAGGTTCAAATTCGAAGACCTTCTTATCTGGATTCAATGTGCCCACACGCTCTACATGACCCAGCCGCGATAGGCGATGGATCCATAGACGCCTGGTTCGCGGTTGAATCTTCTCCTACACATGCCACCAACGCAAAAAATGAAGAGGCGAATGGCTTCTTCGTCCGCTTTTGAGACGGTCCATTCCCCTGCGCCTACAGCAGCACTGGGATGATCAGTCAGCAAGAGTAGTAAAAATGTTGTAAATAAATGTTATCAATTGGCAAGAGTTATTCTGCTGGGTAAGCGAAGTACTTTACTGTGGTCCTCTCTTTTGATGTCGGTCACTACAGAACCTGGGTTAACGAAGTACCTTACTGTGGTCCTCTCTTGGACAGCCAACACTCCGATTTCCTCGTTTCGTTTCAGGCGGACCCTTAAAAAAATGGGGGGAAATGTTGCGTATACGCCTGAGTCACAAGAGTGTAAAAGGTTGCAGATGCACCTAGCCCATTACAGGAAAGTTCATCGAATGTTTAACGTTGAAGGACATCTTCGCTTGCTTACTATCTGCGATGGCCGACGACATTTTTATCTTTTCCCATGAACGTCTTGATCAGAGGGTGCTTTCTCAACCTCATTTACCAGCTGACAACCATAATGGACGTAATTTTTTTTTATAATTTGCGCACGCACCCTTAATTGTCCGGGTTCAAGACACAGCACGGGCCGAAGGTGAAGAGGGAGAAAGGGAGAGGAGTACCTGCGTACATTTACCTGGGCAGTTTTAAATATCTGCGGATTGTATTCTGGAGGAAATATTGGGCTGGTAAGAGCATTCCATATTCGCGTCGTGCGGCTGATGAACGAGTCTCTAAATTTAACTGTGCGTCCGAAAGTAGGCTTAAGGGTAAACTGATGAGCATTCCTGGCGAGACGGGTATTGGGGGTGAATTCATGGAGAGGAGGAATGCAGTTGGCAAGCTCACTTGAGCATCGTTTGTTAAAATAGCGATAAAATGCGGATAAAGACGAGACGTTACGTCGATGTTCGAGCGAGTCTAATGACTCTGCACTATTGCTGTCTCCTATAAGTTTTATCGCTCGTATTTTTATTCTATCTAGTAGGTGCAGGGTGGTTTTGGGGGCACCAGGCCAGACATGAGCGTTGTACTCAAGTTTGGCGCGTATATACGCCTTATAAATTAAAGCCAAATCAGAAGGGGTGAAGTATTACTTGCATCGATTGAGGAAACCTAAGCATTTCGCAGCATTTTTGGCGACCTCAAATATGTGACCGTTCCAACTAAGGACATTCCAAGGATGGAAAGCTTTCCGGTTTAATCGACACAGGTGCCATTCATGGATAATGGCTGATTAACAAGGGTTCGCTTGAGTGACAGCAGGCAGCATTGAATTTTTGAAGCATTAAATTCCTCTCGATTGTTCTTTCCCCAGTTAATTATGGTGTCAAGATCGGAATTCAATGTGCTTAGCATAAGCTGCCGTTCCAGTTCTACGGCAGAAGGGCGGGGTCGTGAGTCTTGGAACGAGTATGAAGAGCTGAGGGTGCTGTCATCAGCGAAAGAATGGATTGGATTAGAAGTAACAGACAAGAGATGATTTGTATGATAAAAATGAGAAAGAGTATCGGAGACAGAATAGAGCCTTGGGGAACACCAGCATTTATTTGGTGGATATAAGACTTGAACCCTTGAAAGGTAATTTCTAATCCATTGAAGAAGAGATTCATCGACACCATAGGCACGCATTTTCGACAGGAGAGCTCGATGCCAAACTCTGTCAAATGCCTTAGAAATATCAAGCGCAACGATCTTGCTTTCGCATGCATTGTGCAAAGATTGCGTCCACTTTTCGGCGAGATAAGCTATCAAATCACCAGTGGACCTGTTGCTGCGGAAACCATACTGCCGGTCATTAAGAAGTTTCCGCGATTCGAGATATTTCATAAGCTGACGATTTATCAGCGTTTCCATGACCTTAGAAAGAAGGGACGTAAGTGCTATGGTGAGACTAAATAATCGAGCGAATATAATAAAATGATGAGAATGGTATTCGAAGTAAGCACTTCGGTCAGTTTTGTTCACGTTCCTTTCTGGTGTATGTACGTGAATACTTACTTACTTACCTATGGTGGTCCGGGGTGAACCTGGGCCTCATCCAACAAGCCTCTCCAGCCAGCTCGCTCTTTAGCTAGCTGCCTCCAGTTTCGCAGGCATAGTGGGTTGGGGTCCCTTTCCACTTGCGGGCGCCACCTGAGTTGCGCTCTTCCTCTACTGCGTCGTCTCTCTGGCGTGGATTCGAAGTCTTTCCGGGCCGGAGCATTGATTTCCACCAGCTCTACATGACCTAGCCATCTCATTTGTCTGGATCTTCACTCTTCTGGCTAAGTCGATGTCGCTGAACAGCCTGTACAGTTCGTCGTTGTATCTCCTCCTCCACTCAACATCTATGCAGCCGGGACCAAATATCAGCTCCTCTCAAAGCAATAAAGAGCACCGTCGTCCGCTTTTGACAAAGGCCATGTCTCTGCGCCATTCAAGACGATTAAGGTCTTATAGAGGGTCACTTTGGTTGCTCCAGAGAGGGCTTTGTTTATCAGTTGCCTATTTAGCCCAAAGAAGCAGCGATTTGCAAGAGTTATTCTTTGTTTGATTTCAGCTCTGGTGTCGTTGTCTGAATTCATAGCGGTTCCTAGGTCGGTCGTGACCTTCTGTCCGAGACGTCGGTGTTGGGAGTCCTCTCTCGTCGACAGCCTTTACTTAGTATTGCCCTCACTTACCGTTAAACCCATTTTCACGGCTTCTGTCGCAATAGTCACAAAGGTGCCATTGACATCACGCTGAGTTCTTCCGATAAAGTCTATATCGTCGGCATTTGCGGGAAAGCTGGTGTTGGCGTGCGAGTTTTGACCAAGTCTTTCAAGGATGTTCAACATCGTCCTTGAAAGGTCGCGGTTAAGTCTTTACCGACATTAATGGAGCAGCGTGCAGTTTTCATCGTCATTCTATACAAACGGACGAGTTTGGTAGGGACATTGCTCTATAAGCTCGTCTCTATAGATGCTGTCATGGGCGGCCTTGAAATCGATGAAGAGGTAATGGGTATCGATCTGTTGTTCCTTGTTTTTTTTTTTTTTCCAAAATTTGCCGTAACTTGAATATTTCATCGATGGTGGATTTTCCCGTCCTAAAGCCACGCTGGTATGAACCGACCATGTTGTTGACGAACCTGATGCCTCTATAGATGGCGCAATTCAGAGGGTCTCCTTTTTTGTGGACTGGGCAACACATTGCTGAGGTTCCAATCATCGGGCTTGCTTTCCTCCGATCATATTTTACAGATGAGTTGGTGCATGCTCCTTACCAAATCATCGCCGGCTGCCTTGAAAAGCTCAGCCAGTAGGCCGTTAGCCCCAGCTGCCTTTCAGTTTAGATATGGCTACCTCCACTTTATCCAGGTCGGGTGGACGGAATTGTTTGTCTTTATAAGGTTGACTGGTAAGATCTGCCTGACACCGGTATTTGGTTCCTCATCGCCGTTATACAGTCTGCAAGAATGGTTCCTCCATATCCTCAGCATCGACTGTGATTCTACTTGTTCCCTTGATCATCCTTACAGGTTTCGGTTCGGGCTTTGTAACCTTGTCTGGCTAACTGTAACCTTTAGTCAAAACTTCCTTACCACATTCCTGCAATTATATCCCTCTGTACGTGAATGAAATGAGTCAAGTACGAACACATCCAAATCGGACGATGTTCTGGGCTACTTTTCGTTCGGTTGTTACATACGTTCCATTGTATACTTTCGTACTCAACGACTGGAGGGCCCAGTGAAAGCAAAGGCTCCATTGCGTTGTCCCGGGGGTTGGTGCGTTGCTCACTGCTCTCTTCCGTGCAGGTTGTGTGTTCAAATGCGGGTGTGGGATGATGTGCCAGGAATGGAGGTTCTCGAGTGCATTGTTGAAACGGCGTCATATTGACCGCGATTGTAGTGCCGTTCATGGGAGGTGTCGCATTTATGGAACGTGTAGTGCAGCTTGCAGATGGAACATGGGAAATTATATCGCCCATGCATAGTGGTTTGTTCGTTCTGACAAGAGGTCCCCCAGAACATCGTGATGTTTTCCAGAGAGAGAGAGAGAGCAATAGCAAGTCATCCCCGATTGATATCTCCTTACAGCCCTCTTCTCCTGGAAGTAGCAACCACAAATCAGAAGTTGAATGCCAAAATGCTCCCTCAACCAGCATCGCGTTATTCAACAGCATCCCCCAAGGTCACACATCAATTCAGAGATCCAAAGAAATACAGAAGATGTTCAGCCGACCAAGGTACTGCCTGCCGACTATCACTTCATTTCACTGGAAAAAAGTTTCACGGTCAGCATTGGGGGCTATGAACAACTTTTGTGCAAACCTTGTACCTCTGCTGGCAGTTCCAGTGGTCCGTGACATTTTTATGTCAACCAGTTTTTTTGCGTTTTTTGTGGCAAAGCGTTATGCCATTTGAAGAAGCCGGCTTTTGGCATTTATTTCGGAATATTTCACAAACGGAAGAGCTTACATCGAATTCTTTTTATCGTAGCACACCCCGCACCAGCACCGGCACCCCTCTCCACGGCGTGCAAGCCCGTCCTACACATCATTTACATCGCATTGTAAGCAGATCATAAAACATAAATTCATGCTTGCGTCCTTCTCTCTGTCCTTCGCTGGGTTAATTCGTAAAAAGGAACACTCCCCGTCTGTCGGAGGGGACAGAAGATGAAGAAACTGAGGAAACCGAAGAAGCAGAAAAAGCCGATGGATGGTGAAGGGATCGGGATGGGACAAGGAGAACATCGAAAAGCCGAAGTAAACATAAATCATTAAATTGACTTTATTTATCTTGTTTCTGGAAGAGGAATGCGGCACGGAGTGAGCCACCTCGAGCACATCAGTGCACAGGCCCCTGTTTAGTCGGTCCCCTCGAGCACAGCCCCCAGCATTTGGTTCGCCGCGTGTCACTGACAAACACCGACGACGCGGGCGGAAGGAAGACGGGCAAATTTATGACATGGAAAATAAAATTCCTTTTTATTTTGAACGAACTCATAAATTACAAGGACGAGGACGACGGATATTTTCGTCTAAGGATACATACGTCATATTGTTTGCTGCTTGCTTAGCTGCTGACGGGATGCGCCGAAGGTGATGGAGGTCTGTTGATGTACTAATCCACTGCGTCTTGGGGCAAGTACCAAAAAAGTAAGCACCGTGCATCCTATACGCAGATTATCTGTTCATCCTCTATCTCTCTCGCACACATACACAGACGCGGAATCAGCGGATGGCTGCCTTGAGACGAGCAACACAGTCAGTAGTCAGGCGGCATCCTTTTGTAATCCTTCTTCGTCGGATGTGACGCATCTTCGTTCTTCCCTCTTGCGCGCCACAAGGATCCCATCGCTTGGGCTGACAATTTGATGGCTTCTCAATGACTGAGTGGGTAACATGCATTTTATTAGCCACATAAAATTCGACTGAGCGCCCTCCAGCGACCTGCAGGATGTCAGTGGCTGTGTACAGCCCCATTGTTTCTTGTACCGTCGTTCGTAGACATACTCGGCTACACTCGTCGAAGTCGAAGTTGGTTCGTCTCGGGCGAAGGCGACGACGAGGATGCCTGGGATCGTTGTGAACTGTTTAATACGCTCGAGAGGATTGCATTAAGGTTAGTCCTTGAACTTCAGTTTACAGTGAAGTGTACCCTGAGTGGCTTCTAGGCAAATTTGATGGAATGAAATTTCTTGTTGAGATGCAACAGCTGGAAAGGCGAATCTGAACGTGGAGAGTTCAATTATTTTTGTGATTGTTTGCGATGATTTTCGGAAGATACTTTTTTCATTCTAGAGACTCTATTGTACAAAATGCATTTTACGTTGCAAGTCGGATTTGTTGGGCAGTCATTTCCGGCTGGTTGACATCTGCCAGTTGACCTTTGAGAGTCGCTGGGAATGCTAGATAATCATTTATTACGATGACTGTGACTCGGTTCTCAACAAGTTATCTGCAGCATCGTTTGTACTTGCCTTGGTGATAATCAGTCGATAGTGCGGTGCATCAAACCCAATTAGCCTCCATTAGGGCACATGGCGTGCTAGGACACGTGAGACAACTTTCTTGAGTCAATTAAAACACAGGTAGGCACACGCAAGTGGAAAAGGAAAAGTGGTTGGAGACCAAGTTTTTAACCACCAGGAACTGCCTTCTCGTTCTTCGTGACAGCAACTTTCAAACCATCAAGGATTCTGTGCTCGATGACCTGCCACTGGCTCACCGTGAGCTTCCGCTCGGGATTCCCAAAGTCTACTACCGAGGCTAGCAGACGTTCTTTCACTATTGTAGCGTATTTCGGCCTCTTTGTTTTCTCATTGTTGGTTTTTGGAGATTTTGGATCATGGTGACCTCTTTTTGAGGACCCTGGACCAGCGCAGGATGGGGATTTCCCCTCCCTGAGCTAGTCGAGGGTTTAGCGGTTGCAGTCTTAGATGAGGTGAGCGGATGACATCCACCCTTCATTTCCAATCCTCTGCTAGAGGATGCCACATCTGTCTTTTGATGGGTGTTAAACCAGAACATCCTGGGGTTGTCGCCAGACCAGCCGGAGCAGAACCGGTGCGTACTTTAGGTTTTCTAGCAATGGCAGCTCTCGGCGAGGAGGGGCTCGGCCTCTCATTCCCCGTAGAGCCCAGAGCTCACTTCCTGGATTTGGTATCGCCTCTGCAGCCTTAGGGTTGACATGGGATAAGGGTTGAGCCCGTAGTCGCTTTTGCTCTGTCGAATATTCGCATTTCCTAAGGAAACACGGTCAAATTGAACCTTCTTATTTCGTGACGCTGAGTGTCTGACGTTATTTATTACCGTCTTGGCACTACCTAGCGTCGAGTTCACTTCCCCGGGTCAAGTTGTTTTGGGAGTTAGCTGTACTCTGATTTGTCACAGGTTTTTCTTTGGTCACTACTTCGCCTGCACCGGGGGTCCCATTAGAGCCTCAGCGCTACTGACTTTCTGCTGATGGGTCTTTGGGCAGACAGCGAGGTTGTTATCATTTCCCTCAGACGTCTCTTTTAGATTAACCTTCGAGTAGCTGTCCACTGGAAGAGTAATCTGAACTGCTGTTCTTCCCACCGGTGTCTGCTTTAGGAACTCAAGCGCTTTTTGGGGTCATACCTTGTCATCCTCCCTGATCTGGGGCGGTCCTTAAAGCCTACGCGCTGAGGGATACAATAGATGATACTAAGTTTCTTTGTGATCTGGCATCGGCAGGAGTCATCATCCGCAATGGTAGAACCAGCCAAGCTGACATCTACCACTTCGCTTCCAGCTAAATCCGAAGACTGTTTAGCTGGGGAGAATTGTCGCAAGTTTGATGATATTAGATACGGACGTTTTTCTCTTCATGGGTTTCGTGACAGGTTCTATTTCATCAAGGAGATCCTTGACGGCCTGTTTAGAAAGCCCGAAGTATAAGCAAAATAAATAAAGAACATACTTACAGTCTGTCATCGATTTCCAAAGGGTCGGACGCATCCCTTGATGGTCTCCTTGTGCGTCCGATTTCTAGGAAATCACCCGACATCTCTTCGTCCGACTCGAGAAAGAATCTTCTGCGTTCTCTATTTTATTTTAATTAAATATATTCTATGTGGGCGGGAAAACAAATATGCTGTGACATTACCTATTTTAGCCGTCAAATTGTAAAACATTCACAATGTCACCTTTTTTCATTCACAGTGATAGAACTGTCTATCGACTGAGTTACGCAATACCAAAAGTAATATCGGCCGATAAAGTTGACGACTATGGATTAGGTCGATAGTCGACACTCGCAATAAGGGCCAGTGTTTTGGTGTGGCTTTTCTCTTTCGGGTTTGCTTATGTCGCTTGTGATTCGCTGCCCCCTTAACTGTCACTTTCTACGCATCAATTGCCACCATTTATCGCCTTTTACTTGGTTTTCCCTGACAAATGAAAGGCGACACTTTTGAGGGACTATCAGTGAAATTTACCATTGGAATGTCCTTCACAATGGAGAAGACTTCTTCCATTTCCTAAAAAGAAAAAAAGTCCCTAGGGAAATTTATGCATACTAGACATGAACAAAGAAAGGAAAAGCGCGAAAGCTCTTTCGAAAGCTGATACGATCTCTGATGAACACAGAAAAATAACGAAAGTTCACTCAGAAGCTGGTACTCATGCGACAACGTATATTTTGTTTCGACGACAAGATGTTTCTTGCATGTAGGATATGTACTTGGGAATACATAGTATAAAATGTTTAATCGTACAAAACAAAACAAAAAATTGCAATACAATAGATCTCGCCAGATTTGAACACAGCATCTGCACGAAAGAGTGAGCAGTGAGCAATGTACCAACCCACTTCACTTCGCATTCGGTATCGGTGTGACATACTTACATGTTTGCGGGTAGGCGCAGTAGAAACCACGCCTCACTTAGGTCCGGATAGACCCATTGTGATATATAGAGTTAAGGTTGGTGAACCTTCGAGAGATGGCTGTATTACTCGGTTACCTCATGAGTCCTCATGAGTATGAGCTTTTCTTGCCCTTATGAGCCGCAATGACTTTCTTGACAGCCAAGGTGTCCAGAAACTCGTCTCGGTATTGGCCGTAGTGACTTTCTGGACAACCAAGGTGTCCAGAAACTCGTGTCGGTATGGGCCGCAATGACTTTCTGGACAGCCAAGGTGTCCAGAAACTCGTGTCGGTATGGGCCGCATTGACTTTCAGGACAGCCAAGGAGTCCAGAAACTCGTATCGGTATGGGCCGTAGTGACTTTCTGGACAGCCAAGGTGTAGAGACTTTCAGGACAGCCAAGGTGTCCAGAAACTCGTTTCGGTATGGGCCGCATTGACTTTCTTGACAGCCAAGGTGTCCAGAAACTCGTCTCGGTATTGGCCGTAGTGACTTTCTGGACAACCAAGGTGTTCAGAAACTCGTGTCGGTATGGGCCGCATTGACTTTCAGGACAGCCAAGGAGTCCAGAAACTCGTATCGGTATGGGCCGCAATGACTTTCTGGACAGCCAAGGTGTCCAGAAACTCGTGTCGGTATGGGCCGCATTGACTTTCAGGACAGCCAAGGAGTCCAGAAACTCGTATCGGTATGGGCCGTAGTGACTTTCTGGACAGCCAAGGTGTAGAGACTTTCAGGACAGCCAAGGTGTCCAGAAACTCGTGTCGGTATGGGCCGCATTGACTTTCAGGACAGCCAAGGAGTCCAGAAACTCGTATCGGTATGGGCCGCAATGACTTTCTGGACAGCCAAGGTGTCCAGAAACTCGTGTCGGTATGGGCCGCATTGACTTTCAGGACAGCCAAGGAGTCCAGAAACTCGTATCGGTATGGGCCGTAGTGACTTTCTGGACAGCCAAGGTGTAGAGACTTTCAGGACAGCCAAGGTGACCAGAAACTCGTGTCGGTATGGGCCGCAATGACTTTCTGGACAGCCAAGGTGTCCAGAAACTCGTGTCGGTATGGGCCGCATTGACTTTCAGGACAGCCAAGGAGTCCAGAAACTCGTATCGGTATGGGCCGTAGTGACTTTCTGGACAGCCAAGGTGTAGAGACTTTCAGGACAGCCAAGGTGACCAGAAACTCGTGTCGGTATGGGCCGCATTGACTTTCTTGACAGCCAAGGTGTCCAGAAACTCGTCTCGGTATTGGCCGTAGTGACTTTCTGGACAACCAAGGTGTTCAGAAACTCGTGTCGGTATGGGCCGCATTGACTTTCAGGACAGCCAAGGAGTCCAGAAACTCGTATCGGTATGGGCCGCAATGACTTTCTGGACAGCCAAGGTGTCCAGAAACTCGTGTCGGTATGGGCCGCATTGACTTTCAGGACAGCCAAGGAGTCCAGAAACTCGTATCGGTATGGGCCGTAGTGACTTTCTGGACAGCCAAGGTGTAGAGACTTTCAGGACAGCCAAGGTGTCCAGAAACTCGTGTCGGTATGGGCCGCATTGACTTTCAGGACAGCCAAGGAGTCCAGAAACTCGTATCGGTATGGGCCGCAATGACTTTCTGGACAGCCAAGGTGTCCAGAAACTCGTGTCGGTATGGGCCGCATTGACTTTCAGGACAGCCAAGGAGTCCAGAAACTCGTATCGGTATGGGCCGTAGTGACTTTCTGGACAGCCAAGGTGTAGAGACTTTCAGGACAGCCAAGGTGACCAGAAACTCGTGTCGGTATGGGCCGCAATGACTTTCTGGACAGCCAAGGTGTCCAGAAACTCGTGTCGGTATGGGCCGCATTGACTTTCAGGACAGCCAAGGAGTCCAGAAACTCGTATCGGTATGGGCCGTAGTGACTTTCTGGACAGCCAAGGTGTAGAGACTTTCAGGACAGCCAAGGTGACCAGAAACTCGTGTCGGTATGGGCCGCAATGACTTTCTTGACAGCCAAGGTGTCCAGAAACTCGTCTCGGTATTGGCCGTATTGACTTTCTGGACAACCAAGGTGTTCAGAAACTCGTGTCGGTATTTGCCGTAGTGACTTTCAGGACAGCCAAGGTGTCCAGAAACCCGTGTCGGTTTAAGCCGCAATGACTTAGTAGTACTGCTACTAAGACAGTAATTATCTCGAAGGTAATTTTGGCGTCATTTTTGCAACAAAAATGTTTGTATAAAGTTGGGAACACTGAAAATTCTACGCAGAAAACAAAGCCAGTACTCTTCACGAAGAGAAAAGAAACACCCCTGCCTTTGGGCATCCCTGCGTGTACGCTTGGACTGCAAACTAAGATCAGAACCCAGCATCCACCAACTTGTCAAAAAGAGCAGCTTGACTCCATATTGCTGCAAAAAGGCTACGAGGTGCAAATGAGGACGCATGGACGACTGGCTTTTAATATAAGTAGTCAGACCCATTCTGCTGTATGGAGTCGCGATTTGGTGAACTGCGCTCGAAAAGGGACATCAACACACTGGTCGATTGAGTGCAACGGATGTCATGCGTATGTATCCGCGGAAAGCAACAACCCCCTTCGCAGTCCTGAACGCATTCCTTAATGTTCGCCGATAGACTTTCCCTGCTGGCAGATAGCTGCCAGTGGGTGCCGGGGCACTGTGACATTCCAGAGAAATGTGTCTAGCTGGCTAGAAAGGACACTGATTTCCTACTCTTTCCGGACTGAGGCCTGCCATCCACGCCTATCGGTACCGAAAAACCATCTACTGAAGCTTGAAGCAGGAGATGGTCAACTGGCAGAGGATGCCTCCTCACAAAACAACAAATGCACACAGCTCGTGCAGAAGAACTCTTATCGGCAGCATAACCACCCACTGCGCCGTTGGAACTCACGCCTGAAGATAAGCCCTGCCCTACAATGACTTCTTCAGATGCTGCTTAAGCGAGGAGGAGGAAGAACCAATCCTCTGTGCAATTGCAGGGCTCTCTCCCTTCGTCACCAGCAGTCAACCACTCCAAACTAACCCCAGCTAGCCGTGATTGCTCTTCACCTTTTGCTTCCAGTTCAAAGTGTGTGTGTGTTCCAGTTCAAAGTGAGCACTTTTCTACTCGCAAGTTTCCAATCGAAACTAACGCAGATCCGTTGCCATACAATTTCAGTGTCCTCTTGCAGGAAATTCCTTCAACGCGTATCCACAGAAATTTATACCCCGCAACTAATCGTCTTTGCAGCAGTGTGTTTCAAAATCGAAAACCCATTAAGCTATCCTTCCAAACGGACCAAGCCTCATGAAGCAGCACTCAGTTGCCGTCCACCAGCCATCAGCCACCGCCAGCATCGCGCCGACCCACAAACCAATACCCATTCGGCGAATCAACGATTCAAATCGATTATTAAACGAAAATTGAGGATTTGTTCCACTTCCACGGGCGACTAGAGAACCAGAGACGCGAGGACACAAGGACACAAAATCAAAAAAACAAAAAACACAAAACAATGTAAAACAAAGAATCACCGCTTCCGTTCGTTCCGCTGCTTGTCGGGCAGTCAGCGAACCATTCCGAACTACCACACCAGCACTTTCATAATCTGCGCTCTGTGTTCCTTCCTGAGGCGGCCGTATACTCTCATAAACATAAATTGAAAAGGTTCCTCACCGATAAGCAAAAACTTTCGGGACAATCGCGCGAATTCCAATCCCTTGAGGGGTGGTTTTACTACTGACCCCGGTATGGTTGTGCTGTGTGCCAAGTGTGCGGATGGCAGAGGGCAACGCGCAGCTAGCGAATACAAAATTGCGAAATTCACTGGAAAATACTCGCACCGCGCGATTGCATTGATATATCCACGCCGTGGGGATCATTTGGTTGCGAAAAGTTCACCGAAAACAGCTCGTTTCTGGCAGCGATAAGGAATTCCAAATGACCGTGCCTTCCAATATGAAAATATGAGCTTGGCCGGGTGGTTTGAAGGGATTTCACACTGACTTCATGCGAATGCAGTTAAAGGGACTGTGAGATTAATTTGTTGCCGACCGCTTTAAGCATTCATTTAACAAAGTTACTCCGTTGGTATTTAACACTTACTGCGGCTCAAAACAAATCGTGCCAGCGACTGTGAGCGAGTCCTTTACCAGTGCATCAGGATAATGCCCGTATGAATTAAATTAAATTGAAATTCTGCAAATGGTTTTAGGTCTGTTTTATCGGGTTAATTGGTGTGACTGGGCATTGAATTGAACATGTTTGTTTGGCCGGGTGTGAAGTGAACCTAAACTGTGTCATTGCGCTTTCCGTGGACAGGCAGACTCCTGCATCCGCACAAGCCATAACACACCGCCTCCACTGGAAGTATTTCTGCCCCACATTACAACCACAAACTGAACAGCCATCCGCGATCTTTTCTTTCGTGGGCAAGATATGCCATGTCGCTTCACTGCAATGTTGGCTGCGAGAGCGTCAACATCAAGAAGCGGGCAACCAACCAGCAGTCAACGAGGTAGATCTCACTAAAAATTATGCCAAAATATGATATTCACTAAAACTTCTCCTTTTACTCTCAATTTTTTACCACGCCTTGTAAACAAAATCACGCACATATTGGAAAACGTCAAATCTCGTGTCCAACTTTTGACCAAAGTTCATGCTCATCATGATTCTCCGACACGCTGTAGGTTTGGACATGCGTTTTTGTGCCTCCACTGCATTTATTCACATCATGGTTCATGTCCAAATTCTGCA
Source organism: Eristalis tenax (assembly GCA_905231855.2). Classification (NCBI taxonomy): domain Eukaryota; kingdom Metazoa; phylum Arthropoda; class Insecta; order Diptera; family Syrphidae; genus Eristalis; species Eristalis tenax. Next base: position 58,948,664 of record HG993124.1, on the reverse strand, counting down.
CAAACCATACATGGCAAGCAAGCACATGTCACACCCAAACACACGCATGGAACCAACCATGTGCGCACCTGAGGCGGAGAAGTAGACATGTATCATGCCTCCACATATCTATTGGCCATGGACATGGAGTGTCATGAAGTCCAACAAATTTTTATTTTGAACGTGTCATCATCAACAACAAATGACTCTTCTTCAATCGGTCCAAACATGAGCTACTTATATAGTTCTGTAGACTTCGTTCAAAAATGTCAGCAGATATGTTGAACGCCGGCATGTCAATGGAACTACATAGTTCCGCGGACATGTTCGACGCCGGCATATCCATGGAACTACACAGTTCCGCGGACATGTTCAACGCCGGCATATCCATGGAACTACACAGTTCCGCGGACATGTTCAACGCCGACATATCCATGGAACTACACAGTTCCGCGGGCATGTTCAACGCCGACATATCCATGGAACTACACAGTTCCGCGGACATGTTCAACGCCGACATATCCATGGAACTACACAGTTCCGCGGACATGTTCAAATTCACGGGACTACACAGTTCCGCGTACATGTTCAACGCCGACATATCCATGGAACTACACAGTTCCGCGGACAAGTTCAACGCCGACATGTCCATGGAACTAAACAGTTCCGCGGATATGTTCAACGCCGCCATATCCATGGAATTACACAGTTGTGCGGACATGTTCAAATTTACGGGACTACTTAGTTCCAAGGACATGTTGAACGCCGGCAAATCCATCTAACTTCACAGTTCCGACGCCGGCGTATCCATGGAACTACACAGTTCCACGGATATGTTCAACGCCGCCATATCCATGGAATTACATAGTTCCGAGGACATACCCTTCAGTTCCGACTGCAAAAGGAATTGTTTTATGTCCGTTCCGTCGTCGGAAATGTTTAGCACAACTCTATTGGAAATCTTCCAAACATTTCGATCAGTCTCGTCTAGTTTCGTTCACTTTCCTTTCTACGTACGTAAATGAAGGTTGGTATTGCAACTATGCGAAAGTTCGCAGAGGCAAATACGGTCACTTTGAAATTTAACTTCTCGATTGTGTTCGCTAAATTCTCACAAAAGTTTAAGCTACTCACTCCGTTCTCGTTCTGCTCCAAGCGAACGGTATGATCTTCCATAAGAGACCGACTTTATTTAGTCTGGCATTACATTCTCCCTTATTCTCCCTTCGTCTCTCTATGTGACATTCAAGGCACTAATTGAATACAAATTTGTCACAGTGACATGTGACACCACTCAGAAAATAAGGGTGATTAAGTACAAGAAATAGCACATTTTTGGTTCGAACTGAAAATATGTACTTTCGCTGAATCATCGACGATGCCAGGATATGCAAAAGTACGTGAAAATGCCGATGTCCTGAAATGCAGAAAACATCACCAAAGGTGTATACAAGACATAGTTTGGTCTATTAGGGCCATCAGAGGTCAGAGGTTGAACTGACCAAAGGCTTCACATCGACGATGATCAGACTCATGGACAGGTTAGCCCGGGTAGAGTTGTAGTCGGAGGGCCCAGCGGCATGCCGATGGTGCGTACTATGGAAAACTAGTTTGGACGCTGAAACAGCACGCTGTACAGGAACTTATAAGAGACATTGTATAGGGATACGCCTCTTCATTTTTGCAGGGTTTTATATTCCAGGCGTTGAGTACACCCTCGTCTTCCTCCCTTTGGCCTGGAGTGAGCTTTGCGCTTTGTGGTGTTGTTCCAGGCTTCTTCAAAGCTGGAACGACTGCTTCACCAAATAAAACTGTGAATCCTGTGAGCCCAATTTTTATTTCTTGGTCGAGAAGATTGGTATGAAGCTTATATACTCAGGCTACGAGATAGTCCTCCGAATTTCAAGGAATTTCCTTACGTTGGCTGCCAGACTTTTGCTTGTCCCATAGAAAGCTTGCACTAGTTCCCTGTTGCTAGACTCTTCGATAACTTTAAGGTTGCGAGAGACATTTTCTTGATGCATGAAGAAGGAGGCAATGACTGAGAGTGCGTAGCGTCTGACGTAGCGTGTGTGTGAATTTGTTGGTGGACCACCTCGAATCGATGTATGGGCAGAACACCTCCATCGATTGTTCTTGGGAAAATAATCTGAAATTTACGCTCCCCAACACTGCTTTACCACTCGCAGTAGGAGTTGGTTTTGTGATTTGTTGATGTGAGCAATGCGCGTGGGTTTCGAGCGAATCTCTTCGCTGTGTAGAGAGGGTAGGGAAAGGGCCTGCTAGTGAAGTCACCAGCACACTTAGACCATGTTGCTCCATTGTGATACCCACAGTCAGACTACTTCCACTGATCGACCACTCCAGTTATAGTGCCGTTAATTTGATACCAACGGCAAATGGTGGCTGGACCAGGTTTAAAAACCAGGCTTAAGACCCGGATTCGAACCGGGGATCCCACTAACCAGGGGCAGGCACTTAACCAACTGCGCCATCCAGTCGTTCTTCTCTGTGTAAGTCCACCAATTCAGGCACAAACCAGCTGTCTTGGAGCTGAGTGAAACACAGGTAGGTGAGAATACCAAATTATCGGATTTGAACCTGCCTGGGTATAGTTTGGTACCTCGCCATCTACAATACGGCCTCCATGTCCGTCAGCATTTAACTGCTTTATTTATAGAAGTCCAAACATGGATAGAAAACTAAGTAACGGTGCCAAATTCCTTGGCCTCTTTCTTGACGCGAAGCTAACCTCGCAACCCAACACCCAGGAATGCGTCAAGAAAGCCTGTGCGGCTGTATATTGTTGTCAAAAGACTATATGCTGCAAACGGGGTCTTAAGCCAAGAGTGGTTCACTGGCTATTCGTATCAATAGTTAGTACTAATGTACGGTGTCGCGAGCCGATGGACTGCCTTAGACAAAGACATCAACTGCAAACCGCTCGAAAGGGTACAGCGGATGGCTTGAATTTGCCCTAGCTTCACTAGCTCTAAATACACTCCTCCTCATTTGTCCCTTCCGTCGAATGATCTCTTCGGCGGGCAGGTCGCTGCCAGCACTACGATTAGATTGAAGTCGTTACCTACGTGGAAGGAGCTTAGCTCCGGACACTCTATCCTTCTCGATAAATTTGGGTCGCTACCAGGAAACACTGACTTATCTTCGGGAAAAACTTGTCAACCAGCATACCTCCTAGATCTCACTGGACGTCTGAGCACCAGACGCTGACGGTCCTCCGTGAACTTTCACAGATGGATCGAAGTTGTGCGAAGGGGAGGGTGGGGGAGTCTACTCCAAGTATCTACTCTAAGACTGTAATTTTCAGCAGTCATTCTGATTAACTTCCCACTGTAGCGTCTTTCAGGCAGAGACTCTAGCGATTAAAGACGCTCTGTCATGGCTACAAAACAATGTAAAATTAAGTACAAATATTGTCATCTGTTCGGGTAGCCAGGCGGCGATCAAATTTCTGAGTCCAGTCACATTTAACTCCAAGATACACCTAATTATGGCCTTGAGGTGGCAAAGTACTCCAGCATCCATCGTATGTGGCTGCCGGGACACAGTGACATCCCAGAGAATTGCAATGCGGACGCTAGAAAGGACACCACCTCAACACACACACACGGATGGGGAACTGCCGCCCATGCCTATAGCTGCTCCAAAACATCTACGACAGCTTGAAACGCTTACTCACGCCAAACGCCATCCCAAAGCAATTATGGCCTACAATCGACCTGATCAGAATGACTAGACTGAATCTCAGAACTCTCATCGGCGTTATAACCGGGCGTTGTGCCATTGGAATTCACACCTCAAGACTAGGCGTGGCCTAAAACGACTTCTGGAGAAGTAGTAGGGATGAAGAGGAAGAAGTAATGGCCAAGTGAGTGAGTCTGCGAGGTGAGAACTCACTCACTTGGACTCACCATATTTCTGCGACTTGACAGATCTAAGCAGTGTTAGCATCAGTCAACTCCATCGCTTTATTAGGAGCAAATGGTTCGCGGTTTAGGACCTATTAGATCTTGTGGTAACACAACGGGCCTACTTTTGGCCTAAGTGTGGCTACCCTGAAAGTAGACAGTCACTCTAACCTAACCTGGTAATTCAGCTTTTAACGAATTTGATGCGCTATCCGATTCCATCTCAAGGATGGATGTCAATGTACACAATTCTAATTGGCTTCGACATTCAGGGCAGACAATACCCGAAGGAAGGTATGTCGAAATTTTTGCTGGCGTAGTCAATCCAACCCAGCTAGTATATGAACCCACAACGAATACCTGACGTTGCAGATCATTTATCCAACACCCTGGGCCTGTTTCCCACATCCCATCCTGTTGACATACTGCCACCTCTAGGCTCGTCTGACCATTGTGTCGTATCAGCTTCTCGTTATCACCACACGCAGTTAGAGAAGAAATTCCTAAAAGAACAGAATGGCTGTACGAGAAAGGCGATTCGAGCGGACTTAACAACTTCTTCAGGATTTTTAACTGGTCTGCTGATATGATCACAAACATTGTTTGCCTGGGCATGAGATCCTTCATTCCTCATTGAGTGAAGACTATCAAGCCCAAGGCATGGTATGACTTAAGATATAACGAGGAGAGTTGAATTTCCTGACATGCAAGCCCAGCCCTACCGAGGAAAAGAGGTACAAGTTCAAACGGTCCAGAAATGACTGCAATGCAATTATCAAACGTGTGAAATTCCCCTATGAGCAAACGTTGAGGCAAAAAGTGCTACAATGTCCCAAGGGGAGCAGAACATTTTGGTCATTTGTAAAACACAACACACAAAGAAGGCCTCCTCGTTTTCCATTCACAATGTGATCAGCCTTCTACGGTTTATTAAAAGCACTGATTGGCTTGGGGAATAGGAACCCTCACAAGGGGCCTATGCTTGGGTTAAGTGTGCCTTCTGCGCAGCAGTCAGCCACTTCCACCAAACCTAACCATACCAGTTGTGAGCTCATTAGCCAATCTACATGCGGCGTATTTTGCAGCTGGCTCAAAACTTGCAGATTCCAATATGTCTCCACTTGTACTTGAGACCGTTGATTTTACGATTCGACAAATCCACTTCCAACCTCGCACAGTTGCAAGAGAACTTAAAGATCTCGACGTGCACAGATCCGCTGGCCCGGATGGTGTGCCCCTAAACTTCTGAAGAGGTTTTCGTCTGCGCTGTCAAAGATTTTTCATCTATCCTACTCTTTAGTCGGATGGTTGCTGCCGTGATGGCATCGAAAGACAGGATTAAGCCACCGGCTGTACAGCGAATTAAGTCTAGCCAAGCAACAACGGGTCCAACGCCTAAACTGCCTGGGTCGTGTAGAACGTGGCTCAACTTCGCAGAGCCTTCGCCTGAACTCCTATGGAACAGAAAACGCCCACGTTAGAGGTGGCATAAGGACTTCAACCAACTTGGTGCCTGGCACTTCATGCAGTGGGCCCAGTTGCACGCCAAGTCAACAACGGATCCAACGCCTAAATTGCCTGGGTCGTGTAGAACGTGGCTCAACTTCGCAGAGCCTTCGCCTGAACTCCTATGGAACAGAAAACGCCCACGTTAGAGGTTGCATAAGGACTTCAATAAACTTGGTGCAGGCACTAGTTCCACGCCAAAGTGTGCTATTTTACTGCATTCCTGTTGATTTTGAATATTCACTTTGCAATCAACAGCGTATTTAAAGAGCGCTGTTCTTTGATGGTCTCAGCCCATATGTACAGACCGAGGTCAAGGGACGCTCGTCTGAGCTCGTCGAACTATCTTGTTATCAAGGTTCTCGTTCTAGCTCACTTATCCGAGGAAACATACGAGTACGTTTCAGGAATTCAAACGTAACAAACGCAACGCCAAGGGAACTTTAAAGTTGACAAAAAAAGACTTTGCACCCCCCTCTCTGACGAATGTCCTCATCACAAATCAGCAGTATATCCTTAAAGCTTAAACACACCTATCCACAGAAGTATCTTTTCAATAAGCATCCACATCCCATGCACACAACAACTCATCCAGATATCATGGATACCCTTTTGATGGGAATCATTCTTCCTTTGATGATGGAGGACCTCACCCCTTGCAATCACACGACCGAAAAAAGGGATTGAATGGCGAAACTTTTGAGCCCACTGCCTCCCAGTTAAACTCGTAACTTTCCATCTCAAGCTTGTACGGAGCACACGGAACGGCAACGAACGGTGGAACTCCTTAAACAGAAATAATTAAAGCAAAACATTTGCCATCAACTTAAATGGCGCACCTATCTACTGGCACACCGTTTTCCATTCTTCCATCTTCTTCATATCACTGTAGATTTTTTATCCTTCAAATTATTTTTTACCCCCTCGCCGCACTCTACTGCCCTCCTTGCCGCTGCCTCGACAACAGGATATAGATTGAAGCAAAGCAACACAAGAGGTGGGCGGCGGCGGTGTCGGTAACGGGGCTACAGTACAGAAGGCGAAGTCTGAAAATAAAGTCCTTTCACTCCTTTCAAAAGGTGGTGCAATATTCTCTTATCAATTTATCCCTGAAGGGATATATTCATCAGGACATAGGAAAATTCAATTTCAAATGAATAGCTCGCAAAAAAACAGAAAATCCTTAAGCTTCCATACACACACACATACATAGCCGCACACACAATAGCAACAACAGAAGCTAGTAGCAGTAGTAATAGCTTAGCCAGCATCGATAAATGTTCGTGCGATGGGGCGTGGGGAGGGGGGAGAGGACACTAGTGAAAGGACGACGAATGAGAATCACTTAGCACACGGCGAAGGATGAAAAGAAGGATAAAAATCGCTTCACTAAATCAAATATAAACAAGTGTATTTTTTTTTTGGAGACGGCCTCGTCCTCGGCGTCAAAATTAAATTCCTTATTCATCCCGTGAAAGTCGACTGCGCGTTGCGCGGCCGGGTGGCAAGGGACGAAGACGCCGCTTGCTGTATTATGCAAATCAGTGAATATATTGTTTGTTTGTGTTCCAGCGGGAGTTCGTTGATTTTGGTCGCGAGGTGAGCGTGACAAAGTCAACGACGAAGTGAGGATATCGGAATGTGTTGATACGGTTAAATGAAGGTGTTAAACGAGTATGGCCGGGGAGGGGAACTTAATCTGGCTGAAGTCAGTGTAATGGATGTTGTGATATGAGCGCTATGAGTCCTGTGTACATTTCGAGGGATATTGAGCTTGGAAGTAGGATCCTTTGCGAAAAGATGCCAGACCGGAAGGTTCGTAAGAAGTGCAAGAGCTGCGAACGGGGCCTGCCTGCATGGAAACTGACGCTAAGGCACTCGAATGGTATGTAACTAGCCCAGGTGTGTAAGAACTTGAATATGTGAGGAGGTCTATTTGGATCCTGAATCCAAACGGGTCTACAAAGAAGCATTCTCTGAGGATTGGGACAGCGCCGATGTCCAAGAATTCCGGTTCTCCTCATTTAGACGACGACATTGTTCAAAACCTCTGTTAAACACAGCCCTTGACTATTTCATCTCTCCACAAGCCCACACGCAGAGTCTTGCCTTGGGTGCGTTTGGGTGACTGATTGCGGTGCCCTCCCACAAGAGTGCCAGTTGTGCCAAGTGGAGAAATTTGGTACAGCGACGCTTTCGAAAGCGGCCATATCTGAAATTCACTTATAAGAAAGTTTGGAGTGAGTTCGCTGGCTTACAGGATTTTAACAATTTTATCCACAAGGTTTAACAGCTCACGCGACTTCGTCGCTCCGCTAAGGGCATGTCAACCATTGTCAACCACGCGCCTGGAGCTTAATTTATAATGGCTTTCGAACTTTTTGATCAATTGTAACGATTGTGGACTGATTTATGACTCTGCACCAAATTTGACACAATGTCGCAAACTAGTTTGGCCCTATGACACTTTCGAGAGCGACAGTACGCCCAATGTTAATATTCCGCCCAATGTCGTCATTGCACCAATTTGGCATGATCTCGTTTGGCACAATGACACGGCACCGTGCCGATAAATCCCAGGCTTTTTGGAAGATTCGTTTGCCTGCTGGTCTCTGCAGTCGAGAATGGTGAGCTGCCTTTGCCATCTTTTTCTCCTGAGCTCAATATGTGCTCAAAGTTGGTCGATGGTCGAAGGTCGCTTTAGCCAGGGCTTCCTCGAAATTGTTTCCACACTCGAAGGAAAGAACATAGCAAGTTCTAAGTCCTCCTTGGTTCGTTCACTGGTTTTGAAGCCTTGTCCTTATTCCGCATCTGTTGGAATTCAACATTAGACCCGACCTCCTGACAGCAGGACTTCGAGCCGTCTTCTATGAACCTCCGTATTTTGCATACGACCTCGTTTTAACTTTTTTAGGCCCCTCGCAACATGCCTCTTTACATTCAGGGCTTCTTTTTTGTATCACTCTACTATGAGCACGCAGAGAAGGACGTCATCTGGTTGGTGACGCCGCCCTCCAGTCAACACATTGGTGACGCTGCCAATCGATCCTGTGTAGACACGTGGTGATTGCGTGGGTTCAAGTCTGCAGAGATCGTATGATCGTTGGGGACGTTGCTCTCCAATCAAAATGTTCGTGACGCTACCAAACGATTCTGTATTGACACCTGATGACTGTGTGAGTTGTTCTTCCACAGCTGCTGCTCTCGCGTGAACGCGATGACCACGTGAGGTGTTGCGTTATTAACTCGTTATGTAGCTCGCGCACTGATTTCTTCAAATGAAAGTCTGTCGACTCGTGCTGAGTTGTTAAAGGGCTTCCTTCGATAGACGAATATAACACATACGAGTAAACTTTCATCATCATGATCATCTTCTGACCCTCATGCTCCACTACAGGGGTCGCGGGGGTAAACCACGCACGAGAGATCCAGACAACTCGATCCTCCGCCATAGACTCTACCTCATCAGGAGTTATGCTCAAGCGTCAAAAGGCGAGTTTTTGGACTTGGTCGACCATCTCGTCCTCGGTCTGCCAAGCGGTCGCCCACCTGATGGAGTCGCAATCAACGCCAGAGTTACCATGCCATGATGATTACGAATGCAACAAAATTGTTTCAACAGATGGTCCAAAGCAGGGTTAAAGTCTTGAGGCGCAGCCTTAAAATTTGCAACAAACTACATGGCAGGCTCAGCAACGTCTGTCAACCTTCTGTTCCTGCGGATGTCTTATGAGGCTACTTACATCGCCTGACGCTGATGGCATTCTTGTGGTTTTTCTTTTAATAAATCACGCAAGCATTGTATCGTGCCTCTCATTGACAGATTGTACGCTGAGTCCAATATTATAGCTAACTTTAGTGAAACAACGATATGTCATATTTTCAAAAGTGACGAATCAATTGCGGCAGGAAATTATCGGGGAATCTTCGCTAAAGTAGGTCGATGTAGTGGATATTCCACTTTATTTGGCGCTGCAGTCTGGGGTGGACCTGGGCCTAAAGCAACAAGCCTCTCTAACTAGCACGATCTTTGGCTAGCTGTCTCCAGTGCCAGGTGGTTGAGGTATTTCTCAATCTGGGTGCGCCATCTCAATCGCGGGCTTCCTCTGTTGCGTTGTCTCACAGGAGCCGGAGACTCTTCGGGCCGGAGCTGTCGGAGTTGTCCATGCCCTCTACATATCCCAGCCATCTTAGACGTTGGGTCCACAGACGTCTGACTAGGCTCAAGTCGCTGCACAGCCCGTACAGTTCGTGTTTGAATCTTCCCCTCCAAAAACCGTGAACGCTAATAGGACCAAAGATCGCAGGATTAAAGTCGTGAAGTCTTGAATATCCAACAAGCTGCCTGGCGGACTCAGCAACTTCTGCCAATCTTCAGTTCCTGCGGAAGTCTTAACGGACTACTCACATCGACTGGTCTCACATCACTCAAAAATGCAAACAGGGTCAAAAATAAGAACATTGTAGAAACAATTCAATCACACAATACTTGCTCCCTGGAGTTGAGGTTATCGTAAGGGATGAGTTTGAGTCCTTTCCTTAGAATCATTCAACGCCATCTTCAAGCGCAAGTCCTTGCACCCAAGTTCAAAGCCCCGTCGCTGCCTGAGGCCTTTCATACCCACTTCTGTGCCTCAAACATGAATCCCAGCCACAATTCTATTCGCATCATTCATTCACGCGACGACAAACAAACGCTTATCTCCGCAATTATTGCGAGTCCTCACGAGAGTACTTGCCCCACCCACCACCCACTCATTATGTGTGCCAACCAACCAACACACATTCACTTTTTTTCTAATCTACCACTTCACTTTGTTCAAAGATTAAGTTGTAAACTTCACGCCTATCTGCACACAGCCGCAGCAACGCATGCAACCCCCTTCCTGTGCAGCAGCAGAAGTTGGCTACCAGCCACAAAGGCATAACCACCAGCAGTGGCATTCGTCTGTGGTGGTGCCGTCGTCGGCGTGTAGTGCAGTAAGATGTTCCTACATATTTCACTGTTCCTTTGTCGTTCCCCAGCGTCCCTGGAATTCTGTATTCCCAGTACCGCAGTACATTCAGTTACATTACCGCTATCGTTGTCATTCTTTGCCGGCAGACGAGCACCGACCAAGTGCACCACGACAGTCAGGCAACGGGTAAAAGGGACTAAATTTAAATGTTGAGTATTCTAATGGCAGTTAGTTCTGAAGACAAAAGCACAAAGCAAACACTCTCCAGCAAGCAAGCGAGAGGGTGGACGCAGCAAGCAGCCGTCCGGGACCAACGAGACAATAAGGACGATGACGGCGACAACGGCGACAACGGCGACAACGGCGGCGGCAGCAAGAAAGAACGCTCTACGGTGAGTCGCTGCTGCTAAACTCATACTCAATAGAAAGGCGGTGTTTGTTTTGATGCTCTCTGCTGCCCCGTGCCGTTCTCGAACAAGGATAACGGATGTAGGATATTCTTGAGATAATTCTTGTTGTTTAAAATGCGTCGGTGGATGCGAACTGCTCTGTCGCCATAGGCAAATGCGGTTTACGAGAAACGGGTGAATAGAGTTCGCCGACGGGGTTCGGAATGCAATTGAAGCTGTTTGGCATCTTTTAATTGTGGTCAAACATGTGTATGTTTGTCTAAGGTACGAGCACTGATTCTTGATTGCAGAGAACAGTTTGACTTAGGCCAACAAACGCGCCGCAGGTTGTGCCACATGGATCGCCAGAAACCACGGATCTGCCACACGAAAAAGATATGTGCTTACAGGTCTCGTTCACTGTTACCAACCAGTCGGGATGTCAGCAATGATAGCTGTTAGTTCGTAGACCAATTGAACATGGAGCCTCCAAGCAGCGCCCTAATTAAGGTCCCTACAACATCTGTTGTGAACTGAATTAATATGAGAAACTCACGCCATTTAACAAAATTGGACAGCGGATTCGTTGTGAGAAAACGCTTAATCGATAAATTATGGCCTGCTGTGATCCGCATCCAAGCCAGACTCAATAAAGTCAGTCTCAAATGTGAACACGCCCCAACCTCCGTACGCTTTTAAAGATGGAAAATAATAAGACGCCTGGGACTGATGGCATTCCCGTGGATTTAATAGTGCACGCAAACATTGTATCGTGGTTCTCTTTAACAGACTGTACGCTGAGTCCGATATTCCAGCAAACTTCAATGAAACGACGATATGTCCTATTTTCAGCAGTGGTGAATCAATTGCGGCAGAAAATTATCGGGGAATCTTCGCTAAAGTAGGTTGATGTAGTGGATCGTCTTCTTTATGTGGCGCTGCAGTCCGGGGTGGACCGGGCCTTCAACCAGCAAGCCTATCTTTAGCTAGCTGCCTCCTGTGCAGCACGCCCAGTTGGTTGATGTACGAGTATTTCTCCACCTGGGTGTGCCACCTTAAACGCGGGCTTCGTCTTTTGGGTTGGGAGTCGAAGACTCTTTAGACCGGAGCTGGGTTATCCATGCCCTCTACATATCCGAACCACCTTAGACGTTGGATCCGTAGACGTCGGACTAGGCTCAAGTCAGGACCAAACGCTAAAGAGGACCAAGGACTTCCTCATCCGCTTTTGAGATTGTCCATGCCTCCTCGCTGTACAGCAGAACTGGGACGATCATGCTTCTATTACTCAACTGCCTCTTGAGCCCATAGAAGCAGCGGTTAGCAGGAGTTACTTCGCCTTTGATCTCGGTACTGATGTTGTTCATACCATTTGCTGCGGAGCCGTGGTACGCGAAGTCATTGGCTAACTCGAAGGTATAGCTGCCCATTGTGACGCTCTGCCCAAACCGTCGATTTTGTTCTTTCTTGAGGACAGCATATACTTCGTTTTGCCCTCATACACCGCTAGACCCATTTTAGCCGCTTCCGTCTCAATGCCAGTAAACGCCTTATTGACGGCTCGCTGTACTCTGTCAAAAACTGTTGTACGGACTTCTGAAAGATCCTGCCTCTATCTGCGTGTGAGTCATTCACGACGACATGGCATGTGCAAACAGACAGACGATAGGTAAGCGTTTCAAGCCGAACAAACCGTGGGACCAGGAACAGCGATGCAACCGCCACCACCGTGTGAGCGTCGCCGATCATCCACAGTGGGGCGGAATTGTGTCAAGGTCATTGCTCATCGACATCAAGCAATTAGGATAAGTTAATGTAAGTTTGTTTTAAGAAAGCAGCGATCGAATAAAGTCACTCATACAGGGAAAATATAAGAAAACAGTCTTTGTATTTAATTTATTGGGTCTAATTGGTTTTGAGCGGTTTTCTGTGGGTGGCTGGAGACGTTGGTTTATTTATAAACTCGTACATCGGTGCTCTCCTTCGTCGGTCGGAGCTTAGGCTGAGATTAAATTGTTCATCTCTGCAGTTTATGTCGGCAATTTTGGTTTATTCCAGATCTGCTGCTGCGGTTGCAATTTCATTCAGATGGGCTCTGTATCCTTTGAGAGCTACATTTGGCATTTGTATTTCCAATCTGACCGGTTCGGATGATACTGCAGTCAGCCTAAAGTAAAGAAATGACTTAATTCGTGCGGTTTGCTAAGAGATGGCGTAACTTGTATTATTCCATTGGAACATGCGTTGGAAAGCTACTGTCATTGTACGTCATTTCAGTGTATGTCATTCATTTGAAGCGTTAACAACATTAATCAAATATGTCGAACCGTGTGCGTGAAGACGTGTTTTTGCGGGGAGTTCTTCTTCATTACTTTAATATGAAGAAAACTGCTGCCGAAAGTCATCGTATTTTGGTGGAAGTTTATGGTGAACATGCACTAGCTGAGCGAACGTGCCAAACGTGATTTTGAAACCCGGCCAACCAGCCAAATCAACGGCAAAGCCGAATATCCATGGCGCGAAGGTAATGCTCTATATTTGGTGGGATCTGAAGGGTGTGCTGTATTGTGAGCTGCTAAAACCGGGTGAAGCTATCAATGGACAACGATACCGAACACAATTAATCTGTTTGAAGAGAGCAGTTGCCGAAACAGGACACGACCAGACACGAGGCAATCATTTTCCATCATGACAACGCTCGGCCCCACATTCCGGTTGAGAACTATTTGGAAAGCAATACAGACCTTGCCCCTTCTGACTACCATTTGCTCCGGTCGATGCAGAATGGCCGCACTGAAATACGGTTGACAACAGAGCAGAATATCAAAAATTGGCGCAGTTCTTTTGGGATGGGATCCCCAAATTGGCAGAAAGATGGGAAAATGTCAGAGCTTCAGATGGGCAAGAACATGTTTTTCTTAAATAAACGTTAAACGAAAAAAAACCGAACGAATTAATTTATAGATCCAATATGCGCATCAGAGTTGTGAAATGTGATCCCTGGGAAACAAATGTATCGCGTCGTTTTTACAAACAACTACAATCCAGCTGTGATGCCTCTGCGGGCACTGCGATAAGAGTACCATCTTCCTTCCAATATAATTATAAATACGAAAGTATCATCGCGCTAAGCAGGGAAATATGTAATTGGTCCAGAAGCAGCTGACAGTCACACGTCTACGTGTCTACTTCCCAGAGCAGAACTTTCCCAACAGAGTAGCAACGCCTCCGAAGACAACGTTGACTGTAAGACTCTCCTGTACTATGAACGTTTTGCAGAAACTTTATTCATCGCCAAAGTTTCGATGTACTACACGTACAACGTACCAAGAAAAGGGTGGAAAGGCCATGGACATCAGGGAACACCTATCAAAAAATGGCCAGGATTTAAGGCAGGTGAAGCTCTTGGCCGGATGTACACCGTGCACGTTACCAATTTTGAAAGCTTCTGCTTACGTATGTTCCTCAACCGCGTACGGGGACCAACCAGCTTCCAAGAAATTAAAACCATCGATGGACAACAACAAGCTGCGTACAAACAAGCTTGTGGGAAGCTTGGATTGTGAGAAGCGGAGGCAGCAGTATAGGTGTCGCTCACCACAAACGCTCAGAAGACTGCACTTACGAACTGTCTAATGGAGGTTAAATTTTTAACGAGACACTAAAATTAATTGAGGACTGGAAAACAACTTTCTGACTTTGGCATGCCCTCACCTCAGCGCAGCGGTGATTTCTGCACTGATGTTGTAAGAGAACTTAACTATGTCACCGCCGATTTAGAACTTTGTGTAAATCAGCAAAGAGAAATGTATCAGAAAATGTTGCAACGGAATGAAGGAGGGCTTTAGTTTCTTGATGCACCAGGTGGCACAGGGAAAATATTTTTACTTAGCTTCGCCAAGACATGGCGAATGCGATGTCATGTCGCCTTGTCTAAAACCTTTTTTACCATTGAAGGTTTCGCTGAATTCGTTACAGACCTTGAAGGAGCAGCGAGAATTCTCCGTCGTCATCCTGCTTAGTCTGACGAGTTTGGGAGGAATGTCAGCACTAGACATGGCGTTTTATAGCTCGTCTGTATGCACGTTGTCATACGCGCCCTTGAAATCGACAAATAGCTGGAGGACGTCGTTCTGCATCTCTTGGGTTCTGTCCGGACTCTGCCATACTGTGAAGAGTTGGCCGATATTGGACTTCCCAGGCCTGAAACCCCTCTGATAAGGATCCGTCAGGTTATACAAGAATAGTTTCAAGCGCTCACACAAAACGACTGCGATGTAGGCGATGTTTAGGAGACTAATGCCCCGGTAGTTGATATTGCACTCCTCGGGCATTGGATAATAATTTCACCATTTGGTAAAACTTTCGGACATCATTCTTGCCGTGTACCTCCATCTTCTTGAGCGCACGCTTCTCGTGCTTCCGGGTATCTTCCATTCGTCTCTGTTTGTAGAACTCACCAACAGCTCTTGCTCGTTTTTCCTTTACATAGAACAAAACAACTGACGGGACGCTTAGAGATGTACGCTTAGATCTTTGCAACTATGCATACGATTTTATTGCGGTTGTCATCAGTGACTCAATGGAAAGGAAGAATAGGTATGGTTTAATATCGTATTGTGTAGCAGTGAAACTCATCTATAGCGGACAGCAGTGGAGCCGTCATTATTGTACGTTACGCCCCCTCGAGCGGTTAGGAACTTGCTTAGCATTTACAAACGAAAAACACGAAGAAGTGCTACTTCAATGCATCCCAGGCGATGAGGGTTTAAATAACTATAAAGGGCGGAAAGTGGAAGTTAGCCTAGTTCTATTCAACAACGTGTAATCGGCGATATAAGGAAACGGTTTTACTTTGACTATCGTACAATGCTTCCAATCGGTATATATCTTGGCTTTCGTCATTAAACTTCTAAAGGCATTTTTTCATGTATTTTCGAGCGGTGGTTCATCTATTAGATAATTTAGATGACTTTTGAATTGATTTTGCGTCCATAAGCATGCCACCCAGCGTTTCCTTGCTATACATACCACCACAGACACGATCAATCTCATCACGATGATCTTACAATGTCGTCGGCGCTGCTATGGTTTTATGATGAATTATTATGCGCCGATGATCAGCACATATAATTAAAGCGTATATACGCGTGTAAGCGTGAGCTAAACCAGCAGATAAGCGTGCACTGTGAGAACGGGCATTTTAATTGAAATTGCTGCATTTTTTGTCTCGTTGTCTCTCTCTCGATTTCTTCATTGTTTGCAATGAGGAAGATTTTTCCCCTTTTCTTTTCCATTTCGAACATTGTGCGCAATAGCGGGATAGAATATGAAATGTTTATTCATACAAAACAGAACAAAAAAAAAAGTGGTTGTTTAAGTTTATCGTATAATCATGTAATAATATCACACTCTATCCTCGAGCGTGGGACCAGAAACAAAAGTGGAAATTCACGCATATCTCGTTCCCACAGCGAAATGTCGCGAGTCATATTTCGCAAGGTGCTTTTTCTAATAAGTGTCTGTTCTCACACTCGTGGAGGAAAGAAACAATTTTGTAAAACCCGTTGAGGTAAATAAAAGGAGTTGAATGTAATCCGTCGTCACAGCACGACCTAAGAAATTTGTATTAAATTTACTTAACATAAATTTGGCAAAATGAAAAAGGAAGCACAGCTCCAAACAGATTTGAACACAGACGCAAAACTTGTGAAACATGTGAACTGTTAACCTTTTTTAAACTTTAAAATTAATTTTTATTTAGAAATAAATGATCCTTAAACCTAGACAAAAATGATTAAATCTATCTCACTATCTAAACATTTCATGTTCTTAAAATCTGTCCTACTGACCCTTTACAGGTACTCCAAAATAATCTGAACTTACTTATCTATTTGCCTTTCGGCGTCTACACTATCTGTTTTTTTTTTTTTTCCAGTCCATATGGACAATCTTTATTGTTTGTTCTTTCTGGCCAAGAAAACTTGGAAAAAACTTGGCGCTCTAAACATTTTTTTTTTAAATTTTCTTAAAACTAACTAAACCTAAGCTCTAACACTAATAAAAACTGAACTACCTTACACTATGTCCGGACGAGTGTACAAGGGCGTGCATATTATATTATTTATATGCTTGGCTTATATAATCTACACACCTTTATACATCTTTTTTTTTTGATTTTTTTTATATTTCTTCTTAATCTAACTTAAGCTAACTTAAACCTATGTAAGTGGGCTGTTGTCCAACAGACCGACTATCATATTAATTTCGCGCTGGCGATGGCGGAGACAGGTTCTGGTGTAACCATCAAAAGAGTGGTTTGGAGCATTTGGAGACATCGAAATTTTCACGTACTTTTGCACACCTGGCATCGTCGATGTGAGGCCTTTAGGCAGTTCAACCTCTGACTGCAATAAAGGCCCCAATAGACCGAACTATGACTTGTATACACCTTTGGTGATGTTTTTGTGTGTGCACTAGCCGATTCTGATACGCTGGGCAGCATTTGGAGACATCGAAATTTTCACGTACTTTTGCATACCTTTTGCATACTCCTTTGTATTCTCTCTCCTATCTCCGGAGTATGAACCGGAGTTGATGCTCGTGTTCACGAGCGATATCCGATTCATAGTGGAGAGGCCTGTCAACTATTCGGCGTACAGCGTGGAAGATTATAGGACATCCACTCATGTCCTGAATCAGATTTAACGAATCTAAATAGAGAAAAGCCTCGGGTGGAATAAAGCCGGTGTGGCGCACCCTCTCATGATACATAAAGTTCGGGTAATAAGCCCCGAAGATCAGACTGTTGGTAGACACCATACTCCTTGCAATGTGTCGTCGTGTTAATGACGTTATAAAACTGTCTATTCTTTTCACGTTAGCCTTGTTGTATAAGACCTCGTTGGGATAGTACTTCTTGTACTCGGACGCCTGAGTCCGATAGAACTGCTACCAACTCGGCCAACCGAACAGATATCTCCTATGGTTATTATTTCGTTCACATTCTATGTACTGACACATTATTAGACATCTCCAATACATATGTGGGTGTATAAAGCATGCTTATGTGCGCACATACTTCTGACTCAGCTACGCCAACCATGTGTTTTGACATGCGTGAGCTAGCGTGTGCTTTGTGTGTACTTGTCATGTGCGGCTTGTGGTGCCGTAAACGGGTAAACCCAAAACAGACCAATTTCTCATCTTATGGACCAATTTCACTGCTTCCGATAATGTCTAAAGTGTTCGAACGAATATTACTCAGACGTTTAAGCCCGGTTGTGGAAGAAAGACGACTTATTCCCAATCACCAGTTCGGTTTCAGAAGTAAGCATTCAACTATCGACCAAGTACATCGAATAACTGATGTTATAGAAAAATCGTTTGAACAAAAGCAAGTCTGCTCAGCTGTATTTCTCGATGTTTCGCAAGCCTTTGACAAGGTTTGGCACGAAGGTTTGAAACACAAGCTTCGTCAGTTCCTCCCGAGAAGATTTTACACAATTTTATCGAATTATCTAACTGATAGAATCTTCCGTGTGAAATATGGGAAAGAATACTCCCTATCAAGCCTATACAAGCTGGAGTACCACAAGGAAGTGTCCTTGGTCCCCTTCTTTACTTACTTTATAGCAGCGATATACCGCAGGACGTAGGCACCGTCCTAGGCACATTTGCCGACGACACCGCCATTGTAGTAACTGCCAAAACGGTCGAAGAATCAACCAGAAAATTACAATGTGCTCTAGACCGGATACACGAATGGACGAACACTCAGCGAATTGAGCTTAACGAAGCTAAATCCGTTCATATAAATTTTACGTATAAGAACGTGAATAACTTGCCCGTTTTTATAAATAATGTTCAAATACCCTTCGGTAATGAAGCGAAATACCTCGGAATGACTCTCGATGTAAAGCTTAAGTGGAAGGAGCATGTCAAAAAGAAACGTGAAGAGCTCCAATTAAGATACAAAGACATGTACTGGCTTATTTGGAAATATTCCAAGCTAAGTATTGACAACAGATTGCTTATATACAAGCAAGTGCTAAAACCCGTCTGGACGTATGGTATACAACTATGGGGTTGTACCAAAGAAAGTAATAGAAACATACTACAAACATTTCAAATGCCATCGTCAACGCACCCTGGTATATACGAAACAGCGACATCCACAGAGATCTTGGAATTCCATCAGTCCATGATGAAATTACGAATTTTGCTCGTAAGCATAAGCACATAAACTCTGCTGTCCTTCCAATTCTCGACGAAACCAACGCTTTCCGCCGTCTTCAAAGGACTAAACCCCTTGACCTAGCACGGTGAATTCAACCCGCGCTTAGCTGCGGTGATAGCAAGAACTCTCAATGGAGAATTTCTTGCCAAATGCGCCTAAACCAAGAAAGTAAAACTGCTGGATAAGTGTAAGACTTAGTTGTAGTGGAAATATATTTTATTTGAAGGGAGGTGTTTTTACTGGGTAAAAATCCCTTTCGCTATGTGGGAACGGTCCCCATAGTGTCTTTGGAAGATTTTCCCCTACCCTCGCAAAAAAAAAAAAAAAATGTGCGGCTTGTGTAGGTCTTGCTGTATCTGTATATTGCTTAATTTAATTTTTAATACCTCTGTGAACTCAGGTTGACATGACTTGTTGTTGTTGGTTGACATGACATGTTGGTCGACAGATGACATAATGGTCGGAACGTCACAACTCCATTGTTCTTACAAAAAAACGTGCTATTGCCCATAAAAACGAAAAAAAGACATGATAATCCCAGCAAGATTTGAACACTGTGCTGTGCACCATCCCACTCTGCCAACAGTCCCGATAACATACTTACATGCAAAGCGCTTTATATATCAAGATTGTATAGATTATATAATGTGTAGCACAAAATCTGCTAATTCATATTTAATTTGTAGATTATAAAAAAATAAATAAATGAATTCGGAAACTTCCTGACAAGCACACCCAAATCCCATCAGGCTCTAAACACATTTTGAATCATCATAATCGCGACTAAATCGGCATTTCTGAAATCTGACGCCTGTCTCAATCCACAAAAGAAACAAACGCCTTCAACAGTCCCACTGAACATCAGCCGGGTCCAAAACCTTTTTGCCCCTTTCAATCGTTGCCATCCTCAGGCCGAGGTGACTGCAGGAGCGTCTACAAGAAAACTGAAATACTCCAAAGGGACTCTGCCGTTGATCCTTTCCAATAAAAGAGAAGAGCCGAGCAAATAGCAGCACACCAAATCCAAAGGCCAAACGAAATGCAAATGCAACCCAAATGGCAAAACAATGCCATCACCCTGTCAGGCCTTTAATTTCCTTGCCAACAGCTTGTAGTAGGGCCCTTGTAATTGTTGAATACCACATCCGGAGGAGCACACATCCTTCTGGCAGTGGCAACAATCCAGACTTTTCCTCCCCATTTCCCCAAAGGTCAGGTCTATGGGAGGCAAAGGAGACCCATAACCTCGTACAAATGTCTTCGAAAATAGTTTAAGGAAATAAAAATAATCTTCGGCCTGAGCTGAAATGCTCGCAGTAGTTCCCGCCACGGGAATCGTTTAT
Organism: Eristalis tenax; assembly: GCA_905231855.2. Classification (NCBI taxonomy): domain Eukaryota; kingdom Metazoa; phylum Arthropoda; class Insecta; order Diptera; family Syrphidae; genus Eristalis; species Eristalis tenax. The sequence continues at coordinate 58,928,321 of HG993124.1, read as the reverse complement.
CTGCAGAGCTTTCGCCAACCTCGTACGGCTTATCTGGAATCGCTGTAATGGATTTCCAAATAAATACCCTCGGGGAGTTTTCAGTTTTCCAATTTAAATCCTTTTCCTTGGCGATTCCTTGCGAAAATAGTATAAGTTTGTTGTTATGCTCGCTCTGACATTGGAAGCAGTTGGCGATGTCCTTTGGTGCGGGGTGGTAGCTGGGTAACCTACCAATTGATGGGGCGTATCGGCGGCAAGTGGTGTCGAATGGGCCGGCATCCATCCCCTTTTTGGATTGAGCTTGGGGTGTAATAAAGTTCTGATTGTTATTGAAACACGATTGGAAAATTGGAACTGATCGCTTTCTGCGTCAAATTACTCTTGCCAAACGATTGCAATTGAACTTGGCTCTGGGGTGCCTTGACGAGGCCAAATAGTTTTCGTCGGACATGGGTGAACATTTGATCCGGTAGGTGATGCGTTATCATGAAGTGACGACATAGATTAACACTCATACTTGCCCTGCAGTGTATACACAAAATCCGGAGAACAAAGATTTGCTTGAGAAACGAAAAAAGGGTGTAAGATCGCCGCCTCGGCTTTTTTGCTAGCAGTGCCTCAAGCGGTGGGTCGATTTTTTGTGAATCGGTCCAGTATGAGCGGCGGTATTCCGGCAATAGCCTATCAAATGTGCAAAGCGTAGAGCACGTCCAATTAGGTCGGTTTTTTGCGTAGGGACGTGACGTGAGGAACTAATCATGCGGTGTCACGTCTCATGATCGCGGCGGCCTATTGCTCGCCTTGGGGTGACTCAGTCGCCATATTTATCTTTTACAAACTTAATGTAGCGACCGTGGCGCTGTGCGTTGGTGAGTCGATCCCTACGCACTTAACCCTCCGCAGCCCAGGTTCGATTCCCGGTACGAGCAAAACACTATTCACGGCCCCACCTCTTTCGAGCCACTGGCAAGGCTCGAAAGAGTATGACTGTCTTGAAAAAGCTTCTCAAATTGGCAGTTCGGAGTCGGCACTTAACCCTCCGCAGCCCAGGTTCGATTCCCGGTACGAGCAAAACACTATTCATGGCCCCACCTCTTTCGAGTCACTGGAAATGGCTTCTTAAATTGGCAGTTCGGAGGCGGCGTAAAACTGTAGGTCCCTCACACTTGTGAGTGAACAATAGCCCGCACAACACGAGCGGTTGACGACTGGATGGCGCAGTTGGTTAAGTGCCTGCCCTTGGTAAGTGGGGTCCCCGATTCAAATCCCAGTGAAAGCAAAGTTGATGATCGCTGGGTTTCAAATCTAGTCCAGTCACCATTTGCCGTTGGGATCAAATTAACTTTCACTAGAGTGCTCGATCAGTGGCAGTAGTCTGACTGGGGTATCAAGTGAAGTGTGTTGGTGAATTCTCTAGCAGCCCCCATTCCTACCTTTAACACGAGCGGTTGTTGAGGGCTAGGCCCTGGCCCTCTATTGGCTGTAGCTTCGCCAATATAAGTTGAATGGTTGTGCTCATTGTAGGGCGCATTGTAGAGCTGTCTTTTTGGAATCACAGTTCATGCGTATCGATGTGGTCGAGCTCGGCTCCATGCAATTCGACTAAGATCGCCCTTTACCTGAGGCAAGGCCTTGACACAGAACCTTGACACGAAACGGTCTCTCTTTCCCCATTTCTATTTTAGGAAGAAAAAATATCGAATGATGCCACAATGCAGTAAATAAGATGTGATTATGAATGCATGATCGAACACTTGTAGAACACACAAGCCCCCTGAGTAACATGGCTTACTATCGGCATGCGGTGCAAAATGAAAATGCTGTGCGTCGATGGAGAGCGGTAAAACCAAGCCAAGCCTAAGCTCTCGCGCGATGTTGCTATGCATTGGATGAAAAGCGGTACAACCTAGCCAAGCCGAAGCCATGTGCTTGCGATTGTCTAAGCAAGCACCATGCCAAAGAACTCACGTGATGCTGCTGTGCACTAAATAAGGACGCCACAGCCAAGTTACAACTGAAGCCATCGATAACGTTGTGTATCGTACTCTCTCTTTCCTTCTAATGCGTCCAAGTGGTAGGTTGTGGTCTGCTTGGTTCTCTTTTTGTTATATTGTCTTAAGTTAAGTCCTGGTCTCATCCGGCCAAATTTTGCAATCTCAGGCCAAGATTCTTCAGGTTTCAATTCCTGCGTCAGCACTATCTAAGACGGTTGAAGGCACAAATCCAGCCGACAAATAAGCCGGGTTGAATCTCTGGCGATGCTCAAGTCTGATCGTCTTCGTCGGAACTGTCAACGACTATGTTTACTCCGTTTGGTTGGTGGCTTGAGGTCCAAAAGGGTGAACTCACGCAGAAGCATGTCCACGGTGCGCTCAATTGCCATCACACTGAAGCCTTGATGACGACCGACCTCACAACTAAATGAACGAACGAACTTCCGCTTGCCTGGAAATTATGAAACGATGCGTGATGAAATGACAAATTGAATGGCAAATTGAGTATTTTCACGGCTGGATATCACTGGTGACTTTCATTTCATTCAACCCAACATTATAAATCTTACATTAAGCTAACTTTTGCACAGTTTACAGAGATTGGTTAGGATAACCTTACTACTGACAATTTATGTGTTTATGTGCAAACTATGACAATTACTTAATTAAAGGAGAGCAAATGCTGCCTCCATTCAAATTACAAAATAGTTAAAAACAAAACGAAACAAATAAAAAACCATTGATTGAACATTGGAAGTGGGGTCGATGGTGGTGTTATTTTCCGAATTCATGCTTTACTTTGACAGCTGCTGAAACATAACAATTAGAAGACTATCATTGCTATCTCTGGACCCTTCACATGGGTGGCTGTACAAAAAAAGGAAAAATGTACCTCGACAAAGGTCCACACACGTACGTACGGGATACAGCTTTATTTTGCTGTATGCAGATGGGTGACAAAGGGAATGGACCGCCATTTGTGCGGTATTTCTGGCTTCTGATAAATTGCACTCAGTTGTAGTTTGGTCGGCTTTAATGGATATGGCTCGTCGAAATTTTTTTCGGTTGCATTTAAGTAATGAAATATAAAAGAGAAAACATATCGTTTGGTGGAATATTAAATTTATTAGATTTGAGCAAAAAACAACAACGGTGCGGTTGAAAACACGCCCATTACGCTCATTCTAAAGTGAATGTCACAATATTGCTCAAGGAGCTGCAATGCAAGAACATTTCAGAGGACTCTCAGTAATAGCTGCGTTGTGCGTCGACCGGAATTGGAAACTTAGCTTAAACGAAAGATCAAAGATGGCGGCCCGTGCCGTATATCTGTGTAACAGGATATACGGCAAAAACTGTGGTCCCAACCCCGGAATAATACTGGGGATGTACACAGCAATTGTCAGACCTATCTTGACATATGGCAACATAGTTTGGTGCCGCGCTTGTCTACAAGCCTTCAACTTAAAGCTGTTACCAAGCATACAGGGACGTGCATGCCTTAGTGCGACTGGAGCGATCTCCACTACTCCGACAACATTCTTTTGCAATAATGGCTGAATTTTGTTTTGGTAGCCACCTCCCCAACAATTTATACCGTACTGAAGCTTGGACAGCTTAGTAGAACCTGTATTACGAAGGCAATAGAAATGCCTAAGGTCTTGGAGTATGTACATCGCAATTTATGTCATCATTGAGAACTAAGGGACTGTTGACGCCACACGATAACCCAACATCGTCAGCAAAAGTTGTAGGTAAGCCTTTTAGATCGAGATGGAAGAGTGAGTTGAAACAGAATGGGACCTAGGACTGAACCTTGTGGTACCCCAAGTCTGATTGATTACACTTCACTTCTAGTCTCATTCAACTTTCCTCTCCGTGATCAGATATGAGTTCAACAATTCAGGCATGAAACCACGCACACCTGCATTTTCAAGGTTACTTAGAACAATTTGATGGTCAACCATGTCGAATGCTTTGATAAAGTCAATGAAAAACGCACCTGTACATTTTCTTTTGTCAAGGTTGCATATGAGAGCAGAACTCTAGAACTGCGTCCTCGGTTGATTTGCCCTTTTGAAATTCAAGTTGAGAAGGATGAAAGACTATCGTCGACCATCTAAGAAACTGACTAACCTAGTTTTTATAAGTTTTTCGAAAACTTTACTTATGGCTGGCAGAAGGGACATCGGTCTAAAATTTCCTATTTCAGTTGGAGAGCCTGTTTTAAGCAAAGGAGGCTCTTCTGGGTCTTCTTGCACTAGACCTCTGTATGCATAAAACTGTTGCAAAAAGCACCATTAGGATCATCCAATCCAAAAGCTAGCACACAAGCCCCAATAGTCATGCGGGTATTCTAGATAGACTATGAATGAAACAAATTTCTCGGTTCACTTGATTTCGAGGGCAATGTTTTTCAAGTTTAGGTCCTTGCAATCAAAGAAGCGGCCAATTACCATTAAAGCCATTTCGGCTAGAGAAATTAAGTCCAAGCTAATCGCCAGCTGTCGTGGAGAGTTCAAGGTATGCCGAGGCATTCGATGAGTCTTAACTGGGTCCCAGGTCATAGGAATGAGGTAGCAGATGAACTTGCCAGGAAAGGTGCCAAAACCGACCCATACCAGGCATTCCCATGGTTTCTTTTATAATCTGCGCGGGCACATGGGATTGTTAATACCCTTAAGTGTCCGGATTCAAGACACAGGACGGCCGAAGGTGTAGAGGGAGAAAGGGAGAGGAGGTACTTGTGCACATTGGTTTTAAATATCTGCGGATTGTATTCTGGGGGAAGTCTTAGGCTGGGAAGAGCATTCCATATTCGTGTCGTGTGGCTAGTGAACGAGTCTCTAAATTTAACTGTGCGTCCGAAAGTAGGCTTAAGGGTAAACTGGCGAGCATTCCTGGTTTGATCCACCTCTATCTGATATCAAGAGGACGGTGGACAATAAAATCATGGAGTTAGCTTATGAAAAGTGGGACTCTCTTCCCAACGCTGAGACCTCACGCATATAATGGCCTAGGTACAATAGCGCAAATATCGACAAACCCTAAAAGGCCACTGCGGATGGTAGTCGGAGCGAATGCTGGCCATTATTACCTGAAATATCCCGAACAAAAATGGGGTTACTCGTGGCAGAGGCTGTGGGGACGAAGAGGAGATAGAGAACACTACTCTTTACCTTTTCCAATGCCCCAGTCCCTGCCTAGTGAGACAAAGAACACTGGGAGACTTCGTCTTGCAGAACCTCCATGATATAACATCTATTTGCAGGTTTATCAAGATCTCTGGATGGCTGGGTAAGACCGCACAACAACGGCATTTAGAACAGTCGTTGTATTGTGACTTTTGGCTCAACACCCTTAAAGTGGGCTTCTTACTGCTGTCAGGTCACCCACAAACATGGGACATTGCATAAAGTCAAAATATAAATCACAAAGGAGTGAAATGCAAATTATAGGCACCTTCTCGACCGACAAAAAAGTTAGCAATATTATAAAGATAGGTTGGTCAAGAAAATAATATCGATAGATTACATTTTGAGAGGCAAATCATTCGATTTAGCACGATTAAAAAAAAACCTACTTGAAATCAATTATAAAGAAACACATTTTTATCGAGAATTTTTTTATACACAAGGGTGCGTCTTGTCACCTCTACCTTTCGTTCCAGTCCATATATACGACTGGATGTTCCGGCGCAGCAGAGGCGAGGATTGTTTCACCTTGTGAGAGTTGAGGGAAAGTCATCTTCTTTTTACAGATGACTTGGTTATCCTCACATCTTCCCAGACGTAACTCCAGCGCGCACTCGGTAGGTTTGTGGTCGTATGTGCTGATGCTGGACTGAAGATCAACGTGAACAAATCTGAGGTTATGGCCATCTCCAGAGCGCCTGTTCAATGCACTCTACAGGTTAGAGGTGTCCCATTGAAGCAGGTGGAGGGTTTTAAGTGTCTCGGGGTCTTCTTCACGAGTGATGGGAGGAGTAATGCTGAGCTTTCCTGTAGGATTGGCCAAGCAGGGTCCATTTTGAAACAGCTTGGAAGGCCGAGCTTGGTGTCAAAGCCAAGTTATCGGTTTTCAACTCAGTATTTGTTCCAAATCAAACCTATGGTCATGAAATTTTCCTTGGTTCATTTGCAAGCGAATCCTTTTGCAATTTCTGAGTCACGGGACACTATTACCTCGCTTAGGTGATCCATTGAAAGGAAGGGCGGCTTATGTTCTGCTAACACTGCACAGAAACTTAACTCAGCTTTCTTGATTTCTTAATTGACAGAAGACTGTTTGAGAAAAGCTGCCATACTGTCCACTATGCACCAGAAATGAAGTACTTTAGAGATGACCAACTTCACAGCTGATTGCCCCCTAGCCTATCAAATTTCAGAGGCTTTCTGACAGTTATTCTTGAATTTTTGGCGGTTATTCACGAAAAAACGTAAATTTTCAATTTGGCTTTAGAAAACGATATAAAAAATGGTTGTCATCAATTTTAAGGGGCAAGAGAGGTAGAAGTTGTGCGCCTCTATCATACTTCATTTCTGCTGTGCACTAAGCTGTTTGTCAAATGTCGTGCTGTTTCGATGAATGAACGATTTTCAAAACGTTTTCAAAAACTGCTGAAATTTTCAAAAATCTTCTACATGCCACTTGTATTATCAAAGTTTGCTAAAATCACAGAAAACTGCTTAATCTGGTAACGCTGCTGCTAATCAACAAACCGGAAACCCCGGGATATTACTCCATTATTTTTTTATCTTTGATTAAAAATGTGGAGTAACAGAAGAAATATGCTAAAAATTGTCTGGGAACAGGAAGCTGTAGATTTCAATTTGTATTGATCCAGATAACGCCGTGCTCCACACTTTCGAAGATCCGCAAGAGGGCCATGGCGCAGACTTTCAGGAAGTGTACAAGGTAAACGAGAGTGTACGCCCGAACCACGACCTGGAAAAGCCGCGTACTGGTTAACAACACGCTTCTTCGTGAGGTTCTGCAACAATGGCGATATGAGAACAACGGCTTTGTCGTGTTCACTGACGATAACATGGCAGATAATGTCATCGCCGACGAAGGGGTTCTTCCCCCGGTCATATCGAAGACAGATCTCCGAGCGGAAAAAGAAGTCAGTGGGAGTCGATGGGATCTCGAACATTGTGTTGAGACATCTCCCCCTGGAAGTGGTCAATATGTACGCAATCCTGTTTAACAATGCACATTATCCGGAGCATTGGAAAACTGCGAAAGATTCTTCGAATCCGTGCTAGTCTCCTTCTGAACATCAGCAAGGTATTCGAGAAGGTGATAAACAGAGCTCTGATCAACTGGACTAAGGACAAAAATACAATTCCGGATAACCAATTCGGTTTCAAAGCTTGGCATGACACCATTCATGCCGCGTCGAAAGTGGTGTCGGATATCCAATGAAACAAAAGCCAGAAACAATGTACGGGTGCCTGCCTGAGAAGGCCTTTGACACCGTTTGGTTAGAAGGTCTTTTTTACAAGCAACCACTGCTGTACCTACTGTGTAAGATGCTTACCGGTAGACGGTTCGTCGTCAAGAATGGCAACGTGACCTCCGCAGGTGTTTTTGATGTAAAAAATGGTCTCCAATGGGGTGCCGTTAATTCGCCGATCCTGTTCAACCTTTACTTGAGCGATCTGACAAGTTCTCTTTCTCACATAATTGCGTGTGTCGGCGATTTGATCGTGTACAGATCAGGAAAAACGATCGAGGACATCACTACTCTCGTGCAGGGTGATTTCCATTCATTCATGAGAGACTGCGATGACTGGAAGTTGAAAATCAACTTTCAGAAATCGGAAACCATTCTGTTCAGGACGCCGTTGTATAAGGCCTCGGCGGATACGAAAAAGAATTGGCGGAAGTTCTCAATTGTTGGACGACACGGGCAACCACTGGCGCAAAGGACTGTAGTCAGATACCAGGGGATATGGCTAGATCAGTATCTATATTTTAGCTGCTCTGGCCAGGGCCCGAGGCGCTTTCGTCCTTACAAGGAGAATGTTTGACAACAGCCAAGTCGATGCGAGGGTGAAGGTTATCTGCTACATGGCCCTCATCCGGCCAATGCTCACCTATGGCTGTCCCGTGTGATTCAACGTGAGTGCAAGCTTGATGGAAGAGATTCGGTTGTTCGAGAGGCTTGTAAGTTACACCTAGCATTGTTCGTTTATCTAGTTTTAAGCATTTTTCTCTCTAGTATAGAATAAAAATGAATTACAAACAAAAAATATCAATTTGTCGGAGTTAAATAAGAGTGGACTCCTGCTATAACAGGAGAAACGGCAACGCTGACACACGATCACACAGAAAGAACTTTCCCCCAACGACCGAACGGAGTGAGAAGTGAAAAAAGCCCCATTTGTTGTACTTATTCTGAAAGCTCTTTGTCCGCCAGGACCTTGTCTGCCACGAAGAAAATATGCTTCGACGACTGCGTGCGACATCTGGGTAGTTTATTATCTGTGCTCATACGATATTTGGGTGTCGAAGAATCAGTATATGGGACAAGCCTCGCACGAAACAAAGTCCACAGACCACGTTCAAAATGAATGGCTGACTTTATCAAAAGAAAACAAAATACATCCTTCAATTCTGCCACTGCACAGCACCTCAGTTGTGCATGCGATCCCATTCATGGGAGTGACGAGAAGTTTCTCCCCACCTAATGACCACTCGCTTGTGCGTCTGCCACCATCTATTACCCTGATCGAAGCTCATCCCTTCTTGAACACTATCGCACCCTAAACCATTTTCCACATCGGGTTATCTGAAAAAATGACGGTGATCCCATCATATATTCAGGAAAGTAAGAGGAAAACTTTTTAAAATGATTTTCAAATGCTCTTCGGATGATTTGTTTCACAACAACGACCTGGCGACGATGACGCTGATCCCCCGACGAATGCCACCAGAACGCTAGAACAAATGACAGACACATGCCCTCATGCATACACATGCATTCTAATCGGCTTCATGATACGAGCTGGATAGAGCGATGGGAGAGAATGGAAAGAAAAACAAGAAGAAGGAAAATAAAGAAAATCCTGACATCCTTGCACGGCATAATAAATGCTTACTCAGGTTTTCTTCGACATCATTGTCATCCTCCCGCCGCCGCCGGGCCGGCGATACCCCAACGCAAACATCTTTAGCAATGCAAGCATGAATATTCCAGGGTGAGTGGGTGAGCACCACACCGAGGAGGACACCGAGTCTGTAGCTCGCATGTATTCGTATTCTCTATAATCCTATGGATTTCAATGCACTACAAGGATTTGCATTTAACAATTTACGTGTCTCTCGATTTGAAACTTCAAACGGAGACGTGACACTCATAGCAAATTCAATCAGGAATGCAGGTCTTTTCAGGATTCACCACCCTCGCCTCCTGCTCCCCGGCGGGTGTCAGCTACACAGCGGTGTGTGGACTGGGACTAAGAACTGTGGCGTACGATGGCGATGGGGTTCTTGCCTTCATATTGAATTTGAATGATGTGGAGTTACCTTGGAGCGGTGTCGTCGTTGAGTCCTAACATAATAACACCCGACAACGGTACAATTCCAGCATTCAACTTCCTTACACGAAATGAGTCTAACAAGGGACGAAACTTTACTTTCAGGATATGCGAGAGAGAGAGAGTGGGAGAGCCTGCTTCTGGATGAGAGCGAGCATGTGTGTGTGTTTGCTTGTGAGTGGACGAGGAAATAGAAAAGGATTAGAATTTTTTTCTTATTTCTCTGCGGCTGCCGTTACTTGTTTTACCACAGCGAATGAGGTTTTTCTTTTCCATTTCCCATTTGCCATGTCCTTTAGCGCTGTCATTGTGATTTTACCCAATCGCAGTCCGCAGTCCACACTCGTGTTCACTGTGTGTTCACGTCTGTCGTCATTTGGTCGTCTCGGGTCGGGCGGAGCAGTGATGTACAGTCTGTGGACGGTGCCTCCAGCGAGGGGAATAACGCCAACAATTACTGTAAGTTAACCGCTAACACGCCATTAATCTTCGAGAAAGTCCTGCTGCTCGGGGCAGGCGGTCTCTTGTCCGTCCGCTCGAGTTGGTTTTTTTTTTCTTCTTCTTCCGGTGTGGGAAAATGACACTTCTAGATGGGCAATGCACCACAGGGATTTCGGTGCAAATGAAGTCCTGAAACCCAATTGTTTGAGTGTCAGAGCGATCTGGGATCATTTAGAGTTTCAGATAAAAGTTGTGCGATGCTTCTGCTGAGGAAATGTGAAGCACTCGCATGTGAAGAGTCGCATGAAGGACGTGTGGGGCGTTGGTTTTTGTTTTTCCTTTCGAATGGTTTGGGTCCTCTCCAAATCAGTCACACGTACTTTCAGCTTTCACGCGAAATCGTTTATAAAGTGGCTTTAAATTCCCAAGCTTACAGCGACTAAGTGCGGAGTAATTTTTAATGTTACGCCAATAAGAACATGTGAAGCTTGTCTTGCCAAGTGAGATGCTTTAATGTCCCAGTGGAGCTGAAGGACTCCCTGTTTCAATAGCAATCGATTTACAGCAATCCCTCTGGTCAAGGACAGGACCCCGCACCAGACACATTTTTCGGGCACAACATTTTTATATTTTTTTTATATTACTAGCAATTACAGTAGACGCCCGATATAGTGGACATCGATAAAGTGAACGATCCAATATAGTGAATGTAGAATATTTTATATGGGCAAATCTCGCTGCAGTGAACACATGAATTTGTATTTGCAATGAAGATTTCAGCACACAATAACACTTCTAAGACCAGTGCCATGCATCAGTATACAACTTACGAGTACCACGATGGGCTCGCATCAACCACATGCTGTTACTTCAGTATCTCTGCCACCAGCGCAATCGTCAACCGATACATTCGCAACAGTCACATGCCACATGCCAGCACTATTAACACGATGGGTTCGCAGCATTCACATGCTGTTGACTCAACATCTCCGTCACCCATGCAATTGTCATTCAAGTCAACCGATGGATCCGCCACAGCCACACACCGCTGATCTAGCATTCTGGAAATCGCCGCGAGCTCGTTACACGATATCTTGCACAAGTGGCAAGATAAGAAAGTGGTACGAGTGGCATCGTTGGGTAAGCTTAGGATAATTTTAAGTTCTAGTGGTTTCTAGTTTTTGAATAGTGCTCCCACCGATCACAACGGCCGTTGGAATAAACAAAACAAAAGAAACAAAAAGTGTTGGGTTTACAATCTCTATAATACCATAAAGTTTTAATTTACATAAGTTAACATCGCATAAATAAACATCTAAGCAACACACAACATGTCTATACTGGATGCAGCTTCCTAGGACATAAGACATGTGTGTGACAAGTGTCCGGCAACATCAGTGATCCAGGGCGAAAAACAGAAAATCAAAGTGACAAAGTGGCAAAGACAATTAAAATGAAATACGCGGATGTTTGCAGACGCAGATGTTAACTCCGATAGACGTTTCGGTACACCTTTCTGGTAATGTGCTTCATAAATGTGTTTATTGAAAATATCCTCGAGTTGTTCAACGCATTCTGAGACCAGCCACACACATAAACAAGACTATTTTCTCCTAGTAAGTATCTTGTGTTCAAATCCGAAAGTGAGCTTAATTTAAAGGGATCATTTTGCGTTTCTGTAGTCTTGTTTAGGTGATCTTGCCACCCAGATGTATCAGTGACGAGAGGGGCACTTCTGAGAGCTTGCACTCTCTCTGACTCAACATTTTCGCAATTTTAAGGACCGATGTTGATTTTGAATAAAACACAAATTATTTAGGAAATTGTTGTCATTCCTCTTTATGTATGGAACAAAATATCGGCCAAATGGCCGCCGCGCCCTCGGGGGCACACCTCCATCCGATGGTCCAAATTTTCGATGACGCTGAAGCATAATTGAGGTTCTGTGCCGTAAATGTGCCGAATTATCTCATCCTTTAGCTTTTGAATTGTTGCTGGCTTAAAAAAACCCAACGGTGTCAAATCACATGATCTTGGCGGCCAATTGACATCGCCACCACATGAGATAACACGGCCATTGAATTTGTCGCGCAAAAGAGCCATTGTTTCGTTAGCTGTGTGGCAAGTGGCACCGTCCTGTTGAAACCACATATCATCCAATTCGGGCCATAAAAAGTTCGTTATCATTTCACGATAGCGAACACCATTCACAGTAACTGCCTGACCGGCCTCATTTTGGAAAGAATACGGCCCGATGATGCCGCCAGCCCATAAACCGCACCAAACAGTCACTCTTTGTGGGTACATTGGTTTTTCGACAATCACTCTTAGATTATCATTCGCCATTCGCCCAAATGCGGCAATTCTGCTTATTGACGAGTCCACTGAGGTGAAAATGTGCCTCATCACTGAAGATGATTATCTTCGAAAATTGATCATCCACTGTTGCCATTTCTTGCCACCATTCTGACCATTGACGACGCTTGAAATGGTCAAGAGGCATTAGTTCTTGAGTCAGTTGCACCTTGTGAGCGTGTAAATTCCAGTCTTCAAGCATAATGTTCATCAACGACGAGCGCGAGAGGTGCAATTGTTGGGCACGACGACGTGTTGAGGTGGACGGCTCTTCAGCCACACTATCGCGAACAGCAGCAATATTTTCTGCAGTACGAGCTGTGCGAGCATGCACAGGTGTTTTCACATCTCCTACAGACCCGGTTTGCTCAAATTCTTGCACGATTTTTCCGATTGTATGCACATTTGGACGATTAAATTGACCGAAAAAATCACGAAGTGCACGATATGCAATTTGACTTGAACGCCCATTTTCATAATAAGCCTGAATAACTTCAACGCGTACAAAATGAACCGGAACTAAGCCACTTTTTCTAAGTACACGAACGGTTTATTGAATGATTCGTTTAAAAATACCCGGGGTAAAGTTAGTTCGCACGTATTAATACGTTTTCGCTATGCCCCGTGCCGTCAGCACTATTATATTCTTGGCCGGCCAATTAGAAGGAAATTCGTCTGATCCTAAATCTTCTAACCCGATAAGGGGACATGTAATTTTAAAGACATTTCGTCGGCGGAAATGGAGCAATACTTGTGCATTGGTTCTAATTCTTCTTTGACATTGAACTCTATATTACCCGGAGTTTTAGGCCGTGATGAAATAAACTTTCTTAAAGTTGTTACCGACTTGAGATTCAATAAGCGTCTCAGACTGTACGTCACAGGTGAAATTAAATGAATGGAAAGCGCGTATGTTTTTAGTCCGTTGGAAAACCGATTTCGAAGAACATACAACGTTGCAGTCCCAACGATTTTAACCTTCCCATACCGGCGCTTTGGTCTGTGAGACGCTAAACTTCGGAGCCCATTTAAGGGACTTGAGAAAAAGACTGTCATTTATTTGTATATTTTTATAAATTATATATTTTATAGAAGCATTCTTTCGTTGCGTTAAAAATATACCACTTTACTGGTTGAAACAAATTCCATCAAAATATTGCAAGTAGAAGAAGAAACTACGGGCTCTTGAGCTTCAGTCCAATGAGATAAAGCAAAAAATTAATTAATTCCTTCCAACAAACAAATTTGTAATGGCTTCTAAAAATTGTTCCTCAAACAACAAATTGCTCAATTCTTTATGTGTTGAGTGGGCCCGCACAAAATTAGTTGCATTGTATTTCGTGTGAGGACAATCGACGACTAATCATACTCGAGCTCGAGCGCTGCAATGCATGCATCCGCTGACAAATCAGAGGCAAACGAAAACTGCGACATGTGCATGGTACCTTCCCACGACTTTCATGGAAGGTATAAGGGCCGAAATGAAATCCCTTGTATCCAGCAAAAGGCTGTGCATTATATAATTCGTTATATTTGACGTCCACTGTAGGTATACATACGTATGACTATTCTAGCAAATCTAGCCCTTCAATTAATGAGCTTCACCTTAAAGCCCTTCGCCAGCCTCACTTTAAGATGTCCTCCGCCCACCTCATTCTGACCCAAAAAGTCAATGCAAAGGGGCGTGCCGTGTACTGGACTACAGTCAACAACTGCAGGCTCTTTCGTCTCTTTTTTTGTCGAAACACGAATTCCCGTGACGTCCCCTTAAGTGGAATGCCACTTTTGCGAAAACTTCAACGCCCACATCGCTCTCGGTTTTAAGTGGAAAAGGATATAAGAAAGCAAAAAAAAAAAATTAACGGTCACGGTGCCTAATTTGAAATTGTATCTGCACAAAGAAGGGAACGAACATTAAGACGACGAAAGACAACAGCAAATATGTAGGACATTCCTGCGGTTAATTCTAGCAACAAGAAGAAAGAAAAACAAAAATTGAGTCGAAAAAAGGACTCGTGTTCGAGTTCTTCAAGGATGAACAAATTATTATTTTCAGTCCCTCTCGTTGTGTTCTCCTTCTTGACAGATGCCACCCCGAAAAGTGACATCTCTTCACCCCCTTATCAACCGTCGCATTTCACAACTTTTTCCCTTTATTCGCAGCATCTCTGGTTTTTTGCATCGCCACTCATCTGTTCTGTCACTTAGATTCGACAGACTTATTGTACCCTTGTCTCTGGGCCTAATGTGGGGTGGAATTTGTTATGACAGTTATAATTTTGAATTGTTCCCGGCGCGACCCAAATCGCTTACTCCTTCACAGCACATCGGCTGCAGACAATTTGCACACGCACACTCACCCACCGGCACAGGCAACCGTGAGTAAGCGCAAATGACTTATGGATGACAGACACATCGAGTGGGGCAGGGTTTTTTATACCTCATTTCATGTCCCTCGCACGGGGTGGGAGGTGTGCCAGGCGTCAACTGCGACTTTTGATCGCCGTTGGCATCTGGAAATTGAGGTGCTGTAGCAGCCCCCGTGGGAGCTGGATGATGGCATCAAATTGGTCGGACAAGTTTATGCTGAAAATGATTTAGATTTCCCGAGTGGTAATTGTTGGCAATTTTTGTTGCTGTTGCTGTGCCTTGTCCTCTGCCGAAGGTATCAGGGCGTCCGGTGCGAGGGGAATCGTATGAAAAGGCCAATTGTTTTAAATCGTTTGACCCCTATGCTCTGAAACGGCAAATGGCACGGAATGACTGGTGAAAATGTGAAAATTGTGAAGTTCACTTTGTGAACCCTCCACTCACGTGGGGTGGTGAAAACAAAAAAGAATCCGAATACGTGCGGAGTGTAAACGTTCGCACAAGCCTGTGAAAGCGTGTTTATGAGCATAAAGGAGCATGAATCAGGAGTTAATTTGTTTTTTTTTTGTGCATCGCTTCGTTTAGGTGGCTTTGTTCCTTCCATCGCCCGGCGCTCGGTCGGAAGGTGTTAAGTGTGCGGGTGTCAGAAATGGACGCGTATCGATTCTCGTAAGTCCCTTTGAAGTGGGATATGGATTATTTATTGCATTAACAATGGGAAGGGAGTTGAGTGAGAAGGCATTTTGTTTTGTTCTCACTTCAACGGATGTGGTAGTCCGAGGTGGGTTAAAGCGTTTGCGATAAATTTGTAACAATTGGATGGAAGTGAAAAGATGTAGAAGAAAGTTGGACACAGGACTCTTTTTTTTTGTGTTGAGGAGGGTATTGTGCGGAGCTCAAAAGTTTTTCGATATTTCATGTTAACTGTGGTGTGGTGGTGTTGGCGATTCCCCAAATACGGGCGCGCGCGGTGATTTGCTATATCTGACATCTGAACAACTGGGGGGCGGCATGATGACTATCGTGATGGAGGGATCTGGGGTTTGCCAGTGGATGTGTTTTCAGGGCTCTCTGTGACTCGTGAGGGTTCTCTCTCTATATAATTAGTGATTGATGGGACTTTTTGATGATTTTCTTTTCGTTCATTGTCACGTAAGCACTCTCGTCTTTCTGCCCTGGTGACGGGTAAAGCATTGTTCTTTGAAGATTGTGCACGAGGTTTGAAAACCACTTAAGCGTTATTGTCGAGCTCTTATGGATGAGAGACAGTGGCAGGTGTCTTTGCCTATTTCTAACTGAAACCGGGAGGGAAGCAGGTAAAGTGTCCAGTTTCTCGAAACATGAATCAATTTTTTTTTTCTTCTCCGATCACACTTTGAGGGTGTCCTTGCAATTAGGCCAAGCTCAAAGATCAAAGATTCGTTATATTTGATGCCCACCCGTGATTGTGCTCTGAGAACTAATTCGGTCGTGTAAAATCGTTTTTTTTTTTTCCACCAGTTCTCAACGCCAATCGAGGGCAGCATGAACATTTCCGATTCCTAAAGGATGGGTCTGACGATGAGGATGAGCTGGTGAGGATATCTACAACACGGACATAAGCCGACCATTGGAGAGTACATAGTTCGGGAGGGAGGGAGTTCGGTTCGATTGGCATGTTGAAGAAGAGCCCGTTGCACATTCCATTGTGTAGAGCCGACAGGTGATTTGGTAAGCAGCATGCACCAACTCTTCTGTAAAATGTGGTCGGAGGGAAGCATGCCCGATGAATGGAATCCCAGCAATGTTTGCCCAATCCACAAAAAAGGAGACCCCTGAATTGCGCCAACTGTAGAGGCATCAGTGTTCAGAAAACATCGCATACATGATACTATCTGCCGTGGTGTGGGAACGTGGTGGGCCGTGTTTCCCTTTTTTTGCGCTTGAAGTTGTCGTAATGGATCCATTTTCATACATTTCATTTTCACCATAAACTTCCACCAAAATACGATGACTTTCGGCAGCAGTTTTCTTCGCTTTAAAGTAATGAAGAAGAACTCCCCGCAAAAACACTTCTTCACGCACGCGGTTCGGCATATTTGATTAATGTTGTTTACGCTTCAAATGAATGACATACACTGAAATGACGTACAATGACAGTAGCTTTCCAATGCATGTTCCAATGGAATAATACAAGTTACGCCATCTCTTAGCAAACCGCACGAATTAAGTCATTTCTTTACTTTAGGCTGACTGCAGTATCATCCGAAGCGGTCAGATTTGAAATACAAATGTCAAATGTAGCTCTCAAAGGACACAGAGCCCATCTGAATGAAATTGCAACCGCGGCATCAGATCTGGAATAAACCAAAATTGCCGACATAAACTGCAGAGATGAACAATTTAACCTCAGCCTAAGCTCCGACCTTCGAAGGAGAGCACCGATGTACGAGTATATAAATAAACCAACGTCTCCAGCCAGAAGTGAAAGAAAAATATTATTTCCCACACTCTCACAGGCAGCCACAGAAAACCGCTCAAAACCAATTACGAAGCGGCGCAGTTGCCAAGGGGCCACGAACGCCCCGCACATTTGTATCCATCAAACCGAAGTGCATTTCTCTAAATGCATCTCAGTCACCCGTGGATTTATATTAAATTCCCTCAGAATACGAAACACTCACCATCTTGAGGACGCAACGGGAACAAGGACACATCCTATCGTCAGCGACCAGACACAGACGACGTTGCTTGTCCGGGGTGCGCACGGGTGGGTGGGTGACTGAATGTTGGTGTTGGCGTCGATGGTGTCGGGCAGTGTGCACGGAATCAAGTCAAGAAAAATCCGTGGAAGTTAAATTTTGTGTAACAATCGTTTAATGAAGCAATCACCCGGAATCACAACAGATACGCAAGGCGAGAGTGAGAGAGAGAGAGAGAGAGTGTGGGAGACCATTTTTCCTTGCTTCCTTGTGTGTCTCTCGCTTGCCGTCTATCCTTGTGGCAGCGATAACGACCACGATAGGAGTCGCTGCTAACACCCAAGGCAGAAAGGAGCGCAACAAAAAAACAAACAACATAAATGGTGTCTAGCTGGAATTTAACGGAACTGCTCCATTCCGGCATTCCATGCGATAAAGCATCTCGTAACAACCGATTAGCCGCGCCACAACCCCCACCGTCGTCACCGCCGCGCCACCTCCGGTCGCAAGCGCCGAGCGAAATCAATGCAAGGACAGAGGGAATCACGTTAAAGCTAATAACGGCTGATTATCCTTTAATATGTCAATGCGTGGCCTGGGCGGGTGGCACACTCAATGTCGACCCTGCACAAGCACAAGCAGGGGCTCAAGAGCAGTCTCACGTACTCGTCCTTGTCGCGGTGCTAGGAAAGGAAGAAGAAGCCCGTCCCACCACCCACCCACCACGGCTGCCATGAAATCGCATTTATAAAAAACATTGCAACTCAGCAGAGGGATAAGCATCGTAATTAGGTTTTAAAACGCAAAGGACCTGCTGAGATGTACGTAATCGCATTTATTATGTGCCTCCTTCCGTCAGCCAGCCAGCCGTTCCATCCGCATCGTGGCCTTGTCGCTGAAGACACTCCACCCCATGCTAATACTTGCCCTGCTGCACTGCAGAGTTCGCGTCTCTGTGTGTGTGTGTGTGTGTGAGGAGATAACCGCATGTTAGTGTACTTCGGCGTGTTTACTTCATGCCACCAAGCAACGCCTCGGGCGGGAGCGCCTTTCCGCAAAGGCGGAAGAGACTCGTCTCGTCATAAAGTATTTTATTAGGCAGAGGAGTCTCTCGCACTCGTGTCCTAGTGTCCTCGTGTGCTCGTGTTGCAGGGGCCAAGAGTTGCGTGCCACATTGATGGGCTCGAGAGAAAGGGTTCCTCTGCCGTTCTATGTCATCGTAATAAGCTGAGATGGGCGGGCGTAGCCCAAGGATAACTGCCAGAACATAGTTGGTAATTATTTCAAAGGATAAACCGGAAGCCGTAAATGGCGGAAGAGCCAAGTTAAAGGAGGCAACCATGCTTATGCATGCATATGCTGAGATGTGCTGTGCTGCAGTGTCTCTTCCGCTCGTATGCAGACTCGAAATGGGGCATTCAAGCTCTAAGCCAGAAAACTTGTGGACTCAAAATTAATAAGGGATTACGACTGGCACTCTCCTGCTGGAGGGTCGTAAAATAAAATGTAGCGCTGGAGTGCGGATGCACGTTCATGTACGCTAGAGCCACCGCTGAGTTATTTCTTATTTTTGAAGTTTTCTGCCATATGACCTGTTAATTGGACTCAGATCATAAGGTGCTGCAGTTTGATATGCTAGTTTGAAAATAATTGAATTCATCCGTGTTTACTACCGAGCACATTTGCCTGCAAAGGAGGACACGATGTGTTCGTATCGCCGCATCGCCGCCGAACCGAAGCTAGGCTAGGACGAGGTGGGTGGTGTGCAAACCGTGGACTGTGTGTCGAATGATGGATGTAACACAGCGGCCGTCGGGTTAGGAATAAAAAGCGAGTAAAACTGCTGCAAAGCCAGGATGGCTTGTCTGTAATTTTGTGACATTCGTGTGATGAGAGGGGCTGACTGTCAACTGATCATCACTTGGTGTTGTGTACGCTGTCGTTCAACTCTCCTGCCAAGGCGGAAAACAAGAGTGGTTACACTCAACGGTGGGAGAAACTACAGAACCGTGGGGTGCGGCTAAATTTTTCACGGCACATATCTGAAGGGTTTGAGCGACGTCCAACTGTTCCATCGCGCGTAGAGGAGGAATGGCGACTATATTCAACAGATGTTATTGCCTCTGCACGGGGTGTTTGTGGAGTGAAGGGGCTTGGAGTGGCGGCTGGTTCTGAGAAGAGAACTGCGTGGTTTAAAGCGCCCGGAGTTCAAGAAGCCATCAGAGAGAAGAAGAAGACCCACAGGGACTGGATTCTGCTTCTCGAGACCGGTACACTGAGGCGCGAAGAGCTTGCAAATCGGCAGCCAAAGAGCAGTCTTGGAAGGAGTTCGGCGCGAACTTGGAAAGCGACCATAGATCTGCGAAAAAGGGGTTCTGACAAACCATTCGACGACTCAGAGGAAGGAAGCTCAAGATCATCGAAGGAGTCAAATCCAAAGATGGGGTGTTACTTCCTTATGAGGTGGACATCTTACGCAGATGGAGCGAGCACTTTTCGGAGCTTATCAATCGAAAGAAGGACACTCAGGATGGCAGACCCGTAGTCTTGAGTGAGGCGGAGAGTAGTCCAACGGTGGAAGAAGTCATTTTGGCGATTGAGTCGCTAAGAGTCGGCAAATCCGCCGGTGTGGATGAAATCCGTCCAGAAATGTTTAACGCAATGGGTAAAGAGGGGGCAATGGAGTGGTGGCCTGGGAACGTGGTGAGACACCTGACGACTGGCAAACTGGGGTGATTGTCCCACTTTTCAAGAAGGGGGACAAAAGAGATTGCTCCGACTACATGGGCATATCTCTTTTAAGTCTCCCCGGGAAAGTCTACGCTAAGGAAGCTACCTGTTGGCAGCGCGTTCGAGATTTAGATCTGTTCTAGATCTGGGGTGATGGGGGATGAACGGTGCCGCAGAAGTACAACCGACCAGCTGTTCACTCTAAGAATGGTACTTGAGAAGGCTTGGGAGTATGCCAAGCCCATCTACATTTGATTTGTGGATTTGGAAAAGGCATACGACCGAGTTCCTCGACGTAAACTCTGGAGTGTTCTCCACCAGTATGGGATTGAAGATCCTCTTCTGAGGGTCAGTCTCTATACACGAACTGTAGCAGGTGTGTTCGGGTTAACGGTGCCTAATCAACACCTTTCAGCGTGGGCGTTGTACTTCGCCAAGGGTGCGTCTTATCACCTCTCCTTTACATTGTATATATGGACTGGATGTTGCGGCGCAGCCGAGGCGAGGAATGTTTCATATTTCGAGAGCTGAGGGTAAGTCATCTTCTCTTTGAGTGATCCTCACATCTTCCCAGATGGAACTCCAGCGCGCACTGGGATGAACGTCAACGTGGACAAATCGTAGGTTATAGTCATCTCCAGAACGCCTGTTCAATGCACTCTACAGGTTCAATGCACGACTCTACTGGAGTCCCATTGAAGCAGATGGATAAGTTTAAGTATCTCGGGGTCTTCTTCACGTGTGATGGGAGAAGTAATGCTGAGCTATCCTGTAAGATTGGTCAAGCTGGGTCAATTTTAAAACAGATTGGAAAATCTGCGCGAAGGTAATGCTCCGTATCTGGTGGGATCAGAAGGGTGTGCTGTGCTATGAGCTGCTAAAACCGGGTGAAACCATGGACAACGCTACCGAGCACAATTCATCTGTTTGAAGAGAGCAGTGGCCGAAAAACGCCCGGAATATGTGACCACACACGAGGCAATAATTTTCTATCATGACCACGCTCGGCCCCACGTTGCTATTCCAGCTAAGAACTATTTGGAAAACAGTGGATGGCAAGTTTTACTCCACCCGCCTTATAGTCCAGACCTTTCCCCTTCTGACTAGCATTTGTGCCGGTCGATGCAGGACGCCCTCACTGAAATACGGTTCACATCAGAGCAGAATATCAAAAATTGGCTTGATCCATTCTTGGCTGCCAAGCCGGCGCAGTTCTTTTGCGATGGGATCCACAAATTGCCAGAAAGATGGGAGAGGTCATAGCTTCAGATGGGCAATACTTTGAATAATAGTATTGTACATGTTTTCCTTAAATAAAAAAACCGCACGAATTAAAATATATACCCAATTTATATAGATAAAAAAAAGACAATTACAAGTACTACCTTTTTTTGATAGAAAACCTCATAAGTCCTTCATGACCTTTGTTTTTTGAATCCGAACACCTCTTAAGTACCAATTTTCTAAAGCTTTCTTATTATTGGTCTAAATAATGCAACAAAATAATCAAATGGTATAAGAAACGATTCTTGAAGTGTACAATGCAACAAAACAGTTGTTTCTAGTAGAACACTAGAAATGACTCTCCTGCACATAAGTACTACCATTTGCTGAGGTCGTACAACATTCAAACTCACACAAAAGATTCCTTAAAAACTATGAAGATAGCGTGGCTACTTACTTCCGCGATGCATTTGACTCACGTAATGCAAGTAGTCTTTTACATTTCCCTTGCTCAAAAATGTTTGCCGTTTGCGATGTCAAATGCTTGATTTGATTCTTCTTTGTTTGCAGAACGCTAAGACCTGACTTTTGCCTGTGGTTTGACAGAAAAGTTTTGCCGCCCAGAAGTGTGCGACGAAACAAAAAGAGACCCTCATCATTGATCAGAAACTGCAGAGACGAAAAAGAGATATTATCTGTCCAACATCTGCTCTGCGTATACCCAGTCCTATCAAAGACAAGGCAGTTAGCCAGGAAATCACTTCCTCGTTGAGCTGGACAACTTAGGCGGTGTTGAGCTGAGACATCTCCTAAGATGCAGCAATGGATCTAGGTTATTTTGGGAATAAAAATGTTGCGACGCAGCATAACTGGCAACACGATTGGAAAACTTCGTTGGAGGCTTTATGATCCTTTCGCGTAGAGCCCCGAACTGGTACGTCAAGATAGTGGCTCTCAATTCTTTCTATAATTTCAGAATTTCTAACTTGAATTAAAATGCATTGAATTAAAATACATACCACATATGTATTGCACGTAAAATACACTAACAATTAGTCCTAGGCATATACACGACGCAGCCACGTCTGCAGACCAATACAATTTGTTGTTGTGCACATGTCTGCACAACAGACCATTTGTGTCGTGTGTATTTATGTCGCATGTTTGCAGCTACCGTCTGCGTGAATTCAAAATCTTTTGAATTTTGCATGGTCTGCAGCGGCGCGTAAGTAACGTCAGTACTTCCTCAATTCTGACATTACTCTTTCTGCCATGTCGTCTGCTTCCGTCTGGACAGACCGTGCAACTCTGCTGATGCACAGTTTTATGTATGCTCCACAGTCTTTGTTCATCATTCTTAAAAATAAAGATTCAGTTTGAAAACTCATCCCTTGTGGTCATCATCATCGTGTCGCCTGGTCTCGTAATTAGTATGGGTTGTGTATAGTGAATTTTGCACGTTTTTTTAGCAAGTAAAGAACCCTTCGATCCACTGTTTTTTTTTTATTGCCAAGGCAATGATTATGACGGGACAAGCAGTGTCTGAGATTTGTCCAACCCGACGACCCACGAAACTGTACAATCTAATGTCTGTGCAGATGCCAGCACCGTCTGTAAGGAAGGAAGACTTCAGGAACACAGACTTCAGGCTTGCAGCAATGTGTCTGCGTCGTATATAAATTACCCAGGATAATTATCGCCACTTGAGAAATAAGCGCGGATAGCATGCTTTCAAACAGAAATGAACTACAGTAGACGCTCGATGTAGTGAACAATCCAATACAGAGAACAGACAATATTTTACAAACAAAATCTCGCTATAATGAACACATCTTCTTGCATTTTCTTTGAACCTTTCAGCATGCAAAAACGTATTTGCTGTGAATTTCATTTGTGCTATGTATCGATTAGTTAACATCTCCTAAATAAACAACTGTACAACGCTAATGAAGCACCAGGAAAGGAAAGCAGAAAAGGAAAGCTTGAAAAAATGTAGTATTCAGCGAAAAAACACATTTTTAGCCCCATAGTCAGCACAAAGTGAAGCCACTTCTCATAGGAAAAGCACAGAGACCTCGTTTATTTAAAAATATGTCCTCGCCTGTGCATTACAGGAACTCCAAAGCGGCCTGCATGATCTCATAAATGGTGGGAAACGTTTTCTTCAGAAGATCCGAAACCTGATTTGACGAAACATCTCCAGTAGTCTTCGCAACAAGCTAACTTAGTGGCTACGAGAGACGTTATCAACCTTTTAGACCATGCAACAGGACTAGCGCATAATAGAGCCGATTTAAACAATTGGAACGAAGACCATGTATCTTCAGATATTGAAGAAGAGAAAAACGATACGAAAAAAAAAACAACAAGAGGAGTGTCGAGTGTCTTCTAGGGATGCTGTCCAGTTATTTGAGAAAGCACTGGGCATTAGTGTTAATAAAACATCGATAGTTTAATCGATTGTTAGGAAAAAATATCGATAATATTTCCAGTCGATTTGATTGGGGATTCGATTGATTTGCTCGAATTAAAAAAAAGCAGTCGGTTGTTGAACGATCTCTTTCCAATGAACACTGTTCTGATTTTTGACAGTTCTAGAAGAAAAATATTACACGCCTGTATTTGTTTGAATTTTATTACGTGTCTGTGAGTATTTGAAAAGGTATGAATGCCAAAATGGTATGAATGCAATATGAGGAGTTAAAAGCTAAATTAGTAGAAGCCCTATCAAGATGCAAATATTTGAGTGTTACAGCAGACATGTGGACGAGCAATGCAAATGAAGGAATTTTAGCATTAACGTGCCACTTCATCGAGGGCGTGAAATTAATTTCAGCGTTTTTGAACGTGACAAAAATTGAAGGGAATCATACCGCAGAAGCCATGGCAGACGTAAATTGTTCACAACCCTCTGTTATTGTGAAAGAGTCTTCACAGTTGTTAGCAAGAAAAAGACATTTTTTCAGGCAATCGACAAATTGTTAATGAATAAAAACATGGGGGGAAAAGGCAGTTGCAATTGTGCCGGACAACGCTGCATCAATGAGAAAAACCCGCGGAATTATTAAAAATTAGACACTCCCCATGTTTTGCTCACTGTCTTATTTTTTTTATTTATTTGCAAAGCTAACATATAATTATTAAAACAAGAAATTAGCTGTTAAGCCAGAGCGATGAAGCCTTAGACTAGTCTTAATTTAACTGGATCGTTTCAAAGTACATTCATTCGCAGAAATATTAGCTAAAACAAAGGCAATAGTGACCTTTGTTCACAGTTAAACCCTTGCTAGTGATACACTTCGCATAGCTACATCAAATAAACAAGGGTTGAAACTCAATCAAGAAATATCAACGAGTTGGAACAGGTCTTACTACATGATTAAACGAATTAAACGCAATTAGCTAAAGTCAGAAGGCACCTCTGTTTCTCACAGCAGATGTTCAATGCTCTAGACGAGATTGTGGGACGTCTAGAACCTTTTGAAGTCGCGACAGCAACAATATCTGGTGAGTCTTATGTCACTTCATCCTTAGTTATACCTCTTATGCGAGGTATTACTGTTAAATTGTCAAGCCCGGAAAACAGTTTGAGGTCCTGCAGTCCTTGAATAGTTCAATAAGCGTGAGGTTGAAACCGTTCAATACCAGGACTTTGAACATGATTTCCACATGAATGGATCCTAGATTTATAAAAACTGGTTTTAGAACACCTGACGAAGCAGCCTCAGCGCCTAGGAGAACCGAAGTGCCGATGCTAGTGTCTACCGGAATTGTAAAAGACTGCAATCTTTTGTATTGCAATCCCTGAATTATACAAAAGAACTTCATGATTTGTGATTCGATCAATTGACTTCACTTGGTGACCCTGACTTCAGAATTAAAATCAGTATTCATTTTTGAAGTCTTGACTGGATAATTCCTTCCGACCAATCTTATGACTGACATCAATTGAATGCAAGTCACTTTGAAGTCCTCAGCAGATGGAAGTTAGGATTTAGGTAATGCTGTTGGAAGAGGGAGTGGGGAATACTTTTGTATTGGGTCGTACCAAACAATTCAAATAAAAATAAAAAAATATGTGCAAATAGGAAAATTTATTCATTTCATTTGGTCGAATAATGTCAAATAATATCGATAATATTTACATAATATTTGAGGTTTTCAAATTATTTGCTTTCAGTAACAATAGTTTTTCAAAATTTGAATCCGAAAGGAGGCATCGAGGCGTGTTTAACAACCCAGCAATGGAAAACAGCCTTTCCACGGCTGCTGAAGCAGGTAACGAGGTGTCGTACCTTACAAATGCCTTTTTCAGGGTTGGATACTGACAGAGGAGAGGTCTATAGATGTCGGTGAATGGGCGAGGTAGGCATATTCATTATCAACGGAACTAGTGCTATTAGAAGATTCTAATATCTTATCTGAAATGTAAATTGAGTAAGTGGTGTGATTTCATTAGGTTACCTGCAGTACCGAAATTAAAATATGGGATCATGTGTTCAGGTCTTGGGTTTTCAGTATTATCACTTGAACTTAAACCATTTCCGGCAGCGATTTTTTGTTTCACCAACAAGCTTATTTGTTGAATTTTTGCATCATTAAATTCGGAATTTATTGATTTTGATAGCCGAAGATGTTGTTTCTGTTTTGCACATTTTACAGCTTACGGAAGGTTCATCGTTTGAGAAGGATCTCTTACGATTTGAGTTTGTATATATATACATACACAGTCTGGGGTTGATCTGCACCTAAAACTGCATATATATATACACATAATTATATATATAGAGGGAGTAAAACAAGAGTAGTCCTCCCTCCCTCTTTCAACATCATCACTATTTGCCTATTCTGCCAGCACCTATCGATACACATAAATTGCAAATCGTCAGCCTTTCAGACGTGTTCAAGCTTGAAAGACTTCAAAGAAAATGTTTGAAACACCAATGACTTTAACCAATATTTTTGAAGTCCCAAAGAATGCACCGAAATTGTTTGAAGACTTCAAGTGAATGCTGAAGACTTCAAAGTGACTGCAGTGACTGCAAGGTAATTCTAAAGACTTGCATTCAATTGATTTCAGTCATAAGATTGGTCGGAAGGAATTATCCAGTCAAGACTTCAGAATTGAATTCTGATTTTAATTCTGAAATCTTAATTCCAAAACGAAATAATGAATTGGAAAATCAGATACATGAAGTCAATTGATTTTTTAAATCAAAAGATTGAATTCTTTTACATCTCTGGTGTCTACAAGTACGGAAAGTGCTGACAAATTGAGCTCAAACGATTTACTGTTTTTGCCTAATTAACATCATCTCCTAATGGCAGAACCAGTTAGTGACTCAATTATTGACATTCGTCAATATATTGGAAAGCCGGTGATAGCTAGTGACCAATCGGTTTTAGAATACTGGGTATTCTTCCAAAAGTAACGATAATCTACGACTAATTGCAAATAAATAAAAATTATTAGGGCCGATGTTGATTTTGAATAAAACACAAATTATTTAGGAAATTATTGTCATTTCTTTTTATGTATGGAACAAAATATCGGCCAAATGGCCGCCGCGCCCTCGGCGGCACACCTCCATCCGATGGTCCAAATTTTCGATGACGCTGAAGCATTATTGAGGTTCTATGTGTTTCCGATGTGCGGAATAACAGCCCGTACAGTTCGTGGTTGAATCTCCTTCTCCAGACGCCATCAATACAAACAGGACCAAGGATCGCACGCAGAACTTTTCTCTCAAAAAGACCAAGAGCTTCTTCATCCGCTTTCAATAGCGTCCATGTCTCTGCGCCATAGAGCAGGACGGGGATGATTACGGTGTTATATAAAGTCAACTTGGTGTTTCGAGAGATGGCTCTGTTACTCAATTGCCTCTTGAGCCCAAAGAAACAGCGATTGGCAAGAGTAATTCTGCGCTTGATCTCGGTACTGGTGTTATTGTCCCTGTTTACTGCAGAGCCAAGGTAGACGAAGTCCTTGACTACCTCAAAGTTTCTGCTGCCCATTATGACGCTCTGTCCGAGGCGTCGATGTTGTGCAGTGATGACAGCATGGACGTGATGACAGCATGTACTTTGTTTTGCCCTGGTTAACTGCCAAACCCATTTTAGCCGCTTCCGCTTCAATGCTAGCAAAGGCCTCATTGCCAGCTCGCTGTGTTCGTCCAATCACGTCAATGTCGTCCGCGTAGGCAAGCAGTTGAACGGACTTTTGGAAGATCGAGCCTCTGGTGTTGACATTTGAGTTTCGCACGATCTTCTCAAGTATGATGTTGAAGAAATCACATGACAGCGTGTCGCCTTGTCTAACACCTTTTTTGAAATCGAAGGTCTCGGTGAGTTCGTTACCGACCTTGATGGAGCAGCGAGAGTTCTCCATCGTCATCCTGCACAATCTGACGAGTTTGGCTGGAATGTCAAAACTAGACATGGCATTGTATAGCTCGTCTCTACGCATATGACAGCGTATATGCGGCCTTGAAATCGACGAATAGGTGGTGAGTGTCGATCTGCATCTCGTGGGTTTTTTCCAGGATCTGCCGCAGTGTGAAAATTTGGTCGATGGTGGACTTTCCCGGCCTGAAACCGCACTGATAAGGACCTATCAGGTTATTGACGAATGGTTTCAGGCGTTCACACAAGGCGGCAGAGAGGATCTTGTACGCAATGTTAAGGAGACTGATCCCTCGATAGTTGGCGCAGTCAAAAGGGTCTCCTTTCTTGTGGACCGGACAGACGACTCTGAGATTCCACTCATCGGGCATGCTTTCCTCCGACCATATCTTACAGATGAGCTGGTGCATGCGCCCAACCAGATCATCTCCAGCTGCTTTAAACAGTTCCGCGGACAGTCCGTCCGCTCCAGCAGCTTTGTTCGACTTTAGTCTGGATATCGCTATCTTGACTTCTTGACTTCGCCTAGTCCGTTTCCGGATGTTTTGTCGTGCAGGCTGTGTTTTCCGATAACTTTAGCAAAGATTTCTTCCTTGCCCGGCAGAACGATTTTGGTATCATAGCTGGGGCATTGATCGTATGTTCTTTCTAGGAGATCATAGAAATCGTCCTTGCTATTGTCATCCTTCTCCTGGGCGCAAATCAGGCTGATGTTCCCGAGCTTAGCCTTGATGCGGATTGTTATGAGGCGCTCGCTTACATACTTAAAGCTTAAGACTTTTTGCCTAAGTCTGCCTCCAACAACAAATCCACATCCAAATAAGCGCTGCCCTCCTTCCCTGTACCAGTCGCCGTAGTAGAGGTCGCAGTTTCTCATCCTCTTTTTGCCCGGCCCGTTCCACCGCACTTCTTGGATAGCGGTTATGTCTGCTTTATAGCAGTCTAGGGCCTCCGCTAGTTCATCGGCTGCACGTGGTCTGTTAAGGGACCTCACATTCCACGTGCAGAACCGAAAGTCATTGTCCTTTTTCCGTTTGCAAGGGTCGTCAACAGTAGATCCGTCCGTATCCGAGGCAGGTTGTTGTTTCTGAACTCGTATTTTTTTTACGTGGTGAGGAAGTTAACCTCACGCACAACCTCCAAACTGGGAGGACAGGCCCATTAATTTAACCCTCGGGCAGAGGGTTCGCTGCGTATATTAGTTCACCACACAACGGCTGTTATGATGGCTATCCAGGGGCGCCGCGAGGAGGCTGTACGTCAACTTGACTTATGAACAAGCAGGGATCGCGCTGGCATCCTACCAGGTTGGATGCAGTCAGCAACTTTACCCTGTGTACATAAGCCCATGCCACCCCTTTCAAATAACCCCAAAGAAAAAAAAATCCAACGGTGTCAAATCACATGATCTTGGCGGCCAATTGACACCGCCACCACGTGAGATAACACGGCCATTGAATTTGTCGCGCAAAAGAGCCATTGTTTCGTTAGCTGTGTGGCAAGTGGCACCGTCCTGTTGAAACCACATATCTTCCAATTCGGGCCATAAAAAGTTCGTTATCATTTCACGATAGCGAACAGTAACTGCCTGACCGGCCTCATTTTGGAAAAAATACGGCCCGATGATGCCGCACCAAACAGTCACTCTTTGTGGGTGCATTGGTTTTTCGACAATCACTCTTGGATTATCATTCGCCATTCGCCCAAATGCGGCAATTCTGCTTATTGACGAATCCACTGAGGTGAAAATGTGCCTCATCACTGAAGATGATTTTCTTCGAAAATTGATCATCCACTGTTGCCATTTCTTGCCACCATTCTGACCATTGACGGAGCTTGAAGTGGTCAAGAGGCTTTAGTTCTTGAGTCAGTTGCACCTTGTAAGCGTGTAAATGCAAGTCTTTATGCACGTCGTGAGAGTCGCAATTGTTGGGCACGACGACGAGTTGAGGTGGACGGCTCTTCAGCCACACTATCGCGAACAGCAGCAATATTTTCTGCAGTACGCGCTGTATGAGCATGCACTGGTGTTTTCACATCTCCTACAGACCCGGTTTGCTCATTTGGACGATTAAATTGACCGAAAAAATCTCGAAGTGCACGATATGCATTTTGATTTGAACGCCCATTTTCATAGTAAGCCTGAATAACTTTAACGCGTTGCTCGAGTGTGTATCTTTCCATGGTTCAAATTGAGTTAGTCTGAAATTGAGAAATGTCAAACTTGACGTTTAGGTGTGGTTCACATTCAACATCGGCCCCCTTACCATAACCACCCTTTACTTGTGTTGTCAAGCGACGTCTGTACCTTCTGAAAGGATTTTTTCGAAAGAACATTACGAATGCGAAAAGAAACAGATTAAAAGATAATAATGTGCTTAGACATTACTATTTATTCACCATAGCTACAATATATTTAATTAAATATGTTTACCTTAATTTGTGCTGTGAATTAAAATTTTATTTATATTTAACTGTGAAACTGCGAAATAATAAGCTGTGAAATTTTATTGTATTTATTTTATTTACTATTAAATATTATCAATTTTATTTATATTTATTGGTAAGTATTGCATTTGGAAAGGATAATTGAAGTCGAGATTAAAGTCTCAATTTGTTTATTTTTATTAGAAACAAAACTATCGATTTATTATCGATTCATCGACTGTTTTAAAAAATCGATACTATCGAAAACTCAAAACAATCGATGTTTAATTAACACTACTGGGCATCAAATAATAAAGTACAGTACACAGGATTTTATCGTTTATTTGATCCTTAAAATATTGTAAGAAAAGGCGATATTACTTGACATAAGTTCCAAGAAAACGAACTATTTTAGCACAGATTACCGTTGTTGCAGTTTTGTTTCCTAAGTCCATGGAATGTATTTTTTTTTGTTTTACTTTTTTTTACATATGAGATGTCTTCGTCGAAAATAAAATTTTATTTTTTATAAATATTGTCTAGAATCGTAAACTTTCTTCAGGAGTCCACGTTCGTTGCAGTGAACAATCTCGTTGAAGTGAACAGTCCCGGTTTTTATTAGTCCACTATATCGAGCATCTACTGTATTATTGAGAAAGCCACTGTTTACCTCTCTTCCCTTTAAAATTCTTGACAGCAATTTTGTATATCCTTTTCTCAAGCCAAACTAACCAATCAATTCGTGAATAAGTGTCAAAAAGTCTCTCAAATTCGCCGACGGGCTAGGGGTAACTCAGCTGTTAAGTTGGCCATCTCTTTAATACTTCAATTCTGCATAAAACTGTAGGTCCCTTCCACTCGTGAGAGAACAATAGAGCATGCACAAGACGAGTGGCTGCTGCGAAGCTATACCCTGGGCTGTTGCGCCACCCACACTATTAAACGCTGTCAAAACGTGTGTCAGTCTCAGTGTGACCAACAAGTCACTGCACAAATGGCGTCAAAATTTGGGACACCCTTCACTTCAAACCTACATCTCAAATAGTTTCCGTATTGTTGAAAAAAAAAACGTCGTAAACTCCTAAAACCCGATATGAGATTCTGCCTGGAGTGTACTCAAATGTGGGCGTATGAAAGGCAAGTGCATAAACGAATAACTTCATCTTCTCTCCTGGCGCAGAGATTCTTGTTTTCCTGAACGTTTCCAGTTTGGAATGAAATCTGCGCTGTTGATTTTCTCAAACTCATGCTCCCGCATTGGACTGCATTCTCGGAAAATATGCCAACAATTTAATTTTTTTCTCCCTCCCGACATTTCTTCAGCGTTCACAATGAGCTTATTGCTTTTTGCAGTAAAAGTTATGTATTTTAATTTGTTTCCGTTTCTGGCTTCCGTAGCAAGTTACGTCCCCTTCGCATGCAAGCCGAGCGCCGAACAATAGCTTGAAATGGAATTAATGAAGGTTCATGTAAACAGTAACATTTGCATTTGCGAATCCAACAAGGATGGAACTAATTATAGGGTGAATATTTACACATTCGACCATGGTTCATTTTGAGGGAGGAAGTATTCCCTACACTCTTTTGCGTTCTCCTTGCAATAATGGCTTCGTCAAGCAGAGGCTTCTTGATAGGTACCAGGCTAAGTTGGCTAAGTCATGAAAATCTTCCTCTTCTGCAGTCCGGGTGGACCTAGTTCAACCAACAAGCTTCGAGCCTCTCCGACCAGCGATCTCTGCCAAGTTGGTTGAGGTCCTTCTCCACTTGGTTCTTGCATGCAGGCATCCTCTGTCATGTTGTCCATCCCATAGGCTCAGAATGGAAGATTCTTCGAGCCGGAGACTAGTTGTCCATATGTTCTAGAAAAGGGCTTCGCAAATGGTGCTCCGCGGAACTCTGAGGTTTCATAGGGTGTCGTGACATTGTTCCAAAGGACATTGTGCCAAATGAAAAAATTCGTTACAATGACGCTTTTGAAAGTGTCATTAGGGCGAGTATTCACATTTGGCATAATGTCGTTTGGAACAATGTCACGACACCCTTTGAAACCTCAGAGTTCCTGAGCACCATTTACGAAACCCTGATCGAGGACATAGAGACAACTAGTCTCTGGCAGCGTTCCGTGGCATGATCAAGGGGATTCCGTAGGAAAACACAATCGTCCCGTAGCAAAGAAAATTTCACCCGACTTAAGGAAAGTTCTCAAATAGTAAATTACGCCAAAACGCATCCACTCCAATCAAGGCTTTTTAAAAACAAATGTGTGAAGCTGTAAGTCGGCACCAATCTCTTCTTCTACACACTGGAAGGAGATGGCTTTCGAGGGGAAAATATTTGTCATGACTATTTGAATTGTGCAACGTCCTCAAGACATTCATAGACGAACAGCCCATTTCCGCAATAATTGGTGAAATTGGTCGATAGCCGTGTATAAAAAAGAAAGTCGTCTTGTTACACTATTCATACACACTTAAGAACCAAGAGACGAACGTGGATATGTAAAGGGTGATTTTTTATCTATTATCTTTTTGGCAACACTGGTTTAAACAGCTGACGCACGTTTCGTGTTTTGTTTCACTGTCAAACATCTTCAGTTTGGTCTATAATTTAACCATGAATCGTCTTACAAACGAACAACTAAAAACGCTTGCAAATTATTGAATTTTAGCGACATCACATGTGTTCATCGGCAAAGCTCATTTTTGGCTCAATGGGTACGTAAATAAGCAGAATTGTCGATTTCGGAGTGAATATCAGCCAGAAGCATTGCAAGAGCTACCAATGCATCCAGAAAAAGTCACAGTTTGGTGCGGTTTATGGGCTGGTGGCATCATTGGACCGTACTTCTTCAAAGATGATGCGAATCGTAACGTAACTGTGAATGGTGAGCGCCACCGTGAGATGATATCCAACTTTTTTTTGCCCAAAATGCAAGAGCTTGACTTGCATGACATGTGATTTCAACAAGACGGTGCCACTTGCCACACAGCACGCGCAACAATGGACTTATTGAGAGGCGAGTTCGGTGAACATTTTATTTCACGTTCGTGCGATTTAACGCCTTTGGACTATTTTTTGTGGGGCTATGTTAAAGCTCATGTCTATACAGACAAGCCCGCTTCAATTGACGCATTGGAAGACAACATTGAAGCATTTATTCGTGATATACCGGCCGAAATGTTGGAAAGAGTATTCCAAAATTGGAATAAGCGGACCATTTGAGGCGCAGTCAAGGTCAACATTTGCATGAAATAATCTTCAAACATTAAATTATATGGACCGCACTATCGATTCAAATAAAGATTTCATGCATTTTTCTGAATGTTATGTGTTTTTTTTTTTTTAAACTTTCTATAGCTTTTAAAAAATCACCATTTATAAAGCATTATATCTTTCAACTGAAATATATTTAGGTACAAATTTTATTCTTTTATTTTATTAATATTGTCAAAGGGAAACAACAAAAAAATCCCTTTTATATACAGAAAAAAAATAGTAATAAAGTAAGTATTGATGTAAGTAACCAAACATATAAATGTATAAATATACATGAATAAAATATACAATAAATAAATAAATAAATGAAATACCAAAGAATCAAGTATCAAGTATCAGACAAATAAGTAAACAAATTACAAATAAATGAGCTAAGTCTTAAGTACACTTAAATTAACATAAAGATACAGAATTTTCGAATATAAGTGCAAAAAAAAAGAGCACTAACAAAAACATATCGAATTGAGGTCAGGCTACTCTGTGCTGAATAGCATTGCGTTCATTAATTAAAGAGTTATCAGAGAGGTTGCATCTGCTCCAAAATGTTTCGGTGAGTTTGCGTGTCCTATCAGAGATCAATTCAACATTAGCTTTGTTATGTAGATCGCGGGTTGAGTGATGCCAGGGGAGCATGAGCATCATTTTCAGTATTTTGTTTTGCTGTGTTTGTAGCCTTTTTATATGACATTTGGCACATGAGCTCCATACTCGACAACCATATAGTCAAATAACTTGAAAAATTACTTTATGTAAGGAATTTCTATTGATAAATGGGTATAGCATCTTGATTGCGCTGTTTGTTTTATGTAAAGTCCTAGTATGATTGACCTTTAATGATCACATTAAAGGTAAGTTTATTGTCAAGATATACCCCTAAATACTTCGCATTCGACTCCCATTTTATATGCTGGCCGTTAATAACTAATTGGTTAGGTGGTAGAAAACAAGACTTTATTTTTGTTGTGAAAAAAATAGCTTGATTTTTTTCCGCATTTACTTTTATTCTCCACTTGCTTAGATGATTAATAAATATTTCAGCCGCATATTGTAAATTTGTCTCAATTTTGAGACCAAATTTGACGAAAATATTGCTCTATAACTTGATTTGAACGTTTATTTAAGAAAAACATGTAGAATAGTATTGCCCATCTGAAGCTATGACGTTTTCCCAACTGCGCCGGCTTGGCAGCCAAGAATGAATCAAGCCAATTTTTCATGTTCTGCTCCGATGTCAACCATATTTCAGTGAGGGCGTTCTGCATCGACCGGAACAAATGGCAGTCAGAAGGGGCAAGGTCTGGGATTGAAGGCTGGTGGGGTAAAACTTTCCATCCACAGTTTTCCAAATAGTCCTAACCAGAATAGCAACGTGGGGCCGAGCGATGTCATGATGGAAAATTATTGCCTCGTGTGTGGTCGCATATTCCGGGCGTTTTTCGGCTACTGCTCTCTTCAAACGGATTAATTGTGTTCGGTAGCGTTGTCCACTGATGGTTTTACCCGGTTTTAGCAGCTCACAATACAGCACACCCTTCAGATCCCACCAAATACAGAGCATTTCCTTCGCGCCATGGATATTTAGCTTTGCCTTTGATTTGGCTGGTTGGTCAGGCCAAAATCACTACGCACACTCTCAGTTAGCGCATGTTCACTTGATGATGACTTTCGGCAGCCGTTTTCTGCATATTAAAGTAATGAAGAAGAACTCCCCGAAAAAACACTTTTTCATGCTCAAAGTTTGACATATTTGAGGGAAAAAAACACAGATTGTCGTTTACGCTTCAAATGAATGATATATGGTGAAATGACGTACAATGACGGTAGCTTTCCAACGCATGTTCCAATGGAATAATACCAGTTACGCCATCTCTTAGCAAACCACACTTAGCAAACCGACCCTTTTCTTCGCCTTTCTTAAGAATTGTAAGCGTAACCAACACTTTTACAATTCTTACGCTGACAGGAGAGAGTGATGCTGGAGATGATCATATCCTCTGATTTGTCCGCGTTGGCCTTCATTCCAGCATCAGCACATACGGCCACAAACCTATTGAGTGCTCCCTGGATTTCCGTCTGGGAAGATGTGAGGATAACTAAGTCTTATATCCAACCTGGGACTTGTGAGTATACACACTTCCGGTTGAGATGCAACAGGACGATTATCCAGCCGTCAAAAAAGGTCTACTGTTCTAGATCCCTTCTTCATCGAGGAGATACCCACGATATCCAAACAATACCTGGCAGCCTCCTCAACTAGCCCGAGATCCTTTCCTTTAAGCGATGAGACGTTCCATGTGCCCATCTTAATTCGATCTCCGTTGCCTTTTGCTCCCCGCCCACACTGGTTTGTGCATGGCAGGACTTCCCCCCCAACCTCATGAGACCACTGCTGGGTTACACTTCGGGCTAAGCCCGACCGGCTGCGGGACAGGCCGGCCACCATTCAGGCTTGGCTCCAAATGTTGCTCTGGCACACAGACAGAGAGATTTATTGTACATCATTACAAGTTGTGGTTTTGTTTTTCTTACATAAATCGCACGAGCATGGCTCTTGCCGTGTGCCTGATTGACATTAATATAATAATCAAAAAAGAAATAAGTTTGTAATCGAATAATTATAAGGTACATATAACTAGCAGCTTTCGCTTATGAACTTTAAAACTCTTCGTTTATAATATTTTTTCTATAATTGATTGACTTTTTGTAATAGTTTAAAAGTAGTTTTATATCACAATCGCAATTTAAAAGGTCTCTGACCTCTGATACCGATTTAATATCACTGCCTGGATAAAATCTGCGCAATTCCTTAAGGACTGGACATCTACCAATAAAATGCACAATGTCTTCTCTCTCTGATAGGTTGCAAAGACTGCAGTAGATCGGCAAATCGGGACGATGTGGGATATGATTTAAATTAACGAGTTCTCCTCTCATCTTGAACATGGTAGATATGAGTTCTTGACTGTTACTGTTATTGAAATAATTTCGTTCACATAAATTATGGTTGAGGCAACTGTATGCTGATCGATGTACGGAGGATGTAGCCATATTAATACAATCCTTTCTATATTGTTCGTCTACTTTGGAGATAAGTTCGTAGAGCATAACTTCTAATAACCTGGGGTTAGTCGTCGTGAAATGGAATTGCATCCCACAGTAACCTGCAAGCTCTTCCAGTTTCCTAAACCAAGGATTTCTTCTTTGTATGGTTTTCATAGCGACGATTTTTGGCAGTCTTTCATCAGGCATCTCAAGAACTTTCAATATACAATCTATAAGCAGCTTCAGTGTCTTGACGAATAATGGCGATATTCCTGTTTCGTCGTTGATGTAGTATCTTAGAAGTTGCTCTACAGTCTCGTATTGCGTATGTCCCCAAGATTGAGTTGCGTACATCAATACCGATTCTGCAACACCAACGAAGACTTTATATTTAACGCTATGATCGACCAGATTATGTGAGAAACACCTTTGTCAGGTAGCACATATTGCACGTTTCGCCTTAATCAGTTTGTCCTTCAAGTGAAAATCCATGTTAAGGTTATTAGTGAATGTCACTGCAAGGTATTTGTACTTTTTCACCACTTCAATTGGTTCCCCGTTGTAGTGCCAACTTCCATTTCGACACAGTCTACCACCTCCCTGTTTGAAAATCATCACTTTTGATTTTAATAGGTTAACCGTCAAGTTCCACCTTTGACAATACATATAGAGACGGTTTATCATCAGTTGCAGCATCTCGGCTGAACTCGCTAAGAAAATCACATCATCAGCAAACAGAAGCGCTTTTATTGTCACCCCAGCAAACTCAATTCCTCCTGGTAGGCAGTCCGTTAGGTCATTGATATACAAGGAAAACAGTTGAGGGCTTAAAGGGCATAGGTGAGAGTAGGAATAAATACTGACTAACTTCACTGTGACACCGATCTAGGCCCTCCTAATTACTGATCTACCAATCTGTTTCAAAATTGACCCACCTTGACCAATCCCACAAGAAACTCCGCATTACTCCTTCCATCACTAGTGAAAAAGTCCCGAGATACTTAAACTTCTCCACCTCAATGAGACTCCACTAACATGTAGAGTGTTTGATGCACTCCGACGTTCAAGTGGACCTGGCACACCAGGGTAGGCAATATCCGAGGCCAATCGTAGTATCGAGGCCATCTCATAGCAAACCGCACGAATAAGTTATATACCTAAATATAATTACTAAAAATGTCAGTAACTTGTGTTCTAATGATTTTCAAATTTTCATACCTCTATGTTCAGATTTTTCTTGTTTATTAAAGCGGACCACTGTGCGGCGTTACGTGCTATTAAAGGCACGCAATGCTTAAAGTTGAGAAGCAAAAGCTTAACTGGGTCATATCACGGCGAGCATTCGTCAATAGGCCGAGGCCATCATGCGACTTGACACCAATCGATTACTTGAAGTCCTTAGTCAACGCTAACAAACCAATCGAGGCCATCATTGCAGACGCTCTTGTCGCACACATTGGACCGGGTCATCAAAAATTGGGCCGACCACTTGAAGCACTGTTGTCGGGGCCGGGATGGACGTTTCCATGTTATTCCATAAAGCGTTTGTCGTCAAGATTAAGTCAGAATCAATCCTATCCGTTTATTTAGCTTTCCTTTTCTAACGCTCTCATCGGGTTACTCTGTATGATTAACCCCGTTCGACCGCCAAAGGCAAGCCGACATAAATCACTCCAGAGTTCCTGGCCGCCGGAAACAGGGATTTGTGGCACAGGACCCACAAAACGGCAGCAACTACTCCGCATCTTCTGGAACTGAGATTGCCCAGCAAAAGCAGACATTCTAAAACAATACACCGTCTGAGGCAACTTCAACAACCACTAGGGTGCTACACACTGATTCCCAAACCGATAGTCGCATTGTTCGTGTTGTGTTTCTCTGCCAGACCTACTCCAATGGCCTGCTCCTGCACCACATGTGCAGCCGTACAAGTGCTCTGTGCTCGTAGCAAAATAATAATTGTAAATACTTCCCAAAAAAGGGCATAACCCCATGTTATTATGGAGATGCTTGCAGCAGCGGAGTGCACTAAACACAGCCACACCTGGGTGCGGGCACACAGTGTGAGAGTGCTCAGCCGCCCCGGTGCCTGCACAGAGACTCCTTCCGAATTCACTGAGCGGAAAAATAACATTTTAATTTGAATATTTTGCGGTAAGGGAAAAATTTTAAATTAACTATTGCCGTGTACGCTCGCTCTAGCTGTTCGCCGAACAGAGGGTCGGAGCTACTTGAATCAGCATGAGAAAGGGGACATATTCTAGTATCCTTTCAGCTTTGAACTCCCGACACAAAGCCGCTGCCATGAAATATGGGATCCATTCTCCTCCCAGACATGTCTTGGGAAATTACCAAACAAACAGAATACGAAAATAAGGACCCAGAGATAGATTGTGCTCCGGGGAAGCTGACAAAAGTTGGGAACTTATATGCATATCTCATTCTTCTCCACGCTCTCGGGCAAAAATGTATCGATGCGCGTCGCACTGGGACCTGCCGACGGGGGAGCTCCAGCTTGCACTCGTAATTAGCATAAATATATGCACAACTTACTATCTCTAAGCCGGTGCCGGAATGGATGGGAAAATCCTCTTTGAAATGGTGTGCCACCACGCCGTTAGCCGTGCACATGGGCGCTCGTCGTCGGTGCAGCTGCGGAGGAACGTGGGCGGCCGACGTAGCCGTGCCGCGCCGCTCCGTCGCTGGATTCGTGATGCGCCCCTCCAGGACTGGGAAATATGTCAAAAACTAAAACCGACACATTGTTGTTTATATGCCTCGGCGGCGTCGGTGCCGCAGCGAGGGTGCAGCTTTTTATGCAAATGGATGTCTTTTTCCGGGCAAATTTGTCGGCAGGCACATGTGTATATGGATATTGTCAACCCGATGCGGTGATGTAGAACGGATAAGTTTTATCGGATTTTCTCTCTCTATCCCTGCTTTTTTGGAACTCGGTTCGCTCGTCACTCTCTAAGCAGCCACCCGAATTCCAAACCCGATTCTCGACAGCGACATCGTAGTCGATGGCTTGGCCCGCGGATGCACATGCCAACTGGTTTTGTTTCGTCGAACAAAGGCGACAAAAGAAAAAGAAGAAGAAAAAAAAACAGGAGCGACCTTAAGCCGCAGGATACCCCGTGGAATGGTTTAGTTTCTGTGGTAATGTCAAACGAAGGGGTTACATTTTGATTCAAGAACTTTTATTCAGCTTATCGCGCTCTGGAGAGGGCCGCGCAGAGCGTGAGAGAGGCAAAGCGAGATTAGCGTGTGGTGTTTTTAATGGAATTTCAAATGAATCCCCATGGATCCATGAATGGTTGCCAGGTCAACGCCCTACTGCGGGATATTGAGTGCTAATACCTCCGAAATTTCCCCCACAAATGCTGGTATTCATGAGAATATATCTGTCCTGGCATTTGTCAACTTTACTTTCCATTCGGGTTGGGTCAGTGTGGCTGTCGCGGTGCATAGAAGTTGTGATTGGTGGGTTAATGGGGGCAGATACGAAGTAGTCTGTTGCTGGGGTAACGCTGGAGAGCGGTGCCGGTGCTTCACTCATGCTGGACTTGAGCAGGCGGCAGGAAAGAAACACGTACGCCTACAGAAGTATATCCGAGAGAGCAAAAATTACAAGCCATCCACAGTCGAGTCGGGATAATTTGAATGTCAGGAGACTAGAGAATACCGAGGGTTCGGCATAACAGGAGTTTAAGTAACCCAGGGAGGCAGGGAGGAACAATTTCAAATAAACAAGGGCTTGACTCAAATTTGTGATTTATTAGTTAGTTGCAACAGCTAGGTACAATATGTACAGTCGCACCTCCGAATAGTCGCGGCAGCAAATATTTCGTTCAATTAATGGAATGTTCGACTTATGGAGTCTAAAAATGGGGGCAAATTTAGTTCTGGAACATTTAACAAGCTTTGTTCGACTTGTGGACAAAGTCGTCTTAAGGATGTTCGTCTTACAGAGGTTTGACTGTATATACTTAGTTGCTAGTTGGGTTAACTTTAAATGTATAAAACAATCATCGAGTGTGAAACGGATGGTTTGTGAGGCTCCTGTGATGAGAGGGGCTGAACTGTCAACTGAGCATCGCTTGGAGTTGTGTACGCTGTCCTTCAAGTCTCCTGCCAAGGCGGAAACCAAGAGTGGTTACACTCAACGGTGGGAGAAACTACAGAACGTGGGTTGCGGCTAAATTTTGCACGGCACATATCTGAAGGGTTTGAGCGACGTCCATCTGTTCCATCACGTGTAGAGGAAGAATGGTGGCTATATTCAACAGATGTTATTGCCTCTGCACGGGACGTTTGTGGAGTGAAGGGGCTTGGAGTGGCGGCTGGTTCTGAGAAGAGAACTGCGTGGTTTAAAGCGCCCGGAGTTCAAGAAGCCATCAGAGAGAAGAAGAAGACCCACAGGGACTGGATTCTGCTTCTCGAGACCGGTACACTGAGGCGCGAAGAGCTTGCAAATCGGCAGCCAAAGAGCAGTCTTGGAAGGAGTTCGGCGCGAACTTGGGAAGCTACCATAGATCTGCGAAAAAGGGGTTCTGGCAAACCATACGACGAATCAGAGGAAGGAAGCTCAAGATCATCGAAGGAGTCAAATCCAAAGATGGGGTGTTACTTCCTTATGAGGTGGACATCTTACGCAGATGGAGCGAGCACTTTTCGGAGCTTATCAATCGAAAGAAGGACACTCAGGATGGCAGACCCGTAGTCTTGATTGGGGCGGAGAGTAGTCCAACGGTGGAGGAAGTCATTTTGGCGATTGAGTCGCTAAGAGTCGGCAAATCCGCCGGTGTGGATGAAATCCGTCCAGAAATGTTTAACGCAATGGGTAAAGAGGGGGCAATGGATTGGTGGCCTGGGAACGTAGTGAGACACCTGGCGACTGGCAAACTGGGGTGATTGTCCCACTTTTCAAGAAGGGGGACAAAAGAGATTGCTCCAACCACATGGACATATCTCTTTTAAGTCTCAACGGGGAAGTCTACGCTAAGGAAGCTACGTGTTGGCAGCGCGTTCGAGATTTAGAGCTGTTCTAGATCTGGGAGGATGGGGGATGAACAGGATTACAACCGACCAGCTGTTCACTCTAAGAATGGTACTTGAGAAGGCTTGGGAGTATACCAAGCCCATCTACATTTGATTTGTGGATTTGGAAAAGGCATACGACCGAGTTCCTCGAGGTAAACTCCGGAGTGTTCGCCACCAGTATGGGATTGATGGTACCCTTCGAGGGCCATTCAGTCTCTATACACAAACTGTAGCGGCTGTGTTCGTGGTGACTTTGCCAAACCTTTCACCGTGGGCGTTGGACTTCGTCTTGTCACCTCCCCTTTTCATTGTAAAGGGTGATTTTTTAGCTATTATCTTTTTGGCAACACTGGTTTAAACAGCTGACGCACGTTTCGTGTTTTGTTTCACTGTCAAACATCTTCAGTTTGGTCGATAATTTAACCATGAATCGTCTTACAAACGAACAACTAAAAACGCTTGCAAATTATTGAATTTTAGCGACATCACATGTGTTCAGCGACGAAGCTCATTTTTGGCTCAATGGGTACGTAAATAAGCAGAACTGTCGATTTTCGAGTGAATATCAGCCAGAAGCATTGCAAGAGCTACCAATGCGTCCAGAAAAAGTCACAGTTTGGTGCGGTTTATGGGCTGGTGGCATCTGGAACACATTGGACCGTACTTCTTCAAAGATGATGCGAATCGTAACGTAACTGTGAATGGTGAGCGCTACCGTGAGATGATATCCAACTTATTTTTGCCCAAAATGCAAGAGCTTGACTTGCATGACATATGGTTTCAACAAGACGGTGCCACATG
The DNA here is from genome assembly GCA_905231855.2 of Eristalis tenax. Taxonomy (NCBI): domain Eukaryota; kingdom Metazoa; phylum Arthropoda; class Insecta; order Diptera; family Syrphidae; genus Eristalis; species Eristalis tenax. Next base: position 58,886,009 of record HG993124.1, on the reverse strand, counting down.
CCACACAGCACGCGCAACAATGGACTTATTGAGAGGCGAGTTCGGTGAACATTTTATTTCACGTTCGGGACCGGTCAATTGGCCGCCTAGATCGTGCGATTTAACGCCTTTAGACTACTCGTATTTTTTGTGGGGCTATGTTAAAGCTCGTGTCTATACAGACAAGCGCGCTTCAATTGACGCATTGGAAGACAACATTGAAGCATTTATTCGTGAGATACCGGCCGAAATGTTGGAAAGAGTATGCCAAAATTGGACTAAGCGGATGGACCATTTGTTGTTGTTGATGGTATGGCATCTTCTCTGATGGCTTAGTGATCCTCACATCTTTCTAGACGGAGATCCAGCGCGCACTCGATAGTTTATGTGCTCATGCTGGAATGAAGGTCAACGTGGACAAATCGGAGGTTATGGTCATCTCCAGAGCGTCACAGGTTAGTGGAGTCCCATTGAAGCAGATGGAGAAGTTTAAGTATCACGGGGTCTTTTGCACGAGTGATGGGAGGAGTAATGCTGAGCTTTCACGTAGGATTGGTCAAGCTGGGTCAGTTTTAAAACAGCTTGGTAGATCTGTAATCTGGAAGGCCGGCTTGTTTTTCAACTCAGTATTTATTCCAACTCTCGCCTATGGTCATGAAATTTGGGTAATGCCCGAAAGACTAAGATCGCGAATACATGCTACTGAAATGAGATTTCTCCATGCTCTTGTGGGAATTACTTGCCGGGATGGGGTGAGAGACACGGCAGTGCGCGAGGAACTCAAGATTGAGGAGCTGGTTCTTCGAACGGAAAGGGCTATACTTCGGTGGTTTGGCACGAATGTCCCTTTCAGCACGACTTCCGAGGAGGTATTCAACGCCCTTCAACGCGTTTCCATCAAGTAGGCCTAGGTACAAGGTAGTAGCACGAGGTGGTTAGACCAAGCCTAAAATCGCTTGGGCATAACCCCTGATGAGTTAGGGACTACGGCGGAGTATCGAGTTGTCTGGATATCTCTCGTGCTAGGTTTACTCCCACGACCCCTTTAGTGGAGCATGCTGGCTAGAAGATGATGATGATGATGACAATTTAAAAAAAGTACGACTTGATTTCGAAGGCTATGGAAAGTAACAAGAAATAAATAAATGGAAACGATAAACAATAATCAGAGGTTTAGTTATGTTCTACGGATGTCTTTGGGTATTGATTTATAATTGACTGATTTCGTGTACATGAGCACCCATCGTGGACTGGTTTCTCTCCCTCTTTGATATCAAGATTCTTAAGTCGGCTGTTAGAACTCAACCTTAGAACAAAGAAGCATTACATTGTTCTTAAGAGTGTTTTATTTAACAGACAACAGGTATTTAATACGCTCCTCTGATTGCTCCAAAACTTGTTCAGTTTAGTTTCTGTTCGTATTGTTGAATCCATAAACGGAGGAGGGACCAATGAATGGTATCTGAGCTCCTGCCTTCGCTTGGTTTTAATGTCCTGGCACGCTCGTCGGATTTACGACATTGTGACATTCCCTGACAGGATTAGTGTAATTATTTAGGACTTGGCTATCTGGGAATATAAAGGTTCAGGGTTCTTGAACCAGCCCCAGATTGTCTTCGCATATTTCAGCTGACGAAGACTTCGTCTGCTGGGGGTTGGGACTTTAATCATTCTGCTGTTTTGAGGACTCTTCGTCCTGCCTCTCAGCACTTTTGGACGTTTCTGTCACATCGAGAGGTCCTAAGTCCTCATTATCCTTTGAGCTAATTCTTCGGGGGGTAATTTGATCGAATTTGAAGCAGATCTTGTAGCTCCCCTCCAGATTCCTGGCTATAGTCTGGTCCATGGAGAGAACCAGTTTAGCATTTTTAATTCTGTTTAGGGTCCCTCACGAGTACCCTTTGATTGTGCGACGTCCAGTATTTCGGCGAATGAATTCCCCTCTTGCAGTCCACAGCTTGCAAGAGCTCAGCAGCTATGCGGTGACTTTCAGCCACTCCATCCTACTCCCCGCCATGTAAATCAGAGTTAGATAGCCTGCTTCAAATGTGCAGCTTAAGGCTTTGGGGCTTATGTTCTGGGACTTGTTCGATTAATGCCCCCGAGCGAGGTCAACTGTGCCTCAGCATTAGCATACATTTTGCACCTAATGCATGCCCCTTTTTTTTTTGCTTTGCACCGTCTAGCTTGACTTGTTGATGTGGTGTCGTTTGGAGTCTCTTGATTCGAAAGGTGACTCTCCTCTGACCTTCTTCGGTTTTTGAGTCGATTTAGCAACTCCTTCGAGAGGCTGCCACCACTTTGGCCAGCGAGCGGCTGCTTTTTTTTTTCAGGGACACTTAATTTGTGAATTTCTTGAAATTCTTTATAAACCACGCCTGCAGCGGAGCTACTGGGCACATCTGCACTCTTGAGTTCTGGGGGGGTGGGGCACTGGGGCCGTCGCCGCTCTTAGGTGTTTGCTGTGCTTGGAGTATCGTCCCCACGAGAACCACGAGCCAATATATCGTTTCTGTCAGAGCTCCGGAGTAACAAAAAATGGGCATTTATTGAAATGGGACCTCACCAGGGCATCCCAAGTCCGCACACTACCGTCCACCCACTGGCCATCCATCCCTCGGCGTTTGCTTTTCCACCGCCTCCTTCTCCCCGCCTGGCAAGTCATAATACGAAGCAGTCATGACACGGGCAGTTGCTACATGTTATCCTCCGCCATAAATAAAGCGAATGAAGGTCGTAATGTACTTCCATTTGATCTTTCACAAGCGATTCATAATTAGATTCAATTCCTTTTCATGGAGTTGCAGCTCACATCCTATTCATTCTACAAGAGCAAAAATAAAATGATAACCTAGTTCCTGTGCGACTGCACACCCCGCTCTCCAGAGACTCCTTGAAAGATGCCCAATTAAGACCACATAATCCAATTTACGCCTCGGTCAAGTGGCGAGTCGATGTAGAGGTGCACAGACAGACCACTGGCACACCACTGCACCAATTCCCCCGGTAATCAAGCAATAAACTCACCCACTCCCGCACATAATAGTCCACGTAGTGCGCCCACAGTCGTATCTCCTGGCAAGATACGGTCCAGTACAAATTCCATATCGGGGCAGAAAGCATTAGATGATGCATCAAAACCGGATCACAGACAGATGAGCAGCGGCAACTGCACAACCAGCAACAGCAGAACAGCACAGTCACACCAGAATACTTCCGCTGGCCGTTTCGCACATCAGCCAAAGCCACTCGAGTGTGGAAGCACCATATAAGTAACGAATTAACCCAACTCAGCCAGAGGCGAACAAACGACCGGATATTCGGTTCGCTTCGATACCAGGAAGCTGGCACGGATCCAATAATGATGTGCACTGCATAAATTCGTCCTGCCGTGTTCGTGGTACTTTCGCCTCAGCTTTTGGCCGCTCACGGTTCTCGGCCTCGGAGCGCTGCTGCGGTTTCAGGTGTGCGGAGGCGGAAGGCTATCATTCCACCAGACTAACGGTATTTCAAGCGATAAAAATCTCCATTAAATTTCAATTTATTTTATTTAAAACAATTTCTGGTGGAGTTATGATTTTTTGTTTTCCCTTATATTTTATTTCCGGTATTTCCTATTCGGCTTACTAGCCGCACCGCCCACCCACTCGCCGGCATCACCGTGTGGGTGTCGGTTGTCTCTTTTGGTCGGAGTGGCTATTAAGTATCGGCAGTGCTGGACGGCTCGACTCGAGGGGATTTTAAATTAAACTTTCAATTGGTTCGACGAGAGTGTTATGCGGCGTCACAGATATGCAATTGGAGGCGATTAATTGAGGAGGCTTAGTGCCGAAGCTGCTCGGTTGGATTATGCATCGAATTGAGCTATTACATCAAACCGGAGGCCGTAAATTATTATATTTTGGCACAATCATCCAATCATGCAAGCCATTCGATTTATGGGTGAGGCCTCTGGAGGGGGATCAAGCGACAAAGGCACCCCCTTTGGGCAGGTACTCGACGGGAGTCATTCACAAGAAGCCATGTTTTTGGATGAGATCAGGTGTATTTTGGAATATTATGGCGTTTTCATAGAAACATCGTTTTAGTTTTGTTTTACGTTGAATCTGTTTGGAATGATGGGATCATTCGGAACTCAAGACTCACGGTGGGACTTGGAATGAACCCCTTTCCTTTAGGGACAACTGCGGGGCTAAAAGTGAGGTTGCCGACACCGCACACGAATCTAGCGGACCACAGTAATCTTCGCAATGGCGATCTGAGAACCCAGGTTTCACCAGGTTCAATGACGATTACATGGTAAATAGTGCCGTTGCCAATGATGGAAATTAAATCTTGAATTCTCAAGAAGATCTCCAGGGTATCTGAACTCGCTGAAGAAGAAAAAGTCAGTGGTAATCGATGGTACACCTAATATTGTGCTTCGCCATCTTCCCCCGAAGCTGTGCAGATTTTCACAGCGTTGTTTAACAATGCGCTGAGTAGTGCATATTACCCAAAACATTGGAAAACAGCTGTGGTGCAACCGATCCCTAAACGGGACAAAGATAGACCAATCCCGACGAACCTTCGGTCGATCAGTCTTCATCCTTGCAAAAGCAAGGTTTTTGAAAAGATTGTCATTCGAGTTCTGAAGCAATGGGTAGAGGAAAATAATATCCAGGGCGGGCATGAAACCATACATGCCGCGTCTAGACTGGTGTCCGACATTCATAAGAATAAAGACAAAAAACAATGCAGGGGTGCCAGCCTGATTGACTTGGAGAAGGCGTTCGACACCGTTTGGTTGGAGGGCCTCTTCCCCAAGCTGGTCAGGCTCGGCATAAGTAAACCATTGCTGTACATGATCTAAACATGATAACAGGTAGAAAGTTCGTAGTGATGTAAGAGGGGTTCAATATATTCTCGGTATCGATATGAAGGAAAATGCGAATTCAATTTAAATTGTTCTTATTTTTCAATAAAATCTCCCCTAACATCATGCATTTGTTACATCTTGAGATGAGCTTTTTTAAACCCTCAAAACAATAAATTTCCTCTTTCTCTGCAAAATACTTGGAAACTCGCGCCGTGTGAACAGGAGCGTTGTCATGAAGAAGCAACACACCCGCTGCGAGTTTACCCCGTCTTTTCTTTTTAATTTCCCCCCGCAAATTATGCAAAGTGGAAGCGCAGGATGTGGCGTTGATGGTTTCACCTTTTTTTTGCACTCAATGAGCAAGAATCCTTTTGAGTCCCAAAAAACTGTGGCCATGAGCTTCCCGGCAGACGGAGTGACTTTGAACTTCTTCCGGGGGTCTGTTCGTTTTTTATGCCACTGCATGGACTCTTGTTTGCTTTCAGGGTCATAGTGGTGAACCCATGTTTCGTCACCAGTAACAATTCGATCCACAACACCGTCCGCGTTCTCACTACACATCTCCAAAAGCTCTCTACAGCATGCGATTCTCACTTTTTTCTGAGGCGCTGTGAGCACTCGCACCCACCTTGCACTGACCTTTGAAAGGTTAAGATGGTCATGAAGAGTGATGTGAATGGTACCAATTGAAAGCTCAAGAACAAGATTCTCGACTTCTTTGATGCTTTCTCCCGTACAAGCAGTAGCCGGGGCGCCGGAGCGGGGGTCGTCTTCAATGCTCTCTCTGCCTCTCTTGAACTCACTTGACCACTTTTGCACAGTTGATAATGAAGGTGCGGAGCCCTGGTAAACAGCCACCATGTCTTCATGAACAGTTTTTTTACTTTTTCCTTGCTTAGTGAGAAATCTAATTACAGCGCGATGCTCAATTTTCACCATCATCGCCTCAGTTGCCATTATGATTCTGTTTAACTAGAGATAAAACGCGAATTAATAATCACATTTATATGAAATTTTACATGAATGCACTAAAATAATAGTACTACTTGATAAATAAGTCAGTTTATAAATACAATCACAGCTTCACCCCGATACCGAGAATATATTGAACGCCCCTCGTAATTTCTACCACGGTCTTGGACATCAAAAATGGGCTGCAACAGGGAGCAGTTGGTTCTCCGATCTTGTTCTCAATATTCAATACAGATCTTATAGGTTCCATGCCGCACTTAATTGCGTACGCCGACGACCTAGTAGCGTACAGATTAAGTTCGAAGGTCGAGGTAATAAAGACATAGTTGCAGCCCGACTTAGAAAAAAAAAATTAGCAATGATGCGACGACAAGAAGTTGATTATCAACTTCCTGAAGTGTGCAACTATTCTTTTCAGGACCCGTCTATACACGGCATCATGGGATATGCGCATAAACTGGCGCAAGTTCGCCATAGTTGACCCACGGGCACGTCCGTTGGATGTGAAGAGTGCAGTAAGGTATCTTGGCATTTGGTCTGTATTTTGACAAACATAAAGATATTGCTCTGACAAAAGCAAAAGAAGCCTTGGCTGTGGCAAGAGGGTTGGTTTACAGCAGCCAACTTGATACCACAGTAAAGGTTATCTTCTGGATGACCCTCACCTGGCCAATTAAGGCGTACGGTGGTTCAACGGGAGTCCTTCCCAGATGGAAAATATGAGGTTGTTCGAGAGACAGTGTCTTTGAACCTGCCCTTGTATCGTACACCCGAGGTACATTGTACAAGAAGTACTATCCTAACGAGGTCCTGTACAACGAGGCAAACTTGAACAGGATTGTTCATCATTTTATCATTTCATTTATTTTATCATATCATTTTATTATTAAGCTGATCAGAAGGCACATTGCACGAGCTATGACTTCCTCCAATAGTCTGATCATCGGGGCTCACTACTCCAAGATTATGTACCATGAAAGAGTGCACCTTATCGGCCTTATTCCTCCCGAAGCATTCCTTCGTTTTGACTCTATTGGAATGATACATGATTCAGACGGATGCCCTGTGATCTTCCATGTTGTACGCCGGACAGTGGACAGGCGACTCCAATATGAACCGGATGTCGCTCGCATCCACGAGGGTCTTCTTTGGTTCAGTAGAGCGATCTCTGTTCGAGGCAGGAGAGAGTCTGTCAAAGAACGGCAATTTTACTGGTGGTTACACCAAAACCAGTCTCCGCCGCCGCTGGCTTTTCTAAATGACGCGGTAGTTGACCATGGTGGCCAACTTACATAGATTTAAGGTGGTCGTAAGGAAAAAAAGGGTGCACTGCGGCTTATAAATTATATGTGTTCGGCGTATACATGACATATACGTCCTGGTGCACGAAATAAATAATTTAAAGGTGTTCAGTGTCCAGAAAAGAAAGAGAAAACGTTTTCTATTCACCGAGTCTCTTTATTGACTGGCTTCCTCGATGAAACCTGCAAACTTAAAATTAGTCAGCATTTATCGAGCAACAACCTAAGGTTGACCTATTTAAATCTACCGATGCAGCATATTTACGTTTCGGTTTTCTGTTGCTTCCGTTGTTGCTCAACATAAATATGCTGATTGTTCGATTGCAACAACTTAGGGTTCTTGCTCGATGTGGAGGTCACCATATAGATACGTAACTCAAGCTTTCGTACTGTTACGGACATAGTTAGGATTGTCTTGAGTTTTAATGTTAGGTCAAGTTTTTTCTACCAGTTTTCTTGGCCAAACAAATGAAACAAAAACAGTGTGTCCGTTAAGACAAAGAAAAAAAAACCTAGCTTAAGTCGAAAGGCATAGTACAAATTATACGATCAGGCAAAAAGGTCGAGGACATCACTGCTCTCGTGCAGGGTGACTTCGATTCATTCATGAGAGACTGTGATGACTGGAAGTTGAATATCGACTTTCAGAAGTCGGAAATAGGTCGTTCAACAGTCGAAAAGGTCGGAAACAGTCGGTTCATGACGCCGTTGTAAAAGGTGATTATTTAATTATTTATTTAATTTTGAGGGCCGTTGAGGCATGTTGATTTTGAAGGAAACACAAATTATTTAGGAAATTATTGTCATTTCTTTTTATTTTGATAATATTGGTGTGGTTCAATTATGTATGGAACAAAATATCGGCCAAATGGCCGCCGCGCCCTCGGCGGCACACCTCCACCCGATGATCCAAATTTTCGATGACGCTGAAGCATTATTGAGGTTCTATGCCGTTAATGTGCCGAATTATCTCATCCTTTAGCTCTTGAATTGCTGCTGGCTTATCGACGTAAACCTTCTCTTTCAAATAACCCCAAAGACGGTGTCAAATCACATGATCTTGGCGGCCAATTGACATCGCCACCACGTGAGGTAACACGGCCATTGAATTTGTCGCGCAAAAGAGCCATTGTTTCGTTAGCTGTGTGGCAAGTGGCACCGTCCTGTTGAAACCACATATCGTCCACATTCATATCTTCCAATTCGGGCCATAAAAAGTTCGTTATCATTTCACGATAGCGAACACCATTCACAGTAACTGCCTAACCGGCCTCATTTTGGAAAAAATACGGCCCGATGATGCCGCACCAAACAGTCACTCTTTGTGGGTGCATTGGTTTTTCGACAATCACTCTTAGATTATCATTCGCCATTCGCCCAAATGCGGGAATTCTGCTTATTGACGAATCCACTGAGGTGAAAATATGCCTCATCACTGAAGATGATTTTGAATTTGTTGCCATTTCTTGCCACCATTCTGACCATTAACGACGCTTGAAATGATCAAGAGGCTTTAGTTCTTGAGTAAATGCAAGTATAATGTTCATCAACGACGAGCATGAGAGGTGCAATTGTTGGGCACGATGACGAGTTGAGGTGGACGGCTCTCCAGCCACACTATCGCGAACAGCAGCAATATTTTCTGCAGTACGAGCTGTACGAGCATGCACTGGTGTTTTCACATCTCCTACAGACCCGGTTTGCTCAAATTTCTGCACGATTTTTCCGATTGTACGCACATTTGGACCAAAAAAATCACGAAGTGCACGGTATGAATTTTGATTTGAACGCCCATTTTCATAATAAGCCTGAATAACTTTAACGCGTTGCTCGATTGTCTATCTTTCGATGGTTCAAATTGAGTTAGTCTTAAATTGAGAAATGTCAAATGAAATGCAGAAAAAAACTTGACGTTTAGGTGTGGTTCACATTCAACATCGGCCCTTTACAACTATTGTTGCAAAAAGTGCTGCTGTTTGCGATATCACACGACTGTAAACACCGTATCCATGTTTTTTTTCTCACACTGAGCAAAATAAAACACTGCGTTCTCTAAGTGTTAACTCTCAGTTTCGCTTCACACAGCAGATTTTTTGCTGCGCGACTAAGGATCATCTACCGATTTTGCATCGCACAGATTACATCAAATAAACAGTATTAATTAAAGAATAGTGCATGGATAAATTTTGTAAACACCGATCGAGACAAGTTAAATTCCGTTTCGTTGCAAAGTTCATTAAAAGTGTTTATACACATTTAACACGTATTCTTTTTCGTCTCCCTCTATAAGGGATTTTATTTATTAAAAGTAAACGACTGACGTTACTCAGCCCAAAGTCAACTTAAGACTAAACTTACTCTACTTATTCCAATCGTTCGACGTCGTTGTTACTCGGTCCCACGGTGGTTGGTCGGCGAAGCTCCCACGGTGTCGGATTCATGCTCGGCTTAAAACGCTGAGCTAGAGTCTAGCTGTTCACACAACTTACACCTTGTAATGGGTTCATTGCAGCCATAGTTGGTTCTATGCCTCTTGTCGTATAGTAAATTCCTCACCCGAAGAGATCTTTGGGGCGCATATATATTCATGAGAAAAGGTAAATCTGGTGAATTCACAGGGCAATTAATAATATCGCGGATGATTTGGACATTTGGAAATAGAGTGCTACCGACATATGTCAGCTCTATGAGTTACAAGATTCATGCAAGTTAGGAACGAAGTGAGGGAGGGAAATGCTTAGGTTTCAGAAAGCGGAATGGTTGGAAATTGGATCGCCGGTAGTCCCAACACCAAGGCTGACATCGAATTCTGGACAACCTTCGAAGGCATTTAACGAATGTACACCCAAAGTGCAAAACGAAAATAAAAAAAACTGATATGCGCTACAACGACCAGTGTCTTTCAGGTTTAGTGCAAGAGTGCAGCAAATCTGGAAAGAAGCTTGCATATAGTTCGCTTAGTAGGCGATCAATCTAAAAAATCTCGATTATGTCAAGAATAGCTTAAATAAGCTTATATCTCCGGAGGAAGCTGAGGGTTAACAGAAGCTTAGAAATATAAATTCGAATGCGTAGGGCTGTATTGTATTGAGATGTAAAGGGTGATTTTTTAGCTATTATCTTTTTGGCAACACTGGTTTAAACGGCTGACGCACGTTTCGTGTTTTGTTTCACTGTCAAACATCTTCAGTTTGGTCGATAATTTAACCATGAATCGTCTTACAAACGAACAACGCTTGCAAATTATTGAATTTTATTATTAAAATGCGTGATCTGTTAAGAACATTCATCGCGCGCTTCTTCCGAAAAATTGTGTTCATCGACGAAGCTCATTTTTGGCTCAATGGGTACGTAAATGAGCTGAACTGTCGATTTTGGAGTGAATATCAGCCAGAAGCATTGCAAGAGCTACCAATGCATCCAGAAAAAGTCACAGTTTGGTGCGGTTTATGGGCTGGTGGCATCTGGAACACATTGGACCGCACTTCTTCAAAGATGATGCGAATCGTAGCGTAACTGTGAATGATGAGCGCCATCGTGAGATGATATCCACTTTTTTTTTGCCCAAAATACAAGAGCTTGACTTGCATGACACGAGGTTTCAACAAGACGGTGCCACATGCCACACAGCACGCGCAACAATAGACTTAGTGAACACTTTATTTCACGTTTGGGACCGGTCAATTGGCCGCCTAGATCGTGCGATTTAACGCCTTTAGACTATTTTTTTTTTTTTTTTTTGTGGGGCTACGTTAAAGCTCATGTCTAAACAGACAAGCCCGCTTCAATTGACACATTGGAAGACAACATTGCAGCATTTATTCGTGAGATACCGGCCGAAATGTTGGAAAGAGTATGCCAAAATTGGACTAGGCGGATGGACCATTTGAGGCGCAGTCAAGGTCAAAATTTGCATGAAATAATCTTCAAACATCAAATTATATGGACCGTACTATCGACTCAAATAAAGATTTCATGCATTTTTCTGAATTTGATGTGTTTTTTTTTTTTTTTTTGAAAAACTTTCCTATAGCTTTTAAAAAATCACCCCTTATTTCTGTATCTTTCGAGTCGTAGCACAGTGCTTCAAAGACTAAGAAGCGCCCAATCTCAAGAAAATACTGCCCTGTTAAAGGCTCCCGAGGAATTTCCATCATAGTAGCTGCTCCGATGGAGACGATGAACTTGAAACAAGTTAACAAATCAATACTTTTGAATCTTTTATTTACGTTTTTTAGTTTGTTGATGGACGTACTAACATCATTAAGTTTTATCAAAATATCTTCTGCAGTATTTATGTAAATGGGCTGAACTACAGTTTCTGAACACGGAGAGCACTTGAACGAGTTTGGTCCAGTGGTCTTTTAGTTAGAGAAGTCTGTATCCATGAGGCTTATGGAGGACGGATGGCGTAGCCTATACGCCCCCCATGGGTAACCAAATATGGCCATAGGTTTTAAGAACTCGATAGAAACACTTTTTTTCCTATACCAAGCACAACAGGAATAAAGTTCAGCTAGTTTAAGTTCGTTTTTAAATCAGTCTGCAATTTGTTCTTCTTTCAGATCTTAATTATGACGTCCTTTGCTACAGCACTCCTGTTCATCACATTTTTTATCGTTATTATTGAAATTATGGTCGGTTTCGCGATTTATTCTTGTCATTGTTCATTGTACTCGTACTCCTTCGACTTCAGCATTAGAGAGGATAGCATTTAGCTCTTTTGACCCTGCAGCTTTTTTTATTCTTCACAACTTGTGGCGAAAATTGAACAGTATCTTCTGGGACACCCCATTAAATAAAGCTCATGTTGGGCAATTGCTGTAAAATCGCATATATTTTGTAGTCGTCTAATACAAGCAATTGTATAATTGTTTTTGCTTTGTTTAAGCATACTCTTTTCACTTAGATCCGTTATTGGAGAACGTTAATGTCTGGGTTATACCTTTAGTTTGATACCAAACTTGACCATTCGGACGATGTTGATTTTTGAATTGAGTTCCACTAGATTGTAAAAATAGAAAACTGTGCGCGAACTTGGGCGAACTTGAGAGTAACAGTCAGCCATGAAATTAATAACTTTTATCTTCTATCTTTTGTCTAAGAGGTTTCTTTTTTCTTAACAAGAATGCCTTTTCTTTTTGTCGTGAATGTGTTCATTGTTTAGGTGTTTTTTTTTTTTTAACTTTTGCATGTGATGTTTAAGGACTTATATTCCCCTTGATACTTTTGCTATTTCTAACAGACTTTTGCAATGCAGAAAGTAACATTTCTAGCGGATTTTCTTTTCTCTCACCGTCAACACTGGTAGAAATACACGGAAACTGTCATAATTTGTTATAATATACAATTTTATTGAAATTAAGTTCGTTGTATGAGGCACTCGATCCTTTTTTTTAATCCATTTTTATTGTTTAATTCCTAACAGCTTGCATAATAGACAAAAGTGCTTAAAGCTAGTTGGACGAACATTGTTAATTCCAACTTACTGGCCCTCATCGGGCACTCTAAGCTAAACGTAATCTTATTCTATGCCTTTCGACCTAACCTAACATTTTACCAGAATAAAATAATGTTAAGTAAAAAATAATAACAGTCCTTTTTTTCGTAAAAATATACGCTAACTTACATTCTACCTTAAAATAAAACTTAAGCTAATCTACTTATATATGCATATACACATTCTATTTTTTTGTATTTACACCTTATTCTATCCAAGCTAAGTGCGTCGGCCATAGGTTGCAGCTGATATTATGCCTATCCAATCCACTGCCAGACAGTGGACCGACTGTTCCCAATACGGGAGTCCGAACTACCCTTTCTAACCGGGGTCGAAAGGATTCGAAGCGGGAGTGTCCTCTCTTCCCAGCCACCAAAATTTGTGGTGCTGCATAGTAACATCCCGAATGTCCCGCCTGGTTACCGCGGTACTCAACCGGAGGAGACCCTCCTCAGGTCGTGGTTGAGTCGCCCATCCACCGTTGACCTGGCGACGTGGTAGATGAGCGGCACCGCATTTACATCTTGTATCAGACTGGGCTTGTCTAGATGAAGAAATGCTTCTGGGAGGACGAAGCCGTTGTGCCGTTGTGTAAGCCCCCGAGATCAAGTTATTGACCGAGTTCATCGCTCTGGCTGTATGCCCTCGAATCAACTTCACTAAGAAATTGTCCACTCGTATCAGGCTCGGCCTGTTGTATAAGATCTCATTGGAATAGAACTGTCTGTACTGGAGTTCTATAAAGGCGAAGGCAAGCCCTAAGACAGGCCCTCTCGAACAACCGAATCTTTTCCATCAAGCTTGCACTCACATTGAACCACACGGGATAGCCATAGGTAAGCATTGGCCGGATGAGGGCCATGTAGCAGATTACCTTCACCCTCTCGTCGAGTTGGAAACAGTCTCTTTGCAAGGGCAATAGCGCCTCGGGCCCTGGCCAGAGCAGCATTTACATGTTTTAGAGGAATTCGATCCTGAACACAAAAGTATTCTTTACTATGAGATCAAGGGCTGTTATGAAATGCCTCGACTCACTAAGGTCCATCAGTCGGTACAAAGTCAAATTCTGCTGGGTCCCGTGCCACAGCTCAACAGTGAGGAACGAGATAGTGGACGAATTGGCCAGACAAGCGGACGCATGACTGCAACCACCGATCAGGGCACTGTACCGGATCTTAAGCGATGTTAACTAAAAGAAGCGCACGCTCGCAAAAGATGGCTGTGACATGACAACATCAACATCGCCAGAGCTTAGTAACGTCAAAACGTCTTGTCTCGCAACAGATGACTGTGACATGACAACATCAATTAACAAAAACGCTTCTGGCCTTGGACACTTTCCACACGCCACTTTTGACAGGACACTGCTCCGCAAATGGAATGCGGAATCCAGCGACGAGGAAGAGACCGAGACGATCTAACATCTGCTTTGCCAATGCCCAGCTCTTCAGAAGCGACGCTTAACTTCGCTGGGCCAAGGATTCTTCAAGCGAATGCAGATATATCGGATCTTCCAAGATTCGAATAGAGGACGGGGTGGCTTAATTTCAACAGAATGTGACTATGGCCTCCGAGTAGAAGTGATGTTCAACCATCACACTCCCCTTCATTAACTTACAGATACCGTCGGCTTTCATAGAAGTCGTGTTCTTCAATTCTTCTGCGAACGTACTGATCCGAGTCTGAGCTCAGGCCGTGCATCATCTCCCAAACTCCCTCTAGACCCTGGTGGGCACTAAAATCTGCTTCATTATCCTAACTGCACGAACCCACCCACTGCCCGGGAAGATCTACACGAACTCCATTCTCTACATCTTGCAATCCACCGACCAGCACGCAGGGTAACTTTAAATATCTTAAACAAAACTTTCCCAGATTCAGTGCAGCGGAAGTCACTCTCTGGCTTGTCAACGGACGAAACACTGCAGCAAAACTAAAACAGAACGAGTTCATGTTGAGAGGGAACCGGCTCGAACCAACACATCCCTTCACGATTGGCACACTTTGGTGCTGATATTCTCCCAAAAGTGGATCGTTTATATGCACATCTCTGTTTATGTATGCGGAACTGGCATGGACGTCCAGAAGCCCATCAAAGTGCACCAGTAGTCGATTATTCCACCGCCCCCTCCCGGAGGGACACGGTCTCTCGGGACTTGGACAAACTTTGCTGCAGTAAGTTTTCACTCAGCGTAGTTACTGTGTTACTCCTTTGGAATAGCAAAAAGTACGAGTACTATCATTACAGTGGCATGACATCCTCAGCGTTGATGCCATTAATTTTAAACTCTCGTTCAATTTGAATTTCACCCCAAAACCGAGAAGAAAAATTTATGCCGACTCAACGTGTGCGCCGCATAAACGGTCCATCGGTTGAATGGAGCGACGACCGGCGGCGGCGGTGGCGGCGGCGTTCCAACATTTCAATGGAGGACCGACCGACCGACCGCCTTCGTAACCAAGAAAACTGGAACTCTTCAGTTCAGCCAACCTAAGGGATTTCGTGTTGAGGTGCCGGGCTGTGCTGGCTCCGTCACCGTGGCTGGCTGTGTGTGTGGGTGTGCGGAGGAGGAAGCATTCAATCCAATTGGCATCGTTTAAAATAGTCACGCTTTGGTGACGCTTTTTAAGTTAAGGATTTTGTAAATCAGGATTTGGTACCCATTCCACATGGGCTCCATCGTGGGCATCGCCCACTCTAACCCAGGCGTACCACACGAAGGAACGATGACTTTATTATTTTACCACCAAATGTGTGGGCGTTTGCTTAATTTATCAGCTCGTGGGCCTTTGTTCGAGGTGCGTGGCTGTTACCTAGTAGAGCCGGCTAAATTGGAATCATCGATTTGGAATGTTGTTCCGTTGGTCCCCCCACGCCCCCACAGGGTGTGCAAACAGCTGCAACGGAGAAGGCGGCTGAGGTGAAATGGAGTATGCACGATTTTTGATTTCGAAACAAAATCACGTATATGATTAAAAAATGTTCGTTAGGCTCAAACGGAGTGACTGCCCGACGACGACGGGGTCGGCCTCACATGCGCCGTCAAGCGAACACGAAATATGGTGACTTAGCGTTTACAGGGGTGGAACTGTTCATTTTCGTACACCATTACCGGATTCAATTAGGGGAATTGTCACGTAATGTAAGATACGCGACAAATGACTTTCGACAGCATTTTCCGACTCTGGTGAGGGCACAATTTATTTACCGGGCTTAGATGGCGATAGCGAGTTGAATTGCACTTTACATATTGCCAGAGAGCAACGGCGAAAAAATGAAAGGTTGCTCTGCACGACTTGGCATTTGCCCTTTTTTTCTTGACTTCGTCTAGGTTAGGTGTGCCGTGCAACGAGCAATGGACGTGGCCACGTAGTGAACGTTGTTGCCGGGTGATGGAGTGAGGTCGATCGCAATCAATTTTGTATTAAAGTTAGCTTTGACCTTGGGCCTTGCTTGGACCTTGCCTTGCTCTATAACAAAAAGGAATGGCACACAAATGGTGATTTTTTAGCTATTATCTTTTTGGCAACACCGGTTTAAACAGCTGACGCACGTTTCGTGTTTTGTTTCACTGTCAAACGTCTTCAGTTTGGTCGATAATTTAACCATGAATCGTCTTACAAACGAACAGCGCTTGCAAATTATTGAATTTTATTATCAAAATGCGTGCTCTGTTAAGAATGTTCATGGCGCGCTTCTTCCATTTTATGGTGTGTTCACCGACGAAGCTCATTTTTGGCTCAATGGGTACGTAAATAAGCAGAATTGTCGATTTTGGGGTGAGCAAGAGCTACCAATGCATCCAGAAAAAGTCACAGTTTGGTGCGGTTTATGGGCTGGTGGCATCATTGGACCGTACTTCTTCAAAGATGATGCGAATCGTAACTAACTGTGAATGGTGAGCGCTACCGTGAGATGATATCCAACTTTTTTTTGCCCAAAATGCAAGAGCTTGACTTGCATGACATGTGGTTTCAACAAGACGGTGCCACACAGTACGCGCAACAATGGACTTAGTGAGACGCGAGCTCGGTGAACACTTTATTTCACGTTTGGGACCGGTCAATTGGCCGCCTAGATCGTGCGATTTAACGCCTTTGGACTATTTTTTGTGGGGCTATGTTAAAGCTCATGTCTATACAGACAAGCCCGCTTCAATTGACGCATTGGAAGACAACATTGAAGCATTTATTCGTGAGATACCGGCCGAAATGTTGGAAAGAGTATGCCAAAATTGGACTAAGCGGATGGACCATTTGAGGCGCAGTCAAGGGCAACATTTGCATGAAATAATCTTCAAACATTAAATTATATGGACCGTACTATCGATTCAAATAAAGATTTCATGCGTTTTTCTGAATTTTATGTGTTTTTTTTTTTTTTTGAAAAACTTTCCTACAGCTTTTAAAAGATCACCCTTTAGTTATGTTACGGTAGAACACGGTTAAAAATTGAAACACCAAATTACGTAAAAAACCAAAGTTGACTTTATTCTAGTCGTCCAAACCTCGAGTGAACTATCATTTCTTAAGACATAAACTAACAGCTAATACAAACATAAGCAATACCGACAAAAAGAGTCAAAAAGGATGCTTTACAAAAGGGGAGCATGCAGAAAAGAGACACGTGATAATAGTTCGTAAACAACATACATACATGTTTGTACACACTTGTTGCGGCGGCGTCTTTTGTTTGTCAATCCTGCTTAGTAACGGGTTGCTTGTGATTGAGTTTGGGCAGACTGTACTCGAACTTTGTGTACTGGGAGACACATGTTTGTCTTCTCCATAATGATAGATAGATAGATAGATAGATAGAGATAGATTTATTGTACCTATTCATCATTACAAATTGTGGTTTTGTTTTTCTTACATAAATCGCACGAGCATGGCTCTTGCCGTGTGCCTGATTGACATTAATATAATAATCAAAAAAGAAATAAGTTTGTAATCGAATAATTATAAGGTACATATAACTAGCAGCTTTCGCTTATGAACTTTAAAACTCTTCGTTTATAATATTTTTTCTATGATTGATTGACTTTTTGTAATAGTTTAAAAGTAGTTTTATATCACAATCGTAATTTAAAAGGTCTCTGACCTCTGATACCGATTTAATATCACTGCCTGGATAAAATCTGCGCAATTCCTTAAGGACTGGACATCTACCAATAAAATGCACAATGTCTTCTCTCTCTGATAGGTTGCAAGGACTGCAGTAGATCGGCAAATCGGGACGATGTGGGATATCATTTTAATTAACGAGTTCTCCTCTCATCTTGAAAATGGTAGATATGAGTTCTTGACTGTTACTGTTATTGAAATAATTTCGTTCACATAAATTATGGTTGTGGCAACTGTATCGATGTACGGAGGATGTAGCCATATTAATACAATCTTTTCTATATTGTTCGTCTACTTTGGAGATAAGTTCGTAGAGCATAACTTCTAATAACCTGGGGTTAGTCGTCGTGAAATGGAATTGCATCCCACAGTAACCTGCAAGCTCTTCCAGTTTCCTAAACCAAGGATTTCTTCTTTGTATGGTTTTCATAGCGACAATTTTTGGCAGTCTTTCATCAGGCATCTCAAGAACTTTCAATATACAATCTATAAGCAGCTTCAGTGTCTTGACGAATAATGGCGATATTCCTGTTTCGTCGTTGATGTAGTATCTTAGAAGTTGCTCTACCGTCTCGTATTGCGTATGTCCCCAAGATTGAGTTGCGTACATCAATACCGATTCTGCAACACCAACGAAGACTCTATATTTAACGCTATGATCGACCAGATTATGTGAGAAACACCTTTGCCAGGTAGCACATATTGCACGTTTCGCCTTAATCAGTTTGTCCTTCACGTGTAAATCCATGTTAAGGTTATTGTGATTGTCACTGCAAGGTATTTGTACTTTTCCACCACTTCAATTGGTTCCCGTTGTAGTGCCAACTTTCATTTCGACACAGCCTACCACCTCGCTGTTTGAAAATCATCACTTTTGATTTTAATAGGTTAACCGTCAAGTTCCACCTTTGACAATACATATAGAGACGGTTTATCATCAGTTGCAGCATCTCGGCTGAACTCGCTAAGAAAATCACATCATCAGCAAACAGAAGCGTTTTTATTGTCACCTCAGCAAACTCAATTCCTCCTGGTAGAAAGTCCGTTAAGTCATTGATATACAAGGAAAACAGTTGAGGGCTTAAAGGGCATCCTTGTCTTACTCCCATATTGGTCTCAAACCATTCTGAAACATCTGACCCACACCAAACTGCTGCGCGGTTACCCTCATACATATTTTCAAGAACTCTTCCCAATTTGAAACTCATTCCGATGGTGTAAAGTTTGTAGAATAGAGCTCTCCGATCGACCGTATCAAAGGCTGCCGTGAAATCCACGAAAAAAGCGAATAATTTCTTTTTTTGTTCTAGGAACGAGCCCGCAATGTTCTGCGACACAAAAATATTGTCTACGGTTGAATATCCTGAAGGAAAACCGGCTTGATTTTCACGGATAAGTTTTTGACTTTCAATCCATCGAGCTATTCGGTTGCTTAAAAGTTTGGCGAACACTTTCTAAGATGTCGGTAATTGGCCGGGTGGGTTATATTTCCCTTTTTATGGGGAATATTATTGTTTCTTTAAGTTGTGGT
This sequence comes from Eristalis tenax, assembly GCA_905231855.2. Classification (NCBI taxonomy): domain Eukaryota; kingdom Metazoa; phylum Arthropoda; class Insecta; order Diptera; family Syrphidae; genus Eristalis; species Eristalis tenax. The sequence continues at coordinate 58,866,744 of HG993124.1, read as the reverse complement.
GGTATAATTCCTGCGTTCAATATTTCATTAAATGTTGATGTCAATTTGTCCTTGAGTTCATCTGTAGCGTATTTAAATAGTTCTATAGGAATCCCATCCGGACCTGACGAACTATGATCACTTAGATTACTCAGGACAGAATGAACTTCAACACTGGAGAATGATGTGTCAAGTAATTCGTTTTGGTTTAAAGGTACCGCATAGTAAGTCGGCAACGAGCTGCTCATCGGATTAAGTAAGCTTTGAAAATGGTTCCTCCTCCATAATGCATCCACTTAGAGACCTGTGTCTATGTATGCATGTTTATAAACATATTAGATTATAATAATGCTGCTGTTGATATGCTGCTACTGCAGAGCATGTCACCCTTTGGTAGACAGCAGTTGCGTTCCCACGCGGACCTATTTGACCCTATTGCGCAAACCAGTTAAGGGCCAACTGGGCGAACTTGAGTTATTGTCAAACTCGAATGGGCGAGCGAGCGAATACACACCCCCTACTTTATTGGAGTCCACGACATTTCGTTAAGCATGAGCTTGCGCAAAAAGTCAAACGACTCTGATGGAACTTGGTGGGTAGGTTATCTAAGTAAATGGTGAATACAAGAAAGAAACCTGTCACTCAGCTTTGAAGGTGTGCCTCAAATTGTGGGAAGATCAAAGACCGGCATTTGTAGTTCCTGTTAAAAAGGACCAACTCTGTTCTCTCGCTTGACCGCGTTGGCAATATCGTCTGCATTGGCATTGACTATGCACCCTGTCCCTGCTAGCGTCAGTAGGAGTTCACTCCCGGTTACGTACCACGAGAGGGAGGAGAAGACACCGCTCTGTGGTGAACCTCTATTAACAGCTGTGTACAGCCTGGTCTCAACTT